>CM060307.1:17100502-17105502 GCA_030674185.1 Monoplex corrugatus
TATAAATGTTGCTTGTCTTTTCCTAATCTTCCTTATGAGTGATCTACTTGTGTGTCTGCCTCCATCAAGACTGTCTCGTTTGTTTTCTTTGCTGTCCATGGAACTCTCAACATTCTTCTGAGAAACCACATCTCGGCTGCCTCGATCCTGCTCTGGCTTTGCTTGCTGACTGTCCACGTTCATCTTTCTAGGAATCAGAAATACGAAGGCCGGTCTCATCTCGACTTTCTCGCCATTTTATCTTTCCCACATACAATTTTTATCATGGCACTCTCAAACCCGAACAGTCGATTTGGAAGGCATGAGGTCCTCCTCTATGCCAGCCAGGCCTCAGGGACCATCTTATAATTATTGCTTAAACTTCCATCCCACAAACAACTGAGCAATTCATACTGACATCTTTGGGACTTTTTTCACTGTTTGCGGCTTTAAAAACGGACAGTGGTTATTTATACCTGTGCCTTTCTTTCGTTCTTCTCGTGTCAGGATTGATGAGTTTCAACATCAAGTGGAGAAGCACATCTCTGGCCTGAGCCACATGCAATGCAAAACCTTGTGGTCGCTGGGTTTCTTACTTCTCCCTCCACATTTTTTTTTTGCTCTTCGATTGAAGCCGTTTTCCCCCACAGATTTATGGCTCAGAAAATCAGCTGAATTGGGGACGAGGTGAGGCTAGTGAGGTGTGTGTGTGTGTGTGTGTGTGTGTGTGTGTGTGTGCGTGCGTGTGTGTGTGTGTGTGTGTGTGTGTGTGTGTGTGTGTGTGTGTGAAAGAAAGAAAGAGAGAGACTGAGTGAGAGAGAGAGAGAGAGAGAGTGTGTGTGTGTGTGTGTGTGTGTGTGCGTGTGTGTGTGTGTGTGTGTGTGTGTGTGTGTGTGTGTGTGTGTGTGTGTGTGTGTGTGTGTGTGTGCGCGTGTGCTGAGGAAAGATGGCGGGTGGTTGAACAACAGTAATATTGGCAATAATTTCGAGAAGCGTGAGTGTGGAGATAGATTCATGTCAGATGTCCATCCCAATGGAAAATTATTGTTGTTACGATGAGGAGGACATTAATCTGACTGGGCCCATCACCTTGTGGAAATAATGGTCACACATAATCTAAACAGCTGTCCACGACAATATCTGTTACCCAAGGATAGAGCCTGTTGTAATATGGTTTACAGTCCTGGGATAATTAGAGCTCTGGCGCCATTTTTACATGGAAAGGGACTCCTTATTCAGAACCGCGTGGCTATTTAAAGATGACTGGATCTTTTCCCGAAGTCTTGGAAGCAGGGGATGGATGAATTAGGAGGCGAAGGCAGAGTGCTGTACAACAATCGACTTCTACTTCACAGTTGTGGGCAGAGGATTTCCAAGGAAACAATGGCCAGGACACCGGCACAGTATGTGCACTGCGTTTGAGGAAGGTAATGGCAACCCACCTCAAGTATTTTTGCCATAAAGTGCACATGCCAGAGCGGCCTGGTTGGAGATGGTGATGTCCGGGTGTGCAGCGGCCAACACCGAAGCCGACAGGTGAGACAGGTGAGACAGGTGGGGCGGATCTTTTCCACAAATGGGGCACAGACCTTGTACGATGATACTGTCAATATAAATCCTAATGCCTATGTATTTGGTTTGCAGTGATGATTTCAACAGAGGTTCTGCGTGGGTCTGACTCGCGAGAGTAAATTCTTTTAATATTTCCTGAAAATTATCTGAGAATAAAAGTAAAAGAATAAACATTTCTGCATAATGTTGGAGATATAACCTATAAAACCCAGACTGTCAATAGAGAATTCTTCGTTGTCCAGTAAAACTGGTACGGTGTAAAAACATCAGTGGGGATCGATAAACCCTTTCCCAAATCATCTAAACTTAATCCAGCAATGGATATATCAAAGTGAATATGAGTATTATGCAAAGCCCAAGGAAACAAGGGACACCTTATCTGCACTTTCCCCCTTGATTTTCGGGGCTGTTCCTTGACGATACTGAGCACAATCTAGTATTGCTACTGTTTGAATTAACAAAGAGTCATTCTTGATGAAACTGGTTCATTTTCAAGGTTGATACTATTCAGACTGTATGTTTGTGCACCATGGCTGGGTATATATCAGTATGGCATGACCTTCATTTTGTTGAAATTCATTGTCTATTCTATTAACTATTTTGTCTCTGTGATTGAAGAAGAGCATTTTTTATTTTCAAGCAAAAAGTAGAAAAACAGACCTTCGCAAGGCAACCAATTGTGCCCTTTAAAACCTTGTAGAAAATGAAAATCACGTCCCTGCAAAGAAACGACGTCCCAAAGGCCAACATTCTTTTACAGATCGTTCACATTTGACAAATCACGGACCTTCCACGCGAACGGAAACGGGAAATTAGGGCTCGCTTTTCCCTGTAACTGCTCCCCCCCCCCTTCCTCACCCTCCGATTCATTCCTCCAAAGAGGGAAGGGGGAAGGGCGATACAGGTGAAGGTGGGTAGCAAACAATCAGGCAAAATGCGCAGAAGCCGATATCAATAGCTGGCGATACTCCCGTGTGTGCCAGGACTGGGAATGTCCGGATCAGCCTCACAATATCAGCACTGGTCACTAGTCGTGTGTAACAGACCGTTAGACGGTGCGTGATGTATGATGCGTTACAGGTAATAAGTCATCGACCTCCTGTTTTAAATTATGCATGCTTTCTATTATTTCACTACTCCATCTAAACATGAGACAGACAAGAAACACGTTTTATTCGCTGTAACCCAACATGGGTCATGTGTTGGGCCATGTCAGCTGGCCATTCACTCCAGACATTCCACTGACTAGTTTTACCATCCTGTCTTTCTCTTTTCCTGCTTAAGGGTTCTCATAGTCTGAAGTGACCAGACCAGGTCTGAGTGACATCCGGCACAAGATGACGTAGTCTACAGTCACATTGACAAAGTCCTTGTTTGTCAGATATTGTTGTGGAGATTTTAGTCACAAACTGTCTCTCCAGCCTGAACGATTTCTGTCAGATTTGTCTGATTGCACTGATTTCAGATCTCACTGCTTTTCCTCATTTAGTGATTTGACTGTTTCCTCTTGTCCAGCATGATAGAACGTTGCATTGATTTTCATTTTCTACATTTCTCACAGCTTAGACTAAAGTATCGTACTTGTTTGTATAATATTTTCTTTCCGATTTTTTTTTTGCATTGATCCATTTTGTTTATATCACAATGTATTTTTTCCACATGGAATGCAGGTTGCTGTCCCGGGGGAGAGTACATCTCCATGGGACCTTGGGTTATCACCTCATCTAAAAGACTAGCACCCAAACCACCATTAACAGTCTGATGTCCTGTAGGGGATGGAACCTCTTGTTTCACAGACAGGCTCTAACCAGCTGGGTCTTTCACTCCACACAATCCACTGACTGGTTTTACCATCCTGTCTTTTCTCGTTTCCTTCTTTGTGTCTTGCTGATCCCTGTGTGTTTGAGTGCAATCACTTTTCACTTTACTGGGCCTTTCAAATATCCACCTTCCCTATTCTATTGTCACAGGCATTTTACAGCTCATTTGTCAACCATGGCTTCTTTATCTGCCAGTGTTCGTTGAGTTATTACGGGCAGCATTAGTATGGCAGAGCAAAATACAGACTAGGTAAAACATGGGTAGGGCCTCAGGACCTGGCCAACTCATGGATTTATGTGCAGGCTTAAGGCTTGCGCCATGATCACCATACACATGGCACCTGTGACGTTAGTGCATATGGAATTCGTTCCGAGCGCGGAGACTTCATCTTGAGAAACTGAAACTGAAACTGAAACTAACACTTTGTAAGATTTTAATCATCCGGTACATCCATGTTCTGCAGCCCAGAGCCATACCGGCGGTAGCTTTGGTTACTGGTAGGGCCTCCAACTGGACAGTTCAGTGATTAAGGCCTAAGGAGGCGCGATCCACTTGTTGTGCAGTTTGGAGACTGAGCACAGCGCCAACGACCAGTCCCAGAAAAGGAAGCTTTCATATAGAAACAACAACAGAAGAAATATTCTGGCCAGACAATACGGACACCTTTGAGATGATTTAGTCAAATCAGCCAAAGACAGCGGAATAATATCATCCAGATTGTCCTTCACAGGACAGCAGAACAAAGAAAAGGTACTGAAGACCCAAAAACACCTAGAGACGAACAGCAGAAGGAGAATTAAAAGTCCTGAAACATACGTTGGGTACCACACATGGGCTTAGCCCTAAAGAGGCAGGAGTGGATGATCTTCGTTGTTGTTCTGTATGCCCGAGACATAATAGGCAGTAAGCAAAAAAGTCTTGCAACACGTATACGAGAGTAGCACACAGATGTTTATAAACATATATTGCAACACGGATGCCAAGGTAGCAAACATCTATGTACAAAACATATATTGTAACACGGATGCCAGGGCAGCAAACATCTATGTACAAAACATACATTGCAACATGGATACCAGGGCAGCAAACATCTATGTACAAAACATACATTGCAACATGGATACCAGGGCAGCAAACATCTATGTACAAAACATACATTGCAACATGGATACCAGGGCAGCAAACATCTATGTACAAAACATACATTGCAACATGGATACCAGGGCAGCAAACATCTATGTACAAAACATACATTGCAACATGGATACCAGGGCAGCAAACATCTATGTACAAAACATACATTGCAACATGGATACCAGGGCAGCAAACATCTATGTACAAAACATATATTGCAACACGGATACCAGGGCAGCAAACATCTATGTACAAAACATATATTGCAACACGGATGCCAGGGCAGCAAACATCTATGTACAAAACATACATTGCAACATGGATGCCAGGGTAGCAAACATCTATGTACAAAACATACATTGCAACATGGATGCCAGGGTAGCAAACATCTATGTACAAAACATACATTGCACATGGATGCCAAGGTAGCAAACATCTATGTACAAAACATATATTGTAACACGGATACCAGGGCAGCAAACATCTATGTACAA
>CM060307.1:17110502-17123002 GCA_030674185.1 Monoplex corrugatus
GGAAGAAGTGCTAAAGCTGAGCGACAAACGCAGAGAACTAAAGCAAAAGAAGAGTACGGATGAAGGTGCTAAACTATACAGAAAAGCCAATCAACAAGTTAAAGAAGGCATGAGGAAAGCAAAGGAAACATGGATTGAAGAACAATGCCAAGATATCGAAGCAAACCTGCAGAAAAATAACAGCAAAAAAGCCTACCAGCTTGTGAAAGGACTAGCAAGCTCAAAACAAGGCAGAACCACTACCATACAGAACAAAGCAGGGAAATGTCTCACAGAAGATCAAGAGATTCTGCAGAGGTGGACAGAGTACTGCTCCGAATTATACACACACACAACAACAGGAGATCCCACGGTGCTAGACGTTCCTCCACCAACCAACAACGACAGCTACCCCATCGTGCGAGAAGAAGTTGAAGCTGCAATAAAATCATTGAAGAAAGGCAAGTCGGCAGGAATGGACAACATTCCCTCAGAACTGGTCCAGGCAGGAGGAGAGGCCATGATAGATATGTTACTCATCATCTGCAATAAGATCTGGCGGACAGGTGAGTGGCCAACACCTTGGACCCAGTCCCTGATCATCACTCTCCCGAAGAAAGGCAACCTACAACTATGCCAAAACTACCGTACCATCAGCCTGATCAGCCATCCAAGTAAGGTCATGCTAAAAATCCTTCTGAGTAGACTGAAGCCACAAGCTGAGGAGATAATAAAAGAAGAACAGGCAGGTTTCAGACCAGGAAGAAGTACCACAGAGCAAATTTTCAACCTCAGATTGCTCTGTGAGAAATACCTGCAACACCAGCAAGGCCTTTATCACGTCTTCGTGGACTTCAAGAAGGCATTCGACAGAGTTTGGCACGCAGCCTTGTGGGCAACCATGAGGCTGTACAACATCAATGCCAACCTGATCAGAACCATAGAATGCCTCTACGAAAAGGCGACCAGTGCAGTCTACCATGACAACAACATAGGCGAATGGTTCCGAACCACAGTTGGAGTACGCCAAGGATGCCTGCTCTCCCCCACTCTCTTTAACATCTTCTTAGAGAGAATAATGGCTGACGCACTTGAAGACCACGAGGGAACAGTCAGCATCGGAGGTAGAACAATCACAAACTTGCGTTTTGCCGACGACATTGACGGACTAGCTGGGCAAGAGCAAGAGCTAGTCAGCTTGATAAAACATCTTGATGAGGCCTCCACAGCATATGGCATGCAGATCAGTGCAGAGAAAACCCAGTTGATGACAAATAATACCAATGGCATCAGCACTGACATTACCATAGACAACAAGAAACTTGAGACCGTCCATAGATTTAACTATCTGGGAGCTATAGTATCAGATGAAGGATCAAAGCCCGAGGTACTTTCCAGGATTGCCCAGACCACAGCTGCAATGACCAAGCTAAAAGTCATCTGGACCGACAAGAATATCGCAATCGGCTCCAAATCAGACTGATGCGTTCCCTGGTCATGTCAATATTTTTGTATGCATGCGAAACATGGACCATAACAGCAGACATTGAAAGAAGGATACAGGCAATGGAGATGAGATGCTTCCGCAAACTCCTTGGTATCTCGTACAAAGATCATATAACCAATAAGAAAGTGAAAACCCGAATCGAAAACGCCATCGGGCCGTATGAAGACCTCCTGACCTCAGTGAAAAGACGCAAACTGAGGTGGTACGGGCACGTCACACGATCATCTGGACTGGCCAAGATCGTCTTGCAGGGAACAGTTCAGGGAGGGAGACGAAGAGGCAGACAGAGAAAAAGATGGGAAGACAATATCAGAGAGTGGACTGGCCTTGAATGGAATATCATTCTGCGGAAAGCTGAGGACCGTGAGGAGTGGAGGAAGTTGGTTGCAAAATCTTCAGTGGTGCCCCAACGGTCAACCAGACTACGGGACTGATGATGATGATGATGATGATAACATTCAAGAACTCTCTTCCTGTTGTTAATTGATAGGCATTTGTTGGTAAGAATGCTTTTCATCTTCTTGAATGCTGTTTTGGTTTGGCCGATTCTGCCGGTTATTTCTGATGTGCATCTGCCGTCTGGTGAAATGATCGTTCCCAGGTATTTAAACTTAGCAACCTGTCTCAAGGTTGTGCCGTTTGCTGTTAGTTTGCATGAGGGGATTTCACGTTTTTTACTGATTATCATGACTTCAGTCTTCTCGCTGTTGAGTTCCAGCCCCTTACCTTTGCTTTCTATTTCTAGTTAGAGAGATGCAGAATGACAACATCTGTCAAAATCACACGCCAAGCAGGTTGAGTGCACTGCAGCTCAGCATCCTGTGTGTTTGAATGGGGGTCGGGATCAAGGATTACACGCTTAAGAGGCTGAGTGAATCTGGTTTAGCATTCTGTGTGTGTGTGTATTGTGTGTGTGTGTGTGTGTGTGTGTGTGTGTGTGTGTGTGTGTGTGTGTGTGTGTGTGTATGTGTGTGTGTGTGTGTGAGTGTGTGTGTGTCTCTGTATGTGTGTGTGTATGTGTGTGTGAGTGTGTGTATATATGTGTGCATGAGTGTGTGTAGCACGTGCATCGTTGGCTTTATACAGACTGTTTGCTCTATATAAATGAAATTATTATTACTGTTGTTATCAATTACAAAGATGGTTGTCCTCTTCATTCAGTTGCTTTATCTTGTCTATTTCCTCTCTCCGTAAACTCGGATCTTGACAAGGCAGCCTGTGTTATCCCATTAAATCCTTTTTCTAAAAATTAAAACCACGTCCCTGCAAAAACAACCCATGAAAAGGTCAGCATTCGTTTCCAGATCAGCCAGATTTCACAGATCACAGGCCTCTCACACGAGCAGTAATGGACAATTGGCGATTGGCTTTATCGCATGATTGACTACTCACCATCTTCACTCAGCCCTGCACGCAGAAGAAACAGGTTGTGGTCAGGAATGTCAAGCAATTAGGCTAAAAGCCCAGAAACAGATAATAACATCGTCTGTAAAATGTCTCTCTTGCCTTCTATGAACGTGTGTCTTCAGTTTCAGTTTCTCAAAACGACGTCTCCGCGCTCTGAACGAATTCCATATGCATTAACGTCACAGGTGCTATGTGTATGGTGATCATGGCACAAGCCTTAAGCCTGCACATAAACCCATGAGCTGGCCCGGTCCTGAGGCCCTACCTAGCCTGTGTTTTACCAAGTCTATATTTTTTGTACTACATGTAGTATTGTGTCAGCCTATCGTTGGAACAATCTTGGTTACATGTAAATGACATGTGTATCTGTGTATCTTATCTTCAAAAAACAAAACAAACAAAAAACAACAATAACGACGACGACAACAACAGCAACAAAGGAACAGATATACAAAATAAAATAAATGAATAATTAAAAGGTCTGCATCACAACACAACTAGTCTACTCAGTATAATCTTGTCTCACATGACAGAAAGCCCCCTAAGTCAATGCACAAAGCGGTGTGTCTTCAGTATTCTGTACAGTATGTCTTCAGTATTCTGTACAGTGTGTCTTCAGTATTCTGTACAGTATGTCTTCAGTATTCTGTACAGTATGTCTTCAGTATTCTGTACAGTATTCTGTACAGTATGTCTTCAGTATTCTGTACAGTATGTCTTCAGTATTCTGTACAGTTGTCTTCAGTATTCTGTACAGTATGTCTTCAGTATTCTGTACAGTATGTCTTCAGTATTCTGTACAGTGTCAATGTACAGTGTGTCTTCAGTATTCTGTACAGTATGTCTTCAGTATTCTGTACATGTGTCTTCAGTATTCTGTACAGTGTGTCTTCAGTATTCTGTACAGTATGTCTTCAGTATTCTGTACAATGTTGTCTTCAGTATTCTGTACAGTGTGTCTTCAGTATTCTGTACAGTATGTCTTCAGTATTCTGTACAGTTGTCTTCAGTATTCTGTACAGTGTGTCTTCAGTATTCTGTACAGTGTGTCTTCAGTATTCTGTACAGTATGTCTTCAGTATTCTGTACAGTGTGTCTTCAGTATTCTGTACAGTGTGTCTTCAGTATTCTGTACAGTGTGTCTTCAGTATTCTGTACAGTGTGTCTTCAGTATTCTGTACAGTTTTGTACAGTGTATCTTCAGCATTCTGTACAGTTGTCTTCAGTATTCTGTACAGTGTGTCTTCAGTATTCTGTACAGTTGTCTTCAGTATTCTGTACAGTTGTCTTCAGTATTCTGTACAGTGTGTCTTCAGTATTCTGTACAGTGTCTTCAGTATTCTGTACAGTTGTCTTCAGTATTCTGTACAGTGTCTTCAGTATTCTGTACAGTGTGTCTTCAGTATTCTGTACAGTTGTCTTCAGTATTCTGTACAGTGTGTCTTCAGTATTCTGTACAGTATGTCTTCAGTATTCTGTACAGTATGTCTTCAGTATTCTGTACAGTATGTCTTCAGTATTCTGTACAGTTGTCTTCATATTCTGTACAGTTTCTGTCAGTTGTCTTCAGTATTCTGTACAGTATGTCTTCAGTATTCTGTACAGTATGTCTTCAGTATTCTGTACAGTATGTCTTCAGTTTCTGTACAGTGTGTCTTCAGTATTCTGTACAGTATGTCTTCAGTATTCTGTACAGTGTGTCTTCAGTATTCTGTACAGTGTGTCTTCAGTATTCTGTAACAGTGTGTCTTCAGTATTCTGTACAGTTGTCTTCAGTATTCTGTACAGTGTGTCTTCAGTATTCTGTACAGTTGTCTTCAGTATTCTGTACAGTGTGTCTTCATATTCTGTACAGTGTGTCTAGTATTCTGTACAGTATGTCTTCAGTATTCTGTACAGTATGTCTTCAGTATTCTGTACAGTGTGTCTTCAGTATTCTGTACAGTATGTCTTCAGTATTCTGTACAGTATGTCTTTCAGTATTCTGTACAGTGTGTCTTCAGCATTCTGTACAGTGTGTCTTCAGTATTCTGTACAGTGTGTCTTCAGTATTCTGTACAGTGTGTCTTCAGTATTCTGTACAGTGTGTCTTCAGTATTCTGTACAGTGGTCTTCAGTATTCTGTACAGTTGTCTTCAGTATTCTGTACAGTTGACTGTACATGTGTCTTCAGTATTCTGTACAGTTGTCTTCAGTATTCTGTACAGTGTGTCTTCAGTATTCTGTACAGTTGTCTTCAGTATTCTGTACAGTATGTCTTCAGTATTCTGTACAGTGTGTCTTCAGTATTCTGTACAGTATGTCTTCAGTATTTGTACAGTGTCTTCAGTATTCTGTACAGTGTGTCTTCAGTATTCTGTACAGTGTCTTCAGTATTCTGTACAGTGTGTCTTCAGTATTCTGTACAGTGTGTCTTCAGTATTCTGTACAGTGTGTCTTCAGTATTCTGTACATGTGTCTTCAGTATTCTGTACAGTGTGTCTTCAGTATTCTGTACAGTTGTCTTCAGTATTCTGTACAGTATGTCTTCAGTATTCTGTACAGTGTGTCTTCAGTATTCTGTACAGTATGTCTTCAGTATTCTGTACAGTGTGTCTTCAGTATTCTGTACAGTGTGTCTTCAGTCATTCTGTACAGTTGTCTTAGTATTCTGTACAGTGTGTCTTCAGTATTCTGTACAGTGTGTCTTCAGTATTCTGTACAGTGTGTCTTCAGATTCTGTACAGTGTGTCTTCAGTATTCTGTACAGTGTGTCTTCAGTATTTGTCTGTACACGTACTGTGTCTTCAGTATTCTGTACAGTATGTCTTCAGTATTCTGTAAACATGTCTCTTTGTGTCGTCTGTAAACATGTTTCTGTTGTCTTGTAAATGTGCACTTTGCAGTGCTCTGTCTGCGATTAGGTATCTCTCCATGACTGAAATGTTCTGCTTACAGTTAGTTTCATGAGTTTTCTTTGGTTTTATTGCTATGGTTTTCTGTCCATTATGTTTTCTTCGTGTTGTTGTAGATGTTGCAGATTTATCTTTACTTGTCTATAACTGCTTTTCTATCGTGTGTGTTGTGTGTGTGGTGTGTGTGTGTGTGTGTTGTGTGTGTGTGTGTGTGGTATGTGTGTGTGTGTGGTGTTGTGTGTGTGTGTGTGTGTGTGTATGTGTGTGTGTGTGTGTGTGTGTGTGTGTGTGTGTGTGTGTGTATGCATTGTGTGTGAGAGAGATAAAGAGTGTGTATATATATATATATATATATGTGTGTGTGTGTGTGTGTGTGTGTGTGTGTGTGTGTGTGTGTGTGTGTGTGTGTGTGTATGCAGTATGTGTGAGAGAGAGAAAGTGTGTGTATGTGTGTATGTGTGTGTGTGTGTTTGTGTGTGTGTGTGTGTTTGTGTGTGTGTGTGTGTGTGTGTGTGTGTGTGTGTGTGTGTGTGTGTGTGTCAGGTGTGTGTGAGAGAGAGAAAGTGTGTGTGTGTGTGTATGTTGTGTGTGTGTGTGTGTGTGTGTGTGTGTGTGTGTGTGTGTGTGTGTGTGTGTGGCATGTGTGTGTGTATGCAGTGTGTGTGTGAGAGAGAACAATGCGTGTGTGTTCGTTCGTTGCTTGATTTAACGTCTTTTCACTATAAGTGATATTAGACGGGTGTGGGGTGCGTGTGTGCGTGCGTGTGTGTGTGCAGGTGTGTGTGTGTGTGTGTGTGTGTGTGTGTGTGTGTGTGTGTGTGTGTGTGGTTGTGGTCTGTTTTGTATGTGCTTGTATGTGGCGCATGTGTGTGTATGCGTGCATGTGTGTGTGTGTGCGTGCACGTGTGTGCACACATTGTTGTGCATGTTTGGCCCGCAATGTGCAATGTGAAGAAGTGAAGGTAACATTGATTTCAGAACAAAAAAAATAATCATTCTGAAAAACAGCATTAGGTCCCATTGGACCAATCTTACAGCTAGACCTATATATGCTGCTGTGGATCATGCATGTATGGGGTTTGGTTCTCAGTGAGTGCCAAAGAGACAAAAAGACACATAAAAACATAAAAGTTCATTGAAGATATAAAGGCTAGTGCAGCACTAAGGTAGGGGAAAAACAGGAAAGAAGAAGAATAAGAAGAAAAGGAAGAGGAAAAAGAAGGAGAAGAAGAAGAAGAAAAAGAAAAAGAAGAAAAGGAAGAGGAAGAAGAAGGAGAAAAAGAAGAAGAAGAGGAATAAGAAGAAGAATTGCGAAGAATTGCGAAGAAGAGAATTGCGAAGAATTAAGAAGAAGAAGGAAGAAGAGAAGAAAGGGAAAAAGAAGAAATTGCGAAGAAGAGGAAGAAGAAGAAGAAGAAGAAGAATTGCGAAGAAGAAGAAGAAGAATTGCGAAGAAGAAGAATTGCGAAGAAGAAGAATTGCGAAGAAGAAGAAGAAGAATTGCGAAGAAGAAGAAGAAGAATTGCGAAGAAGAAGAATGCGAAGAAGAAAAAGAAGAAGAAGAATGAAGAATGAAGAAGAAGAAGAATGAAGAATGAAGAATGAAGAATGAAGAATGAAGAATAGAAAATGAAGAATGAAGAATTGGAAACAAGAAGAATTGCGGAAGATGAAGAATTGCGAAGAAGAAGAATTGCGAAGAAGAAGAAGAATTGCGAAGAAAAGAATTGCGAAGAAGAAGAAGAATTGTGAAGAAGAATTGCGAAGAAGAGAAGAAGAAGAATGACAAAGCAAAACGAAGAATACAGAATGAAGAAGAATGAAGAAGAAGCAAGAAAAGAAGAAAGAAGAAGAAGAAGAAGAAAGAAGAAGAAGAAGAAGAAGAAGAAGAAGAAGAAGAAGAAGAAGAAAAGAAGAATTGCGAAAGAAGAAGATAGAAGAAAGAATAGAGAAGAAGAAGAAGAATTGCGAAGAAGAAGAAGAATTGCGAAGAAGAAGAAGAAGAAGAGAAGAATGCGAAGAAGAAGAAGAATTGCAGAAGAAGAAGGAGAAGAGAATGCGAGAAGAAGAAGAATGCGAAGAAGAAGAATGGAAGAAGAAGAAGAGAGCAAGAAGAAGAAGAATTGCGAAGAAAAAAGAAGAATGCGAAGAAGAAGAATGGGAAGAGAAGAAGAGAAGAAGAAGAAGAAGAAGAAGAAGAATGCGAAGAAGAAGAATGCGAAGAAGAAGAATGCGAAGAAGAAGAATGCGAAAAGAAGAAGAAGAAGAAGAAGAATGCGAAGAAGAAGAGAATGCGAAAAGAAGAAGAATGCGAAGAAGAAGAAGAAAATGCGAAGAAGGAAAGAATGCGAAGAAGAAGAATGCGAAGAAGAAGAATGCAAGAAGAGAATGCGAAGAAGAAGAAGAATGCGAAGAAGAAGAATGCGAAGAAGAAGAATGCGAAGAAGAAGAAGAAGAATGAAAGAAGAAGAAGCGAAGAAGAAGAAGAAGAAGAAGAAGGAAGAGAAGAAGAAGAGAAGAATGAAGAAGAAAAAAGAAAGAAAAGAAAAAAAAAAGAGAGAAAAAGAAAAGAAGGAAAGAGAGAAAAAGAAGAAGAAGGAAAAAGAGAAAAAAAAAAAAAAAAAGAGAGAAGAAGAGAAGAGAAGAAGAAAAGAAAGGAAGAGAGAAGAAAGAGAAGAAAAGAAAGGAAGAAGAGAGGAATCGAAAAGAAGAGGGAAAAGACGAAAAAAGAAAAGAAGAGAAAAAGAAGAAAAGAAGAAGAATGAGAAAGGAAGAAGAAGAAGGAAGAAGAAGAAAGAAGAAGAAAGAGAAGAAGAATGCGAAGAAGAAGAAGAAGAAGAGAGAAGAAAGAAGCGAAGAAGAAGAAGAAGAAGAAGAAGAAAGAGAAGAAGAAGAAGAAGGAAGAAGAAGAAGAAATGAGAAGAAGAAAGAATGAAGAAGAAGAAGAGAAGAAAAGAATGAAAGAAGAACGAAGAAAAGAGAGAAGAAGGAAGAGAAGAATGGAAGAAGAAGAAGAAGAAGAAGAATGCGAGAAGAAGAAGAAAGAAGAAGAGAGAAGAAGAATGAAGAAGAAGGAAGAATGCAAGAAGAATGCAAGAAGAATCGAAGAATGGAAGAAGAAGAAGAAGAAGAATGCGAAGAAAAGAATGCGAAAGAAGAAGAGAAGAATGCGAAGAAGAAGAAGAAATGCGAAAGAAGAATGGAAGAAGAAAAGAATGAGAAGAAAGAAGAAGAAGAATGCGAAGAAGAAGAAGGAAAAGAAGAAGGAAGAAGAAGAAAATGCGAAGAAGAAGAGAAGAAGCGAAGAAGAAGAAGAATGCAAAAGAAGAAGATGAGAAGAAGAAGAAAGAAGAAGAGAAGAAGAAGAAGAAGAAGAAGAAGAAAGAAGAAGAAGAAGAAGAAGAAGAAAGAAGAAAGAAGAAAGAAGAAAGAAGAAAAGAAGAAGAAGAAGAGAGAAAGAAAAGAAAGAAGAAAGAAAGAAGAAGAAGAAGAAGAAGAAAAGAAGAAGAAGAAAGAAGAGAAGAAAAGAAAAGAAGAAAGAAGAGAAGAAGAAGAAGAAAAGAAAGAAGAAGAAGGAAGAAGAAGAAAGAAGAAAAAGAAGAAGAGAGAAGAAGAAAGAAGAGAAGAAGAAGAAGAAAGAGAAGAGAAGAAGAAGAAGAAGAAGAGAAAGAGAAAAGAAGAGAAAGAAGAAAGAAGAAGAAGAAGAAGAAGAAGAGAAGAAGAAGGGAAAGAAGAAGAAGAAAAGAAAGAAGAAGAAGAAGAAGAAAGAAGAAAGAAGAAGAAGAAGAAGAAGAAGAAGAAGAAGAAGAAGAAGAAAAGAAGAAGAAGAAGAAGAAGAAGAAGAAGAAGAAGTAGAAGAATAAGAAGGAGAAGAAGAAGAAGAAGAAGAAGGAAGAAGAAGAAGAAGAATGCGAAGAAGAAGGAAGAAGAGGAAGAAGAATGCGAAGAAGAAGAATAATGCGAAGAAGAAAAAGAAGAAGAAGAAGAAAAATACGAAGAAGAAGAAGAGAAGAAGAATGCGAAGAATTGCGAAGAAGAAGAAGACGAAAATTGCGAAGAAGAAGAAGAATTGCGAAGAAGAAGAAGAAGAAGAATTGCGAAGAAGAAGAAGAATTGCGAAGAAGAATTGCGAAGAAGAATTGCGAAGAAGAAGAAGAATTGCGAAGAAGAAGACGAATTACGAAGAAGAAGAAGAAGAAGAATGCGATGAGGAAGAAGAAGAAGAAGAAGAAGAAGAAGAAGAAGAAGAAGAAGAAGAAGAAGAAGAAGAAGAATTGCGAAGAAGAAGTAAAACTGCGAAGAAGAAGAATTGCGAAGAAGAAGTATGCGAAGAAGAAGAAGAAGAAGAGGTAGAAGAACTGCGAAGAAGAAGAAGAAGAGATGCGAAGAAGAATGCGAAGAAGAAGAAGAAGGAGAAGAAGAAGAAGAATTGCGAAGAAGAATTGCGAAGAAGAAGAAGAATGCGAAGAAGAAGAAGAAGAATTGCGAAGAAGAAGAATTGCGAAGAAGAAGAATTGCGAAGAAGAATGTGATGAATTGCGAAGAAGAAGAAGAATTGCGAAGAAGAAGAAGAAGAAGAAGAAGAATTGCGAAGAAGAAGAAGAAGAAGAAGAAGAAGAATTGCGAAGAAGAAGAAGAAGAATTGCGAAGAA
Organism: Monoplex corrugatus; assembly: GCA_030674185.1. NCBI lineage: Eukaryota > Metazoa > Mollusca > Gastropoda > Littorinimorpha > Ranellidae > Monoplex > Monoplex corrugatus. Next base: position 17,120,942 of record CM060307.1, read on the forward strand.
GAAGAGAAGAATGCGAAGAAGAGTGCGAAGAAGAATGCGAAGAAGAATTGCGAAGAAGAAGAAGAAGAATTGCGAAGAAGAAGAAGAAGAAGAATGCAAAGAATGCGAAGAAGAATTGCGAAGAAGAAGAATTGCGAAGAAGAAGAATTGCGAAGAAGAAAAATTGCGAAGAAGAAGAATTGCGAAGAAGAAGGAGAAGAAGAAGAATTGCAAAGAAGAAGAATTGCGAAGAAGAAGAACTGCGAAGAAGAAGAAGAATTGCGAAGAAGAAGAAGAATTGCGAAGAAGAAGAATTGCGAAGAAGAATTGCGAAGAAGAATTGCGAAGAAGAAGAAGAAGAAGAAGGAGAAGAAGAAGAATTGCAAAGAAGAAGAATTGCGAAGAAGAAGAATTGCGAAGAAGAAGAATTGCGAAGAGATAGAAGAAGAAGAATTGCGAAGAAGAAGAATTGCGAAGAAGAAGAAGAAGAAGAATTGCGAAGAAGAAGAAGAAGAATTGTGAAGAAGAAGAAGAAGAAGAATTGCGAAGAAGAAGAATTGCGAAGAAGAAGAAGAAGAATTGCGAAGAAGAAGAAGAAGAATTGCGAAGAAGAATTGCGAAAAAGAAGAAGAATTGCGACGAAGAAGAATTGCGAAGAAGAAGAAGAATTGCGAAGAAGAAGAAGAAGAAGAAGAAGAAGATAAATCGATGAAAGAAAAGTGAGTGGTTTGAATATCAAATTATGCTTTCTTCTCTGAAGTGTACAAGTCAGAGTCAAAACTTTCCAAAAGTAAAAAGCCTGACGAATAAACAATCCCTCCCTCCTTCCTCCCCACCTCCCCCCCCCCCCCCACTTGTTCCCTCCCTTGTCGTTCTGAGTCTCGTGTTGTTTTCTCTCTCTTTCATAATCATTTTCGTGATTCATAAATCGGCGTTCATACACGTTCTCGTTCCCGTTCTGCTCCTTTCGTGATACATAAATTGACATTCATACACATTCATGTTCTGATTATCATGCGTATCATATTTTCATTATAATGATCACTTTCAGATTGTTGAATGTCATTGTTTTTCTTTCTTCTTTTTTTTAGTGAGTGGGAGAGCAGCAGCAGGAGACTGTTTCATGTTTCCCTCACACTCTGTGATGTACAAAAACCACGAAAGCTAGACATACGATTATTTTACTTTTGTTTTTTTTGGTGTTCTTGATAAAAATGACAGATAACAAGCCATCCTTTCTGTCTCTTTGTGTCTGTGCATATATATATATATGTGTGTGTGTGTATGTGTGTGTATGTGTGTATGTATGTGTGTGTGTGTGTGTGTGTGTGTGTGTGTGTGAGTGTGTGTGACTGTGAGTTTTGTGTGTGTGTTGGTGTTGTGTTGTGTGTGTGTGTGTGTGTGTGTGTGTGTGTGTGTGTGTGTGTGTGTGTGTTGGTGTTGGTGTTGTGTTGTGTTGTGTTGTGTTGTGTGTGTGTGTGTGTGTGTGTGTGTGTGTGAGTGTGTGTGTGTGTGTGTGTTGACTGTGAGTGTGTGTGTGTTGGTGTTGGTGTTGTGTTGTATTGTGTTGTGTTGTGTGTGTGTGTGTGTTGTGTGTGTGTGGTGGTCTTTGATTTAATGTCTATTCACTAAAGTGATTTTAGACAAAAAAAAAAAAAAAAAAAAAAAAAAAAAGGTGGGGGGGGGGGGGGGAGTGATAGAGGAGGAGTGAAGAAGATATTTGAAAATTGTCAATTTTGAATTTGAGAAAAGATGATCCAGAAAACAACTGTTTTGAAGAGGGGAAGGTAAAACTAACAAATAATGTTACCATAATTATCGATTTAAACAAACAAACTGACAAACAAAATTAGTAAATATCCGGAAGAAATGAATAAAAAGTAAAACTAATAATTGACTAACCACAACAATGAACAAGTCAAATAACATTTTAAAGGTAATTCGCTATAGGACTTTTTGACAGGCTAACAAAAAATTCATACAGTAATGATGATGAGGCAAATATGTCAGAAACTGTACTCACAGATAGTGTTGGAATATGTCGTTTTACCCTAACGCAAGAAAGAATATGACTATGTGTTA
>CM060307.1:17125502-17128002 GCA_030674185.1 Monoplex corrugatus
ATCATAATCAGTGAAAAATTCTTTATTTGTGAGATAAGACAATATTTTTCTGTTTTGTAACGATTTTTATCCTGAAGTCGAGTGTGTCCTTCGTGTTGTCATGTCTCTGCAATGTGTGTATGCTATGTTTATGTGTCTTACTTGGACAAAGCAATGTGTATTTACGGATAATAGGGATGAAAACAATTTTGTGGTGCATCAAACCTATTGTGTATTGTGTTACATTTTTTGTTAAACTGATTACAGGCTACTGGCAGCCAAATGTTTAAACAAAGATGTATTTGACTGAGTATATTGTTTTTGACTGGGACATCACGTCATGTATATATATGTGCTGCACATGGAGATTAATTCTAACAAAATGCTTTCAAAACTGAGAAGTGTTGTCTGGTGACATCAATGACGGTTTGCTACAGAAATGGCTAACATAAAAACAATAACGTCCTTGAAGAGTCAGGGACTTAGTGATATACGGAAGAGAGGGATGTTTTTCATTTTCTCGAGAAAAATCACATAGTATATATTCTTTACAAGACATTAATTTCAGTCCAAAACCAGAAAAGTATGTCACATCAGAATGGGGTCATAAATGTTTTTTCACTATGCAAGACCAACGCTTGGGGAGTGGCAATATTATTCAATAACAACTTTGAATTTAAAATTAACAAAGTAGAGAAAGATGAGAATGGTAATTCTATTATCATATTCTTAAGTACTATGGAGAAGGATATTGTTTTGGTAAATATATGTTGCCCAAACAAAGAAGGCCCCTCTTTTAAAGAAAATTTAAAAGAAAAAATCATTAAGTATGATCTACAAAATCTAGTGCTAATAGGTGACTTGAATCTAGTCCTTGATCCATACTAAGATTATGACAAGTACGTCAATATCAACAATCCAAGAGCAAACATAAAAAAATCGTGATGCAAGAGCTGAATCCAACTGATATATGGAGAGAAAAAATCCACAAATTAAACGGTGTATGTGGAAAAAGACCTCTTCTTTACAATAAAGTCAGTTAGATTTTTTTCTCTTGTCTAAAAACCTGATGTTAGGTAAATTTCGAAGACTCTGATTTTGTGCCTGAATATAGATCGGATCACTCTATTGTAATTCTAAGATTAAAGTTTGGAGAAAACATAAAGCGTAGTACAGTTTGAACAGTCAACAGTAAAAAACACTGTATGTAAATTGGTTGTGTGTAGAAAGAGGTCGTAGACAAATTGACCCTCTGTCTCATATATTTGTATTGTGCGTTGAAATACCAGCAATTATGATGAGAGAAGATATATAAAAAGAATTGCAATTGATTACAATGAGCACAAAATATCTGTGTTTGCTAACTATGCTCAGCTAATGAATAATGCATGTAGGACATCTTTGACAAATCTGTTTCCCTCGTCTTAACATGAAGAAGTGCTTCAGGACTCTCCATGAATGCTGACAAAACACAAGCAATCTGGTTAGAAAGTAAAAACAGTTCAAAAACAAATACATGCAATATTTAGACAAAACCTGGAAATCCTCAGACATTTAAAATGCTGGGTGTATGGCTTACAAATGATGCAAAATGGTGTGAAGAAATAAATTATGCTGAAAAATTATCAGAAGTGAGGGCTTTGTTTAAAATTTGGATGAAAAGAGATAACTCGTCTGGGAACAGTTGCAGTATTAAAATGTCTTATTTTATCCAAATTAATTCATCTCTGGATTTTGCTCCCAGATCCCCCTGATGAGTTCAAAAATAATCTTCATAAAATGTGTTCCTTTTTTGTTTGGAATGGTAAACATGATAGAATCAATAGAAAAACAACCACAAATAGCATACAGAATGGAGGATTATTAAACATATCGGATATTCAGAAATATGCTGAGTTTTCTTGACTGAGAAAATTCAAAACCACAAAACATAAATGGAAAAATATTTCTAGTGAAATGTATCATTTTTAACCGAAATACGGCTTTAACTATCTGTCACAGAAAACGACAAGTTGTTTTGGAAACTGACTTTTATGCACCTTGGTTGGGATTTATCAGGATGGCATGACAACCTTTCTGTCCCTACTCACCTGTCTTTTTTTTAGCTTTTTCTCTCTGTGATTGAAGGAGAAGTATTTTCTTCACACAAAAACACCAAAACTCCGATCCTGACAAGGCAACGTGTTATATCTCTTTAAATCCTTTTAGAAAATTAAATCCACTTTCCTGAAAAAAAGAAGCATCAAAAGACAGCAATCTTTTACAGATGCTTCAGATTTCACAAATCACGAGCCTTTCACGTGAGCAGTGGCAAGAATTGAGCAGCTACTTCTTCCGTGTGATTGCTCTCTACCCCTTCCATTCATCCCTGCTGAAGACTGGGAGAGGTCAGGGACAAACCTGTGGATTACATGGGCGGGAAATCAGTCCAAGTGCCCAGAAACAGATAGCAATAGCCAGCGATAACCTCCCCGTGTGTGACAGGACTTGGAATGCCCAGACCAGTTCCATGATATCAATG
>CM060307.1:17138002-17143002 GCA_030674185.1 Monoplex corrugatus
GTTTGTCAGCCTTCTACTTGCCACAATGTTAATGCCACTAGTGAGTGTCTGACATGTTTGTCAGCCTTCTACTTGCCACAATGTTAATGCCACTAGTGAGTGTCTGACATGTTCGTCAGCCTTCTACTTGCCACAATGTTAATGCCACTAGTGAGTGTCTGACATGTTGTCAGCCTTCTACTTGCCACAATGTTAATGCCACTAGTGAGTGTCTGACATGTTTGTCAGCCTTCTACTTGCCACATTGTTAATGTCACTAGTGAGTGTCCGACATGTTTGTCAGCCTTCTACTTGCCACAATGTTAATGCCACTAGTGAGTGTCTGACATGTTTGTCAGCCTTCTACTTGCCACAATGTTAATGCCACTAGTGAGTGTCTGACATGTTTTTCAGCCTTCTACTTGCCACAATGTTAATGCCACTAGTGAGTGTCTGACATGTTTGTCAGCCTTCTACTTGCCACAATGTTAATGCTACTAGTGAGTGTCTGACATGTTTGTCAGCCTTCTACTTGCCACAATGTTAATGTCACTAGTGAGTGTCTGACATGTTTGTCAGCCTTCTACTTGCCACAATGTTAATGCTACTAGTGAGTGTCTGACATGTTTGTCAGCCTCCAACTTGTGTCTGACATGTTTGTCAGCCTTCTACTTGTGTCCGACATGTTTGTCAGCCTTCAACTTGTGTCTGACATGTTTGTCGGCCTTTTACTTGTGTCCGACATGTTTGTCGGCCTTCTACTTGTGTCCGACATGTTTGTCAGCTTCTACTTGTGTCCGACATGTTTGTCAGCCTTCAACTTGTGTCCGACATGTTTGTCAGCCTTCAACTTGTGTCTGACATGTTTGTCGGCCTTTTACTTGTGTCCGACATGTTTGTCGCCTTCTACTTGTGTCCGACATGTTTGTCAGCCTTCTACTTGTGTCCGACATGTTTGTCAGCCTTATACTTGTGTCCGACATGTTTGTCAGCCTTCAACTTGTGTCCGACATGTTTGTCAGCCTTCTACTTGTGTCCGACATGTTTGCCGGCCTTCTACTTGTGTCCGACATGTTTGTCAGCCTTCTACTTGTGTCTGACATGTTTGTCAGCCTTCAACTTGTGTCCGACATGTTTGCCGGCCTTCTACTTGTGTCTGACATGTTTGTCAGCCTTCTACTTGTGTCTGACATGTTTGTCAGCCTTCTACTTGTGTCTGACATGTTTGTCAGCCTTCAACTTGTGTCCGACATGTTTGCCGGCCTTCTACTTGTGTCCGACATGTTTGTCAGCCTTCTACTGTGTTGACATGTTGTCAGCCTTCAACTTGTGTCCGACATGTTTGCCGGCCTTCTACTTGTGTCTGACATGTTTGTCAGCCTTCTACTTGTGTCTGACATGTTTGTCGGCCTTCTACTTGTGTCCGACATGTTTGCCGGCCTTCTACTTGCCTTCAGTCAGTTACTACAAGGGTTAAGCTACACTAAGAAATGAAGAAATTGATTTCACCGTAGGGAAGAGAGAGAGAGAGAGAGAAGAAGAGAGAGAGAAAGAGAAAGAAAGAGAGAGAGAGAGACAGACAGACAGACAAATAAACAGACAGAGAGAGACAGAGAGACAGAGGGACAGAGAGACAGAGAAACAGGGAGAGAGAGAGAAAGAGAGAGACAGCCAGCCAGCCAGACACAGAGAGAGAGACAGAGACAGAGACAGAGAGACAGACAGAGACAGACAGACAGCCAGACATACAGACAGAGACAGACAGACAGACAATAGACAGAGACAGAGACAGAGAGACACAGAGAGACAGAGACAAAGATATAAGAGAGAATCCTGGACAATTGGACTGGTAAAGAAATTCAAAAAGAAACGCTACAGACTTGCAAAATGTCAAATGATTTCAACTAAAAAAAAAACTTAAAAACTGGCCAACTCACACTGATTTTTTTTATTTACACTCGTGTCTTTTCAGGTGCACGTCAATATCATTATCTCTGCCAAGTTGGTTCTTCGCAGCTGCGCAGTCTTGGTAACATAATGCCCGCGCCCATTTCTTGTATCTCTTAAATAAATATCGCAACTAATTTCCAATACAGTAGAAGCTGGTGGATAGGATGAGGGAATGAAAGGCTTAAAAAGGACACAAGTCGCTCCACGATGTCAAGACATGGTAAAAACATCAGCACAAGAGTGCAGTAGAGATTTTCGCTAGAATGCGACATTCCAATTATAGTGTAACAAAGGGTTGTCTTTTTCAAATCAAGTTTTCGTTCGCCTGCACAGAGAGGTGTTATGAGTGATGAAACTGTGGGTCTGCAGTCAAAGGGGAAGTGTGGCGTATATCATATTGCACATGTGGAGTATGTTTACCACTCCATGTATGTAGATGTGGAGTATGTTTACCACTCCATGTATGTAGATGTGGAGTATGTTTACCACTCCATGTATGTAGTAGTGGAGTATGTTTACCACTCCATGTATGTAGTAGTGGAGTATGTTTACCACTCCATGTATGTAGTAGTGGAGTATGTTTACCACTCCATGTATGTAGTAGTGGAGTATGTTTACCACTCCATGTATGTAGATGTGGAGTATGTTTACCACTCCATGTATGTAGTAGTGGAGTATGTTTACCACTCCATGTATGTAGTAGTGGAGTATGTTTACCACTCCATGTATGTAGTAGTGGAGTATGTTTACCACTCCCTGTAATGTGGAGTATGTTTACCACTCCATGTATGTAGTAGTGGAGTATGTTTACCACTCCATGTATGTAGTAGTGGAGTATGTTTACCACTCCATGTATGTAGTAGTGGAGTATGTTTACCACTCCATGTATGTAGATGTGGAGTATGTTTACCACTCCATGTATGTAGTAGTGGAGTATGTTTACCAATCCATGTATGTAGATGTGGAGTATGTTTACCACTCCATGTATGTAGTAGTGGAGTATGTTTACCACTCCATGTATGTAGTAGTGGAGTATGTTTACCACTCCATGTATGTAGTAGTGGAGTATGTTTACCACTCCATGTATGTAGTAGTGGAGTATGTTTACCACTCCATGTATGTAGTAGTGGAGTATGTTTACCACTCCATGTATGTAGATGTGGAGTATGTTTACCACTCCATGTATGTAGTAGTGGAGTATGTTTACCACTCCATGTATGTAGTAGTGGAGTATGTTTACCACTCCATGTATGTAGTAGTGGAGTATGTTTACCACTCCATGTATGTAGCAGTGGAGTATGTTTACCACTCCATGTATGTAGTAGTGGAGTATGTTTACCACTCCATGTATGTAGTAGTGGAGTATGTTTACCACTCCATGTATGTAGATGTGGAGTATGTTTACCACTCCATGTATGTAGTAGTGGAGTATGTTTACCACTCCATGTATGTAGTAGTGGAGTATGTTTACCACTCCATGTATGTAGTAGTGGAGTATGTTTACCACTCCATGTATGTAGATGTGGAGTATGTTTACCACTCCATGTATGTAGTAGTGGAGTATGTTTACCACTCCATGTATGTAGATGTGGAGTATGTTTACCACTCCATGTATGTAGTAGTGGAGTATGTTTACCACTCCATGTATGTAGATGTGGAGTATGTTTACCACTCCATGTATGTAGTAGTGGAGTATGTTTACCACTCCATGTATGTAGATGTGGAGTATGTTTACCATTCCCTGTAATGTGGAGTATGTTTACCACTCCATGTATGTAGTAGTGGAGTATGTTTACCATTCCATGTATGTTGATGTGGAGTATGTTTACCACTCCATGTATGTAGATGTGGAGTATGTTTACCACTCCATGTATGTAGTAGTGGAGTATGTTTACCACTCCATGTATGTAGTAGTGGAGTATGTTTACCACTCCATGTATGTAGTAGTGGAGTATGTTTACCACTCCATGTATGTAGTAGTGGAGTATGTTTACCATTCCATGTATGTAGTAGTGGAGTATGTTTACCACTCCATGTATGTAGTAGTGGAGTATGTTTACCACTCCATGTATGTAGTAGTGGAGTATGTTTACCACTCCATGTATGTAGTAGTGGAGTATGTTTACCACTCCATGTAAGTAGTAGTGGAGTATGTTTAATCTCCATCTATCCAGCGCCTTTGTGATCTTTCTCTGCCTTTGAAACCCAAACATCTGGTGTTGTAGGCCCGTAGGACTGGCTTGTTGATTGGCTTCCTGGTCAGGTGGCCACACCACGTGATCCGCTTTTGTGTGATATGATGGTTGACAGTTGGTGTTTCAACCGTCTCTCGGATCTCTTAGTCTCTGTTCCTGTCTGTTTTCGTCATTCCTCCAAATTCAGCTTTTCTGAGACATCTAGTCTTACAGGTTGTGATCTTTCTCTCCAGAGCTTAGTGTGAGGTTCAGGTCTGGCTTTGGTAAGTGGGTGTGGGTACACAGATTGTATTGTGTTAAGCCTGGCTTTGGTAAGTGGGTGTGGGTACAAAGATTGTACTGTGGTAAGCCTGGCTTTGGTAAGTGGGTGTGGATACAAAGATTGTACCGTGGTAAGCCTGGCTTTGGTAAGTGGGTGTGGGTACAAAGATTGTACTGTGGTAAGCCTGGCTTTGGTAAGTGGGTGCGGGTACAAAGATTGTACTGTGGTAAGCCTGGCTTTGGTAAGTGGGTGTGGGTACACAGATTGTACTGTGGTAAGCCTGGCTTTGGTAAGTGGGTGTGGGTACAAAGATTGTACTGTGGTAAGCCTGGCTTTGGTAAATGGGTGTGGATACAAAGATTGTACTGTGGTAAGCCTGGCTTTGGTAAGTGGGTGTGGGTACACAGATTGTACTGTGGTAAGCCTGGCTTTGGTAAGTCGGTATGGGTACAAAGATTGTACCGTGGTAAGCCTGGCTTTGGTAAGTGGGTGTGGGTACAAAGATTGTACCGTGGTAAGCCTGGCTTTGGTAAGTGGGTGTGGATACAAAGATTGTACTGTGGTAAGCCTGGCTTTGGTAAGTGGGTGTGGGTACACAGATTGTACTGTGGTAA
>CM060307.1:17148002-17168002 GCA_030674185.1 Monoplex corrugatus
CTTTTCTTCAGCATTTCAACGTTGTCCAGCAAAACGAATATAATGAATGTCAATGCCCCAACACTGTAATCGCCTGTACAGACGAAAAAAACGAGAAAAAAACAACGCTACAATCACCAAGATTCCAGAATCTGAGCACATCATTCTTCTCGGTGATTTCAGTGTTAGAGTCGAATCAGACCACAGCCCATGGCCAATTTGTCTTGGACACTCGTTTTGGCAAGATGAACAATAATGGCCAGAAGTTGACGCAGCCGTCAGCCCTTGTGTGCGACACCTATGCCGATGACTGTCACTCAGGACATCGGATTGCTAAGCCACAGCCGACGCTGTTTAATCAGACAGGCGGAGAGATCATCCCGACTTCTTCAACTTCAAGAAACAGATCACGGTTGCTTAGTACAGAAATGGAAACAATGCCTGTTGATAGCAAAGAATGAAAGAATGGCTTCCCTTCAGAGGAAGTGAAAAGTAAATGATCGATCCAACTACGGCTGTTCACAAGCGTTGAAAAGTTCAATAAGATGAAAATATTTGTCTGGTGAGGTGATGGAAATGGTGTATGCTACTCTCTTTCACGTGGAAAGTTTGGCACACAAAACACTTAAAGGAAATATATACATACTTGTTTTCCGACAGGTCTGCCATTGACGTTGAGACTGAGGCAAACTGTCGTTAGCTGTATTGACCATTTTTGTGCAAACTGTGTGATCAAAGAACAGGCTGTCACGGAACTTGCTGAGCAGGTTACTTTTGATGTACACACCTTTTTCAGTTGAAAAGCAAAGTAAAAACGGGGGCGACTATTTGCTGAAAGTACATCGTGTGATCTGAGAGAACTAAAATGAAAAGTTATTTAAAAGTATGTCCATCGTTAATGTTGGTTGGGATAGAAAGGATAAAACTGCCATAACGCAGACCATTAAATCAGAAAATAGATATTTCGGAAAGTAATACGTACAGTATTCAGATAAACCGACAGACATGTGCAAACATTAATACATCGTTACATTTTCTTTAGCTCAGTAATTATTCTATTACCTGGTTCATCAAAGTACAAAAGCTGTACATTAACTATACACATTTAACGTAAATATTTTAGATATATACGTTTCTTTCTCAACCTGGGAATTTGAGTTTGCACTGATTTTTAAGAAATGTCAATAATGTGGAGTTTTCAGAAAGACGTCACTTCACTGTTACATTCGAATGAAGTCAGGTATCCTATTCAATCAGTATTGCGGTGTTTTTCATAATAAATATTTTCCCCGTTGTATGAAATTTTAAGTCTGACATTGCAAGTACAACTACGCTTTGCTGTTATTGTTTGGTACTTGTCTCTGTACTTTGTGTTTGCCACTTTTCAAAAATGCATTGAAAAAAGCTTCAAATAAAAAAAAATGTTAGGGATTTTGTAAGCTCAGCTGAATTCGAATTGCACAAGCAATACACGCAGCTACCATTGATGATTTGGATCTCAAATTTGTACAGTCTAAATCGAAACGACTGCCAGTATTCATAGAAATCATTATAAAAAAAAAAGCAAGGGCATTTTAGCACAATCACTATTCAAAAGAATAAACTGAGGAAACTCATTAAACTGAAAGAAATTTAAACAAAAGAAAGAAAGAAACAAAGAAAGAAAGAAAGAACAAACAAACAAAGACGAGGGAATTTTAATACATATGCCTTTTATCGTGCAAGCAAAAGAATAAACCAGAACAACAACAACAAAAGGCAAAGACAGTCAAATTCATATATAATCATGACGGTCTCCTTTTCGGTTTGCTTAAGGTGTCAATGTATGTGGATGATTACAGTATTTTGCAGCTGCCAGATAACACAGTCATATAGAATAAGGAAATGAGTAAAAGAATGCATGAATAAATACATAACGAAATAATCGTGACACGTGCTGTAATTCCACGCGAAACCCTACATGCTGTCATGGGCCACAGCTCCAAGGGAATCAAATAAGATAAATAAAACAAAATAAATAAAATAAAATAAAAGGGATAAGATAAACCAGCTAACCAACCAACCAACCAACCAACCAACCAACCAACCAACCACCAACCAACCAACCAACCAACCAACCAACCAACCAACCAACCAACCAACCGACTAACTGACTAACTGACTGACTAACTAACTAACTAACTAACTAACTAACTAACTAACTAACAAACAAACAAACTAACTAACTAACTAACTAACTAACTAACTAACTAACAAACAAACGAACAAACTAACTAACTAACTAACAAACTAACTAACTAACTAACAAACAAACTAACTAACTAACAAACTAACTAACTAACTAACAAACTAACTAACTAACTAACAAACTAACAAACTAACTAACTAACAAACTAACAAACTAACTAACTAACTAACAAACTAACTAACAAACTAACAAACTAACTAACTAACTAACTAACTAACAAACAAACTAACTAACAAACAAACTAACTAACTAACTAACTAACTAACAAACAAACTAACTAACTAACTAACTAGCTAACTAACAAACAAACTAACTAACTAACTAACAAACAAACTAACTAACTAATTAACTAACTAACAAATTAACTAACTAACAAACTAACTAACTAACTAACTAACTAACAAACAAACTAACTAACTAACTAACTAACAACAAACTAACTAACTAACTAACTAACTAACAAACAAACTAACTAACTAACTAACTAACAAACTAACTAACTAAATTTGACACGTGTCATGTTCAGACATAACCCTACGTGCTGGCACAGTACTATATTACCTTACTGTGCTATGTTTGCCTTTCTGTGTTACCCACGCCTTAGTGGATCTATGAATGCATCTACACGCATTTCCTTATCAGCAGTCACACACTACAGTAACTCGGTGTGGTCCATCACCTGTACAAAGTGCCAATCACACCATTATCACGGTCACTAACTTCCCCCGACTGGAGACTGGGATGTCCACACCAGATGATGTCTCTATCTTCACGAAGTCTATGCGGCATTTTCTTTTGATCTTGATAAGTCGATATCTCTCCCGTCATCCCTCCCCCCTCCCCCTCTGCTACCCTTTCCCCTCGTCTGCCTGTCTGTCATCTATCTTGTCTCTGTCTGTCAGTCTGTCCGCTTCCACACCAGGCTCGTCTCTAGAACACTGCAGGATGCCTCCTGTCTGTAGATTGATTGGGTAGCAGAATCATACAATCAGCTTGATTGTGTTCTATGACCATTAGTGAGTCGATATTGTGTATGGGGCGCATTCATCTTTAGTGTTGATTGATAACTGTTGATTTAGCGTTTCTAGTCATGAGTTAGAGACCAGGATTTTTCAGAGCCAGCATTATGACGGCAGTGCCCACCTTCTCTCCCTCCATGTTGCTCCTCCCAAATCCCTAATCCACATACCCGTTTAAAGCTAGGTGGACTGAAGACCACACGCTTAAAGTCAAAAGAAAATTTTTTAAAAGTTTTTGGTGTTAGACCCCAACTCGCGCAGTGACACTGGAAGACGGGATTTCTAATCCAAGTGGTCTATACCAAGTTTCAGGATATCTGCAGCTTCTTCTTCTTCTCCCTCAGCACGGTGAAGAGTACACTGGGTCGCCGTACTAAAGAGCGAACTGTTCACCAGATTCTTCCAGCTTTGACAATTGTGTGTCAAAACCCGGATCTCTGCAAATGGTTTCTCTGTCCATTCTGCAATGTTGTCAGGCCAGAGTTTTTCTTCCGCCTTTCCCTCCGTCTCCCTCCCTCAAAAGTTCCCGGAGGACTGATTTAGCAAGGCCACTGGGTCCTGTAACATGGCCATACCAACGTGGTCTTCTTTTCTTCACTGAATTCAGCAATTTTTCATCTAGTCCCATGTACTGCTCGATAGTTTGTCACGCTTGATCATTGTGATATGATCAATGATCTGATGTCTGGTATCTTGGCGATAACACCTTTCTTTAAACTGATCTGGTCTCAAAACAAGTGTGACTGCCCGCGTTCAAGTAAACGGGAACCAGAAAAAACACGAAAGAAGAATACGAACGCGTATTTAATACAACAAGACAAGACAGGTGCAAATTTTCGGCCAACTGGCCTTTGTCAAGCGTAAGATTACAAACAAATACCAGGTACGAAAATTATGAGAAAAAGACTGAAACTTCCTTTTCTCACATTGGACACAGCAGCAGGGAAGTTTCAGTCTTTTTCTCATAATTTTTGTATCTGGTGTTTGTTTGTTTGTAATCTTACGCTTGACAAAGGCCAGTTGGCCGAAAATTTGCGCCTGTCTTGTCTTGTTGTATTAAATACGCGTTCGTATTCTTCTTTCGTGTTTTTTTCTGGTTCCTGAATTGGTCTTTTTAAATCTGCTGTGAGGGTCCACGTCTCGTTTGCATGCAGGAAGGTGGAATATAATGTACCACGCACACCGAAGAGCCTGATGATTTATGTGTTTCATGGACACGTTCTTGTCCTTTTTATACACCTTTCAGTTTGCGCAGTGAAGATGTTGTCTTTGGTGCCTTTGAAAGATTTTCAGTTTGGACCCCTCATTGGTCATGATGGGTGTCAAGCGAGAGAACTGTTGAACAGTTCTAATCTTCAATCTAGGACAGTTACATCAGAAATGAAGGTGCTGCCGTGGCTAGCCATAAACTTCCCGGTGTTGATTTTCACGCTGTATCTTGTTGGTGTGTCGTGTAGTCTTTTAACCCTTTGACTCCCGCACCCTGTCCACCAGCATCCTGCATTGCCAACCATGCTTGCAAAGCAAAAACTTAACTTTTTGATTCCCTCACCCTATCCACAAGTTTCCCGCAGGAAGCTGGCGGATAGGGTGAAGGAGTCAAAGGGTTACGTTTTCGCAGTTGGTAGATAGGGTGAGGGAGTCAAAGGGTTCACAAGCCTAGAGAGTTTTTGCTTATTCCCTGCCAAGCCATCAGTGTCATCCGCAAAGCGAAGGTTCGTGATGGTTCTGCCTCCACTGCTCACTGCGCTGACATGAATTTTAAGCGCGTCAGTAATAATGCGTTCTAGGAATATGTTGAAAAGCATGGGAGATAGAAGGCAGCCCTACCAACTCCAACTGAATTATGGAACCAACTTCCAAAAGCACTCTGTGTCGATATATATATGCAATGTTCATATTCTCCCTCCCTCTCTCTCTGTCTGTCTCTCTCTGTGTCTCTGTTTTCTCTCTCATTCACTCTGTGTGTGTGTCTCTCTCTCCGTCTCTCTCACTGCGTGTCTCTGTCTCTCATTACCTCATTCTCTCTCTCTTCTCTCTTTCTGTCTCTCTCTCTCTCTCTCTGTCCCTCTTTGTCTATCTGTCTGTCTGTCTGTCTCTCTCTTTCTCTCTCTCACTTGCCTCTCTCTAAATTTTTAGTGTGATTATCTGTAACTTCAAGTCTACTTGATTTTGTTGTTGTTGTCGTTTACTGTAGCTAGTGACACACAGTCCTTCACATGGAGCATAGGCCTGTCATGATGGAAATAATCTGCACCACCATCTAATTCCCTCTCCATCACACACACACACACACACACACACACACACACACACACACACACACACACACACACACACACACAACACACACACAACACACACACACAACACACAACACACACACACAAAACACACACACACATACACACACAAACACACACACATACACACACACACACACACACACACAACACACACACACACACACACACACACACACACACACCATGACAACGCAGCACATCATCAACAGGGCATAACAAATAAGAGACACCTGCAATGTTGTTTTTGTAATCTGATCGTTGCCGTCATATTCTGCAACCATGCAGTGGAGGACACTCAGCTGTGTTGGAGTGGTCAGGGACCAGGGGGTGAGGGCAGGGGGGTGGAGGAGGGGAGGAGGAAAAGGAGATAAACACATTTTGTTGTTGTTTTTTTTTACTTTTTTTTTCTTTTCATGCTGTTGCTGCTTTTCATTTGTTTGTTTTTTGTTGGTTTATTTGTTTTTATCTGGTTTGTTGACATATGGAGGTTCGAATCTACAAATGTTAAGTTATTAGAGAGAATTGTAGAATACTGGAGAAGGCAGAGGAAACAATGTTCCCCCCCCCCTCCCCCTTTATTTCTTATAATCGGTTTATCGATATATGGAGCTACGAAACTACACAGTTTACGTCATGAAACAGAATTCTAGAACATCTCTCTCTGTCCTCTCCTCTCTCTCTCTTTCTGTGTCTGTCTCTCTCCCCTCTCCTCTCTTCTCTTCTCCTCTCTCTCTCTCTCTTCCTCTCTCTCTCTCTCTCTCTCCTCCCTCTCTCTCCTCTCCTCTCTTTTCCTCTCTCTCTCTCCCTCTCTCTCCTCTCCTCTCTTTTCCTCTCTCTCTTTCTCCCTCTCTCCCCTCTCCTCTTTTTTCCTCTCTCTCATATACGTTGATGTACGTTGACTTTATGTTTACGTTCATATGAAAAACAAAAATATGGCTATCATGGTTTCCTCCCATGGAAGGGGCTACTGGCCCAAATTGATTAAAATTCCGATTTCCGAGTTTTCTTCTCTCTCTTCTGTCTCTCTTCGTCTCTCTTCTTCTCTCTCGTCTCTCTTTTCCGTTCTCTCTCTCTCTCTCTCTCTCTCTCATCTATCCATCTCTCTTCACTATCTATCTCACTATCTCTATCATCTGTCTTCTATCTATTTTCTATCTATCTTCTATCTATCTATCTATCTATCTAGTCTATCTATCATCTGTCTATCCTATATCTATCTAGTCTATCTATCTATCTATCTATATCTACATATCTATTTTCTATCTAATCTATCTATCTATCTATCTCGTTCACCATTTCTTTGTACATCCTCTAGCTAGAAATGGAGAGTGATTCTAACTTATTAGTGGAGGTTTTGGCCTACTGGATAAGGTACCCACCTAGGATACAAGAAACCAGGGTTTGAATTCCAGTTGGTCAGGAATATTTCTGCTTTCCTTCCTTCCCCCTTCCACGTCCCTAGACCTTGTGTGGTGGTCTGGATGCTAGTCTTTCAGGTGAGAATCCCATGTGTGGCACTCACTCAGCGCACGTCAAAGATCCCATTACAACAAAACAGCTGATTCTGGTAAAACGTATGCACAAAACTCTGAAGGGGAAAAGGTGGTGTCGTCGTAGTGTGGCATTTTGCTTTCTTCGGGGAGAGCGGCACACATTTGTTATGGGGAAAATCTCTTATAACAAAATATCAACCTAATCAAGAGGCACTTTTGTGTGTTTGCCTGTCTGACTGTGCATCAGATGGTAGACTGGTATTCATTATATAGATTCATGTGATATGTCAGATTAAGTACAAAACTGTGATGGTATCACTTCTTTTTGTCTCCTTTCCAACTGAATGGCAAAAACGGTTTAAGGTCAAAGAAAAAATAGTTGTCATAATATTTTATCCATGTTCAGTAACCCTATGTGCTCACAGGACCTCAATTTATCGTTCATCATGTAATACAATACAGGAAAACACAATGCAATACAAAGCAATGTAATATAAAATAACACAACAGCACAACACAATTACTGTAAATTGTAACTGAAATTTTGAAGAAGAAAAAAAAGAAAACAATTGATAACAAGGTTTAAATATTGATTCTTAAAAAATATCTTTAAAAAAGAAAGCATGCCCAGTAACAGACATTTGCCAGTTTGTTTTTTGTGACACATCATCATCATCACCTGTCTGACAGTCTCTTAAACGTGACCAGGACCGAGCTGATGTTGTAGGACTGATCTAGACTTTACATTCTGGCACACGTGGTGAAGGTATCATCAGTGATGCAGGACAATCGCACAGAAAATGACACCTGCGCAATTGTCCCGGACAACCTTCCAAGTACAATATTACAGCTTCTAACGCTGACAAAATCTTTTTACCCACGCACATTGTAGAATATTATACATGATGACAAAACGGACAAGGATAAATAGCTGGGCGCAACTGACCGGCAATGCAAAAGGTCATCAAAAGTCGTATCTCCTTTTGGGAGAGGGGATGGCGCCGCCCCGTGGCGCTGACCCCGGGAAAAGTTCAGATCTCTGCCACCTCACTCCCCTATGACCCCCGCGTTATGGAACTGTCTAGACAGGATCTCAGGACCTGGCCAGCTCGTGGGTTTATTTGTGGGCTTCAGGTTTATGCCATGATCATTCTGGATCTTCTCCATCACATGGCACCTGTGACGTTAGTGCGTATGGAATTCATTCCGAGCGCAGAGACGTCATCTTGAGAAACTGAAACTGAAACTTCTACACACGTGCAAGTTAGGTAAGTTTGGATTAGCGTTAGGGTAAACCCATGAAGCCGTTGACTTCCGGTAAAGGGACTCTGTAAGGAGTTACATTCCCATTTATTTCCTTGCTGAAAAACAAACAGAAACAAAACAAAGGAAAAGAAGACAAGACAAGACAAGTCAAAACAAAACAAAACAAAATCTTCGCAATTGTCCATAGGCGCGATTGTCCATTGACTTCGAACAAGCACAGTTGGGTTGCAGCCATCACCAGATATTGTTGTCTGTTTCTAAGCACTTTTCTTGATTGTTTGCCGCCCACCACCAACTGTGTCATCCTGCTTTTCCTCCTTCCGGAGATCAGTAGATAGGGGTGGGGTGGGGGTGGGGGGAATGGTCTAGGAGACAGCCAGCTCCAATTTCCCGCTGCTGCTCACATGGAAGGCATGTGATTTGTGAGATCTGGACAATCTGTGAAAAGAATGCTGGCTTTTTGAGATGTTTTATGCGGAGACGTGGTTTTAATTTTCTAAAAGGATTTAAAGGGGCACAATGGGCTGGCTTGTCAAGATTATGAGATTTGGTGTTTTTGATTGAAATAAATGCTCCTTGTCTGTCACAGCCGGATAAAACGGACAAGATAAACAAAACAAGAAGGAGAAACTGTCTTGGCTAACTTTCATTTACTTGTTACGAACAGTTATATCTTAAACCACATTCCGTACGCAATTCGACTTTGAAAAATTACTTAGACTCTTGACTTACGGGAAAACAAACGGTGTAGGACAAAAGCACTCGTGCAAAAAGTACATTGGTCCCAGTCAAAGCAAGAATTGAGCTTAAAATCGCAACATTCTGCTTTCAATATCAAAATTTGAATACCCAATGTATGTGTTATAATTGTTACGTTTGTCTTCATGGATTGAAAAAATAGAGGTTGCGTTTGTTTGTCAATGTCTTTGCATATATATATATATATACATTGACAAACAAACGCAACCTCTATTTTACTTAGACTCTTGACTTACGGGAAAACAAACGGTGTAGGACCAAAGCACTCGTGCAAAAAGTACATCTTTTTCAGAACTGTCTCCAAAATTCATACATTGATGCTTATGGCTTTTCTAGGTCCTGTCGTATTGCAGTGTGCTTATATATATATATATATATATATACATATATATGCATGCATAAAAAATGAATTTTAAAAAGTTGATGAAAATTTGAATACCATGCTAGCATATATGTCAAGAACTTCTCCTGCCATCTCGCTAACAATTTGCAGAAAAAATTTCTACTCTGTTTTTGGTCCAACAGCATGGACCTCGCTCCCAGTGTCTTAAGACAACGCAAATGTCAACTTACTTTCAAAAAGTACCTCAAAACACATTTTTTTCAGAACTGTCTCCAAAATTCATACATCGATGCATGGTTGCAGTGTGCTTATATAAGTTTATGTCTGTTTGTATGTGCGTGTGTATGTGTGCAAACAGCCTGTATGTGTGTTTGTGTGTGCGTATATCTGTGTGTGTGCATACTGGTATATGTGTGTGTTTTCATGGGTTTTCTTGTTGATCTACAAACCCAACAATAATGTATACAAACACATATTCTATTCTGTGCATTGTTCTTCCTTATATGTCCTTTGTTCTGATAGAGTAGTATCATTTGTTGTTGTTGTTGCATTAATGTACTGACCCAAGAAACACCCTTCTTTCTTAATAATGTGCGTAAGTAGGCAGTGTGTATGTGAGTGTATTTAGATGTGTCTATGTTTGCTTTCTTATGTGTGTGTGTATGTTCGCGTGTCTATGTGTGTATTGTGTGTGTGTGTGTGTGTGTGTGTGTGTGTGTGTGTGTGTGTGTGTGTGTGTGTGTGTGGTGTGTGTGTGTGACTTGGGGTCAAAGATCACATGCTTAACAGGCTGAGTGTAATCTGGTTCAGCATTTCGTGTGTGTGTGTGTGTGTGTGTGTGTGTGTGTGTGTGTGTGTGTGTGTGTGTGTGTGTGTGTGTGTGTGTGTGTGTGTGTGTGTGTGTGTGTGTGTGTGTGCGCATGTGTGTGTATGAAAAATTACATGTAGTTTTTCCCTAGTTTCATTAATAACTACAGAGGTATATCCTTGTCTAACATTAGCAACAAATCACATAATTCTGTCATTGATAGCAGATTACAAGATGCATAGAGCTGAGCATCAAGCAGGATTTAAGAATAACTATTAATAATAATAATAAAAATAATTACAATATTTATATAGCGCAAAATCTTGATAAAATCAAATCTAAGCGCTGAAACAGACACACACACACGCACGCACGCACACACACGCAGCACACACACACACACACACACACACACACACACACACACACACACATACACGCACACGGCTATAAATGGGGAGAAAGAATAAAAGCAATGGAAAATTATAGAGAGCATATTATATACAATTATATATTACAATGTGATTCCCCTCCGAGTGGAGACAGGCTGCAGAGGGGATTGAGTGAGGTCAGGATTTTATGCAGAGGAGAAAAGGTGAGTTTTGAGAGCGGACTTGAAGGAGACAAAAGTAGGTTGCTGACGGACTGAGAGAGGAAGTTTGTTCCAGGAGAGTGGACCAGAAACAGAGAAGGCTAGTGGACCATAGGTATTGAGCTTAGTGCGTGGAAAGCGAAAAGTCAGAGGATCGGAGGCAGAGCGGAGGGTACGTGAGGGAACATATATCTCAAGTAGGCTTGACAGGTAATCGGGGGCTGCGTTATTGAGACTTTTGTAGCACATGGTGTCTAGTTTGTACTGTATGCGTTTTGATACAGGAAGCCAGTGAAGTTGTGCCAGAGAGAGGAGATATGTGGTCAGCTTTTTTCTTTTTGAGTACAAGGCGTGCAGCATTGTTTTGAATGCGCTGTAGGATGTGAGTGGTGGAGGCAGGAAGACCGGACAGGAGTGAATTGCAATAGTCAATGCGAGACATTATGAAGGAGAGAACGAGTTTTGCAGTTGTTTCGACAGAGAGATACTTCCTGATCAGGCTTATACGATGGAGGTGATAGTAGCAAGATCTGACAGTTTGAGAAACAAAGTTGTTCATGGAGAGGGTAGAGTCAATGCAGACACCAAGGTTTTTAGCTGAATCAGAAGTTGGGACTGATGTGTTACATAATGGGAGAGAAAGAGGAGGCAGCTGAGAAAGTTTCTGACGGGTGCCAATGAGGATAGCTTCTGTCTTGTCATCATTAAGCTGAAGTTTGTTGTATGTCATCCAATTTTTAATGTCCGAGTAACACTCAGTGGTGCGAGTCAGGAGGCGCTGTATATTGTCAGGTGAGTCACTTTCTTGAAGTTGGGTGTCATCAGCATAGACGTAGTGTTTTATAGAGTGGGAGTTGATGATGGTGGACAGGGGGGAGGTGTAAAGAGTGAAAAGAACAGGGCCAAGGACAGATCCTTGTGGAACACCACAGGTCAGGTATGCAGGTTGAGAGTAAGTGCCATTGATGAGAACAGTTTGTTTTCTGTTTGATAGATATGAAGTGAACCAGGAGAGAGCAATGTCAGAGATGCCAAAAGTATGATGAAGTCTAGAAAGGAGAATACCATGATCAATGGTATCAAAGGCTGCAGACAGATCAAGGAGTGTGAGGAGAGAGACTTTGCCAGTATCAGTTGCAAGGAGGAGATTGTTGAGAATGTGCAGTAGGGCAGTTTCAGTGCTATGGCACTGGCGGTAGGCTGACTGGAAAGGATTGAGGAGATTGTTGGTAACAGGTGAGAGTTCAGTTGGTTGAGGACAACTTTTTCGATGAGTTTTGACAAGAAAGAGAGATTAGAGATAGGCCGGTAATTTTTCAGTTCATTTGGGTCTAAATTGTATTTCTTGAGGAGAGGGTGAACAATAGCAGACTTGAAAGAATCTGGGACAGTTCCAGTTTGGAGAGAAGTGTTGATGATGTCAGTGATGAATGGGAGGAGAGTAGGGAGACAGTCAGAGTAGAGAGAACTTGGAAGAGGATCCAGTTCGCAGGTTTTGAACGACATGGATCTGATTGTGTTGAGAATTTCTTCTTGTGAGACTGGGGTAAAAGTAGTAAGAGGTGTGCCAGAGAAGGAAGGGTCAGGTGGGCATGGTTGACAGGGTGTCCTGTCAAGCCTGTCACGAAGAGTTTGTATTTTGGTGGTGAAATACTTGGAGAATACAGATGGGAGTTCTTCATTTGTGTGTTTTGTTGGGAGAGGTAAATCTTTTCGTGTGCCAAGGAGATGATTCATGGTTGTAAAGAGTTCTTTTGAAGAAGAGGCATTCAGGATTTTGGTTTGGAAAAGCTTGTTTTTGCAGATGCAATGAGGGTGGATACTTTTGTTTTAGAGGCTTGGAAAAGTTGCCTATGTACAGTGAGTTTGGATTTGCGCCAGCGGCGCTCTGCTCTGCGGCGGGCACGTTTTGCACAGGCAATCTCATGAGTGAGCCAGGGGGTAGGGGGGCGGTCAGGTAAAAGACGGGTTGTGGCTGGAGCATGAGTGTCCAGAAGATGGTGGAGAGTAGTATAGAATTCATCGGCAAGGTTATGTGACTTTTCAGAAAGGAGACGGAAGGCATCAGATGAAAATGTGGAGAGGTCGATAGATTTGAGATTGCGTCGAGTCACTGTGCGCATGGTACGGGAAGGAGGAGGAATGTCAAGAGAACAGAGAATTGCAGAGTGGTCAGATGGAAGGGCTGAAGTTAGATGGGTAGAAAGAACTAAGCAGTTGTCAGTAGCTGAATTGTGGTGATCACGAGAAATGATCCAGTCAAGAATGTGACCTTTTTGATGGGTTGGTTCAGAAATGTGTTGAGTCATATTGTGATTGGACAGAGAGTTGATGATATGTCTTGTGTCATAACGGTGAGTGTTGTCATAGTGGACATTGATGTCACCTAGAATGATGAGATTTCCAGGTAAGAGGCAGTAGTAGTCAAGTAGTTGGTCAAAGTAGAGAGAAACATGGATGTGGTGAGCTTGTTGGCAGAGCTAGGTGGAGGTCGATAGACACAGGAGAAGGGGATGGGGTGAGGGGTGGATTGGAAGGATACTTCAACGTGCTCGAAAGAAGGATGGGAGAAAGGCAGAGACTGCGAGAAAAACAGGCGAGAATAGAGTGAGTCGTTGTAGAGATGGCGATACCACCACCTCGGGATGAGCGATGGAAAGAAGCAAGCCTGTAACCACTTGGAGTGAGACTCGCATGTATAGGTTCATGACCAAGGGGGTTAAGCCATGTTTCGGTGATAAAAGCAATGTCAACATGCTCATCTGCGATGAAGTCAGGAATGACATCGGCTTTGCCATCAGTGCATGTTGACTGAGCGTTAAAAAGGCATAGTTTTAGTTTATCAGAGTCACATGGCGGCGGCCGAGGTGGAGACGAAGGCAGCACCGACGGGACAGAAGACGAAGGCGACACCAGCGGGGCAGAAGATGAAGGCAGCAACGACGGGACAGAAGACGAAGGAGGCACCCGCAGGACAGAAGACGAAGGCGGCACCAGTGGGACAGAAGACAAAGGCAGCACCAGTGGGACAGAAGATGAGGGCAGCTCCGGCGGGACAGAAGACGAAAGCGGCACCGGCGGGACAGAAGGCGAAGGCGGGACAGAAGGCGAAGGCGAAGACGGCAGAGGAGGAGACGAAGTTTTTGCAGCAAGGTCGAGTGCAGGGGCAGTGGAGGAGACAAAGAAGCAGAAGACGAAAAGTGGTGTCGGACTGGCACAGCAGGAGGCAGGTTGTGCCAAAGTCGGTGGAGACGTCCACCACGACAGGATCGCGCAATGCGGGGCTTAGGACACAGCCCCAGTGTTCGTATGCGCTAGTAGACGTCTCCACCGAGGTAGCACTTGCTGTGTTTAAAAAGTGTCAGTCCAATTTGTTTTATAAAAGACGGGTCCATAATTGCGAGCCAGTCAGGAGAGGAAGATACTTGCAGGTTGGTGTGTGGGTTGGTCAGTTCACAACACTTAAAACCAGAGAACACAAAGGTTTGGGAAAGCTGTAGCGTTGGGTGACCACAGTAGGCTAAAATGTAAACACAGTTCACAGATAAAATGTCCGACTTGAGCGGCTGAATTAAAATGATGAAAAGTAGGTATAAAACTTTAAAATCAGATTATCTGGTAAAATATTCAAAATTTAAAAAAAATATTTACTTCACCGTGTGTCGGGATTTAAAAGCAACAAACTGATACAAAATTCAATGCATAAAATCAAATAGAACCACGATAAAATCACTGTAAAACACCACACACACTTTTGCTGCCTGCTGGCGCGACATCTACTCACATTCTCCCATACTGACTTAAACATTTGCGTACATTTGATGCCCAAGAATATTTACGTCTACAATCTAAGATGTATAACATTTTGGAGGCTTGTATTGTATTATTCATACGGGTTAACTTTTGCCAGTATCTTACACATCGAACAAATGAATTTAAAGACACTGGGAACTTATTTGCTTTAAAAAGATTTCTTGGCGTTAACTGGTGCACTCCAAACGATATGATTTATGGAGAGTTTGTAAGATTCCCAGTGTCTTTAAATTCATTTGTTCGATGTGTAAGATACTGGCAAAAGTTAACCCGTATGAATAATACAATACAAGCCTCCAAAATGTTATACATCTTAGATTGTAGACGTAAATATTCTTGGGCATCAAATGTACGCAAATGTTTAAATCAGTATGGATTTGTCTTTGTTTGAGAAAATCAAGGAGTAGAAAATATAGACGGTTTTATGAGTTGTTTTAATTAGAGAATTATAGACTGTAGGTGGAAAGACTGGAATGATCATCTACAAACTAGTGACAGATTTTCCTCATACAAGACATTTAAAACTTCCAATTGCATCGAATCGTACATTTCAATGTGTATAAATAGATTTATTAGGCAAGCACTGGCGAAATTTAGATGTGGTATGTCAGAAATTGTTATCCATTCTAGACGATACATAGCAACTGTTTCAAATGTTATGATATGCACCCTGTGTAAGAATGATATTGAGGATGAACGCTCATTTTGTTTTGTCCTGCTCTTTATGACTTGAGAAAAGATCTTGATTCCACAAAGATAGCGTGAGTTTCCCACAAGAATAAAGTTTATTAAACTTCTGTCGACAAAAAATTAACAAAATTAATGAGAAATTTAGCATTATTTCTGTACAAATCTCTCAGAAAGGTAAAAGATATTTCATAGGTATCCATATGTTTTTGCATTTACATGTTTGTATGAGTACTGTCCGCAAATTTTGTCAAAATTCTGTTGAATTTTTTCATGAGGGGCAATGGCCTAAATGAGTAAATCATCAGAAGTCTGAACTCTCTCTCTCTCTCTGGCTCTGTCTGTCTGTCTGGTCTGTCTGTCTGTCTGTCTGTCTGTCTGTCTCTCTCTCTCTCTCTCTCTCTCTCTCTGTCTCTCTCTCTCTCTCTGTCTCTCTCTCTTAAGTGTATGTGCGCATTCCAAATTGCCTCCTCGACTGCAGTTCAGTGGACATTTTTGCAACTAAAATTGGCGAAAGTGTGGCTTGAAACGAACGATGCAGGAGAGAAGCAACGGGAATTCCCAAGCAAAAAGCTCAAACAAGAAAAGAAACAAAGCTGACGATCAAAAGGTTCTGGCATTGTGTGTGCCTGGAGCAAGAGCTATAATTCGTCATTTGGCTGAAAGGCATCAGTCCTGACACGGGAACAACATAAAACAGGCACAGATGGGGATAGTCAGGCCCCGCTTTTTTTTTTAAGTCGCCAATGGTCCAAGAGAGAGAGAGCACCAGGTAGATCCAGGGAGAAAATATCGGACAGACTTGCAGGGTGTCTGAGGACAGAGAGGGTGGAAGATGTACATGTACCCGCAGCGACAGCGGATAGATGAGTATGGCGGACCATGATCGTCAAAGCCATGCGGCAGGGCACGTGATGATGATGATGAATGGTCAAAATGTAGCCGACATGTGTCAACACAAATTACTCGGCTGTTTGTATATAGATTTAATTAACAATTTCAGTTACCTACAGTTGTCTGTCCACATTGGGCAAAAGATAGGGGGGCCTGTAGTCGAGTGGTTAGAGCGCTCGTCTGCGGTGCGGAAGGTCGGTGGTTCGAATCCGCTAAACGCTGTTTCGATTTTTCCGGCCTGAAAACTCCCTCTGTCCACCCAGCAGTGAATGGGTACCTGATTTCGGTCGGGGGAGGTTTAAAAAAGGCGGCGAAAGGAGAGGGATGGGCTCCGCCTTTCATAATGCCGTGCCCTAGACACGGTGAATCTTTAACAGTTCACCGCCCCTACGGCCATATTGACCATGGGACCTTTAACCTTTAACCTTAACAGTTGTCACGTGGCTTAGCAGAGTGTCTGTTCGTATATTCCCCATTCTCTTTGCCTGTGTCTACATCAGCATATGTGTGAAATGAACATTCATTCACACGAACATGCACAGACGCAATACTCATGCTTTCCCATCTTTTGCCCAATGTGGACAGATAACTACAGCAGGTAAGACCTTCTCCATGTATGCCATCCATATCAGTGCCTGTGGAATAATTTGCCCTTTGCTATGAGGAAACTGCCTAATCTTTTCTCTTGTAAGACCCAGCTGAAAGCCCATCTTTTCCTTGAATCATTCTGTTTACATTAACTTTGTTAAAATGACCCCGTCCCTTAATGGTTTAGGGTATTTTTGTGTATGTTGTATATCAAGTCATTGAGAGTGTGTGCATGACGTTAATGGGTAAAAATACTGAATGGGTGTTGCATTATATAATTCATTTATATATATATATATATATATATATATATATATATATTGTATTGTAGAATCGTAAGAAAACAAACGAGACAGTCTTGATGGAGGCAGACACAAGAAGATCATTGATAAAGAAGATTAGGAAAAGACAAACAACATTTATAGAACATTTTATGAGGAAAGGGGAATAGTACCAGGTCACAACAGGAAAGCTGGAAGGAAAGACAACACCAGGTAGGCCCAGGGAGAAAATATTGGACGGACTTGCAGGATGGCTGAGGACAGAGAGGGTGGAAGATATACTTACAGCTACAGGGGATAGATTCGTATGGAGGGCCATGATTGCCAATGCCATGCGACAGGTCACATGATGATGATGATGAAGATGATGATGATGATGATAATCGTAAGCGCCTAGAGCATTGTTCGGTGCACTATAAATGTACATTATTATTATCGGTATTATCATTTTCATATAGACTCCATCCAAATTTAATAGCAGTTACCTGACACGCTTCTTGAACATGTGCAGAAGCTTATGCACTGAACAGTTTTTGACGTTTGAAAAAGCGGACAGGATTTTATTTCAGACATTAAGCCAACAGCATCAGAAAGGCAGTGGAAAAGTTACGTTGCAGGCTATTACTGAACTCACGGTATCATGTTTTGAATTTACAGTCTATGAACTTAATTAACCAGACTGTTATAGATATAGTATAATACCAGTACTATACACTTATGTCAAATCATGATTGAAGCTCATGAGGGGAAAGGCAGCTGGTGGTAATGTTTGACCATGATTGTTTGTAAACACAGTACTGATAAATAAACCATGCACAGTAACCTAATCCTTTGAATCCCGCACCCTGTTTACCAGCATCCTGCATTGTCAACCATACTATCAAAGCAAAAACTTAACCCTTTGACACCCTCACCATATCCACCAGTTTCCTGCAGGAAGCTGGTGGATAGAGTAAGGAAGTCAAAGGGTTAAGGTTTTGCAGTTGGTAATTAGGGTGCGGGGATCAAAAGGTTAAGGCTGGCATCTCATCACCTGCAACGTATCATCCATCACTTGTCTGATGGACTGTTTCAAGTGACCAATGACCAGTGCCGATATTGTGGGACTGATGTGGACATTCACAGTCCTGGCACTCATTTGGAGAAGGTCTTGCCTGCCATAGCTATCTGTTTTCTGGGCACTTTGCCTGATTGCTTGTCACCCACAGCCATTTGTCCTGCCCTCTCTGCAGGAAGGGTGGGCAAGTTGGTAGGAGAATGGTCACAGGGGACAGCTAGCTCCGATTTCCCATTACTGCTCGTGTGGAAGGCCTGTGATTTGTGAAATCTGAACCATCTGTAAGAGAAAACTGGCCTTTTTAGAGGTTTTATGCAGGTTTCAATTTTCTGAGAGGATCTGAAGAGACAAAGATTGGAGTTTTAGTGTTTTTCTTTGATTGAAATACTCCTAGGGATCAAATAGAAAATGACAAAGGGACTGAAGATTAAGGTCAAACCATCTTAATAAAGACTTTTTAAAGTATCATATTCATGTATTCGTGATTTTTTGTTCAGAGAAATCTTTGACTAGTTTCTGGTCAATATTTCCTACCACCCACGAAATACCAACAAAGTGTAATGCTGGCTCTCCAGCATCTGCAGACTTCATGCGAGATAACTGTGCCCACATTTATGTCCAGACTAAAAATCAGAGTTACGGGTGATCGGTTGGCTTTGGCTTTAGTTTGATATCACGATGGTTTATTAATCTCCAGTGGTACGTTTTCACAACCACATAATCAGACCATGAAGAAAATGTTTCTGCTTACAGTTTGCTTCTCATAGATCCAATTTCTGATGACGTTCAAATGAGTAATTTAGAAAAAAGAAACGTTTCAGCCATGTTTATAAAGCGGTAAATGGACATCAAGTTCAATTCAGTGTATGTGTCTCATTTTCTAAAAAAAAAAAAAAAAAGTAATTCAACCATTTTTTGAAGCATTAAAAGCACCTGTTTTCTGGCAAATTGGACCCATGTGGAGAATGTATTGAAAATGAGATGATAAATCAAATGACGACGCCCAAATAAATGACGCAGTCAGACTTTCATCAGAAAGACCTATGCCCCAATGTGAAACAGATCCAACTGTCTCTGCAGAACCAAACGTTTCACTGACCAACTGTAAATGCACAGTTCTTTATTTTCTATCACAGTTCTTTATTTTCCATCACGGTTCTTTATTTTCCATCACGGTTCTTTATTTTCCATCACGGTTCTTTATTTTCCATCACGGTTCTTTATTTTCCATCACAGTTCTTTATTTTCCATCACGGTTCTTTAGTTTCCATCACAGTTCTTTATTTTCCATCACAGTTCTTTATTTTCCATCACGGTTCTTTAGTTTCCATCACAGTTCTTTATTTTCCATCAGGGTTCTTTAGTTTCCATGTAAAACTTGAAGTTTTTCATTGTTCTGGACCGCTTCTAGAAATCCCGAGCTAGAGAAATGTCCTCTTTTCTTTCACTCCCTTTGTTTCCGCCTTTGCCCGTTTGCTTTTTGTCATCTCTTCCTTCCGTTTTCTGTCTTGCTGGTCCATTACATGTACGTGTTTTGTACAGTTTTACTAATCCATATGGCGACAGATAATTGGGTGCATGTGTTGACTGCATTTTTTACTATGAATAAATGTGATGTTCAGGAAGAGTTTTTTGTAATTGTAATTTAGACCGTTTTTTTTTTTTTTTTTTTTTTTGTATATGTTTTAGTGTGATCAGCTCTTTTCTTTAACCGCCTCGTAATAAAGTTGACAGGATGGTCAATGCCAGAGGCATATGCTTAGTCTATACGCGTGCGTGCACTGATATGTGTACTTCTTTTTTTCTCTCCTTTTTTTTTGAGGGTCAACGAGACGCTGTTTCTGTTTTGAGATGGTTATAACATTGA
>CM060307.1:17173002-17190502 GCA_030674185.1 Monoplex corrugatus
TCACTATTTAATGATGGTTTATATTCTAGTTTTACTTTTTAATGGTGATTTATGGTCTGTATTTAATTGTTAATGATATTTTATGTTCTGTATTTAATTTCTAACTAATCAGTGAATTTTCTTGCGTCGGCTTTTGTATCTCTTGTGAACTCAACAGAGAACTGCAAATGTTCAAACATGAGCTCTGGATCCGACATAAAGAAACGGTCCGAACAGGCAGGCAGGTAGGGAGAGGAAGGGGGGGGGGGAGAACAAAAGAAACAAAGACAGAACCTAACAGGCCCACAGACAAGAAAAGAACACAATTCTTACTGGCATCATGGCATCATTCTACTTACCAGTCGACTGGAAGAGAGAGAAGGAGGTCGCAGCAGGGCAGAAGATGAGCAGAAGACAGACGATCAAGGAAACGGTCAACATTCTGGCTTTTACACTTTCCATCCTGGTCACTGTCTTGGTCTGTTTAACAAACCGCACGCTGGTTTGGCTAAAATGAACTTCTTGTTGGAGAAAAGAAAAACTGAAGTCTTTGTTTCTGCTTAACAGTATGTCAGTCAAACTGCTACAGATTACTTCAGAAACATAAGAAAGTTACGTCGCATTTATAATGTTTGTCTTAAGCTTCTTCTTGAAACATGACTAAGTTATTCTATAGAAATTATTTAGTTCAACAAAACGTAATATTTCCGTAACTAAATCGTTAATTGAAACTGAACTTCTTTCTTGATATTCTAGTTCCTTGTGTGTATGTATTCCTGTCCCTTTGTTTAAATGTTTTATGAATTGATGAACTGATAGCACATTGAGTAGATGTACAGAAAACTGAGGTCCGCTTTATTTCCTCTGTATAAAGTTCTCCGTAGCTGTTCGCCTCAGCAGTCAACAGTTCAATCAATAAACAGGGGACCAAATCAATGGAACAGACAGACAGCAGCTTTGTATTCCGGAGCCTGGCCTATCAATTCGGCGAAGACTGAAACCGGCGAAAGAGAAATTGTCTAATCGGCCACTTGTTATAAGCTGTACGCTCCGCCTCTTTCGCTTCCCACACACCCCTGACATCCCCACCTCTCTCTCTCTCTCTCTCCTTCCCTCCCTCTCCCCCCCCCCCTCCAAGGACATCCAGCATCACCATAGGCCATCGCTGACACCACGGCTGCACTCCGCAGGTAGGCGGTGGCATAGTCGTTAAGAGCACCGACTTTGGATTCGCGAAGTTCTGGATCCGGTTCACGAATCGAACATGGATTTTGCTCCCTCCATTTCCAAAGAACCTTTTTTATTGGGCTGGGTGCTAGTCCTTAGAATGAGATGTTCTGTGTGCAGTATGCACTTGCGCACGTAAAAGAACACACGGTAAGAAATGAGTTGTACCTGGCAAAATTCTGTAGATTAAAAAAAAATCCAGTGTCACAGGTAAACAAGAGTACAGACAGAAATAAAGATGGTTGGGCTGTATGATGGCACGCTGATAAAACCAATGACATTGATAAACAAAATACAATAATCATATATTCATAAATGAAATATCCACGACATCAGATTCAAGCTGTTTCGGCAGTAACTATTGAATCACGCGGGTGTCTTGGGAAGGGAAACTTGTTATATGGGCAATTGTAGGTTATTGATAACCACTGTACCCAAGTTTGTACCTGGAGACATTTGCCTGGTATTACCATTCTCATTTGTCATTCCGGACCGATGGAACTCTGTCTCTCGAGCACACAGCTTCTGTTTCTTGTGCTAATGACATGGAAGAAAGAATCTTAGAAACCTTTATTTTCGTATTTGGTGTTTGTTTGTTTGTGATCTTACATTCACGCTTGACAAAGGCCAGTTGGCCGAAAATTTGCGCCTGTCTTATCTTGTTGTATCAAATACGTGTTCTTATTCTTTTTATGTTTTTTTTTTTTCTGGTTTCAAAGAGACTGGTGGAAAAAAACAACACAGCTCAGGATATGTGGAAAGAGGGGACAACTCACATGCACAAGAGTGATTCATCACAACACCAAGCTTCACCAGTTACTTCCTCCTCATCCTCTATTTCTCTCTCTGTCTCTCTCCCTGCCTCTCTTTCTCTCTGTCTCTGTCTCTCTCTCTTTCTCTGTCTGTCCTTCTGTCTCTGTCTATCTGTCTCTCTCTCTCTTTCTCTCTGTCTTTCTCTCTCTCTCTGTTCTCTCTCTGCGTATCTCTTTCTCTTTCTCTCTGTCTCTGTCTCTGTCTGTCTGTCTGTCTGTCTCTGTCTTCTCTCTCTCTCTGTGTGTGTGTGTGTGTGTGTGTGTGTGTGTGTGTGTGTGTTAATTCTCTTGTAAAATATGTAATACGCAACGAGTCCAGATGAGTTTAGAGATTAGCGCAACACCAGAATGAATTATCATATTCATTAGTGCTGTTGGTGTTATTATCATTATCAGTATTATATTATTATTATCATTATTATTATTATTATCATCATCATCATCATCATTATTATTATTATTGTTATTATTATTATTATCATTATTATCATATTGTTGTTATTAGTATTATTTTATTGTTATTATTATTACTATTATCATCATCATCATTACTATTATCATGCTGATGATGACGATGACGATGATGATAATGATGAGACGACGACGACGATGACGATGATGACGACGACGACGACGACGATTGATGATGATGATGATGATGATGATGATGATGATGATGATGATGATGATGATGATGATATGATGATGATGATCATATATATCATCATCATTCATTATAATTATCATTATCATTGTTGTGTATCGTAGGAAGTTGCCATAAATGACAAATTTCAGAATACTCAATAAAGGTGGTCGGCTATTCACATGTGGAATGACAGTCATTTCTCATCTTGGTACATCCGTATGTAATCCATTGATACTGGAACATCTCGCCTGTTTATTTCAAACCTAAAAACAACTTGTAGCTCACATGAATATAACCCCCCCCCCCCCCCCCACCCACACTCTAAGTTCAACTGAATGCATAAAACATAAATCAGCATATTCTTGCTGTTCTTTGCTTTTCACAGTTGGATGGAAGAAATCATTCAGAAGCAAAGTAGTATTGAACATATCACAACAATTATTTACATTCAAACATGTATGAATTACTAGTTCTTTTTCGTTTTCAGATTCATTACATTTCTTAATAACAAATACTCGTATTTGTGTATGTACTGTGCATTTTACAAGGAATCTTTTATCCTTTGTGTTGTTAAATGCATTTCACTTTGTGTGTCTTTATTCTTGTGTTATATGTGTGGAATAACAAGAATCAGCTGTAAGACAGGTCCAGTGGACCATAATACCGCTATCCTTGAGTAATACAGTGATCTCATGTTTGAATGTTATGTTTTTTTTATTATTATTTACATATCTCCACATCTCCAAGCCCCCTGAAAGAACTGTCATTATTACTGTTATTTTTGTTTAAAACCCAGCCGCCTGCATAGAGCCATATCAGGGCTATAGCCGTTTCAAAACTTACACAATACTTCAACAGGAAAAAAAGGAAAGGAAAATTAAGTACACATTCAATGTGCATTTGCGTACATAATCTAAGGTGATGCCCCAGGCATCGACCACCCGTCCAATTTATCGCACAGGGGATTTAAAAAACATTCCTGAATTCAAATTTAAACAGGACTAAGGACACTAGAACATATTTAAAACGGCCTAAATTACCTAAAATTGCTTTCGCATATCATTTCCCTACAGCCAAAACTGCGCCTAATACTTGTACCCATAATAAATCCAAAGAGAAAGTATGTAAGACTATCGAACACATACAGGTGAATGGACCAAAAAGGCAGAAAATTATAGAACAAATGACAAGAAAGAAATAAACAAGGCAGAAACAAAGAGAGTGACAGAAAAGAGGAAATTTCTAGCACAGAATTTCCAGAAGGTGGGGATACTATTTATACTGAAACAGCCCCCGACATCCCCTCGAAGAACTCTGAAAGAACAAGTGGGGGAAAAGAGACGGAAGACTATAACGATATACTAAACATTTTGTGTTGCCTCTTTATTCCTTTTAGTTTTTTCTCGTCTGTATTCTCCTGATTCTAACCCCACCCCCCACCCCCGCAGTTTAAAAATATCATTATCAGTAATACAGAGCACTACTAGTTAGACACTGAGTGATAATCTGACACGGACAACAGTCACATTTCTCTCCCAGGCTGTGCCAGTCGCCGTCCACTAATTATGTGAAAGGTTAACAGTACCATGGAAGATGATGAATTAAACCTTTCTCAGTACTACAGAAATGTCATCGATCATTGTCAACCATTCGGTTTTTTTCTCTGATTCTCCGCCAACGTGTAGGGTTGATAGACTGGCCTGTGGCAACTGCTTTGCTATTTCCTATTTCTGTACCATGACATTGGTGGTATAACACAAACGAAATCAAGCCACTGCAAATTTGCATCCGAGCAGCTGAGAAATTTAAATGTCACAAGTTATTACAAACTACCAGGATTATAACATTATTTAGATATATGTACGATTTGTTGTATTGACACCTATGCAAAAAATGTGATATAATAGAATAAAAAGAAGAATCATAGGGGAAAGGTGTATATGTGTGACAATCATCATTGTAAATATCCAGGGATAGACACTATCTCCAAAACCATAAGCTCTCCGAACTTTGAGCATACCCCCCCAGCCTTGGGAATGGAAAGCCTTCTTAAAATCAGTACAAAGAAGTAATCCAGGTTCGATGTGTATATTCAATGTATTACTGAAATCATATGTCAATCTCATATTGTCTTTTATGTATCTGTCCAGGTTCGTTGTGTATATGTCAATGTATTACTCAAATCATACATCAATCTCATATTGTCTTTTATGTATGTGTTGAACATGAAAACTGTTTGGTCTTCACTGATAAGTCTGGGTAAAATCTGTTTTATTCCGTGCAAAGTACACGCAGGTCCTACTCTGTGCACGACATTTAGGACAGATATTGGACGCCAGTTATTTTTTTCCACATTCCACATTTTTTTGATTGTGATCTTTGGGAATGCAAGCAATGAAGCCGTCTGTCTGCTAAGTGGAATACTATCATCTTCAATCGCTTCGTTCAGAGATCTCACGATAAATGGTCCGACTTCTTCCCGGGGGAAAAAAAACTTTATTCCATAACGTTCATAGACATGTATTTTTCTCACAATTGTATTCTGGCAAGTATGATTCAAAAGAAAATATCTGTAACAGGCATCATTTCATATAAAAGCAATTGCTAAATAAATTACATCTAAAAACAATGAATATGCCAACATACATTTTTTTCGTAAATATTAAAATGCAAAAGATATGTAACATTTCCAACTATAAAGGTGCAAAAAGACTGATGAAATGTGAATGCTGTGACATGGGATGAAATATGTACCAAAAATCGTATTCGATTATAATTTCCAGTTTGTCAGATTATAATACTGGATGGAATATGTACATAAAAGCGTATTCAAAATTACAGTTTTCAATCAGTCATTTGCATTCTTTTCCTGTTCTCTTGTCCAGTGTCTGGCCAACCATCACATGATCTGGTACGTTGCTAGCCAGGCGCTGACTAAAGGCATCGTGCTACACACACCACACGTATGCACACAATCCTCCTTCCTCACACACACACATACACACGCACACACACACGCACACAAACACACACACACACACGAACACACACGCACACACACACACACAAACACACACACACGAACACACACATACACACTCACACACATACATACACGCACGCACACACATGCACACACACACATACATACACGCACACACACACATACACACACACGCACACACACACACATACACACACATACACACACATACACACACACACACGCACGCACGCAAACACACTCACACACAGACACACTCGACTAAAAGCACATATGTGAATAGACGTCAAAAGAACTAATGAGCGAACAGACACAAACACATACACACACACAAACACACATACACACATACACACACACTCACACATACACGCACACACACACACACACACACACACACACACACACACACACACACACACACACACACACACACACACACATTAAGTCCTATAGCGAATTACCTTTAAAATGTTATTTCACTTGTTCACTGTTGTGGTTAGTCAATTATTAGTTTTACTTTTTATTCATTTCTTCCGGATATTTACTAATTTTGTTTGTTAGTTTGTTTGTTTTAATCGATAATTATGGTAACATTATTTGTTTGTTTTACCTTCCCCTCTTCAAAACAGTTGTTTTCTGGATCATCTTTTCTCAAATTCAAAATTCAATTTTCAAATATCCTCGTCACTCCTCCTCTATCAACCCCCTCCCCTTTTCTCTCTCTCTCTCTTTTTTGTTTTTTGTTTGTTTTGTTGTTGTTGTCTAAAATCACTTTAGTGAATAGACATTAAATCAAAGACCACCACTATGCACCACACACACACACACACACACACACACACACACACACACACACAATATATATATAATATATATATATATATAATATAATATATACACCACACACACACTCACACAGACGCACACATGCACACACACACACAGAGATACAGACACACACACGCACACGCGCGCACGCACACAGCGCACACACATAGAGTCCCATATACGTGTCTTCTTACAAGCTTACGAACAACCCACCCATCCACTCACCCACTCCTCAAACACTCCAAAGACACTGCAAGCCACAGGTGGCCCAGGGAAAGGCTACAAATCAGCCATTTTACACACAGCCCAAAACGAATCAGGACAGCCCTCACAACGGAACAAGACAGCCCTCACGACGGAACAAGACAACCCTCACAACGGAACAAGACAGCCCTCACAACGGAACAAGACAGCCCTCACAACAGAACAAGACAGCCCTCACGACAGAACAAGACAGCCCTCACGACGGAAAAAGACAGCCCTCATGACGGAACAAGACAGCCCTCACGACTGAACAAGACAGCCCTCACGACAGAACAAGACAGCCCTCACGACAGAACAAGACAGCCCTCACGACAGAACAAGACAGCCCTCACAACGGAACAAGACAGCCCTCACGACAGAACAAGACAGCCCTCACGGCAGAACAAGACAGCACTCAGAACGGAACAAGACAGCCCTCACGACAGAACGACAGCCCTCACGGCAGAACAAGACAGCCCTCACAACGGAACAAAACAGCCCTCACGACTGAACAAGACAGCCCTCACGACGGAACAAGACAGCCCTCACGACTGAACAAGACAGCCCTCACGACGGAACAAGACAGCCCTCACGACAGAACAAGACAGCCCTCATGACTGAACAAGACAGCCCTCACGACTGAACAAGACAGCCCTCACGGCAGAACAAGACAGCCCTCACGACAGAACAAGACAACCCTCACGACTGAACAAGACAGCCCTCACGACAGAACAAGACAGCCCTCACAACGGAACAAGACAGCCCTCACAACGGAACAAGACAGCCCTCACGACTGAACAAGACAGCCCTCACGGCGGAACAAGACAGCCCTCACGGCGGAAAAAGACAGCCCTCACGGTGGAACAAGACAGCCCTCACGACAGAACAAGACAGCCCTCACGACAGAACAAGACAGCCCTCACAGCCCTCACGACAGAACAAGACAGCCCTCACAATGGAACAAATTACCGAAGACGGGTCATGCAGACTGCGCAGCATCACAACGGCTGCACGGAGTGGGCCAAACAACCACACAACATGCTCACCCACACCCGAGAAAACATCGCTCGGAACGGGTGGTGGATGGAGGGTGTCTGCCCCATCAGCTGTTTGTCTAAACATACATTGGCCTACATACAGCGATGCCAGGCATGCAGTGTATAATAATTATCAATCAGTTGGCCTGCATACAGCGATGCCAGGCATGCAGTGTATAATAATTATCAATCAGTTGGCCTGCATACAGCGATGCCAGGCATGCAGTGTATAATAATTATCAATCAGTTGGCCTGCATACAGCGATGCCAGGCATGCAGTGTATAATAATTATCAATCAGTTGGCCTGCATACAGCGATGCCAGGCATGCAGTGTATAATAATTATCAATCAGTTGGCCTGCATACAGCGATGCCAGGCATGCAGTGTATAA
Source organism: Monoplex corrugatus (assembly GCA_030674185.1). Classification (NCBI taxonomy): domain Eukaryota; kingdom Metazoa; phylum Mollusca; class Gastropoda; order Littorinimorpha; family Ranellidae; genus Monoplex; species Monoplex corrugatus. The sequence continues at coordinate 17,181,174 of CM060307.1, forward strand.
TAATTATCAATCAGTTGGCCTACATACAGCGATGCCAGGCATGCAGTGTATAATAATTATCAATCAGTTATGTAATAAGTACCAAACTGTTTACCAACTCGTGGGGTTAGTAAACACAGTCTACTCCGTGTTACCAGTTTTACGTGCTGTTTTTGAATTCACATCGTTTTCAGCAGAAGAGTACTACGTTCCGACATCTCCGTCCCCAAAGTTGAAAGAAGACGTCAGATTAAGTATGGTATATAAACAACACCAACACACGTATGATAGAAATCTGTGGAATCTCACTTCTGTAATTTCGCTCGCTTGTTCAATTGTTTGTTGTTCGCACGCACAGATACAGGCAGACAGACAAATACATACACACACACACACATACAATTGCGCGTGTACACCTCGCTGATGTTTACGCCAGGGATCGTACAAACATGTACGCGCTCACAAACACATGTACACACACACACTCGCGCATACACGCACACACGGGATACATGCACATGCGCACACAAATGAATATGTGTGCACGCTCACGCACAAACTCACAAGAGGAGAAAGTTATTGTACATAATGCGATACGATATTAATAAACTCACAGTGCTCTAGCTCTATCAATGACTTCTCAAAACTCTGTTAAAGGCCTCCCCAAAACTATATTAACAATCTCCCAAAAGCTTTGTTAATAACTCCAAAAAGTTCCAGTGATGACTTCCAAAAAGCTCTATTAAGAACCTTCCAAAGGCTCTATTAATAGCCTCCAATTTTTTTTATGAATAGCCTCCAAAGGATTTTATTTATAGTCTCTCAAAAACTCTATTAACACCCTTCCAAACATTCTATTAATAACCTCCCGAAAGCTCTATCAATAGCCTCACAAAAGCTCTATCAAAGCCTCCCAAAAGCTCTATAAACAACCTCCCAAAAGGTCTGTTAATAGCCTTGCAAAAGCTTCATTCAGAACCTCTCAAAGCTCTATTAATAAACTCCCAAAAGCTCTATTAATAATCTCCCAAATGCTCCATTAATAACCTCTCAAAAGCTCTATTAATAACCTCCAAATGCTCCATTAATAACCTCTCAAAAGCTCTATTAATAACCTCCAAATGCTCTATTGATAATCTCCCAAATGCTCCATTAATAACCTCTCAAATGCTCCATTAATAACCTCTCAAAGCTCTATTAACAACCTCCCAAAAGCTCTATTAAGAACCTCTCAAAAGCTCTATTAACAACCTCCCAAAAGTTCTATTAAGAACCTCCCAAAAGCTCTATTGACAACCTCCCAAAAGCTCTATTAATAACCTCCCCAAAAGCTCTATTAATGCCCTCCAAAAAGCTCTATTATTAATAGCCTCCCCAAAGCTCTACTAATGATCTCCCAAAGCTCTATCAATTATCTCCTAAAAGCTCTTAATCGTTGAACTTCTGCAGTGGCACCTTATCGTCGGCCCAGACTTTTGGTCAAAATTAAGTAAAGAGACTCTTTCTTCTGGTGACGACATTTTGCCGGCACAGTTTGTTCACACACGTACGAGCACACGCACGCACATACATAGACACAGAACCTTCTTCCTGTCGATATGAAACGAATTCTTCTTTGTTTTAAGTGGGTGTTGAAAAATACAATAATCCTAGCACAAAGACTTTCACTTAATAACAGATATTTTTCCCCTGAACTCTCTTTCTGTTAGTCTCCTTTCTGCACAGCAGAGGCAGACAGCAATAAATCCTCAAAGAAAGACACAAAAAGTAGAAAACACGGAACAGTTTACTTATCATAACGGTTAGTGTAAAGAGTTCCCATCTTACAAACTGACTGCAGGAGTCCAGATCTCAACGACTCGGTCGGGGAAGGTAGAGCAGCAAAGAGAGGAGATGGGCCCTGTCCTCATAATTCGAGCCCCGAAAAAAAAAATTGAGGTCTCTGCCACGTCACTTCCTTTCATCGTCAGGATAATGAGAAATCTAACTTCCTTTACTTACTTACGGTAACTGTCCGTTTTTACCGAAAGGTGTCGGGTGGTTATGAAACAGCTACGTGTTTGTTAGGCGGCCACTTCTGTTGGAGTGTTTTTCAAACTAAGAAATGAAACTTTAATTATCTACTGGTAGACGCTTCAATAATGCCAACAAGCAATAACCAGTCGCTCGCACACTCGTCCATCTTGGATTACTTTGTGTAGTGAGGCTGCCGTAAAGGAGGGAAGCCAGTCGGGAAGAAAGGAAACCAGTCGGGAAGGAGGGAAACCAGTGGGGAAGGAAGGAAGCCAGTCGGGAAGGAAGAAAACTAGTCGGGAAGGAGGAAACCAGTCGGGAAGGAAGGAAGCCAGTCGGAAGGAGAGAAACCAGTCGGAAGGAAGGAAACCAGTCGGGAAGGAAGGAAGCCAGTCGGGAAGGAAGAAAACCAGTCGGGAAGGAGGAAACCAGAAGAAACAGTCGGGAAGGAAGGAAACCAGTCGGGAAGGAAGGAAACCAGTCGGGAAGGAAGAAAACCCGTCGGGAAGGAAGGAAACCAGAAGGAAACCAGTCGGGAAGGAAGGAAACCAGTCGGGAAGGAAGAAAACCCGTCGGGAAGGAAGGAAACCAGAAGGAAACCAGTCGGGAAGGAAGGAAACCAGAAGGAAACCAGTCGGGAAGGAAGGAAGCCAGTCGGGAAGGAAGAAAACCAGTCGGGAAGGAGGAAACCAGAAGGAAACCAGTCGGGAAGGAAGGAAACCAGAAGAAAACCGTCGGGAAGGAAGGAACCAGAAGGAAACCAGTCGGGAAGGAAGGAAGCCAGTCGGGAAGGAAGAAAACCAGTCGGGAAGGAGGGAAACCAGGAAGGAAACCAGTCGGGAAGGAAGGAAACCAGTCGGGAAGGAAGGAAACCAGTCGGGAAGGAAGGAAACCAGTCGGGAAGGAAGGAAACCAGTCGGGAAGGAAGAAAACCCGTCGGGAAGGAGGGAAACCCGTCGGGAAGGAGGGAAACCAGAAGAAAACTAGTCGGGAAGGAAGGAAACCAGTCGGGAAGGAAGGAAACCAGTCTGGAAGGAAGAAAACCGTCGGGAAGGAGGGAAACGGGAAGGAAACCAGTCGGGAAGGAAGGAAGCCAGTCGGGAAGGAAGGAAACCAGTCGGGAAGGAAGGAAGCCAGTCGGGAAGGAAGGAAACCCGTCGGGAAGGAGGGAAACCCGTCGGAAGGGAGGAAGCCAGTCGGGAAGGAAGGAAACCTGTCGGGAAGGAAGGAAGTCAGTCGGGAAGGAAGGAAGGAAGCCAGTCGGGAAGGAAGGAAACCAGTCTGAAAGGAAGGAAACCAGTCGGGAAGGAAGGAAACCAGTCGGGAAGGAAGGAAACCTGTGGGGAAGGAAGGAAACCAGTCTGAAAGGAGGGAAACCAGTCGGGAAGGAGAGAAACCAGTCGGGAAGGAAGGAAACCAGTCGGGAAGGAGGGAAACCAGTCGGGAATGAAGGAAGCCAGTCGGGAAGGAGGGGAACCAGTCGGGAAGGAAGTAAACCAGTCGGGAAGGGAGGAACCAGTCGGGAAGGAAGGAAACCAGTCGGGAAGGAGGGGAACCAGTCGGGAAGGAAGGAAACCAGTCGGGAAGGAGGAAACCAGTCGGGAAGGAAGGAAACCAGTCGGGAAGGAGGGGAACCAGTCGGGAAGGAAGGAAACCAGTCGGGAAGGGAGGAAACCAGTCGGGAAGGAGGAAACCACGGGAAGGAAGGAAACCAATGACAGTCGCCGATGGTTATAACAGACAACTTTTTGCACCGTGACCCGTCTGTTTTGCGGTGCTTCAAACAATCACTGAATGAAAATTCAGTTTTGTACTGCAAATGTCACCAAAGTTGCCGAACGCCGCCGTTAAGAAAACATGCTATAAATGGAAACCAGAAAAAACAAACCAAAAACAAAAACAAAACAAAAACAAAAAAAAAGCAAACACGAAAATAGAAATCTGAACGCGCATTTAATACAACCAGAGAAGAAAACGCGTCATGATTCTATTTTCGTGGTGTTTTTTTTTTTTCTTCTTCGGTTCTTGTTTGCTTGAATGCAGGCAGTTACTTATTTTGGAATGCTACAGATGGTCCGCAGACATATGGTTTTATCGGAGACTACTGCGTGTCAAATGGACGGACAGAAGAACTAATGAAAGTGTCCTGGAAGAACTTGATACAACCAGAAAACTATTAGCAGACATCAACAAGAGAAGACTAAAATACATTGGCCATGCGTCACGCAACAAGAACACGGACCTCATGGCAACCATCTTTCAAGGAAAAACAGCGGCAAAAAGGAAGAAAGGCAGACCTCCAATCTCATACATCGAGAACATAATCAACATCAGTGGCCTAAATATTTAAGAAATTGTCCACAAAAGTCAAGACAGAGCGGCCTGGAGGGAGATGGTGGCATCCAGATGTGCAGCGACCAACATCGAACCCGGTGACACCGACAGGTGAGGTGAGACAGGTGAGACAGGTGAGACAGATGGTCCAGAGAATAAGGGGAAGCCGGAGACAGCGTCATGTTGTGGGTGTGGAGTTAGTCCAAAGACAACAGTACCCACGGGTGACCCTAGGTACTATTATCTTTGGTTTGTCTGCCATTCCATCTATCCAGCACTGTCTTGATCTTTCTCTGATTCTGAATCCCGTGCATCTGGTGTCTGATTGATGGCCGACGGAATAACCATCCCAGGGAAGTCGGGGAAGGAGGACTTATCTAATCCTACACAGACTCCTCCAGAACAACAATGATGTCAAGATGGGACAGGACATTGAGAAGGCCAGTTTTAACATAGGACACCCCGGGATTCAAACCCACAACATGCATGTACACACACACACAACACACACACACACCACCACACAACACACACACACACCACACACACACACACACACACACACACACACACACCACCCAACACACAGAGACATTATATATATATATATATACATATATGTATATTTGTTATATATAAATATATGTATCTGTGTGTGTGTGTATGTGTGTGTGTGTGTGTGTGGTGTGTGTGTGTGTGTGTGTGTGTGTGTTGTGTTGTGTGTGTGTGTGTGTGCAGGCATATATGCGTGTATGTAGTACATATGTATGTATGTATTTATGTACGTACATATCTATGTATCTATGTACCTATAGATATGGGCATGCTTATAAAATGTAATCCAGTGGAACAAAGTCTATGTATGTAATCATATAATTATATATGTATCTTTTTGAAGCAAGTCGATGAAAAAACAAAATTATCAAAATATAAATTAATTAAAAGCCTGCACATTTTGAACAATAGCCATTGACAAAAACTGTTTTCTGTCACTGAGGTAAGCTTTGAGCAATGCAAGTAATGAACCTGAAATACTGTAATAGATTCCCCTCCATACAGAAAAATGCTATGGTCTTAGGTATCATCAAATGCAGCAGACGAATCAAAGAGAGAGAGAGAGAGAGTCAGAAGAGACACGTTACCACTATCTAGAGCAGGCAAAATATCAGTTATTACGGGCCATGATTAAAGGAAATATTGTCTTCACCTAGTTGATAGACAGCTGAGGCTTTGTGCATTGACTGGGGGAAGGGGGGGGGGGGCTTTCTGTCATGTGAGACGAGTTTTTACAGAATAGCTAGCTGTGTTGTGATTAAGACCTTTAATTTGTATTATTTACTTTATACATATGTTCCCTTCTTTGAAGATAAGACATGCAGATACACACATGTCATTTACATGTAACCAGGATTGTTCCAATGATAGGCTGATACGGAAATACAGACTAGGTAAAACATAGTCTAGGTAAAACATAGTCTAGGTAGGGCCTCAGGACCTGGCCAGCTCATGGATTTATGTGCAGGTTTGAGGCATGTGCCATGATCACCATACACACGGCACCTGTGACGTTAGTGCATATGGAATTCATTCCGAACGCGGAGACGTCATCTTGAGAAACTGAAACTGAAACTGAAACTGAAACAATCATCCACAATACTAGTCAACAATGGGAAGATCTCATCCAAGTATTCAAACGATAAAGAAACAGAGGTAGGATCAAGAGAACAAGCAGTTGATTTGAACTTTACCATTTCCGTTTGGAATTCATAATTTGAAACTGGTTGAAAGGACGAAAATTTTAATCTCGCTCATACATCTATATCTGTGACTTTCATTGTTTCAGCCTTTGCAGTTAGAAGACAAGGACCCTGAAAATCAGAGCGGTTATGAGCATCGACTGGCACGGTGCTGCTGGAAGACAGCCCCAGATTACATGACCAGAAACATTTTGTTCAATTCTTTTTTTTTATTCATCAAAGAGCGCTTCTTCCGAGCATTGTGAATTGATTCCTGTTTACTGGGGTTGAGGAAATAAGCTGCTTTTATTTTGTCCGCTTAAAACAGTAAAAGATGGTTTAGCCATAGGAATATTTCAATTTTTTATATGGAATATATGAATAAGTAGCCGTTAAATGTTAAGTAAGGCATTCTCAATCATTTGAAGAATGGCCTTTAACACAGGCCGTGTTCATGCATAAATAAGACACTGTATGTTTCTCTCTCTCTCTCTCTCTCCTCTCTCTCTCTCTCTCTCTCTCTCTCTCTCTCTCTCTCTCTCTATCTATCTATCTATCTCTATCTATCTATCTCTCCCCCCCCCTCTTTCTTTCTCTCTCTCTGTGTTGCTCTCTGTCTGTCTGTCTCTCAGTTTATCTGTTTGTCTGTCTCTCTTTCTCTCTCAATGTCGGTCTCTCTGACTCTGTTTCTCTGTCTGTCTGTTTGTCTGTCTTCTCTCTCACTCTCTCTCTCTCTCTCTTTCTTTCTTTGTTTCTCTGTCCCCTTTCTCTCTCTTCCCCCCCCCTTCCCTCCTTCCTCCATCTTAAAGTCAAGAATAATTCGCCCACATACTGATGAAAATGTGTAAATACTGTCTGATACCCAACTTTACCATGTTCCCTACGAAAGAAGCCATGTAAGCTGGAGATGTGTTTAGCATTGCGACTCACAATCTGGGTCACGAAGAAAATGATGGTGCATTTCAGTTGCCTTGAAAAACAGGAGTTTGTTCAAGAGTGACATAGTCACATTCCTACACTTCCATCTGCCCTTCACCCAAATCATTACAACAGCGCTATATTCTCCAGTGAAGAAAGGATGTTGTTAAAGAGAAAAGTTCTATATTCTTTTATTTTGTATTTGACTTTGCTTTTGTCAAGGCCATGACGTTTTCAGTTCTTGTATTGTCAAAACTTTCTATTTTTCTGTGCAGTTGCAGTGTCTTGGCTGCATGGAGTTTTGCAAAGAAAAGTATGATAAACACATATTTGTTTTGTTTCGATTTTGTATAATACAGGAGATTGTGAGAATGGATTTGTTATCTAGAATAACTGTTATCTTTTTCTTGTAGTGGCTGTGTTGTTGTTGTTTTCGTTCTTTTTGTTTTATTTTGAAAAGGGATTCGTTATATTTGTTATAGTTATTGTTTTTAAACTATTCAATTCACTTTTTAATGTTCATCATCATCATCATCATCATCATCATCATCATCATCATCATCATCATCATCATCATATCATGTGCCTTGCCACATGGCCTTGGCGATCATGGCCCTCCATAGGAATCTATCTTTTATCGCTGCAAGTAAGTCTCCTACCCTTTCTGTCTCCATCCACTCTGCAAAACTGTCTGATATTTTCTCCTTGGGTCTACCTGGTGCTCTTTCCCCCTCTATCTTTCCGTTGTGACTAGTTGCTTAAATTTCTCTTGCCTCATAAAATGTCCTGTAAATGTTGCTGGTCTTTTCGTAATCTTCTTTGTTAATGCTTTTTCTGTGCTTGCTTCTTTCCAGACTGTTTGTTTTCTTTGCTGTCCATGGAATTCTTAACATTCTTCTTAGAAACCATATTTTCAGCGGCATCAATCTTGTTGTGATGTCCAGGCTTCGCATCCGTACAACAGTATTGGTTCATATAACACCGAGAACACTCTTGTGATGTTGATTAATAGGCATTATTGGTAAAACGCTTTCATTTCTTGAAATCTGTTAGTTTGGCCAGTTTTGCTGGATATTTCTAATTGTACATCAACCGTCTGGTGAAATGACTGTCCCCTGATATTTAAATTTTTCAACTTGTCTTAATGTTGTTCTATTTGTTGATATTTTACATAAGGACATTGCTTGTTTTTTACTGATTACCATGGCTTCAGTCTGCCTGCAATGTAGTTTTAAGTGCAAAATGGAGTAGGGACCCCAGAATGGCACAAAGCAATAAACAGTATCAACCTAAAAAGTCTCACGTGGATCTACTGCCCTGGATACACTGGTGTTAAGGGAAATGAACGGGTCTATAAACTTGCTGGCAATGCCACTACAACAAACATTCTCCATCTGGGAAAGTCTGAGGTCCTTAGACGCTTCAAATCATATCTTCGTGAACAAAATGAGAGTCATCATACCATCGAACATCCTACCCAAGAAGGAATAGATAGAGGAAGTGGCCGGAAATCCATTATGAAAGGAAAAAACAAGAGCTCTCATTAATCAGACCAACATTGGAATTACCTCACATGAAGGACCGGAGGAAGCAGAATCTTGTGTTCTTTTTCAAAGTGGTCGGGGGCCTGGTGCCAGCTATACCTCCTGACCAGTTCGTTTCACCGATTTTAAATAAACGTCGCATAAGACCTAAACGTTTTGATGACTTCCAAACCTATTCGTTGCATGTAGTTCAGCAACATTCTGTGTCACTCAAAATGCTTTAAAAACATCCAGTGTAATACAGATCAGTATAAAAACTCGTATTTTCCAAAGACCATCACAGAGTGGAATCTACAAGAAGAATCAGTCGTGCATGCCAAGAGTGTCGGGGCCTTTCGATCGGCCATCCGGCAGCGATGCTAAAGACCTTCTTGTGCTCTCTCTTCCGTCGCATATATGTTGAATAGGCCGGGCGACGTAACTATCCAGATCCAGATCCAGAAACATTGGTATCATCTCAAAAGTAACCCTGCATAGACTTTTACAGCGTGGAATGGAAAGTATTTGGGCTTTTCCTGGAACAGAGATAAAGGAAAAGTGAAGAAAAGAAACGGACAACTGAAGAACAAGCAAGTTTGCCAAACCGTCTGTGTGTGTTTATGGACTGTTTGTTGATTATTATCCAGATATGTCAGTAAGTTTGTCATGATATGTATATATGGGTGTCTCCTCTTTGCTGGTGTTGTTGTTGTTGTTGCTGTTGCTGTTGTTTGTAGCTGTTGTTGTCGGCCATCATGCTGTGTCGATATGGGTGTACGTGTGTATGTATGAATGTATGTATATATCTGTGTGCGGGCATCTGGAG
>CM060307.1:17193002-17205502 GCA_030674185.1 Monoplex corrugatus
AAAGAAATCTCCACAGTTAAAATACGGTGAATTTTTCTTCTTTCGTTCACTGTACATGGTCAGGTCACATCTAACGACTAATATGGCCGTCCTGTGTAGTTTCTTGCAAAGTCAGAACAAAATTGAGGCAACTGAAATGTGGTTTCTAAGAAGAATGTTGAGAGTTCCATAGACAGTAAAGAAAACAAACGAGACAGTCTTGAAGGAAGCAGACGCAAGAAGATCATTAATAAAGAAGATTGGGAAAAGACATCCAAGCAACATTTATAGGCCATTTTATGAGTAAGGGGGAATTGGAGCACCTGGTCACAACAGGAAAGCTGGAGGAAAAGAGAGAACCAGGTAGACCCAGGGAGAAAATATTGGACGGATTTGCAGGATGGCTGAAGACAGAAAGGGGTGAGAGATGTACTTGCGACGACAGGGGATAGTTTCGTGTGGAAGGCCATGATCGCCAACGCCATGCGGCAGGGCATGTGATGATGATGGTGATGATGATGATGAAGAAGAGAAGAAGAAGAAGAAGAAGAGAGAATAAGTAGATGAGATGTGATGATGATGAAGAAGAAGAGAAGAAGAAGAAGAAGAAGATGATGATGATGATGATGATGAGATGATGATGATGATGAAGAGAGATAGTGATGTCTAGTTCCTGCTCATTACCATGGAGCTTTGTGCTCAGAGGAGTTGCACAGTCGGCATGTCTCTGTTGCTCCACGTGATAGAGGAGCGACATCCGCTGTGTTAGCTGTTTGAGTCAGGCTGGTGAGGCGTCAGTTGAAACATGTGAATCATATTGGCATAATTAAGAGAGCCCGTTGTGTCCGGTGCGGAGCCTCATCAGGAATACTTGCTGCAAGTTAAAGATCCTGTAATCAATCAGTTTCCGTTGGCTTATGAAGACATGAAAACATCCAGCATTCATGCACATCTAAGACGAGTGTGCAGACTGTGCAGACTGTGCAGCAACATATCACTGCACAGTGTGGGCAAAAACGACCTGCATACACGCATCTGACAAGAAATAAGGAACAATACAAAAAACAAGCATAATAAAAACCCAGCAAACACACACACACACACACACACACACACACACACACACACACACACACACACACACACGACAGCGCGCGCGCGCGCCGCACACACATACACACACACACAGAGTCAGACATACTGACATGGCACACACACACACTCATCACTCTCTCTCTCTCTCTTCTCACTCTCTCTCTCACACACACATACTCATCACTCTCTCTCTCACACACACCACACACACACCACACACACACACACAACACACACACACCAACACCGCCGCCAACATACGCACATAACCTTTCTCGATATGAAATAATCTTTACTCATTTATTTAATTAAAGGAGATCAAGAAAATAAATAGGAAAGAGAGAGGCAGGGTGATTAACAGAAAAGAAAAAAGGAGAAAGAAAGAAAAAAAAGAAAGAGACAAAGAAAGAAAGAAAGAAGGAAAGAAAAAAAGAAAGAAAAACTCCGAGCGGAACTGTTACCAAACTTCGGGCATCATCTTGTCTAAGGGAAGCTAATCAGTTGTTGCCCACTGACCGAGGATTGATAATGGCTCGAGTTTTTCCCCTTACACCAGACGCGTTACTGTACTTTGTTTTTTTCGGTTTTTCCTTGAGGCTGTTTAACAACAGTGCTCTGGTGATTCCATATGCGCTGAAAAAAAAATCGACGTGACGGCATGTCAAAAACCAATCATGGCAATGTCATTTATAAGCCCTATGTGATTTTTTTTCATGACCCATTTACAAGCTTTTTGGCATGGCATGGCATGGCGTGTATGGTATGGTATGGTATGGTATGGTATGGTATGGTATGGTATGGCATGGTAGGTAGGGTATGGTAGGGTAGGTAAGGTATGGTATACGTATGATTGTAGTATAGTATGTACGTAGTACGTATAGGTATGTATGTATAGTAGTAGTATAGTATGTAGTATAGTATAGTATAGTATAGTATAGTATAGTATAGTATAGTATAGTATAGTATAGTATAGTATAGTATAGTATAGTATAGTATAGTATAGTATAGTATAGTATAGTATAGTATATAGTTGGCCACATGATGCGATTAATTACGGCCTGATGTGGTTCACAAACTAATCATAATGAAAAGTGTTCGATTCTATTACGAATGTGATGAACTTCCACATTACATGGTCAGATATGCATAAAATTCGACATTGCCCGTTTTTCATTCATTCATTCATTCTGATTTAGTACTCCATTTCTGTTGTGTGTTACAATGGGTGTACCATTGAAATTCGGCTTGATCTCTCGGGGAGACTTCGTCGCCGTACGTGGCACGCTACCCATTTTCTTCTGTCTGTCTGTTCTGTGTGTGTGTGTCTCTCTCTCTTTCTCTCTCTCTTTCTCTCTCTCTTTCTCTCTCTCTCTCTCTGTCTGTCTGTCTGTCTCTCTTGTCTCTGTCTGTCTTCTGTCTGTCTGTCTCTCTCTCTCTCTCTTCTCTTTTGTCAGCGTCTATTTTTGTTTACCAAATAACAGCATTTTTTTCTTCAGAATTTTGCCGGGGACAACTCCTCTGTTGCCATGGGATGTTTACTGTGCGCTGAGTGCACGCTGCACACTGGACTTTGGCTTGTCTCATTGAAAGACTGACAGCAGTGGATGACGTGACCTGTTAATCTGTTATGTGCGCTAGTAGACTGCTCCTCTTTGTAGCTCATCAGCTATCAGTGATCTGTAGGCAGGTGGTCATCCACGGTCTGATTACTTTTAGGTTTTGTCACGAAGGCCGTATCTCGTTTTTTTTTTTATGGTAAGCGATTATTAGTTTTTTATGGGAATTTTCACAAAATTTTGATAATACTTATTCATATCAAGAAATTACCAAACAAATCATCTGAAAATACATTTTGTGATGCCTGATGCATCATTCTGTGTAATTTTATGAATAGATTCTCACGTCAGCTTAATGACGACAAGACAGAAGCTATCCTCATTGGCACCCGTCAGAAACTTTCCCAGCTGCCTCCTCTTTCTCTCCATTATGTAACACATCAGTCCCAATTTCTGATTCAGCTAAAAACCTTGGTGTCTGCATTGACTCTACCCTCTCCATGAACAACTTTGTTTCTCAAACAGCCAGATCTTGCTACTATCATCTCCATCGTATAAGCCTGATCAGGAAGTATCTCTCTGTCGAAACAACTGCAAAACTCGTTCTCTCCTTCATAATGTCTCGCATTGACTATTGCAATTCACTCCTGTCTGGTCTTCCTGCCTCCACCATTCACATCCTACAGCGCATTCAAAACAATGCTGTACGCCTTGTACTCAAAAAGAAAAAAGCTGACCACATATCTCCTCTCCTGGCACAACTTCACTGGCTCCCTGTATCAAAGCGCATACAGTACAAACTAGACACCATGTGCTACAAAAGCCTCAATAACGCAGCCCCCGATTACCTGTCAAGCCTACTTGAGATCTATCTTCCCTCACGTACCCTCCGCTCTGCCTCAGATCCTCTGACTTTTCGCTCTCCACGCACTAAGCTCAATACCTATGGTCCACGAGCCTTCTCTGTTTCTGGTCCACTCTCCTGGAACAAACTTCCTCTCTCAGTCCGTCAGCAACCTACTTTTGTCTCCTCCAAGTCCGCTCTCAAAACTCACCTTTTCTCCTCTGCATAAAATCCTAACCTCACTCAACCCCCCTCTGCAGCCTGTCTCCGCTCGGAGGGGAATCACTTTGTTTTAATATATAATTGTATATGATGTGCTCTCTGTGGTTTTCCATTGGTTTTATTCTTGCTTTTATTGCTTTTATTCTTTCTCCCCATTTGTGGCAATGCGTGTGTGTGTGTGTGTGTGTGTGTGTGTGTGTGTGTGTGTGTGTGTGTGTGTGTGTGTGTGTGTGTGTGTGTGCGTGTGTGTGCGTGCGTGCGTGTGTGCGTGTGTGTCTTTTCGGCGCTTGGATTTGATTTTGTCGAGATTTTGCGCTATATAAATATTGTAATTATTATGTATGCATGTGCGTACGTATGTATGTATGTATGTATGTATGTATGTATGTATGATGTATTATGTATGTATGTATGTATACGCTTAGATTTATGTATGTATGTATGTATGCATGTATACGCTCAGCTTAGATTTATGTATGTAAGTATGTATGCATGTATGTATGCATGTATACGCTCATATGTATGTAGGTATGTATGCATGTATACGCTCAGCGCTTAGATTTGATTTTATCAAGATTTTGCGCTATATAAATAAAATATATTATTATATTATTATTATTATTATTAAATATGGCAGCAACAGTTGTTTTTAGTGTATATGGCAGTGACGCGGTATTTTTCCTCGGCTTATAAAAAACACCAGACGTCAAGGGGTTTTAAATTAACGCTATCCTCTATTTAACAGTGAACTGTTCTGTACCGCTTGTCATCAGTTTTCAGCCGGAGAATACTTCCAGTGGTCTGCCATTGCCTTCTGAAAAAGGGCAGTGTGCATGCTGCACGCTGATCCCAGCCATTTTTCCATTGTAGAAATCATCTGCCTGCCACCTCGACAGAAAAAGCCATTGCTGCAACTACTTCACAGATGTGTCCTTTCCGTCACCCGTCCCCTGCTCCCAGGACTTCGTGTCGCCCATGTCGTTTTGCCGGTCAGCCGAGACCGTTGTCCGGGGTATGGCCGAGGTATCCTTTACCTCTTCTTGGAGCCAGACATGAGCTAAGGATGGAAGTGTGGACCAGTGGTTGCTGACCACCCAATTCTTTGGGTGCGACTGTCTCTCACCAAAGGTACTACTACTCCTTCCATCCCCCATACCCCTTGACAGAAGGGGATGGAGACAGCTGACGGGGGGGGGGGGGGGGGGCATGCATCAGCGGCCACCACCAAGAATGATGTCGCCGACAGGTTAACAGGTGAACAGGTTCTGTACCGCGACTGGGATTTCTATGTCATGAAGAACCATAGAGTGATATGTTGTCCATGTTCATTGTCCATCGGTTGTTTCTTGTCGCACCTCCACCCCCATGTGTCTTTTGTGAATAGGCCTAACACATCAAAGCATTTCGTATTGTATTTCATATTGTCTGTCTTTCTGTCTCTGTCTCTATCCCTCCCTCTCTGTCTGTCTCTCTCTCTCAGTCTCTCTGTCTCTGTCTATCTGTCTGTCTGTGTCCTCCTCTCTCTCTCTCTCTCTTTCTCTCCCCTCCCCCCCCCCTCTCTCTCTCTCTTAATCTTCGATTTAAATTCTTGTAAAAAAAAAGTCTTCTCGTTTCCAACACCATCGATTGAACAGCCAAACATGCTAAAAACGCATTGTAGCTCAGTACATTCCCAGGTTATATAACCTACCTTAGTGATTTCTAATATATTGTAAGCACATTTTCAGTACTTGTTGTCATCTTGTTCTGATAGCCTTAACCAATGTCTAATACAACTAACTGCAGAATGTATGTGCAGTAGATGTCTTCCCATCTCCCTCTCTACTAAGTTATTTGAAGCTCTTAATGAAACCTTCTCTTGCATGAATTAGCTGGTGTTTTTCCCAATGACTCATAATTGGTTTATTCCCATATTTTCGACCCATGTAATAAATATGAGCAGAATATGGACGCCCAAAAGTTTAACGAAAGCTTTTGCAATATTATACGCAATCATAAAAAAACCTTCAACAATTCTATAACAGCGATGGAGAGATGGACACCGTCCTCTAATTCTGCGGACTTCGAGGGATGTTGAAGTTTTATTTATGTAGTTATTTATTTATGTAGTTGTTTGTTTATTTCTTATTTCAGGGAAAAGAATGGCAGAAGGGCACAGACGTTCGACTGCCAATAACTAAACTCGAGGTTCCAGGTTCGCTCCCCGTCGAAGCCTTGACTTTTCTCCTCAGTTTGACTAGAAAATCGAACTGAACGTCTAGTCCTTCGGAAGGGGACAAAAAACGAGCGGACCCGTGTGCCTTCTGGCTGCGCACAATAAAGATCCCACGGCAGTTGAAAATCGTGAAGAGCAGGGCATTGCCCGGCTGCCTTGGTAAAAAAAAAAAACATTGGAGAGATAGGTGATTTTCCAGGTCCCACCCCTCGAAGACCAGTTACCTTCTTACATTTCTGAAGTCTTGGTAAAAAACAAATGTGAATATGAATGTGAAACTGAAGCTAGGAAAAGGGGATGGGCGCCGCCTCGTGGTGCTGGCCCCAGGAAAAGTTGAGATCTCTACCACTTCATTCCCCTACGACCCCAGAGTTATGGAACTATCTAGGTAGGACCTCAGGACCTGGCCAGCTCGTGAGTTTATGTGCAGGCTTGAGACTTGTGCCGTGATCATTCTGGATCTTCTCCATCAATGGACTGTGACTTTAGCGCATACGGAATTCATTCCTAGCGCGGAGACGTCATCTTGAGAAATTAAAACTGAAACTGAAACTTATTTCAGTTTTTTTTTTTTTCATTCCAAATTTTCTCTGATGGTGTGTAGGCAGATTATTTTCGCCACACATGCAGGCAGTGTGTTGCGCATGGTCTACGTACTCCATCATTAATCGGCTTGCATGCTGAATGTTTCCATGTTTCCATGTTTCCATAAGTCACAGAACACCAACGTGACTTACAGGATATTTAAATGCAATAGGAAATCATCGGTTCAACTCAATCTTCGACCAAGCTTTCCATTTAACCAACTAAAAAACCTATCAACATGGAAAACAACAATCAATTAAGAGTTTTCGATTCTTGGTGAAATTATGCCCTTACTTTTTATTTGTTTATTTATTTATTTGTTTGTTTATTTATTTATTTGTTTATTTATTCACTCATTGATGGCGGGTGGGGAGTGGGGATGAGGCAGTCGTATGCGCAGCTAATTCACATTATAATTCGTAGACAGATTCAGTTTGTTACTGTAGCAACTGAATGACGTTATCTGTGTAGTGGAGTGGACGCTTGAAGTAAAAGTTTTTACAGGATTAGCTAGACTGCTTTTTTTTTTTCAACATCATTTTTTTGACAATTTGTATCACTATGGATGATGTCATGGGAAGAAAGAACTGACCCACAGCAACAAGTTGAAGGTTTGAAGAGGAAAATTCCATGTTATGTCAAAATTTCTTTCAAACTGTTGTTTAGGTCTTCTTTGGTATGCCTCTTATTTTAAGTCTTCTTAAAAAAATTTCACCCTTGCATTTCAAGATTCTTTCCTTTGAAATGTAAACATGACAATGCAAAATATGCACCAATGATTCAATGTACAATCACATACATACAGTGAGTAATGTATATCATACGGAATTAGTTTTATTAGAAAAAAAAATCGCTGTGGGTGAACTTTTTGACATATACATATATACACTTATATACACATACATATGCTTATACATACACGTACATATACACATACTGTACACATATTAACACCTACACACATAATGTACATACAAACATATATTCACACATACATATACATACACACACATATGGATACATATGTATATTTGTATAGACATACACACATATGTAACACATACACACACATATATGTGTACATGTATATACATATATATATAATATATATATAACATATATATTTGTATATAGATACAACTGACAGATGGCCCTATATATATATATATATGTATATAGATATAACTGACAGAGGGACCATCGGCGAAGAGGACAGCCAAAGCTTCGCTACAAAGACACCCTGAAAAAATCCCTCTAGAAATGGGAAATCATGGTCACAAAAAGGTCTGAAATGGAGGCAAGCGATTCGCAAGGGAACAGAAGCTTATGAAAATGAAAGACGAAACAGCCAAGGGGAAAAGCGTGCAGCAATAAAGGCCAGAACCAACTCTGCAGATCTTTCCATTGAGTGTCCAATATGCGCCGCCTGTGTGCATCAGATTTGGCCTGAGATCCCACATGAGGGTACACAAATGAATAAAGTGCTGGGCTGGACTTTGTCGACCACGATAGTCGACTATACACACACACACACACACAACACACCACACACAACACAACATACATATATATATATATATACATATATATATATACACAAAAGTATACATATATATGTACATATATACATACACACTGTACATACATACCCATACACAAACATATATATATATATATATATAATATATATGATGCTCATATATGTATACACATACACATTTACACAAACATACAAGTATATACACATACAAGTCTTTTGTTAAAGTGTGCTCACTGAGCCAGATGACGGGACTGCATTCTGCTCACGTTTTCTCTCAACTTGCTGTTTCTGATCACGTAACGTCTGTTCCTATTGTTCCTGTTCCTTCTTAAGAACACATCTCACATGTGGTACTTTGTGCTCCCCGGGCATGGTCGCTGTCCAGGACTGGCACAAACATGTCAGGGGAAGGGTGAAAATGGAGTTAAAAAGCATGGACATTCAATAGGAATGTTTGGGGTAGTGATAAACATTGTCTGCTTTCTAGATTCTGGTTCGATCCCGCAATGCAATCTTCTGTCTTCTGTGAAAATGTTACAAAGATATTTGAATTCACTAACTTGATTGAGCATAGTGCCATGAATGTTGATGATTAGGTTGCCAGATGTCTGCTGACTTTAAATTGTGTCGGTTTTGTCCTAGATTTTCGTGAACCAGAACAAAACACGAGAAAAGAATAAGAACGCGTATTTAATACAACAAGACAAGACAGGCACAAATTTTCGGCCAACTGCCCTTTGCGCCTGCCTTGTCTTGTATTGAATACGCGTTCTTCTTCTTTTTTACGTGTTTCTTCTGGTTCCTGTTTGCTTGAACGCGGGCAATCACTCTTGTTTTGGATCTAGATTTTCATGTTGGATTTTTCACAAGTGGTGTTTAGGTTCTTTGCATTTTCTCATAGGCCTGGATTCTTTCTTCTTCGTGTGCTGGGCTCTGATCGTCTAAAAACAGCATCCTGTTCAAAGGTTCTGATTCTGGGTTTTCATTTCTCGTGATCCTGTTCATGTTAACAATACACAATAGCAGGGGATAGGACACAACCCTGTGGCACTCCAGATATGACTTCAAACCAGTAACTGAGTGTTTGTTTTGTTTGTTTGTTTTTTTTGTTTGTTTGTTTGTGTTTTGTGTGTTGTGGTGTGTGTTTGTGTGTGTGTGTGTGTGTGTTGGTTGTGTATGTGTGTGTGTGTGTGTGTGTGTGTGTGTGTGTGTGTGTGTGTGTGTGTGTGTGTGTGTGTGTGTGTGTGTGTGTGTGTGTGTGTGTGTGTTACTGCACTTACGCTGTTTGTGTGTATGATTGTGATGTTATCTAAAAGCTGACCTTTGACATTGTACAGACTAACACCTTTCACTGTGTCAAATCTCCCGTCCCCCCTCACCCCCCCCCCCCCCGAAAGTCCACGAAGACAAGGTTCAGTTCTTTATAATATTGTCTGTTTGTGTGGTGATTTTTTTTCATAAAGCTTATTTGCCTTTTACTTTAATCCAATCTATTTGTTTATATTAGTTATTTATTTGAAGAGGGTAGTGTTTTTCTATTCTTTCTTTTTTTTGTTTTTTTGTTTTAGTGTTTTTTTTCTTTATGTTTGCTTTTTGGGTTTTGTTGTTGTTGTTGTTGTTAATTCAAATCACGGTATAATGACAGCCACGAACGTGACTTGCGCACGTAGACAGCTATGTCAACAATGGTATTTTTCCTGTTAGACAGTGATTAACACTGACTGGAGACAACATGTCTCTTCCCTACCATGCACCGATAATCCGTTCATCCTCTCACCACTCTGTGTGCGTGTGCGTGTGCGTGTGTGTTTGTGTGTGTGTGTGTGTGTGTGTGTGTGTGTGTGTGTGTGTGTGTGTGTGTGTTTGTCTTGTGTGTGTGTGTTTATGTCTCTGTGTGTGTGTGTTGTGTGTGTTGTGTGTGTGTGTGTGTGTGTGTGTGTGTTTTGTGTGTGTATGTGTACATGTGGTGTGTGTATGTCGTGTGTGTGCGTGTGTGTGTGTCTGTGTGTGTGTGTCTGTGTGTGTCTGTGTGTTTGTATGTATGTGTGTGAGAAACAGACAGACAGACAGACAGACAGACGGACGGGCGGACGGACGGACGGACAGACGGCAGAACGGCAGAACGGCAGACCAGACAGACAGGGGCACAGACAGAGAGACTGACACACAGACAGACAGAATACAAATTTAACGGTCTGCTTTATGACAGACGATTGCGCCTTATGATGGGATGTATGCAAACGTGATGGTCAAGCATACTAAAAAACCTCCCCTTTCGTACCCATTCAACACGTTTCGCGTTATATCAAGTTGAAATCGGTTGACCACATTGAGTATTTCTTAGCGATGAGTATCACAATAGCATCAAACCTAGTACTCAAATTTAATTCAGATCGGTTCATAGCAGGTAAGTGATGAAAGATCTGCTGTGCACTTCCAGTCACCTGCTCACATTTAATTCAGATAAGTTTATACAAGTTAAGTTATGGAAGTTCTGGTGTGTACTCCCAGTCATCTGCTCACATTTAATTCAGATGGTTTATACAAAGTTAAGTATGGAAGTTTCTGGCTGTGCTACTCCCAGTCATCTGCTCACATTTAATTCAGATAGGTTTATACAAGTTAAGGTTATGATTGGATGTTCACTCCAGTCCCTGCCCTAATTCGATTTATCGTAAGCTAAGTTCGGGCTTGTCTCCCATCCTTCTTTCGAGCACGTTGAAGTATCCTTCCAATCCACCCCTCACCCCATCACCTTCTCCTGTGTCTATCGACCTCCACCTACCTCTGCCAACAAGCTCACCACATCCATGTTTCTCTCTGACTTTGACCAACTACTTGACTACTACTGCCTCTTACCTGGAAATCTCATCATTCTAGGTGACATCAATGTCCACTATGCAACACTCACCGTTATGACACAAGACATATCATCAACTCTCTGTCCAATCACAATATGACACAACATATTTCTGAACCAACCCATCAAAAGGGTCACATTCTTGACTGGATCATTTCTCGTGATCACCACAATTCAGCTACTGACAACTGCTTAGTTCTTTCTACCCGTCTAACTTCAGCCCTTCCAACTGACCACTCTGCAATTCTCTGTTCTCTTGATCATTTCTCTCCTTCCCGTACCAGGGCGCACAGTGACTCGACGCAATCTCAAATCTATCGACCTCTCCACATTTTATCTGATGCCTTCCGTCTCCTTTCTGAAAAGTCACATAACTTGCCGATGAATTCTATACTACTCTCCACCATCTTCTGGACACTCATGCTCCAGCCACAACCCGTCTTTTACCTGACCGCCCCCCTAGCCCCCTGGCTCACTCATGAGATTGCCTGTGAAAAACGTGCCCGCCGCAGAGCAGAGCGCCGCTGGCGCAAATCCAAACTCACTGTACATAGGCAACTTTTCCAAGCCTCTAAAACAAAAGTATCCACCCTCATTGTATCTGCAAAAACAAGCTATTTCCAAACCAAAATCCTGAATGCCTCTTCTTCAAAAGAACTCTTTACAACCATGAATCATCTCCTTGGCACACGAAAAGATTTACCTCTCCCAACAAAACACACAAATGAAGAACTCCCATCTGTATTCTCCAAGTATTTCACCACCAAAATACAAACTCTTCGTGACAGGCTTGACAGGACACCCTGTCAACCATGCCCACCTGACCCTTCCTTCTCTGGCACACCTCTTACTACTTTTACCCCAGTCTCACAAGAAGAAATTCTCAACACAATCAGATCCATGTCGTTCAAAACCTGCGAACTGGATACTCTTCCAGGTTCTCTCTATCTGACTGTCTCCCTACTCTCCTCCCATTCATCATTGACATCATCAACACTTCTCTTCAAACTGGAACTGTCCCAGATTCTTTCAAGTCTGCTATTGTTCACCCTCTCCTCAAGAAATACAATTTAGACCCAAATGAACTGAAAAATTACCGGCCTATCTCTAATCTCTCTTTCTTGTCAAAATCATCGAAAAAGTTGTCCTCAACCAGCTGAACTCTCACTGTCTGCCAACAATCTCCTCAATCCTTTCCAGTCAGCCTACCACCAGTGCCATAGCACTGAAACTGCCCTGCTACACATTCTCAACAATCTCCCTCCTTGCAACTGATACTGGCAAAGTCTCTTTCCTCATACTCCTTGATCTGTCTGCAGCCTTTGATACCATTCATCATGGTATTCTCCTTTCTAGACTTCATCATACTTTTGGCATCTCTGACATTGCTCTCT
Organism: Monoplex corrugatus; assembly: GCA_030674185.1. Classification (NCBI taxonomy): domain Eukaryota; kingdom Metazoa; phylum Mollusca; class Gastropoda; order Littorinimorpha; family Ranellidae; genus Monoplex; species Monoplex corrugatus. Next base: position 17,205,293 of record CM060307.1, read on the forward strand.
CCTGGTTCACTTCATATCTATCAAACAGAAAACAAACTGTTCTCATTAATGGCACTTACTCTCAACCTGCATACCTGACCTGTGGTGTCCACAAGGATCTGTCCTTGGCCCTGTTCTTTTCACTCTTTACACCTCCCCCCTGTCCCCATCATCAACTCCCACTCTATAAAACACCACTTCTATGCTGATGACACCCAACTTCAAGACAGT
>CM060307.1:17210502-17220502 GCA_030674185.1 Monoplex corrugatus
TACAACAGTCTCAAATTGATACGTATATGAACGATACACCCCACCCTCACAACAGCATACACAATCAGGTTCTTTTCTCTTTTTGTCTTTTTCGGTTCATCGCACCGTTGCGCAGTAAAACGGGGAGAGAAACGTGGATGTAAAAGGTCAGCTAAACAGGAGTGTTTAACGTCGCCCTTCCGGGGGCATAAAACGAACTTCACTACTTTCCTCTGGCGATTTATTGTGTGTGTTGAACTATATGCTGGCAGGTCACCTCTCTTGCTGAGGTCATTAAGGTCGCTGAAGACATTTCTCGACAGCAGTTAAAAGGCGGTTTCTTATTCAAATCTGATCATTTCTCTGTCGCAAGCCCCCATTGACCTCGTCTCCTCCCACTCCCGTACACACGCACACACGTTCTCACGTATCCACGCCAGCACGTGGGAGTGCGCGCGCGCACACACATACATACGGACTACACATACGCATGCGTGCGCACATATATATACACACATAGGTATGCCCACATGATTGCACCCATATAGAGATGTGAATGAACGTGGAAGAACACATAAACGTAGAGTATCCATGACACACAAACACACTCTGATAAGCAATCAGAGAGAGAGAGAGACAGACAGAGAGAGCCATGACACACAAACACACTCTGATAAGCAATCAGAGAGAGAGAGACAGAGAGAGCCATGACACACAAACACACTCTGATAAGCAATCAGAGAGAGAGAGACAGACAGAGCCGTGACACACAAACACACTCTGATAAGCAATCAGAGAGAGAGACAGACAGAGCCATGACACACAAAACACACTCTGATAAGCAATCAGAGAGAGAGAGACAGAGAGAGCCATGACACACAAACACACTCTGATAAGCAATCAGAGAGAGAGAGAGACAGAGAGACAGAGAGAGCCATGACACACAAACACACTCTGATAAGCAATCAGAGAGAGAGAGAGAGAGAGACAGAGAGAGCCATGACACACAAACACACTCTGATAAGCAATCAAGAGAGATAGAGAGAGATGAGACAGAGAAAGACAGAGCCATGACACACAAACACACTCTGATAAGCAATCAGAGAGAGAAGACGAGCCAGACAAAAAGAACGAAGCAACAGAGAGAGCAGGACAACAAGCAAACACAAACACTCTGATAAGCAATCAGAAAGAGAGAGAGTGAGACAGGGAAGCCATGACACACAAACACAACTCTGATAAGCAATCAGAGAGAGAGAGAAGCAGAGCCATGACACACAAACACACTCTGATAAGCAATCAGAGAGAGAGAGACAGAGAGACAGACAAAGCCATGAACAACCTCTGATAAGCAATCAAGAGAAGACAGCTGACACACAAACCCAAAGCAATCAGAGGAGAGAGAGACAGAAGAGCCATGACACACAAAACACACTCTGATAAGCAATCAGAGAGAGACAGACAGAGCCATGACACACAAACACACTCTGATAAGCAATCAATAAGAGAGAGAGATGACAATGACGAAAACACGACATGACAACAACAAGAAAGCAGAGACAGAGAGCATGAACACAAACACAACTCTGATAAGCAATCAGAGAGAGAGACAGAGAGAGCCATGACACACAAACACACTCTGATAAGCAATCAGAGAGAGAGACAGAGAGAGCCATGACACACAAACACATCTGATAAGCAATCAGAGAGAGAGACAGACAGAGCCATGACACACAAACACACTCTGATAAGCAATCAGAGAGAGAGACAGAGAGCAGACGCATGACACACAAACACACTCTGATAAGCAATCAGAGAGAGAGACAGACAGAGCCATGACACACAAACACACTCTGATAAGCAATCAGAGAGAGAGACAGACAGGAGCCATGACACACAAACACACTCTGATAAGCAATCAGAGAGGAGAGACAGACAGAGCCATGACACACAAACACACTCTGATAAGCAATCAGAGAGAGAGAAAACAGAGAGAGCCATGACACACAAACACATCTGATAAGCAATCAGAGAGAGACAGAGAGACAGACAGAGCCATGACACACAAACACACTCTGATAAGCAATCAGAGAGAGAGACAGAGAGAGCCATGACACACAAACACACTCTGATAAGCAATCAGAGAGAAGAGAGACAGAGAGAGCCATGACACACAAAACACACTCTGATAAGCAATCAGAGAGAGAAGAGACAGACAGAGCCATGACACACAAACACACTCTGATAAGCAATCAGAGAGACAGAGAGACAGAGCAGAGCCATGACACACAAACACACTCTGATAAGCAATCAGAGAGAGAGAGACAGAGAGAGCCATGACACACAAACACACTCTGATAAAGCAATCAGAGAGGAGAGACAGAAGAGCCATGACACACAAACACACTCTGATAACATCAACAGAGAGACAGAGAAGCATGACACCAAACACTTGAACAGAGAGAGAGACAGAGAGCCATGACACACAAACACACTCTGATAAGCAATCAGAGAGAGAGAGACAGACAGAGCAGACCATGACACACAAACACACTCTGATAAGCAATCAGAGAGAGAGAGACAGACAGAGCCATGACACACAAACACACTCTGATAAGCAATCAGAGAGAGAGAGACAGACAGAGCCATGACACACAACACACACTCTGATAACAATCAGAGAAGAGAGACAGAGAGAGCCATGACACACAAACACACTCTGATAAGCAATCAGAGAGAGAGACAGACAGAGCCATGACACACAAACACACTCTGATAAGCAATCAGAGAGAGAGAGACAGACAGAGCCATGACACACAAACACATCTGATAAGCAATCAGAAGAGAGAGCAAGACAGAGCCATGACACACAAACACATCTGATAAGCAATCAGAGAGAGAGAGACAGACAGAGCCATGACACACAAAACACAATCTGATAAGCAATCAAGAGCAGAGAGACAGAAGAGCCATGACACACAAACTACATCGAGAGAGCAGACAGAGAGACACGACAGAGAGACAGACAGAGCCATGACACACAAATACACTCTGATAAGCAATCAGAGAGAGACAGAGAGACAGACAGAAGACCATTGACACACAAAAACAAAACTCATGAATAAGCCAATCAGAGAGAGACAGAGAGAGACAGACAGAGCCATGACACACAAATACACTCTGATAAGCAATCAGAGAGAGACAGAGAGAGACAGAGAGAGCCATGACACACAAACACACTCTGATAAGCAATCAGAGAGAGACAGAGAGAAAGAGAGCATGACACACAAAACACACTCTGATAAGCAATCAGAGAGAGACAGAGAGACAGACAGAGCCATGGACAACACAAATACACTCTGATAAGCAATCAGAGAGAGACAGAAGAGAACAGAGAGAGCCATACAACACAAACAACACTCTGATAAGCAATCAGAGAGAGACAGAGAGACAGACAGAGCCATGACACACAAAACACTTCTGATACAACGCATCAATTAAGCCAGACAGAGAGACAGAGAGAGCATGACAGCAAACACTTGATAGCAATCAGAGAGAGACAGAGAGAGCAGACAGACACAACACTTGATACAGACAAGACAGAGGACAGAGGCAGAGACGAGCAGAACAAAGACAGAAGACAGACACAGAACAGACAGACAGAAGACAACAGACAGACAGACAGACAAAGACAGACAGACAGAAGACAAACAGCCAGAAGACAGACAGACACAGAGAAGACAGAAGACACAGAAGAGAGAGAGGACGGAAGAAAAGATGAGGAGAAGGCAGACAGACAGACAGACAGACAAACAAACAGACAGACAGACATATAGACAGACAGACATATAGACAGATAGACAGACTGACAGACAGAGAAGAGCAATGAGGAAGAGAGAACGGCAGAGGATTTGTTCACTGAGGCAGACACGTACGTCCACCATGCTTTGTGCTTTGACAGTGGGACAAGGGGTCACATAATACTGACTGAATCATAAGCAGACGAGCGACTACTGTAGGATGGCCAACAGTTCGGGATGGCAAACAGATTTCATAGAAATCATTTCAGGGGAAAAGATTTGAAAACGAACAAACGAAAAATGTTGCAGGGCTCTTATGCCTACGTCGTTGTTTTTATTTGGAATGGAGTTCTGGAACAGTTAGACAACCAGGCTGACAAGCGGGAGGTTCCAAGTTCTATTTTCTGTCTGAGAGTTTCTTTTCACCAGACTTTCGGGTGAAATGATAAATCCAGGTCCAGCGTGCAGCATGGAACTTCATGCATGTAAAAGATTCCACGTCAACAAAAGAATTGTTGTTGTTGTTTTTTCTTTACAGAATTCTGTACAAAAATCCACTTCAACTAGGGAAACGTTTATATATATATAGCATATATATATATATATATAGATAGATGGATGATGGATGGATGGATGGATGGATGGATGGATGGATGATAGATAGATAGATAGATAGATAGATAGATAGATAGATAGATAGATAGATAGATAGATAGATTAGATAGATAGATAGATAGATAGATAGATAGATGATAGATAGATAGATAATAGATAGATAGATAGATAGATAGATAGATAGATAGATAGATAGAGAAAAAAAGATGGCACCCTAACTGTGGAGATATGCTTTTCCCGGGAAGAGCAAACCGCGTTTCATGTATAAAAAAATTATGTTATGACGACGACAAAAACAAAGAAACAAAGAAACAATGAAACAAACAAACAAACAAACAAACAAACAAACAAACAAAGTCCACTCTAATGCGAAGTATCCTTGTTAAAAGAAGATAGTCAGTCTGTGCTGTGTCAGTAGTATCCATGATCACTGAAAGGCCGAAGAAGAATTCAAAGGCAAGGGACGGTTAGAGTTACGTTCTCTTCCCGTTGTCCTCTTTCACTGCGCATTTCACCCATTTCTGTTGTTTCCGTTGATGGTTTGTGTGGGTTTTCGTTTTGGGTTAGTTTTCTGCAGAAAATTCAAACAGTGGAAAGCGTCGCAATTTGTGTGTGTGTACGTTGTTTCCAGCATTGTGTTTGTGTCCAGTATCTTTGATTATAATCTAATGTTCTACATTGCCTGGAATCGTTGTCATCTTGAAAGCCAGGGGGTTTGATTGATCAAATTCGTCCATAAGTATTTCACGACTGCCAAAGTACACAAAGTAATTCTCAGTTTTTGTAACAAACGTGTGTGATCTTTCCACCTTCTGTTCCTTCCAAATAGGTCACGGCAGGCTGGTTGATTTCACTGATAGACACGTGGACTCAAGATCTGATTTTCGAGTTCGAAACAGTCTGTGAAAAAAAAAAGAAAAAAAAAAAAGGGGGAGGGGGGGGGGGACTGGTCTGTTTGCTGCCCATCGTCATGCTCCAGTCATTCTTGTGGTATCAGCATTATAATTCTTTGGTTCCGTTGTCGTCCTTCTTCCCCACTACCCATTTCAAGATAACCTTGCCAGCGCTTAGCATTTTGTGCATGCTCAAGGAGGCTGCCTGATGAATAAAAGAGATTTAAATGGAACCATATAGAATTGTCCGAGTGGTACAAACTCCACTCTTCAATACTGGTCATCCAATTTAACCCTTTGACTCCCCCGCCCTGTCAACTAGCATCCTGCATTATCAACCAAGCTAGCAAAGTAAAAACTTAACCCTTTGATTCCCTCACTTTATCCACCAGCTGCCTGCAGGAAACTGGTGGTAGGATGAGGGTATCAAAGGGTTAAGGTTTTGCAGTTTGCAGTTGGCAGTTAGGGAGCAGGAATCAAAGGGTTAAATATCCTTCGCCCATTAATGAGTGATTCCAATGTTGTTTGCATCTCTAGCCCACGTCATTAATCAAAATTGTTTATTGTATCCACATTCACAGAGAGCAACATGCTATATTTTATAAGGTAGATGTCGGAGGACAGTTACTAAAGATTATACGAATAAATGACTTAATGTATATTACTGATTCTATTATCTCGCTGTTTGTTCATATACCAGGATAATATCACAATCGCTGACCGTTTCCATTAACGCAGTCAGGGTTAATCATTTTCCACCAGAATGACTTCTGTGATGTATGTTAGTTGCCTATTAACGGTTTCTAATCAAAGCCTACAAAAGCGACAAATCACCTCTATGATTAATTAACATTCTCATAGGTCTACTGACGATAAGATCAGTTACACTGACGACACTGTTTCAGCTGTGTGACTGACATACTTCGTTTTGCTCTTTGTGGATTGGATTGGATTGGATTGGATTGAATTTGTTGTAAATAGCACTTTTCCATGTAAAAAGTGGCTCGCTCTCACTGGTGGAAGTATTTCAACATAGTATGGCCCACCATCCACGCCCCCTGTATACATATTTTTTCCTCTTTGACAGACGGTGGGATTTTCCGTAAAATGTTGCCACAGAAAGCTGTCTTGTTGTCGTACGGTGATCACATGGGCTAAATACAGGATGCTTAAGTTATCGTCTCATACCAAAGATTAGCGCTCAGATCACCGCTCAAAGTTAAGTGGAAGCCGGAGGGGTGGAGAAAATCTCTGTAGAACCGGGAATCAAACCTTGAACCCTGTCGTATCTCAGGCAGATATTTTAACCAACTGCTCAGTCATCTTTTTTTTTACATGCAGACCAGCAAAAGTAGATGTGTAAGCTGGACTTATATCCTGATATCTACAGTATTAAAAAATGAGGTTTCGTGTGCTTGAATTCCACCCTACACATACTCTGGCGGATTGCTTGGTTGACTTTTAATTATGTAGCGTTATGTGAATACAAAGTTCTTCCAAAAGACCACATCTCAAGGTTTCTTTGGGGGTGTTCTTTCCAGCCTTTGCTTGCTGACATAAAGAGTTCCTCTCATAAAGTGTCTCCCTTCTGTTGTCCCCTACTATCTTGAAGCGCCACTGGTCGCTGGCTTTCGTCTACAAGACTACACTGAAAGTTTGATCCCAGTGAAAATGCCGGAGACACTCATCTCATATCTCATCTCTCATCTCTCTCTCTCTCTCTCTCTCTCTCTCTCTCTCTCTCTCCTCTCTCTCTTCTCTCTCTCTTTCTCTCCGGGATCGGCGATAGGAGCCACGCTCGACGTCATAAGTTTTCTCCAGGTAGCACGATTAATGACATGTGTGGGCGACCTCCTGGATCTCCAGACCACAGACTTCAGCGATGTTGTTGAAATAGCTGTGCGGTCGTCCTTTTCTTTAAACAAAATCAATGAACAGATACAACCGAGGTTGTTGATGCAAAGACGAAGAGTTTTGAGGTCTTTCGTAATCTGTTTGCGAAAAGTTTTTGATGATGTATGTTTCATGTTGAGCTTTTGCGTGGTGCTGAGCTGTGTGAATGGCTATCCGAAAGTTGTTGTCACGTCACACTGTTTGTCAGTATGGTTAAAGTTTACTTGATGTTAGCGTTTATTTGCTATTGCACTTTGATGTAGGATGGCAACGTATGAAAACACGTGTTATTATATATTACTATCATCATTATTACTGCTAATATAAGTATCATAATCATCATCCACGTTATCAAATGTGAGCGTAAACTTCTGTCCATCTAAAGTGCATGAAACGATGTTTCGTTTCGTTTCGTTATGTTTAAAGTCCTACCACTCATACGAGCATATGAAGACTAGCTATAAGAATGTTACTGAAAGAACCCTGAAAACCACGAAACGATGTGAATCTAGAGAACCGCTAAATATGTTCCTCGAGAGCTGCCCCGAGCACTTATTGTTATCGTATCTTCTCTCCAAACGCCGGTCATTAACACACTCATTTCCACACCGTTTATCCTACCATCCAGCCAGAATGTTTATTCCATGACCTTTGTTCGTTTGCCCCTAGAAGTATGCACGCAGCAACTCACATCCCGTTGTAAAATTCAGCACAAATATCGTCACGGTTTGCATTATCTGAACATAAACCCATGATTGTAATTATTAGCAAAGAGGGGATTACACGTAATGGACTCTCCTTCAATAATGAGAATAACAGTAATGATGATGATGATGTTGCCTGCTGCTGCTGCTGCTGCTGCTGCTGCAGATGATGATCTTGATGTTGATGATCATGATGATGAAGATAATAAAATATCTATGAGACGCTAAGTCTTCATGTATGAAATAAATCAAAGTGCACATTAAAGAATTCACTTACATTGACAAAAACAACTTGAGGAGACAAAGCACAAGTGTACTAGGAGGGTGGGAACAGAACGGAAGTGTGACAAAGTTTTCAACTCACAGAGCCGAGGTGAAATAATAGCATCTCGCCAAAGTCTTGAAACACCAACACAAGATGACTTTCCCCATTTTATTGGCAAGAAAATATACATTAGCTTGTATATGTCATATCCAAAACAAGTGTGATTGCCCGCGTTCAAGCAAACGGGAACGATAAAAAAAAAAAAAACACGAAAAAAGAATGGAGCAGCGAGGAAGTTTCAGTCTTTTTCTCCTAACTTTTGTATCTGGTGTTTGTTGTGATCTTACGTTTGACAAAGGCCAGTGGCCGAAAATTTGCGCCTGTCTTGTCTTGTATTAAATACACGTTCTTATTCTTTTTTAGTTTTTTTTATGGTTTTTGTATATATCATGCCACATACGTGTGACGCATTATAATCCCCAAATTCAATGCACGGATCCACTCAACTGTTAGTGATGTTTAGGGAACTGGTCTTTTGGATGAGACGAGAAACCAACATCCCTTTGTAGGAACCAGAAAAACACGAAAGAAGAATACGAACGCGTATCTTTTTCTCATAATTTTTAAATCTGGTGTTTGTTTGTTTGTCATCTTGTGCTTGACAAAGGCCAGCTGGCCGAAAATTTGCGCCTGTCTTGTCTTGTTGTATTCAAATAAGCGTTCGTATTTTTCTTTTCGTGTTTTTTCTGGTTCCTGTTTGCTTGAACACGGGCAGCCACACTTGTTTTGGATCCTTTAGTAGGCTTATGACTCCACAGTGGTTTGACTATAGTGAGGGAGTTGAGCTGGCAACTGGGCAGGCTGCCCCGTGGTCATCATCATCAGGTGCCTTGCCGCATGACGTTGGCGATTATGGACTTCCATCTGTCTCTATCTCTTGTTGCCTCAAGCAACTCTTCCACCCTCCTTGTCCCAGCCACTCTGCAAGTCCGTCTAGCATCTTCTCCCTGGGTCTACCCGGTGCTCTCTTTCCCTCCAGCTTTCCCGTTGTGACCAGGTGTTCCAATTCCTCTTTCCTCATAAAATGGCTTATAAATGTTGCCTGTCTTTTACCCCATGGTAGAAAGAGGAAATCCTGAAGTAAGGGCAAGAAGAGCCGCTTCTTTTTCTTTGGGTCCGTTGGCTAGACTTTACCAGCGCATAGGGTTTTGCGCAGGCTCAGGACGTCTGCCACATACTTGCTGGCAGATTTGGGTAGAGCGCATATGGACTCATCCGAGTAGGATGAATCCCTCTTGAACAAACTCCAAACTCCAAACTTGGGTGGCTAAGCTGGACCTGGCTGGTGCGCGTTGTATGGCTATGTCCGGGGATTTGTCATCTCCTTACCTTGCTATCCGGTTTGTAACCAAGCTAAATAATGACTGGGTCTGAACGGGTCATCCAGCGCATGGCAGCCCACACCCCCTCCTTTACGTGGCGAAATGGCTGCGAGCGTGTGGCGTTGGGGTGAGGAGGTGATTGTCTGGTTGATGATGAGGCATTGTTGCTCTGGGTCTCATCCAGAACACTTGATAACTGACTGTCCCCATTTCATAGGCAGGAAAACATACATGATATTGTATATATTGTACTGATATCTCATATGATACAAAATAATCCCGAGTTCAGTTCACGGGTCCACTAAACTGTGAGTGGCGGTTTGGGAGCTGGTTGTTTTGGATGAGACGAAAAATCAACATCCCATCTGCAGTATGCACTTAGCGCACACAGAAAAAGAAGCCAACAACTTTCAAAACCTCCGAAGTTGCCCTTGGCAAAATTCTGTGAAAACAGCCACTTTCATAGGTA
>CM060307.1:17225502-17228002 GCA_030674185.1 Monoplex corrugatus
TTAACCTTTGACTCCGCACTTATCCAGCAATGTAAAACGCAACACTTGATCCCTCACCTATCCACCGCTTCTGAGCTTCAGTCACTTTTGCTTTACTAAGCTGGGAACCAAGGACATGTTGATGTCAGGTGGGGAGTCAAAGGTTAATGTATAGTGTTTTTCGATACTAGCGTCATGATGGTGTGGTGAAAGCTAGGTGCTCGGCATGTGTGCCTGTCTTCTCTAGTTTATTGTTTGGGAAATTGCAGGTGTGCATGTTGCTGTTTCTATTAGTTTGCTTTGAATTTGTCAGGGATCTGTAACGTCCGCTAGTGCATGCTGAACACGGGACCTTGGTTTGTCTTCTCATTCGTAAGATTAGTGCCTGGGCCAGCACCTAAGATCAAGTGGACGGAGGGTTATCCTTGTCCGTTCCGTAATTTGAATCCTGGTTTCTGGCGTTCTAGGGAATGCTTTGACCACTAAGCCACTAGCACCGGTAATTTGGGTGGAGCGCATATGCAGTATTCAGAGCGTGATGAATCCTTTTTGAGTAAACTTAGATTCAAAGAAACGGTCACAGGTAACAAAGGGTGAAAGTTATTCCTTATTCCTTTGACTCTTGCTGTCCACCAACATCCTGCATTACCATCCCTTTAACGCACTCACCCTGTCTACCAGCTTCCCGAGGAATGAGTGAGAAAGGTTGTTTTTGCAGCTGATGGATAGGGTGCGAAAGTCGAAGAGTTAACCATGAAGTTTGGGAATTTGGCATTTGTTTAAGAGGGATTCATCGTTTTCAGACATTTCCATATGCGCTCAATCTGAATCTGCCAGCAATTATCTGAAGACTCCCTGAGCCTGCGCAAAACTCTATGTACTGGTAGGATCTTGATATGGGGACAGGGGGAGAGGGACCTTGAAACAGTAAGCCGACACCACCAGAATGATGGCAACATTAAGATGGGCAGTGAACAGACCAGTTTTTAATGTTAAGGGCTGGGACTGAACTCGAGATATCAGATTTTGAGTACACGGCTCTATCAAACGAATCCACCTCTCAGTTGAAATAACAACAACAACAACAACAAAACAAAAAAAGTTGCACGTCCGAGGGTCCGAGGATTGAACTCACAAGCCGTACGTTGTGAGTATGGCGCTCTAACGGCTGACCTGATAGGTCACTTAAGTTGTGAGTTGTTGGGCGGTGAGTGAGAAACACCTCAGCTTCTTCGTGGCCAGCATTTTGAGGACAGTGCCTGTGTCCTTTTTCTCGTGCTTTGCTTTTCCCAATTTCTAACAAGGTTAGAAGCTGGATGACTGGAGGCCACATGCACACAGATTTTCTGGAATCAGACTGGAACCACTCTTTTGCTATGCCAACCAGACTTCAGCGATTGTAGCCAGGTTTAGTAACCTCATCTCAGGCCCCAGTGAAGACTGCTGTAGCCATTCTGGCAGGCATCAACACGTTGACTCACAAAGATATCGTTTAAAATCGGCGCACTAATGCAACAACCACACGTCATGACTCAGACAATACACACTTTTCTGGCATCTCGTTCAGTGTCTACCGCGGTGTTACACAACTTTACTCGCTATCATATCTTATTTTTAGGTTAAATCCAAAAACCTGTAACGCTGCCTTCCTGTAACATCACTCCCATTATTATGGAAAATATACAGGAAAAGATATTACATGAACAGCTATCAAGGCCAACACGGAGTTCAAGCCATTCTGACAGTTTGCTTTTTCGCTTTTCCCGCTAGACAAGATTTATAAAACTGTGACCTAGAACACAGACAGACGCCTGTCTATTCTATTACTATGTTGTTCTTATTCTTACCGCTTCAAGCCCAGCCGACTGCGCAGAGCTAAATCAGGGCAATAACCATTTCAAAACGTACAGAGCACCTCGCTGAAAACAAAGGACACCCGGAAAAAAAATAAGCTCGTATATCAATGCATTCGCACTCACAATCTAAGGGATATAACCCTAAATTTGACCATTCCGCCCAGTTTATCACCAAAGGTTTACAAACACACTGAACACAAATGTAAAGATAACTATGGAATAGGGCAGCAATGAAGATCCTCCACGTCTGACTCCTCTGGGCCAGCCTCTCTATGGTACCTTGGTACGTTTCAGGGCCTTGAGGTATCTTTTTACTGTTTTTTTTTTTTTTGTCAGATGTTCCTGGTTGTTCTCTCTTACGTCTTCGTCCTGGTGTCCAGAACAGGGTTATCTTCCCTGCTTTCTTGGAATGATGTGTCCAGTTCATCTCCGTCATCTTTTCATGATAATGGTGCCCACACTCACTTGATTGCTTTGGGCAAGTAGCTGTTTGGTGAGACATTGTGTTGGACCAGAAGATTCGAATGATTCTTCAGAGGTTCAGTTTCAGTTTTTCAAGATGACGTCTCCGAGCTCGGAACGAATTCCGTATACACTAACGTCACAGGTGCCATGTGTATGGTGATCATGGCACAAGCAGTAAGCCTGCACATAAACCCATGAGC
>CM060307.1:17235502-17243002 GCA_030674185.1 Monoplex corrugatus
TCTATATGGTTTGATTTGTCCCTGTAAGATAAATTACGTTTGATTCTTACGTTTTATAAAATTTTGATTCAAATAACCGAATTGTTACAGTGCACCTGTGTCTCCTTATCTGCGTATTCTATATTTCCTTTTCTTCTTCCTTATACAATGAAATGGTTTAAACTGTTGGCGTTTACTTTGGTTGTCAGTGATATATTGCGCTTGGGTTTTTTGTTTGTTTGTGTTTGTTTTGTTTTTGTTTTTTGGTCTTTTTTTTTTTACACAAAGTTCAAAGAGAAACTTGGATTAAAAAAAATCAAGACAAAAATTCTTATAGAACGCATTCCTTGTAAACAAGTCATTTCATTTATCGTCTTCCTGAAAAAGAACTGGAGAGAGAGAGAGAAGGAGGGAGGGGGAGAGAGAGAGAGAGAGAGAGAGAAAGAAAAAAAAAAAGGAGAGGGGACGGGGAAGGGAAAGAAAAGAAAAGACAAGCAGAGACATGATGAAGTCATAGCACACGTATAATTTTAAATATCCGCGTTTGCTGTCGGCGAGAGCCATGAAACACACACGCTACGCTCCGGCCGGAAAGTGAGTGTTGTTTGTTTGTATAAGTGTGTGTGTGTGTGTGTGTGAGAGAGAGAGACAGAGAGACAGAGACAGAGAGACAGAGACAGAGACAGAGAAGCTGTGTCTACGTGACGATCGGCAGTGGCATCTTTTGAATCGGAACAACCCGACGAGAACTGCGAGACACGATAATGAAAATGCACCAAACCTTTGCACCCTTTAGTGTGGGAGTGAGTCAATACGAAAAAGAGAGGGGAGGACAAGAAGGTGAAAATCTCATAATAAAATGAACAAATTAGGAGGAAAAAAAACCCCAAAACACGAAGATGATCAAGCCATTCTACCCTTCTCCTCCTTATACAAACATTACTAAAGAAAATACCGATGTTGTTGTTCTCAAGTTCGTTGCAATTTTAAAAGGCATCAGATAAAATACAACTGGACGTGAAGCGAGGACAATGACACACTGTCATAACAGTGAAAATAAGATGTAAATATTATCAGAAATTCCTGAGAAAGTACTGTTTATATACCTTCCTGAAAAGTGCTGATTGTGAGGCACACCATTTTTGGTCTGTGTGAACTTGCCTTTGATTCATGACTTCCAAACTTATGCATTGGCGACTCCTCGACAATCCACACTTTTGATTCAAATTTGATAGTAAAGATCCATCTACAAATAGCTGAGAAAATTTTGCTAACATCGGTTTGTCACAGACACACAGACAGTCGGTATAAAACAATCTCCCTGAAATGTTTTTAAAAAGGGAGTGGAGATTAAAAGAAGAAAAAAGAAAAGAAAAAAAAGGAAAGAAAGAAAAAGAAAGAAAGAAAAACAGGATCTTCTCCTATTCCTTTTCTTTGAATCGGGGTTTATTAAGTGCTCTTGTGTCATTCATCGTTCCCAAGCTTTTTCATATATTCAAAGGGTCTAGAATGATTACAGTCGGTTAAAATAACCAGGACATACCCACGACATTTTAGAAAACAAACTACTCGAAAGAATACAATTAAAAGGTAATGATGAGTAATGATGTGTTTACTATATATTTTTTACTTGTATCTCTTCTTGGTTTATACCGGATACACATTTTTGTGTAGGCCTTCTTTTTGGCACTTGCGTCACAACTGTGGGTAAAAAACATATCGTAAACAAAGACACGCATTTTTCACCTCGAGAAGATTGGACGGCTATCATTCATGAATCAGAATAGACCAGACACACAAGAATTTACTGCCTTTTGAGTCAGCTGACAGCCCAGACTGTTCCTCTTTTGATTAAAAAAATAGTGTCAAAATACGGATGAGTTATGAATGCACTGAAGTGGTAGGGTCTTGAAGCGAGCTTGGCTACGTCAAGCAAAGATATATATGAACTTGAAGGACGGTATTCTTCAAGGGCTGTTTAATAAATGAAGGACACTCACTCCAATGTATACTGTGTTTTCCTGTTTTGTTCAGTTTAGCACACTTCAGTCCATCAGTTCATTTCAGTCTGGTGTACTCTTGTAATGTTAGTTTAGTTTATGTTATTTCCACTTCATCACATAAACTGATTTCACTTTTCGAGCAAAATAACTGTTAGCGTTTGAGCAAATAGAAAGGAGAAACACTCAAAAATAGGCTGAGAACGTGCGTTTCAATTCACAAAACGGGATAGGCACAATTTTTGGTCAACTGGCATTTGTCAAGCATACGCAGTCTAATAAACAACAAAGAAACAAATATGGAAAGTTGGGACAAAAACAACAAGAACAGAACTTCACGGATGTTTAGTCGAACTGTGTAGCTCTTAGACTGACGCATGGACCCACCCTAAAAGTAACATTCCACTGTTCACTCCGCCACACATGCATGGAACTAGATTGAGATATTGGTCCCGTTATCACCGTGGGTCTACTGTTCCGGGTGCCGACAAACCGTGCAAGAAAAGCCACTATGACAAGAACTGTGCGTCTGTATATTGGAAAGTCCAAAGCCTTCCGGCACAGAAAATCATGCCTTCATGAACCATGCTTGATCATTATTCCATCGATTTCGTTGCGCGGGGCAAATCTCAAAACTGACCGGTCAGACAAAACGCAGGAGTAATGAGATCAGCAAGAAACTTTCGATAAAGCCCATTACTTTTATTGCCGCTTTGATATGCACGATTTGTCAGATGAGTTTGCGTAAGTAAAGAGCAATATCCTAGGGAAATATCTAAGCCATGATGACTTCTCTGTTGAACGAAAACAAACGGAAGAAATGTTGAAAAAATTAACGATTAACGATCGAAAAGACTTTGGACCTGATAATATTTGTGGCATGCTGCTCAGATGTTGTGCCTTACAACTTTCTCACGTCACTGCCTGCCTTTTTAATAAATTTTTCAATGAATGTGCTGTGCCATCTGTCTGGACGTATTCTATTATCTGCCTAGTTCCAAAATCTCGCCAGCCTTTCTCACGAAATGACTACCGAATTGTACCTCCGACATCCATCATTATGAAATGCTTTTGAACGCACAATTTTCATTATTTTTCTACAAAATACACGACTTTACCTACACCCATACCAGTTCACATACAAGAATAATAAAAGTACTGAGGACGCCACATTAACCTTCTTGCACAAGGCATAAAATCATCTTTAGCAGACAGGTTTGTTTATTCATATATCATTTATGATTTTCTTCAGCATTTAACACTATACAGCCAAATCTTTTGGCACAAAAAGGCTTTTGAACTTCTAAGTCTTTCCTAAGTTCATTCTCTCGACCATAGATTTTCTTATTTCTCAAACTCAGGCTGAGTGTTATCTCTGTGAAACTGGCCTTTTGTTTCTCTTCTGCTGGAGCTTCTCAACGTTTCGTTCTGTTACCTGTCCTGTTTATTCTGTATATAAACGACTGCACTGGTATTGGAGAAATAACAGTTATGAAATATTTAGATGATTTTACATGAGAATATCTTCCTCTTGATAGCAAGTATTCCTGGAAAGTTGAGTATATCGGTCGTTGATGCAAAAATAGATACTTCGATCTAAATGCCACAACAATAAGAATAATTATAAAAATTGTCAAAGGTTTCACGCAAAAGGGAAATATTAGTCCCAGTCTTTTAATTGATGGGCAAAAGTTTTGATTGTGCGATTGAATATGAATATGTAGATAATATCTCAAACAACGAGCTAAGCTATAAAGCAAACACTCACTGTATTCACAAAAGAAATGCCAGTCACGAGTTTGCATTGTATACAATCGAGAGTACACACACACACACGCACACGCGCGCACACACACACACATACATACATACATACATACATACATATATATTATGATATATATATTTATATGTATATATATATATATAGATATAGAGACACATATGTATATATACATTATACACATATACACACGCACACACACAAACACACACATACACACACACATACACACACATACACACACACTAACACACACACACACACACACACACACACACACACACACACACACACACACTACATAAAAACACATATGTTTGTATATGTTTTTAATCATTTCTTTTTGTTTTACAATAAACAGAAATCAGAAAACAATGCAGTAATAGAGAATTACATCAATTCAAACACGTAGCAAAAAGTATCGTTGACATATGAAAAACATATAACACATAAAACTTAAATAACAAAATTTGAATAGTGAAGGTTTTAATCAGTACATCAAGATTGAGGTACATGTCATAAAAATGAATATATATGTGTGTATGTGTGTGTATAAACACATATACACATACAAAAACATATTCACAGGCATACTGTCTTGCATGGAAGTATATACTCTCATCAGCTTTCAAACAATGTTATATACACATACATGTATGTGTAAATGGACATGTTAGACAAAAGGCATGAACAGGACGCATTTACATGAGGTTGTGAAGTGTCATGTATACAAGCTCTGGTACCAAATCACCGGTCTGCACACACACATGTGTAAATGAGGGGAGATATTGTAAACACAGATCTAGAACAAAAGTCACTTCTTATCCATATGACATCATCATCATCATCATCATGCGCCCTGTTGGCGATCATGGCCTCCCATATGCATCTATCCCAGGTCGCCGCAAGCACATCTTCCATCCTCCCTGTCCTCAGCCACCCTGCAGGTCCGTCCAATATTTTCGCCCTGGGTCTACCTGGTTCTCTCTTTCCCTCCAGCTTTTCTGTTGTGACCTGTCTTGTTTGTTTTCTTTGCTGTCCATGGAACTCTCAACATTCTTCTGGCTTTGCGTGTTGACTGTCCACGCCTCACAACCGTATAACATTATCGGTTCTATATAACATTCAAGAACTCTCTTTCTGAGTTTAATTGATAGCCATTTGTTGGTAAGAATACTTTTCATCTTCTTGAATGCTGTTTTGGCTTGGCCGATTCTGCTGACTATTTCTGATGTGCATCTGCCATCTGGTGAGATGATCGTTCCCAGATATTTAAACTTATTGATCTGTCTCAAAGTTGTGCCGTTTGCTGTTAAATTGCATGAGGGGATTTGATGTCTTGTACTGATTACTAAGACTTCAATCTTCTTGCTATTTAGCTCCAACCCTTTATTTTTGCTTTCTATTTCTATTATATTCACAAGGTTTTGTAGGTCCCTTTCATTTTCTGCTATTAGCACGGTGTCGTGTGCGTAAGGAATGTTATCATTTTTTTCTCCAACCTTTAATCCAGGGCATTCTTCTGGGTTATATACTAGATTATACATATACTTTTCAAAATAGGACTCCGTTCAGCTACGCTCATATGTCTCTACAGAAAAAGTTCATAAAAATGATAATAATGAGATAAGAAAACTGATTTTTTGGTTTGTTTCCCCCCTCCCGTCTTCCCCAAGGTCGCGCAACATTTGGTGTCTGCGTAGTGGTATATTTGGAATATTTGAATTTTAAAATCTCTTATGTTGAGTCGCTTGCTTTATAAACCTCAGGGACAACAAACAAACAAACACACACACACACACACACACACACACACACACACACACACACACACACACACACACACACACACACACGCACACACACATACACACACACACATGGGTCCGATCTTTCGCACGTTTCAGATTAATAATGATTTCAGATTAATAATGCTCATGGCTTCAAAACATGAGCATACAGTTAGAAATCTGGCAACATATGTCTATAAAGCTATAAAGAGAAGAGAGTTTGCCTTGTCATAAAGTTTCATTCCTGTGAGTTATGTCTGTCAAACCTGTTCATATGTTCCTATTGTATTATTGAAGTTTGAGTGTGGGCCATATATTGTATCTATTCCAAAATAAGCTACGCACAAAAAGTTAAGGATCACTATGAGAAAACAGGTGCGTAATAAACTCAGTTCGCTACTGTTATTTATTTCTCAAATTGTTATGAATTCTTGTTCAGCTGTAAGTGGGCGATGTTGTGTTAGTGCGAAAATTGCACGGGATTCTCTACTACTGAGCTTGGCCGCAAACGGAAAAGCGGAAACTTGCGAAAAAGGACCTTGTTTTGGACCGTTCTGCCTGAACACATTGCACAAGCCAGATGGAAAAACCATTATGCACGTGCAAGCACTGCTGTTTATGTGTGAGATGCTGTCTCTTGCTTGGCTTTAAAAGAAGACATTCCACCAGTAGTAGGCCTGATCTGACAATGCCTCCACGACGAAAATTGAGCGAGTTTGAGAGGGGACGAGCTGTTGCATGGTTCCAAGATGGTGTTCCCAAGCGAGAAGTGGCCAGGGGACTTCAGGTGTCCATCTCGGTCATTGTCAGACTGATTCAACGCTTCACAGCCACTGGGAGGGTCCATGAAAGACGCAGATCTGGTCGACCGAAGAAGACAAACCCATGTGAAGATTGTCTCATTGAACGACAAGCCCTGCAGACAAGAACAGCCTCTTCCAGCATCATTCGAAGGCAGTTGAGGGTGGCTACTAACATCAACATCAGCCAGCAGACCATACGGAACCGCCTTCATGGGTTTAACCTCCGTTCTCGTCGCCCAGCTGTACGGCCACGCTTAACTCCAGCCCATAGGGCAGCACGCCGCGCCTTCTGCAGACGTCACGTGAGGTGGACACGTCAGCAATGGTCCCAGGTCCTGTTCAGTGATGAATCACGTTTCACCATGAACCACAACGACGGCCGACTGAGGGTCTGGAGGCGCCCAGGGCAACGCTTTATTGACACCACTGTCCAAGAAAAGGTGGCCTTTGGTGGAGGTTCTGTAATGGTCTGGGGGGCCTTCAGCCTTCACCACAGAACACCCTTGTATCATGTACAGGGTAACCTAACTGGCCTCCGATACCGGGATGAGATCCTTCGACCGCTGGCTGTGCCTACTCTGCAGCAGATGGGACCGACAGCTGTCTACCAGGATGACAACGCTCGCCCCCACAGGGCAAGTATGGTCAACGACTTCCTGCAGCAGTCTGGAGTCAACAGAATGGAGTGGCCAGCATGCAGTCCCGATCTCAACCCGATTGAGAAGCTCTGGGATGAGCTGGATCGCAAAGTGAGGAGCAACCACCCCCCTCCCAGGGATGCCCAACACCTCTACCAGATGCTGCAGGCTGAGTGGCAGGCGCTTCCACAGAGGATCTTCACCAACCTGGTCAACTCGATGAGGACTCGCTGCGTCGAGTGCCAGAACAGCCATGGCGGTTACACGCATTACTGAACTTTTGGGAGCATCAGAATGCCCTGTCTTGTGATTTCAATGACTTTGGGAAATCAAATTTCGATACGTACCCACTTTGATCGATACGTACCCACTTTGTGCAAGTGATCCTTAACTTTTTGTGCGTAGTTTATTTGGAGTATGCATTATCCAAGAACGACTAGGTAAGATATTTCGTGTTTGCATTATGTTTATAATGTGTTCACACCCGTTGACATGGGGTTTTGGCCT
>CM060307.1:17245502-17250502 GCA_030674185.1 Monoplex corrugatus
TTCTTCAATAATTATACAGATTCTTAATTCTGTTGAGCTTTCTAAACATAACTTTTCAAATTCAAACTGTGATGTTCAGTCGGACACAGAGAGGGAGAAAAACGAAGAAGCAGAAGTTAACGCTTAAAAAGTCAGTACTAGAGGTTTTCTCCCTAATGTTTCCGGTTCACTTTGTGTTCTGTGAGTGGAGTTAATGATTTTCCAATATCCAAAGCAGTCGTTAGGGAGTGAGATATTAGAAATCGGAGCCAGCGTTATGAGGGTGGTGCCCACCTCCTCTCCCTCACTGCTTTACTTTCTACACGTCTAGAGGGACAGAGGTACCATACACAGCTGGGTGGTCTCGGGTACTGTGTTTAATCCAGGACACAAATCATCTTGTCATCCGACCATTTGGCAACCACGCTCGATCTTGCTTGATCTCAGACTTTGGAAGTGATTTCTCTAAACACTACACTATCGCCCCATCCTGTATAGCAAGTCACAAAGGTAAAATGCTGTCCCTTAATCTTTGGATGAAGGAAAATGGTATGGTAGAGACTTCACCCTCTTTCAGGGCCAGCATGATGAGGTGGAACAGGGTCAGGTAGGTATTCACTGTATTGCATGAACGAGTGATTGATTTAAAAACAATGGTTAAGCATCACCGACCTGCGCTGGTTACATAAGTATGACTAGTACTCTCGTTTGGTGTAGTTACTTGGTTTGATACGAGGACCCCAGATGAATACATATATGCAATTTACGTGAGAGCACGCTAATGGACCGCTTCTCCCAGGCCTGCAAAGAGTTTGGTCTGACCATCAGTCTTAAGAAGACAAATGTCCTGGGCCAAGACACGCCATCTCCACCAGCCATCACCATTGATGACTACGAGCTTGAAACCATCCATCAATTCACATATCTTGGGTCCACCATCACCGATAACCTCTCCCTTGACACAGAGATCGACAAGAGAATCGGGAAGGCAGCCACAACACTAGCCCGCCTCACACAAAGGGTGTGGACAAATCCCAAGCTGACCAAGAAGACAAAGATGGCTGTATACAACGCCTGTGTCCTCAGCATCTTGCTGTATGGCAGCGAGGCGTGGACCATGCATGCTCATCAGGAGAAAAGGCTCAATACCTTCCACCTGAGAAGCCTACGGCGCATACTCGGCATTTCCTGGCAAGACAAGGTGACCAACACCGAAGTCCTGACCCGCGCTGGCCTCCCAACCATGCATACCATGCTGAGACAGCGTCGGCTGCGCTGTTTGGGCCACGTTCGCCGCATGGAAGATAGTCGCATCCCAAAAGACATCCTTTATGGTGAGCTTGCCACAGGGCAGAGAAACATTGGCCGCCCATAGCTGAGATACAAAGACGTTTGCAAACGTGACATGAAGGCGCTTGAGATCAACAATGAGTCCTGGGAGGACCTCGCAGACGACCGCAACAGCTGGAGAACGACTCTCAAGAAACAGCTGCGGGTTGGTAAGGACAAACTGTCAGCTGCTGCAGCGGAAAAGCGAGTTCGCAGAAAAGGGATGACAGCCAACAGACCAGCATCAGCATATACATGCGACCCCTGCGACAGAGACTGCCTCTCTCGCATTGGTCTCTACAGTCACAGGCGACGCTGCTTGGACCAAGCAGACAGCCCATCTAGACATTAGAACGGATGTACTTTGTCCATGGTCAGCCATGACCGAGGGAGGCCTACTACTACTACACAAAAATCTACGGTTAATATGTCCTGAATATGAAAAATCTATATTGCACTAATTGTTTTATCTATTCATTTACTTTTACTTATTTCTACATTGAACTCGGAAAAAAGTCAACAATAATGATTGTTTGAATTTCTAACAGAGTGAACCGTCCATTTTCGGTTGTTTATCTGTGATGAGCTGTTTTGCAGTTCCAGCGTCTTGTTCTATGCCAAACACATATCAAGAATGAAAAAGAAGGAGAGCCTTTCTCGCTGTTTACTTTCAAACTCCTGCCTGTTTTTCATATTGTGTATCACAGTCTTCTTCCCAAACCCTCATCTATGGATGATACCTCCCGTATTTGTTTTATTTTTTTCGGCAAGTATGATTATCCTTCCTAGAGTAACAGAGTGAAGATCATAATCTAAACTCATCATGTGTTTTAAATAAGCTGTAATCAGAAATAGGAAGAACGCTCTTTATGCAATCGCTTTCTTTAAATGACAGAAAGCAAATTCTGTACAGCCCTTACCCATAACAACAGTTTGATCAATCAACGTTCAGAAATGGTTGGCGCAACACATCACTCACTGGGAGGTCGTGGGTTCGATCTCGCATCAACCAACAAATTGTTGTGAGTTTTTCCCACCTGATCTAGAGATGAGCGTACTTCATGCTCATTGGGAACTCTAAAATCACACATATGAGTCTCATTCACTTTACGAATCCATCATTGAGGATGCTGCTCACATTTCCTGTACCATAGGTGTATCCTCTGACCTCGAAACTCCATGGCAACCTTCAGGAACTGAAAAACGCCACATTCACTGTCAGGTGCGGCCTTACCATGTAGACGGTGAAGGACGGAAAAAGTACAGGTCCACGGTTATTTGTATCTCTTTCACACTTGGCTGACGTCAGAGTATAGTATCAAGGGAGGAAGGTGTTGAAGACTTAATTTTTTAATTTCTTTTTTT
Source organism: Monoplex corrugatus (assembly GCA_030674185.1). NCBI lineage: Eukaryota > Metazoa > Mollusca > Gastropoda > Littorinimorpha > Ranellidae > Monoplex > Monoplex corrugatus. The sequence continues at coordinate 17,248,176 of CM060307.1, forward strand.
AAATTTTTTTATCCATTTTGAAATTGTGGATGTATTCTGTCGCTCATATATTTCATTTTGTATAAAGGAAAGAAAGCGAGATCAGTAGAGATACACAATTGTATAACGACTGTACGTGACTTGACAAAGACTCACCAGACGCAGATCACCCATTGATAAAAAACATACACAAGATACACTTTATTAGTAAATGAAAATCGAACACACAGAGAATAAATGAACACGAACTGAATTTTGAAGCTTCATCTGTCGTGAATAATATACCCGAAACACAAAGAGAATAAACGAATACCAACTTAACGAACTGGTTACAGTGTTGGAATGGGCCTGCTGCTTTTCTGTGATAATATAATGAACGATAGAATTGAGTACAACCATGTCAAGCAAGATCTGTCTGAAATGAGATTTCATAATATCATTCCCACTGTCATCATCATTGCATAGTGAGACATTGCCCCAGATCTAGTGGTGCTTCATGCTCTGCGCACATTGTGACCTCAGTTTCCATGAGTTTGAAGGTGTGTTGGACAGGCGACATGAGAGGCGTGTGGAAGATGGGTGGTATGGGAAACATGAAAGTGAAAAACAGATGGCTGAATCTACCGACCGATTTCAAGTCAGTTACGTATGTGCAAGTATTCGAGAAAATCTGTTCTCCTAACAGTTGTCTGTGAAAGAGCAAGGAAGAGAGGTGGGGTTGAAGAGATAAAAGTCATGATCACAGAAATGGAAACATGAAAACACCCAGCGTGCCCGTGAAACATGAAAAAATCGGTATGCATGCCCATCAAAGATGCAGAAATGGGCAACAACTTCATGGAATGTGTTCAGCTTGCTTAAGAGCTTGAGTTCTCCGTGCTCTGCATGAAGTCAGAACATAAGTAATGTCAGTTCTGTGATTCCTACTGAATTTGGAGAGTAACACTGCAGAACAAGTATTTGTAGTAATAATATGTAGGATCAGAACAGACACTTCCGAACTCTTCCAAAGTGACCCAGCAACGTTGCAGATTGTCCTCTGGTGAGTGTTCCCACAGCGGCTCCTTTGGACTTCCTGGTACTATGACCTTGAAAGAATTTGGGTCTGACGGTATTTGGGAGCTGAAGTGAGCAGTATGGGGACAGAGCCATTGAAACTTAGCAGGAGATAGAACAGGGGAGGAGAGAGAGAGAGAGAGAGAGAGAGAGAGAGAGAGAGAGAGAGAGAGAGAGAGAGAGAGAGAGAGAGAGAGAGATCATAAATTACGTGCCAATCAAACAGATCTAAATTCAGATTGCTAGTTTTACAAAGTTGTTGACAGTAAATTGTTTAGTGGGGCAACTACATCATTCTGTTTTAACACATTTGTTTAAATTCAGCTTATGAAAGAAGACTGATGAACATATATATATAGAAAGCAAATTTCAGAGGTCAGCTGAAACAGGAAGAAGGATGTTATGTAAGTTTCAGTTTTGTGAATGGACACTAGTGTTTCTGTATATCTGAATCAGTAGGTATGGGAAACAGTACCAACAAAAGGAGAGAGACAGTCATCTGAGTAGTTCGGCGTTGTTCACGATATAATGGTGCATTGTCATGGTGCTTTCGTTGATCCTTTGAACTGTAATGTGTTGTGATTGCTGTCTTTAGTCATTGTTATTGTTAGTTTCGTTTTAAGCTCAGCCACAGCGTAGAGCGATATCAGTGCTGTAACCATTTCAAAATAGACACAATATTCAACAGGAAAAGAAAATTAAGCACACATCAATCATTCGCGCACATGATCTAAGGAGATGCCCCTGGTGTTGACCACTCCGTCCAATTTATCACACAGGGGATATAAAAAATACACCCGAATACAAATTTAAACATAACTAAGGACAGTAAACATACATAGAAAAACGGGCCTAAATTACCTGAAATTGCTTCCAGATATCTCATTTTCTTAGAGAAAAAATTGCACTTAACACACGTACCCAATTATCAATCCTAAGAGAAAGTATGCAAGACTTTTTCGAACACATGCAGGGGAATGGACCAGCAAGGTCCAGAAAATGATAGGAAGAAATGACAGAAAGCAAAGGAACAAAGCAGAAACAAAGAGAATGACAGAAAAGAGGAAATTTCTAGCACAGATTTTTCAGAAGGTTGGGATATCATTTATACTGAAATATCCCCCGGCATTCCCACGGGTGCCTTTAGTCGGCCCAGTAATTGTGTAAAGGGATCTAGATGCAAGTCATCGAGCATTTGAGAGTGAGAATTTGTGTGAATTTGTCCTAAACTACATCAGTATTCTAAAACTGCCAATAGCAAAGAAATTATACATGATCTCCTGTGATCTTCT
>CM060307.1:17255502-17258002 GCA_030674185.1 Monoplex corrugatus
TAATGTATTCGATAGCCGAGTGGTACGGACTTCAGGCTTCCAAACAGACGTCCTGAGTTTGACACTGCTTAGTGGCGCCTGGTGGGTAAAGGGTGGATGTTTCCGATCGCCCAGATCAACAAACCAATAATTATGTGAAGATTTGTTAGTGTCATGGCCCCGTTTGCAGAACAACAAACACGCATATCAGATATATTGTAAACCATGTCAGTGTTGAATGGCTTGTGGAAGCCAAAAACAGGCAGAGGAATCTTTGGAGAAAAGTGGCGCAAGGGAAGACTCATAAAATTCATGGTAATTGCTTGTATGCTGTCTGTAATACCGTATATACTCTGAATAACATATTCCCATAGTGGCATGCTTTCAATATTCATGAAAGTAGTCACACAGGGCCCGCGCCTTTCATGGGACATGTTATGATATGGTACTAAAGAGCTGTATGACTCATCTGCTTGGCGGTTAACCCTTTGACTCTCTCACCCTTTCTGCCAGCATCCAACATTGTCGGCCATGACAGCAAAGCAGAAACTTAACCCTTTCACTTCCCCACCCTACCCGCCAGCTTTCTGTAGGAAGCTGGTGGTTAGGGCGAGGGAATGAAAAGGTTAAGTTTTTGCACCTTATTGACAGGCTGCGGGAGTGAAAGGGTTAAACAATCTTTATCCGCTGGAATGCTAACTAAGAATGAGTCACATGCCCATATAGAGACACAAACACACACACACACACACACACACCACACACACACACACACACACACACACACACACACACACACACACACACACACACACACACACACACACACACACACACACACACACACACACACACATACATACATACAACACACACACTACACACACACACTGACACACACACTAATACACACATTAACATATACGTGCGCGCACACACACCCGTGCACGTACTGCTCCCTTTTTTCTCTCTTCTCACTCGAGAACTCGAGCGAACAGAGAGAGAGAGAGAGGGGAGAGAGAGAGAGAGAGAGAGAGAGAGAGAGAGAGAATTTTTAAAAAATTCGATTTAGATCGCTTGTGCCTTCAAATCTCAAAGGCATCGCATATCGCATTTTCTGAATCGTTTTTATGTAGTTTGTGTATATTTGTCAGGGAAACACCTCTGTCAAACCAGGTCATAAGCAACCTTGTCTGTGCATGTGCGGTGGTGTAGCATAATTATATGTCAACGTAATTATGTGCAGACCTACTAGAATCCGATCCCCCCCCCCCCTCTCCCACCTTTGTGTGTACGCACATGCAGAACATAACGATATTCACACTATAGATCCTTACGCCATGTCAGTGTTGTTGGCTTGCGGAATGAGGAAACAACTAGCATACGCACCCCCGAAAACGAGGTATGACTACCTACATGGTAGTGTAATAATGAAAAAAATGTATACGCCATTCCCCCCCCCCCCCACCCCCAACCCCCCAACCCCCGAAAAAAACAAAACAACAACAAAACTCTGTCGTTATACAGGTGCTCGTGCGAGTTGCAGCCTACGAACTAAAGAAAGCAACAATAACAACAACGACGACGACGACGACAACAACAGCAACAAAACCTAACCAACTAACCAAAACATTCTTCGGAAGAAGAGTTTGGAGTTTGGTATTTGTCCAAGAGGCAAGAGGGATTTTTTACACACTCAGACAATTCCATATGCGCTCCACCCAAATCTGCCAGCAATTATTTGGCAAACTCCTTTATCCTTTGCGAAATAAATAAATAGATAAATAAATAAATAGATAGATAGATAAATAAATATGTAACAAACAAGCAAAAATAAATAAATAAATAAAAATAGAAAAACACTACGCGCTGGCAGGGTCTTGAGATGGTGAAGACGGAGGGGGGGGGGGGGGGGGGGGAGGCGAGGAGGGGACGGGACCTAGAAGGAAATCGATTAATAGTGTACTTTGAGTATTTTCTTTGTTGCTGTTTTCGTCGTTGTTGGACATGGTTTTTTTTTTTTTTCCAAAGGATAAACTGTAATCCAATGCAGTGGTCGTTGAGAACCTTCACTAATGACCGTTATACGAGCTGCCTTCTTTGGGCAGTTGTGGGCAGATGCTTGCTATAATTCCATCAAAGATATCCAGTCTGCTAAGCTGTGCTGTCAGCCCATGTCTCCTTGTCTCCCATGTCTTGTCTTTTTCTGTGCTGTTTCGTGGAAGGCAAGCTGAAGAGCCACTTGGATTTTGCTACATGTCCATACAATGCCAATTTTCCTCTTTTCAGCGTGGTCAACAGATCTTCATATCGATTCACACACAAGACGGTGGTTCTTAAGTCTTCCTCATTGATAGCGTGGTTGATGTTACATGAATTGAGGATTTTTTTTTCCTAAAGCAAGACGTATCAGTTCAGTTAGGTCAGTCGTTCCCCTGGTTCATGATTCTGTCCTTCTACTTTTAAACAAGCTTAAACATACTTCTCACGTTTCAGTCATGTGTTTGATTTCATAATTTTC
>CM060307.1:17260502-17268002 GCA_030674185.1 Monoplex corrugatus
GTGTGTGTGTGTGTGTGTGTGTGTGTGTGCGCGCGCGCTCTGTGTGTGTGTGTGTATGTGTGTGTGTTTGCCTCTGTGTTTGTGTGTGTGTGTGTGTGTGTGTTGTGTTCCGTTGAAAAGTTGAAGAGATACAGGTGAAGGTATACACCGGTTGGGGTCATGTCCTTACCCAATGCACTCAAAATGCATGCTCGACCTCATCACTTTGATCACAGAGCACCCAATAACCTGCCGCCAGATTATGTTCCCTTCTGGTTGGGCGTTCTGCAGGGTTGTTTTGCTGTAGTAGCTAAATGCGTAGTTTGGAGTTTTAACAAAACATTACGTAAAGTTACTTGTGTGTAACCTGACAATTCATGCTTTCAGTACAAATAAATTTATGCTTAAGCCAAACACTTGCGTGTTTCAGGGATTCCTCTGTATTAAGCAAAAATGCAGATGTGTTGATTTGATCTGTAGACTTGAAAATGCAAATGCTTGAAGTGGTACAGTGTATTAAATAAATGGCGTATGTCTTCAGACATTGACAATCGGCAGAGTAGATGACGATGACAATCAGTTCAGAGAGGCTTTTTTTCTTTTTTTTTAGCCTGAAATTATACTGCAATGTACTCAGACATCGTCTACATCTCTCCGCCTCTATTAATACAATAGACAGTTTGGCATTTACAGCCATCTGGAGTGTGTGACTCAATGGCTTAGAGCACCTATTTGGAAACAAAAGGTACTTGGTTCCATTCCCGGTTGGACAGGAATTTGCTCCGTCTTCCACTTGATCTTCAGTGGTGGTCTATGTAACAGTCTTTCGGCTGGGACGACGCAAACGATATAAATATAAAAAGAAAATAAAAGGATACCACAGCAACAAGAGTTGTTCCCAAACAAAATCCTGTGAAAAATAAATCAATTTTCGTGAAGTGCGCAGAAAATGTAGTTAAATCCAATCCAGTGTAATATGAATGTGATGGCGTGTCTGGCATTTTCCTAGGATCTGGTGTGTACAGTAAATTAAACACTGCATACAAAATTGTGATCCTTTCAGAGCAGAGTGGGTGCTGATATTCAGTTGACACGCCTGCAAAGAAATAGGGGAATTTGATAGAAAACACGCTTCATACAAAATTACAACAGCTGACATTTTAGTCGAGTCAAATATAATTTCATTAGAAAAAAGAAAAGAAAAGAAAAACAACAACAACAACAAAACCTTTTGTGGGTACACGGAAAACGAGAAATTAATTAGCAATAGCGACAGTTCAGTTTAACACATTGACACAACATGGCATATTCATTGTTATTAGTATTTGTTATTATTATCATTTTTATGATTATTATTGTTATTACTACTACTACTACTATCATTATTATAATTATTATGATTATCATTTTTATTATTATTGTTATTATTATTTTAAATTTTGTATAGCGTTGTTCTCGAACTCATTTGTACTGGTTGCGCATTACACATAATTATTCAGATTGTTGGTGGAGCACAGAGAACTCAAGCTGTTAGATGAGCTGACCACACTCCACTATGTTATGGCATGGCCTCCGTCTTTGATGGGCGTGCATGCTGTGTGTTTTCATGTTTCCACAAACCACCGGACATTGACATGACTTACAGGATCTTGAACGCGAAAATGTGATGTTCTGCATGCGTGTACAGACGAAAGGGTTTCAGACACTGACAGGTGTGATATTCTGCATGCGTGTACAGACGAAAGGGTTTCAGACGCTGACAGGTGTGATATTCTGCATGCGTGTACAGACGAAAGGGTTTCAGACACTGACAGGTGTGATATTCTGCATGCGTGTACAGACGAAAGGGTTCAGACGCTGACAGGTGTGATATTCTGCATGCGTGTACAGACGAAAGGGTTTCAGACGCTGACAGGTGTGATATTCTGCATGCGTGTACAGACGAAAGGGTTTCAGACGCTGACAGGTGTGATATTCTGCATGCGTGTACAGACGAAAGGGTTTCAGACGCTGACAGGTGTGATATTCTGCATGCGTGTACAGACGAAAGGGTTCAGACGCTGACAGGTGTGATATTCTGCATGCGTGTACAGACGAAAGGGTTCAGACGCTGACAGGTGTGATATTCTGCATGCGTGTACAGACGAAAGGGGTTCAGACGCTGACAGGTGTGATATTCTGCATGCGTGTACAGACGAAAGGGGTTCAGACGCTGACAGGTGTGATATTCTGCATGCGTGTACAGACGAACGGTTCAGACACTGACAGGTGTGATATTCTGCATGCGTGTACAGACGAAAGGGGTTCAGACACTGACAGGTGTGATATTCTGCATGCGTGTACAGACGAAAGGGGTTCAGACACTGACAGGTGTGTACACTTGTTAACCTGAAAGACGGGGAAAATTTCCCTCTGTACCTACATGGCGGATGTATTCAGATAGGATCGAACCTAGGACCTTCACTCATTTGACTACCCACCCATTGTATGTATTGCATACATACATACGTACATACATACATACATACATACATACATACATACTACATACATACATACATATATACATACATACATACATACATACATACATACATACATCATCATCATCAGGTGCCTTGCCACATGGCGTTGGCGATCATGGCCTTCCATCGGTTTCTATCTCTTGTTGCCTCAATCACCTCTTCCACCCTCTTTGTCCTCAGCCACTCTGCAAATCTGTCCAATATCTTCTCCCTGGTCTAGCTGGTGCTCTCTTTCCCTCCAGCTTTCCCGTTGTGACCAGGTGCTCCAATTCCCCTTTCCTCATAAAATGGCCTATAAATGTTGTCTGTCTTTTCCTAATCTTCCTTATGAATGATCTTCTTGTGTCTGCCTCCATCAAGACTGTCTCGTTTGTTTTCTTTGCTGTCCATGGAACTCTCAACAGTCTTCTTAGAAACCACATCTCGGCTGCCTAAATCTTGTTCTGGCTTTGCTTGTTGACTGTCCACGCCTCACAACCGTATAACAGTACTGGTTCTATATAACATTCAAGAACTGTCTTCCCGATGTTAACTGATAGGCATTTGTTGGTAAGAATGCTTTTCATCTTCTTGAATGCTGTTTTGGCGTGGCCGATTCTGCTGGCTATTTCTGATGTGCATCAGTCGTCTGATGAAATGATCGTTCCCAGGAATTTAAACTTATCAACTTGTCTCAAGGTTGTGTCGTTTGCTGTTATTTTGCATGAGGGAATTTCACGTTTTTTACTAATCACCATGACTTCAATCTTCCTGCTGTTTAGTTCCAACCCCTTACCTTTGCTTTCTATTTCTAGTATATTCACAAGGTTCTGTAGGTCCCTTTCATTTTCTGCAATTAGTACGGTGTCATCTGCGTATCGAATATTGCTTATCATTTTTCCTTCCACCTTTAATCCAGGGTCTTTCTCTAGGTTTCTCATGATGTTTTCGCTGTAAAGTGAAAACAGATCTGGTGACAAAACACAGGCCTTGTCTGACTCCTCTTTTGATGTTTTGGAAAGAGCTTATATCGTTTTCCATTGTCATTGCATCTGTCTGTTCCCAATACATATTTTTGATTATTCGTAGATCTTTTCCATCAATATTGAGTCTTTCTAGTTGGTTGATCAATTCTTCATGTCTTATCCGATCGAAAGCTTTGGTATAATCAACAAAGCATATAAATATAAAATATAAATCCTTACTCATCTCGATTGACCTCTCTATGATAGTCAAGAAAGCATACATACAAATCCTTATTCATCTCAATTAACCTCACTATGATAGGTCTTAGGATGTATATGGCATTAATAGTTCCTTTCCCTTCCACAAAGCCACACTGTTCTTCTGCTATTTCTGTTTTGAGTCTATTCCTTGTCCTGATCATGATTATTCTTAATAGGAATTTTGTTACATGACTCATCAAACTGATTGTGCGATAGAGTTCGCATTCTATAGCCCCTGTCTTCTTTGGAAGTGCAATGAAAATTGATTTTGACATATCTTTGGGGATTTTTCCAGTGTCAAAATCTTCATTTAGGAGGACTTTTTCTTCAATATCAGATTCCTCCAGGGCTTCAATCATCTATGTAGTAATGTTGTCTGATCCTGGGATTTTCCTGGTTTCATCTTTTTCAGTGCTGCTCTAACTTCATCTTTCATTATGGGTGGTCCTTCAACGTTCTTTCTTATAATGTGTTCTTCGTTTCTGTCATCTTCAAAAAGGTCTTTAATGTACTCTTCCCATCTGTCTAATATTTATACATACATACATATATATATATAAACACACACACACACACACACACACACACACACACACACACACACACACACACAATATATATATATATATATATATATATATATAGTATATATATAATATTTGTACATATATATATTATATATCATCATCATCATCAGGTGCCCTGCCGCATGGCGTTGGCGACCATGGACTTCCAACCATCTCTATCTCTCGCTGCCCCCAGCATCTCCCCCACCCTCTTCATCCTCAGCCACCCTGCAAGTCCGTCCAGCATTCTCTCCCTGGGTCTACCCGGTGCTCTCTTTCCCTCCAGCTTTCCCGTTGTGACCAGGTGCTCCAAATCCCCCTTCCTCATAAAATGGCCTATAAATGTTGCTTGTCTTTTCCTAATCTTCCTTATCAGTGATCGACTGTGTCTGCCTCCATGAAGACTGTCTCGTTTGTTTTCTTTGCTGTCCATGGTACTCTCAACATTCTTCTGAGAAACCACATCTCGACTGCCTCAATCCTGCTCTGGCTTTGCTTGCTGACTGTCCACGCCTCGCATCCGTACAACAGTATTGGTTCTATATAACATTCAAGGACTCTCTTTCTGATGTTAATTGATAGGCATTTGTTGGTAAGAATGCTTGTCATCTTCTTGAATGCTGTTTTGGCTTGGCCGATTCTGCCAGCTATTTCCGATGTGCATCTGCCGTCTGATGAAATGACCGTTCCCAGGTATTTGAACTTATTAACCTGTGTCAAGGTTGTGCCATTTGCTGTTATTTTGCAGGAGGGGATTTCATGTCTTTTACTGATCACCATGACTTCAGTCTTCCTGCTGTTTAGTTCCAACCCCTTACCTTTGCTTTCTGTTTCTAGTATATTCACAAGGTTTTGTAGGTCCCTTTCATTTTCTGCAATTAGCACGGTGTCATCTGCGTACTGAATGTTGTTTATATATCATTTTCCCTCCAACCTTTAATCCAGGGTCTTCTTCTAGGTTTCTCATGATGTTTTCGCTGTAAAGTGAAAACAGATCTGGTGACAAAACACAACCCTGTCTGACTCCTCTTTTGATGTTTTGAAAAGAGCTTATATTTTTTCTATTCTCATTGCAGCTGTTTGTTCCCAGTACATATTCCTGATTATTCGTAGATCTTTTCCATCGACATTGAGTCTCTCCAGTCTCTCTCTATATATATTAATCTCCACTTGTCCTAATGATTGTCTTGTCTTGTCTTGTCTTTGTCTTGTCTTACCTTGCCTTGTATTGTATTGTATTGTATTGTATAAGTTATGTGTATTTCTTCACAACAGAATTCCCGTTTAAATTTTAGGTTGCTCTTCCAAAAAAGAGTGTGTCGCGACGCCCTTTGCTTCTGATTGTGAGATTTTTGTATAGTTTTAAAATGGATTTTCAGCAACTGTTTGCCAGTGACACTTTCGTGTTGAGGTGGATTCTTTTGTATGGGTCAAGTGGGTCAGTTTAAAACCTCTCTGTGTTAAAGTGCTATCGATGATCGCACTGCTGTCAAAGAATACTCAGTATACCAGTAAAGCTAGACATGATTTAAAAAAGTACAAAAAGCGAGCTGTGAACAATACTTTAATAAACAATACCTTGAAAAGTAATAGGAAAACAATGGACACAAGGGCACATAAGCACAGTCCCAATCACAATATCCACAAAATACATTCCAAACCGATCATGAATAGTGTGGGGTTTTTTTTATTATTATTTTTTTTTATTGTGATAAGAATTTTGAATCTATATGTATCTATCCGAAAACAGAATACCACATATATCCCAGCAGATTGCTTATACAAATTTTGTCATTAATAACTCATAATAATTTTGACAATTATGTCGATGCGTTTTTCCTTTTGGATCCTAACAAATTGTAGTATTAATATTTTATAGCTTTGGTATACTTCCAACAAAATAATTTAATGATTTTTTCAGCTGTCTAAACAGGACATAGATAATTCCCCAGCTGTCTTTCCCACTTTGCGATATGCGTAACGTGAAATGTTGCGTTTCTTATGTATAGTGAAGGCTATAAATGTAACAAAACGCCACGTTGAAGAAAAGCGTTAACATTATCATTGAACTACCAACTTAGCTACTCATTATGCTATTGGCAAGTAAGGCAGCAACGAAATTCTCCATTCTAGTCTGTTCTGGGCCAGCCTCTGCATGGAACACCTGGTAGGTGTTTCAAGGCCCTGAGATCTCTTTTTGTTTGTCGACAGGTGTTGTTTAGATCTTCCTCTCTTTCGTTTTCCATCTGGTGTTCAGTGAAGGGCAGTCTGCAAATTGTTATCCTCTCTCTTCAGATGAAAGTTTTGATTTTTGCCTGTTTTAATGTTTGGTTGCGAAGCCTGGACACTAAGGAAAAACAAAGAAAATGAAATCAATGCAACCTGAATGTGGCTTTCTAGACGACTTCTCAGAGTCAAATGGACAGACAGAAGAACAAACGATAGCGTGTTGAAGAACTGAATGTCAGGCGCCAGCTGCTAACAGAGATAAACAAAAGAAAGCTGAAATACGTAGGCCATGCGATCAGAAACACCAAAACAGATCTGATTCAACGGTCCTGCAGGGGAAAGTTAAGGCGAAGAGAAGAAAGGGACGACCGTACACCTCCTATTTCAACAATATCGTTGAAAGCCTGTGGTCTGGGGATCCAGGAAGTCGCCCACAGATGTCTCAATCGTGTGACCTGGAGCAAACGAGTGACATCGAGCGTGGCTCCTGCCGCCGATCCCGGCGAGGAAGAGAGGTGAAAGGTGAGATGGTTCAGATGAACTGCCCGATCCATATCCATTGTCTTTTCAAGATGATGTTGTCTGTATTCTCTGATCTTGATTACATTGAGCAAGAAGTTGTTGGTTTGAGACGATGATAGTCCAGAAAAGTTGATTGATTCTTGGGAGGTTGGTTGTGTATGGAAGATTGATAGTTTGATCTCATTGCATGAACGGCACCACTAACTTCTGACCCTCCTGTTAATCGGTGAAAACCTGATTTAATGGTGTTTGGTCGGGTTAGATACAGTTTGATGAATACTGTGTTTGCTTCCTGTCGTAGTTTTGAAAATTGTGTTTGTATGGTAATGTCGTTAATGACCTGTGTTGTTTCGGTCCTTTTTTCTTACAGGACTTTGCTCTTACATGAAAAAATCTTAACCTGACTCTGTCTGTCTGTCTGTCTCTCTCTCTCTCTCTTTCCTCTCTCTCTTTCTCTCTCCTCTCTCTCTCATT
>CM060307.1:17275502-17280502 GCA_030674185.1 Monoplex corrugatus
AAGCAAGGTTTGTTAGACGTCTCAATTTCTGTTGGATCCAGGCACTGAGGTGTAAGACCCACAGAGAGAGCGTGCCGCGAAACAGATGCAGCCAGCGGAAATAGCCCCACACGAGATTGCCACACGGTGAGAGAAAGAATTTGCAACTGTTTGTCTTGTCGTTGTAGACATTATTGTGTCAGTTTGAACAGAGAAATATAACAGCAGGCGTGAGCAAAAACAAAACAAAACAAAGAACCAAACAAAAACAACAACAAAAATCAAAAAACAAAAGACAAACAAACAAACAAACAAACAAACAAACAAACAAACAAACACTTCATTGCTGTTTTCTTTTTATTTCACGATTTTGTATATTGTGTAAACTGATCAAGATTGAAAGCTTGAACGACAGTGTGTGTGTGTGTGTGTGTGTGTGTGTGTGTGTGTGTGTGTGTGTGTGTGTGTGTGTGTGTGTGTGTGTGTGTGTGTGTGTGTGTGTGTGTGTGTGTGTGTTCGTTCCTTGATTTAACGTCTTTTCACTATAAGTGATATTAGACGGGTAAAAATGGCATGGAGAGTGATTTTTTTTTGGGGGGGGGGGAGGGGGAGGGGATAGAGGGGAACAGAGTAAGAGACGGAAAAAAAATTAAAAGGAATCGGCAAGGTCTTTAGAGAAAGGATATGGATGAACAGAGAAATGAAACTAGAACAACGCTAACATCAAATGTAAAAGAAAAATCGTCATAAAAAGCCAAATAATATAAAATAAAATAATGATAATTAAAATAATAACCTTACAGTAACGCATTAACAGGACTGTGAACCAATGATTCTGAAATTTTAACTAACAGAACTTGATCTGATATTACTTCTTTAAAATGCTTTTCAAGATAGTTTCCTTGTGTAAACATCTTTGGTAAAAAATAGCGAAGCTTTCTGCAGTAAAACAAACAGTGATACCATGTGAATTGTTTACCGCAAATACATAAAACGTTTTTACAATATTTTCTTTTCAGAGCGTTCAGTTGAATACGAAAATATGTGGTAACAATTAATCTCAAATGATATAACGAAGAATACTGCATTTTTTTACAGATATTTTGAACTGAAAGTTTGATTCTTTTTTGAGACACAAAATTTTCATTTAAATGTTCATGAAATCGAATCCATGATGCTAATTCTAGCGAGTTGTAAGCTTCTTTTACCGAGGTGTTAACATGTAATTCTATGGAATTTTCAGAACGGAGTGCACCGGATTTAGCTGCTCTGTCAACTACGTTGTTACCGTGAAGACCAACATGAGAAGGCACCCAGCATAAACTGATTTTCGAGCCATTTATCTTTAAACAGTGTATTAGATGATTTGCCTCAATTATTAAATCAGGTCTTGTGTCTGTATCAAAAGACTGTAAGGCATATAATACAGATTTTGAATCAACAAAGAGAACTACTTTGAAAGACACAGGCCGAAGGCTTATTAAATAATGCAACGCTTGAACAACAGCGACCAATTCTGCTGTATATATAGATACATTTGCCCCAATGAAAAAAGACTTTTTAATGTTAAATTTTGGAACATAAAACGCTGCTCCAGCGCTCTGATTTGCTAAAACTGACCCATCAGTAAAAATGTGGAGGTGGGTACGTTACTTTTCATCGATGTGTTCACAAGCTGTGGATAGCGTAATGTTGACATTATCATCTTTTTTAACGTCTGCATAATCGAGATCAAACGTGGCCTTTAGCATTTCCCATGTAGGGATAGGCGTTAACGTTGGTTTCTCGGCTATTTCATCCATAGTTATGCTGGATTGTTTGATCAGGTCAGATATGTAAGTTGCGGTTGTACTTTGTGATGAAATGTTTTTTGCTCATTTTGGAAAGTCAATATCAGACCTGATTTTAATTTCTTTGCTCACAAAATTATTCGCTTGTGAAGTAGTTCTAATTGCAAACTTTGCTGTAGCTAGCTCACGATGGTTGTTTAGAGGTAGAATTCCAGCAACTTTGTACGTTTCCAGAGTAGAAGCATGAGTTGGTACACCTAGTGCAATTTTAAGACTTTTGCAGTCCAAGTTCTGAATCTTTTTTAGTAAATATTTAGGTGCATTGAAAAAAACTTCTTGCGTGTAGGATAATTTAGACCTGACCAGCGCTGTTGACAGATGAATCAGTATATTTGTATCCATTCCCCAGGGTAATTTGCTTATTATCTTTAGAAAATTTAAGGTTTTTCGTGCTTTTGTTAAAATATAATCAAAATGGACATTCCAGCTTAATTTCGACGTGATGTAAACTCCCAGAAATTTTACGACCTGTTTGTAATTTAACACTTCAAGCAATTTGAAAGTAGGCAAGTTATTTGAGTTACCACCAGGATCAAACAGCATCATGTTAGTTTTTTTCTGCCGACAACGACAGACCATTTTCTAACATATAGTTTCCAAGGTTATCAAGATCAATTTGATACAATTTCCTGATGTAATTCCGTGTTCTCTGTGGAGTTGTCTTTTTTAAAGTGATATTCATCCAAGTGCATATATCATCAGCATACTGTACTAAAACAACACGATTTGAAAGAGCTTTAGGAAGATCCTGTATAAGGATATTAAATAAAATAGGTGCTATCACTGAACCTTGTGGAATCCCCATGTCGAGGCGTCATGAAGTAGAATAACTAGCTCCCACTCTAGCCTGTATTGTTCTATTAGCTAAAAAAGATTTAATGTAATTGTACATATTGCCAGATAAACCAACAGATTTTAGCTTGAACAATAAACGTTTATGCCAAACTTGATCGTAAGCTTTTTTTTACATCAAAGAAAGTAGCTAAAACACTTTTTCTGCGGGCAAACTGTTGTTTGATCTGAGTCGTAAGTTTAACCAGGTGTTCAACTGCGGATCTCCCTTTTCTAAAACCCGCCTGGTTTACTGGAATAACGTTATTTTTATCACAGTAGTGTAAAAGTCTGTTTAAGATCAATCTTTCCATTAGTTTGCTCGTGTGGGACGTCAAAGCAATGGGTCTGTAACTGTTTTTATCAGTTTTCGATTTTCCTGTTTTTAATATCGGTATAACTATTTTGCCAGATTTGTGGTATAGTTCCGCTAATTCAGCATTTCTGTAAAATTTTGTGTAGGAAAATAAGATAGTTTTCAGGGAGATGTTTAATCATTTCAGTCGAAACTGCATCAACACCTACCGAACTCGTTTTGTTGTGTAGAAACAGTATTGTGTTTTTTAGCTCTTCTAAGGTGATTGGAGAATTAAACCAGAGATCATTCTGAGGTATTGGATCAGTGTAGATTGAGTTGTTATCTTCCATTTCTCTGTGATGTTTGCAATCAGGAGATAAACCTTCAACTTTACTGTTTTTAGCAAATAATTCCACAAAGGTTTCTGCTTTGTCCATGTCTGAAGGAAATGTGTTACATGTTTCTATCATTATCGGACACCTAGGTAAGTTGGTTCCATTCTTCATTTGATTCTTTTTCGTCCAGACTTTATGGAAATCTTTGAAATCTGAAATTTCTTTTGTGCAGAATGATGCCCAATAATCTTTCTTTGCTTCAGCGATGATTTTGTTACATTGGATGTTAGCTTTTTTCATTTCCACATGATCTTCAGGTTTCCGGCTTTTGGTGTAGATTTTGAATTTCTCCCTTTTATATTGAACTGCTTTCTCACATGCCTCTGTCCACCAAACATTACCCAATCGATTATTTGATCTAGAAGTTTTGAGTTTTGGAATTGATACGTCTGCCGCGACTAGAATTGACTCTTGGAATTTAGAAAACATAATGTCTACATTTTCACTTTCATAATGTCTGTAATCCTGATTAGCAAGGGCAGTTCGAAATAAGGACCAGTCTGCACGCTTGTAATTATTTTTTTTTTTGTGTGTGTGTGTGTGTGTGTGTGTGTGTGTGTGTGTGTGTGTGTGTGTGTGTGTGTGTGTGTGTGTGTTTTTCAGCTGATTTTTTTATATACACAGTGATAAATGTTCCTTCGTTTTTATTTTCATTATTGTTGTTAATAGTAGTAGTGGTAGTAGTAGTAGTAGTTGTTGTAGTAGTAGTAGTAGTAGTGGTGGTGGTGGTACTCGTAGTGTGCAGTGAGTATAACGTGTTTGCAAAATGTTCTCAGCAATTGTTTCAGGATGTTTCTTTACCAAATCTTGCTCAGAAGTGGGGACCGTTGAATGTTACAACAAAATCTTCAGACTACACGTGCTGAAATAACTTTCCATACTGTGTATGGTTTTGGCACGAAGGTTCAGCTTCTTTAACATATGTAGTTTTTACGATTTGCGTGTTACGCATCGACCGGAGAGAGAGAGAGAGAGACAGAGAGAGAGAGAGAGAGAGAGAGAGAGAGAGATATGTGTGTGTGTGTGTGTGCGCGCGCGCGCGCTCACGCTTTGCACATGTGCGTTTTGTGTGTGACAAAAATATGTCAGCAAAATTTTCTCAGCAGCTGTTTCAGGACACATCTTTACCAAATACGCGCAAAATTGAGGACTGCTGAAGAGTTGTGAAAGCATTCAGTCTGAAAGTCTCGGCGTCAAGGTCAAGATCACACGGGCCAAAACTATCGGCACATTTTTAGGAAAGTTTGTAACCAGCATTTTCTCAGGAATTGTTGACAATATGTAAAATCCTTTTTTTTTTTTTTTGCTTTTTGACAGTCTATCATTGTCCTCGATGCGCGTCAACTTTTATTTCAACTGAAGCCTTTTCAAGGTCGTAGTGATCGTGGAAAGCAATAAAACAAACCAATAAAAAAAATTCAAATCCCCACCCACCCACACCCAATTTTTTTTTAAACGTATATTTTCTCTATGTTTGATTTTTAAAGAACAATTTTTTCAAACCGCTCGGACATAAAATTTTGTTTTAAGCTATATAGTCTGTATAGCAATCACATCTTATTGCGTCTCTTCAAAAAAAGAAAAAAAAAATGTCCGGAGCGGAGGTGCAGGGACACTGTCATCTGTAATACCGCCTCGCCCCTTACC
>CM060307.1:17285502-17315502 GCA_030674185.1 Monoplex corrugatus
AGTACTAACATAGGTACACACAACATCAAACCTCTTTAGTAAAGTACTAACATAGGTACACACAGCATCAAACCTCTTTAGTAAAGTACTAACATAGGTACACACAACATCAAACCTCTTTAGAAAGTACTAACATAGGTACACACAACATCAAAACTCTTTAGTAAAGTACTAACATAGGTACACACAGCATCAAAACTATTTAGTAAAGTACTAACATAGGTACACACAACATCAAACCCTTTAGTAAAGTACTAACATAGGTAACACACAGCATCAAACCCTTTAGTAAAGTACTAACATAGGTACACACAACATCAAAACTCTTTAGTAAAGTACTAACATAGGTAACACAACATCAAAATCTTTGTAAAGTACTAACATAGGTACACACAACATCAAACTCTTTAGTAAATACTAACTAGGTACACACAACATCAAACTCTTTAGTAAAGTACTACATAGTACACACAACATCAAAACTCTTAGTAAAGTACTAACATAGGTACACACAACATCAAAACTCTTTAGTAAAGTATAAATAGGTACACACAACATCAAACTCTTTAGTAAAGTACTAAATAGGTACACACAACATCAAAACCTTTAGTAAGTACTAACTAGGTAAACAACATCAACCTCTTTAGAAAGTACTAATAGGTACACACAACATCAAACTCTTTAGAAAGTACTAAATAGTACACACAACATCAAACTCTTTAGTAAAGTATAACATAGGTACACACAACATCAAAACTCTTTAAAAGTACTAACATAGGTACACACAACATTCAAAAACTCTTTAGAAAAGTACTAAATAGGTACACACAACATCAAACTCTTTAGTAAAGACTAACATAGGTACACACAACATCAACTCTTTAGTAAAGATAAATAGGTACACACAACATCAAACTTTTAGTAAAGTATACATAGGTAACATAAACTATAAATCTTATGTAAAGTACAACATAGATACACAAACATCAAACTTTAAAATCAAACTTAGTAAACAATCAAAATCTTTAGAAAATCTAATATAAAACAACATCAAACTCTTAGTAAAGTACTAACTAGTACACACAACATCAAACTTTTAGTAAGTACTACAGGTACACAACATAAACTCTTTAGTAAACTAAACTTTAAACTACACAATAAACTAAATTTTAAAAAGTACTAATAAGAACACAAATAACTCTTTAGTAAAGTCTAAATGTACAACACACATCAAAACCTTTAGAAAGTACAACATATAACACAATCAAAACCTTTGTAAAGTACTAAATAGGTACAACACACTCAATTTAAAAGTACTAAATAGTACCACAACATAAACTCTTTATTAAAGTACTAACAATACAACAATCAAAATCTTTAGTAAGTACTAAACAGTAACCTCATAACAATAAACACTTTAGTAAAGTACTAACATAGGTCACACACATCATAAACTCTTTAGTAAAGTACTAACATAGGTACACAACATCAAAACCTTTAGTAAAGTACTAACATAGGTACACACAGCACATAAACTCTTTAGAAAGTACTAAATAGTAACACACATCAAAACTTTAGTAAAGTACTAACATAGGTACAACACAACATCAAACTCTTTAGTAAAGTACTAACATAGGTACACAACATCAAAAACTTTTATAAAATAGTACTAACATAAACTAAAATCTATAGTAAACAAATCAACTCTATAAGTAACTAACAATAAACCAAAATACTACTAGTAAAACATAACCAAAATATAACTAGTAAACTAAACCCTAAAGTACATAGGTACAACACATCAAACTTAGAAAGTACTAAATAGTACACAACATCAAACCTTGTAAGTACTAACATAGGTACAACACATCAAACTTTAGTAAAGTACAAATAGTACAACACATAACTCTTTAGTAAACTACATAGTACACAACATCAAACTCTTTAGAAAGTACTAAATAGTACACACAACATAAATCTTTAGAAGTCTACATAGGTACACACAAATCAAACTTTAGAAGTACTAACAAGTACAACAACATCAAACCTTTTAAAGTACTAATAGGTAACACAATCAACCTTTAGAAAGTACTAAATAGTACACACACATCAAACTCTTTAGAAAGTACTAACATAGGTACCACAACATCAAAACTCTTTAGAAGTACAACATAGTACACACACATCAAACTCTTAGTAAATATACATAGTACACAACATCAAACCTTTGTAAAGTACTAACAGTACACACACACATCAAAATTAAAAAACAAGTCAAAATACTCTAGAAAACACATAACCTAAAAATCTAAAAAGTACACAAACACAACTAATTTTAAAGTACTAACATAGGTAACACAACATCAAACTCTTTAGTAAGTACAACATGTCAACATAAACTCTTTAGAAAATACTAACATAGGTACACACACATCAAACCCTTTAGAAGTACTAAATAGGTACACACCATAAAATCTTTAGTAATACTAAGGTACACACATCAAAACTTTAGTAAAGTACTAACATAGGTACACAACACATCAAAACTCTTTAGAAGTACTAATAGGTACACACATCAAACCTTTAGTATAGTATACACAACACACAAAACCTTTAGTAAAGTACTACATAGGTACACAACATCAAAACTTAAGATAAATAGAACAAGCAACACAATCTAAAATTTAAAGTACAACAAACAACCTAAAATATAAATAAGGTACACACAATCAAACCTTTAGAAAGTCAACATAGGTACACACATCAAAACCTTTTTAAAGTACTAACATAGTACACACATAAAACTTTAGTAAAGTAAAATAACACACAACTAAAACTTAAAAGTACAACATAAACCATAAAACTTATAAAGTACACAAATAAGCTAAACACAAACATCAAACTATAGTAAAGTACAAACAAAACAAAACACAAACCCATAAAACTTAGAAAAGCTAACTAGAAAATAAACTATAAACAACATATAACCATATAAAACTCTTAGTAACACAGTCAACTTATAATTAAATAGTAAACACACATCAAACTCTTTGTAAAGTACAACATAGTACACAACATCAAACCTTTGTAAGTACTAAATAGGTACAAACATCAACTTTAGTAAGTACTAACAATCAAAACTCAAAACTCTTTAGTAAATACTAATAGTAACAACACAAACTCTTTAGAATACTAATAGGACACAAATCAAACTCTTAGTAAAGTACTAAAGGTACACACACATCAAACTTTAAAGTACAACTAGTACACACATCAAACCTTTAAAGTACTAAATAGACAACACTCAAATCTTAAAAGTACAAATAGAAACACTCAAAACTTAAAGTACAATAATCAAACATAACCAGTAAATACTACATAGTACAACAATCAAACCCCTTAGAAAGTACTAAATAGTACACACATCAATCTTTAAAGTATAAATGTACACACACAAAACCTTTAAAATACTAACATAGGTACAACAACATCAAACTCTTTAGAAGTACTAATAGGTACACACAACATCAAACTCTTAGAAGTACTAACATAGGTACACACAACATCAACTTTTAGAAGTACTACATAGGTACACACACATCAACTTTTAGAAGTACTAACATAGGTAACACAACATCAAACCTTTAGTAAAGTATAACATAGTCACACACATCAACTCTTAGAAAGTACTAATAGTCAACAACATCAAAACCTTTAGTAAAGTACTAACATAGGTACAACAATAAAACCTTTAAAATATAAATATACAACAACATCAACCTTTAAGTACTAACTGTACAACACATCAACTTAGTAAGTACTAATAGTCACACAACATCAAACTCTTTAGTAAAGTACTAAATAGGTACACACAACATCAAACCTCTTTAGAAAGTACTACATAGTACACACAACATCAAACCTTTAGTAAGTACTAACATAGGTACACACACATCAACTCTTTAGTAAAGTACTAACATAGGTACACACAACATCAAACTCTTTAGTAAAGTACAACATAGGTACACACACATCAAACCTCTTTGAAAAGTACTAAATAGTACACCAATCAAACCTCTTTAAAGTACTAAATAGTACACACTAACATAAAACTTTTAAAGTACTAACATATTAAAACAACATCAAACCTCAGTAAATTACTAAATAGGTACACAAACATCAAAACTCTTAGAAAGTATAATATAGTACACACACATCAAACTCTTTAGTAAAGTACTAACATAGGTACACAACATCAAAACTCTTTAGAAAAGTACTAACTAGGTACACACAACATCAAAACTCTTTATAAAGTATACATATGTACCACAGATCAAAACTATTTAATAATACTAACAAGTACAACAACATCAAACTCTTTAGTAAATACTAACTAGGTTACACACAACATCAAAACTCTTAGTAAAGTACTACATAGGTACACACACACAAAACCTTTGTAAGTACTAATAGGTACACACACATCAAAACCTTTATAAAGTACAAACATATACACACAAATCAAACCTTAGTAAAGTCTAACTTAGGTACAATACAACTAAAATCTATTAAAAATACTTATATAGTACACACAATCAAACCTTTATAAAGTCTTAATAGTAATGTACACACAACACATCAAATAAACTCTTTAGTAAAGTACTAACAAGGTACACACAAAACAAATAAACCTTTAGTAAAGTACTAACATAGGTACACACAAATAAAACTTTTAGTAAAGTACTAAACATAGTCACACAACATCAAACCTTAGTAAAGTACTAAATAGGTACACACAACATCAAACTCTTTAGAAAGTACTAATATATACACACAACATCAAAACTCTTTAGTAAAGTACTAACATAGTCACACAACATCAAAACTCTTTAGTAAAGTACTAAAAAGGTACACAAACATCAAACTCTTTAGTAAAGTATAACATAGGTACACAAACATCAAAACTCTTATAAAGTACTAATAAGTACACACAACATCAAAACTCTTTAGTAAAGTACTAACATAGGAACTCTTTAGAAAGTATAACATAGGTACAACACAATCAAAACTCTTTAGAAAGTACTAACATAGGTACACACACATCAAAACTCTTTAGTAAAGTACTAACTAGGTACACACACATCAAAACTCTTTGTAAAGTACTAACATAGGTACACACACATCAAAACTCTTTAGAAAGTACTAACTTAGGTACACACAACATCAAAACTCTTTAGTAAAAGTACTAACATAGGTACACACAACATCAAACTCTTTAGTAAAGTACTAACATAGGTACACACAACATCAAAACTCTTTAGAAAGTACTAAATAGTACACACAACATCAAAACTCTTTAGTAAAGTACTAACATAGGTACACACAACATCAAACTCTTTAGTAAAGTACTAACATAGGTACACACAACATCAAAACTCTTTAGTAAAGTACTAACATAGGTACACACAACATCAAAACTCTTTAGTAAAGTACTAACATAGGTACACACAACATCAAACTCTTTAGTAAGTACTAACATAGGTAACACAACATCAAACTCTTTAGTAAAGTACTAACATAGGTACACACAACATCAAACTCTTTAGTAAAGTACTAATAGGTACACACAACATCAAAACTCTTTAGTAAAGTACTAACATAGGTACACACAACATCAAAACCTCTTTAGTAAAGTACTAACATAGGTACACACAACATCAAACTCTTTAGAAAGTACTAACATAGGTACACACAACATCAAACCTCTTTAGAAAAGTACTAACTATAGTACACACAACATCAAACCTCTTTAGTAAAGTACTAACATAGGTACACACAACATCAAAACTCTTTAGTAAAGTACTAACATAGGTACACACAACATCAAACCTCTTTAGTAAAGTACTAACATAGGTACACACAACATCAAAACTCTTTAGTAAAGTACTAACATAGGTACACACAACATCAAAACTCTTTAGTAAAGTACTAACATAGGTACACACAACATCAAAACTCTTTAGAAAAGTACTAACGTAGGTACACACAACATCAAACTCTTTAGTAAAGTACTAACATAGGTACACACAGCATCAAAACTATTTATAAAGTACTAACATAGGTACACACAACATCAAAACTCTTTAGTAAAGTACTAACATAGGTACACACAACATCAAAACTCTTTAGTAAAGTACTAACATAGGTACACACAGACATCAAACCCCTTTAGTAAAGTACTAACATAGGTACACACAGCATCAAAACTCTTTAGTAAAGTACTAACATAGGTACACACAACATCAAAACCCTTTAGTAAAGTACTAACAAGGTACACACCATCAAAACTCTTTAGTAAAGTACTAAATAGTACACACAACATCAAAACTCTTTAGTAAAGTACTAACATAGTACACACAACATCAAACTCTTTAGTAAAGTACTAAATAGGTACACACAACATCAAAACCTTTAGTAAAGTACTAACATAGGTACACACAACATCAAAACTCTTTAGTAAAGTACTAATATAGTACACACAACATCAAACTCTTTAGTAAAGTACTAACATAGGTACACACAACATCAAACCTCTTTAGTAAAGTACTAAATAGGTACACACAACATCAAACCTTTTGTAAAGTACTAACATAGGTACACACACATCAAAACTCTTTAGTAAAGTACTAATATAGTACACACAACATCAAACCCTTTAGTAAAGTACTAACATAGGTACACACAACATCAAACCTCTTTAGTAAAGTACTAACATAGGTACACACAACATCAAACCCTTTAGTAAAGTACTAACATAGGTACACACAACATCAAACCCTCTTTAGTAAAGTACTAACATAGGTACACACAACATCAAACCCTTTAGTAAAGTACTAACATAGGTACACACAACATCAAACCTCTTTAGTAAAGTACTACATAGTACACACAACATCAAACCCTTTAGTAAAGTACTAACATAGGTACACACAACATCAAAACTCTTTAGTAAAGTACTAAATAGTACACACAACATCAAACCCTTTAGTAAAGTACTAACATAGGTACACACAACATCAAACCCTTTAGTAAAGTACTAAATAGGTACACACAACATCAAACCCTTTAGTAAAGTACTAACATAGGTACACACACATCAAAACTCTTTAGTAAAGTACTAATATAGTACACACAACATCAAACCCCTTTAGTAAAGTACTAACATAGGTACACACAACATCAAAACTCTTTAGTAAAGTACTAACATAGGTACACACAACATCAAACCCTTTAGTAAAAGTACTAAACATAGGTTACAAACACAACATCAAACCCCTTTAGTAAAGTACTAACATAGGTACACAACATCAAAACTCTTTAGTAAAGTACTAATATAGTACACACAACATCAAACCCCTTTAGTAAAGTACTAACATAGTACACACAACATCAAACCTCTTTAGAAAAGTACTAATATAGGTACACACAACATCAAAACTCTTTAGAGTTAATAGTACAAACAATTAGTAAGTACTAATACACAACATCAAACTCTTTAGTAAAGTACTAAATAGGTACACACAACATCAAAACTCTTTAGTAAAGTACTAACATAGGTACACACAGCATCAAAACTCTTTAGTAAAGTACTAACATAGGTACACACAACATCAAACACTCTTTAGTAAAGTACTAACATAGGTACACACAGCATCAAACTCTTTATAAGTAACATAGGTAACACAATCAATTAGAAGTACTAACAGGTAACACCATCAAACTTTTAGTAAAGTACTAATAGGTACACACAGCATCAAACTTTTAGTAAAGTACTAACATAGGTACACACAGCATCAAAACTCTTTAGTAAAGTACTAACATAGGTACACACAGTCATCAAAACTCTTTAGTAAAGTACTAACATAGGTACACACACATCAACTTAGTAAGTACTACTAGGTAAACAACATCAAACCTTAGTAAGTATAACATAGGTACACACAACATCAAACCCCTTTAGTAAAGTACTAACATAGGTACACACAACATCAAACCTCTTTAGTAAAGTATTAACATAGGTACACACATCATCAAACCTCTTTAGTAAAGTACTAACATAGGTACACACAGCATCAAAACTCTTTAGAAAAGTACTAACATAGGTACACACAACATCAAAACTCTTTAGTAAAGTACTAACATAGGTACACAACATCAAAACTCTTTAGAAAGTACTAACATAGGTACACACAGCATCAAACTCTTTAATAAAGTACTAACATAGGTACACACAACATCAAAACTCTTTAGAAAAGTACTAACATAGGTAAACACAGCATCAAACCTCTTTATAAAGTACTAACATAGGTACACAAACATCAAACCCCTTTAGTAAAGTACTAACATAGGTACACACAACATCAAACCTTTAATAAAGTACTAACATAGGTACACACAACATCAAAACCTCTTTAATAAAGTACTAACATAGGTACACACAACATCAAACTCTTTAGTAAAGTACTAACATAGGTACACACAGCATCAAACCCTTTAGAAAAGTATTAACATAGGTACACACAACATCAAAACTCTTTAGAAAGTACTAACATAGGTACACACAGCATCAAAACTATTTAGTAAAGTACTAACATAGGTACACACAGCATCAAAACTCTTTAGTAAAGTACTAACATAGGTACACACAGCATCAAAACTCTTTAGAAAAGTACTAACATAGGTACACAAAATATCAAAACTCTTTAGAAAAGTACTAATATAGGTACACAAAATATCAAAACTCTTTAGAAAAGTACTAATATAGGTACACAAAATATCAAAACTCTTTAGAAAAGTACTAATATAGGTACACAAAATATCAAAACTCTTTAGAAAAGTACTAACATAGGTACACAAAATATCAAAACTCTTTAGAAAAGTACTAATATAGGTACACAAAATATCAAAACTCTTTAGAAAAGTACTAATATAGTGCACACAGCATCAAACCTCTTTAATAAAGTACTAACATAGGTACACACAGCATCAAAACTATTTAGTAAAGTACTAACAAAGTTGAATACAACAGCAAAAGGTTATAGTGAAATCTAACAAATCTTCTGACAACATCAAAAGTCTTTTAGCAAAAGTACAACTAAACATAACACTAGACAGGACCAGATCATGCTAAACCAAGTCCCTCTAGAAAATGTCAAGGACTTTAGATATTTAGGTTCAGTCAAGACACACGATGGAACATGCTCAAAAGACATAAAGATGAGAATTGGAATGGCCAAGAACAGTATGGTTCAATTGAACAATATTTGGAAAGACCACAGCATAACAGCAGACCTTAAGATAAAACTCTTAAAATGTCTTGTCTGGCCAGTGATGTTATACGGCTGCGAGGCATGGACAATGAAGAAAGAGGATGAAAGACGAGTGGAAGCAGCAGAGCTGTGGTTTTACCGAAGACTGCTGAGGGTCAAATGGACGGATAGGCGCTCAAATGAAAGCATACTGAATGAGTTGGGTACTACACGCAAGCTCCTAGTACTCATACAACGGAGGAAACTGAAATATGTTGGACACGCAATCCGTAATGAGAGAACAGACTTGATGTCCACTGTCCTCCAAGGTAAAGTGGAAGGAAAGAGAAACAGAGGACGGCCACCTGCATCACTTGCTAGAAACATCACAAACATCAGTGGCAAGAAACTCCAGGAGGTGGTCAGACTTAGCCAAGATCGAGAGTGCTGGAGGCAACTTGTGAGGACATCATGTGCAGCGGCCAACACTGTTCCCGGTGACGCCGACAGGTGAGACAGGTGAGACAACTAAACAACAGACATTAGAACTATTTAGTAAAGTACACATCCGCAGGAAACAACTTTTAGTAATGTTCTCAGAGTTACAGAAACACAAAACCGCTTTACTAAAACACAAAACTAGAGACAACACCAAATTACAAAGTTAAAGACAACACCCCAAATCTGGTTGTAGTAAAGCAACATTGGGAGCTTCCGACTGCTAACCGTCGAGACTATCGTAAGGGTAAAAGAGCCAGGAGTTTGAGGTGACTGGAGTGGTGAGGCACCGGTGCTCTGAGTCTATCCAGCGTTCTCGGGTGTTTCTTGTTAAATCTGACCTGTGGCTTGGCCGCTGACTTCAGAGAAGCAGGCCTCATGACCGCAGGGAAAGACCTGCTGGCGGCTCGGAATGACGGCAAAGATGGGATCCCTTTCGGGGCATGTCAGACCTTGCTGAACAGCAAAGTGGGCCGGCTGTGACTGGAACATCATGCCTGGCCACTTTCGCAGCCGTTCGAACAACCCCTGTGCTTTTAGTAAAGCAAAGTAGGGAGGTTCCGATTGCTAACTGTCGAGACAATGATAAAGAGCAAAGAACTGGCAGCTATGCGGGCTGGTGGCAGGACGGGCTGCCCACAAGAGAGATGAAAACCCGGGGTAGGACGAGAGAAGGTTCTTAGTTCTTTCTTCGTCCGGTGGCTGGGCTTGACCTGGTTGGGGTGAATTTTGTGGTTATATCCCGGGGTTTGTCATCTCATCTTTCAAATTCATATTCATATTCATATTCATTTTTTTTATCACATTGGATTTACCATGTGAAATTCAGGCTCCTCTCCCCTTTGAGAGGCGGTCGCCGCGGAGTAGCGCCACCCAGTTCTTTTTATTATGAAGACCTCAGAAAGGCAAGAAAGCTGATTGGCCTTCAAGGGGATGGACCTGGAAAATAACCTATCTTGACAATGTTTTATACCAGGGCAACCGATGTAAAGCCCTGCTCTTTACGATTTTCAACTGTCGTGGGATCTTTAGCGTGCACAGGCCAGAAGGCACACGGATCCGGCTCGTTTTTCGTCCCCTTCCAAAGGACTAGACGGTCAGTTCGATTTTCCGGTCAGATTGAGGTGAAAAGTCGAGGTCTCAACGGGGAATGAACCCTGGAGCCTCGAGTTTAGATACTGGCAGGTGAACGCCTGAACTGTTCTGCCACTCTTTCCATTCGGTTTGTAAACAAGGTAACTGGGTCCGAATGGGTCATGCAACGCATGGGCAGTCCTCCCCCCCCCCCCTTGCTCGAAATGAGTATTGAGTCGAGTCGGGAGCTCGGCAGGTGACCGGAGAGTGGCGAGGCACTGGTACTGTGCGTCCCATCCAGCACCTTCGGGTGTTTCTTGTTAACTTGTGAACTTGTTAACTTTGTTAATCTTGTTAATATAAAACCAACACCAAATCCCATTAGTGATGTATTAATAGTTACAGACAATACAAGATCTCTTTAGTTATGTACTTACAGAGTTACATAAACACTATAAAACACTTTAGTAAAGTACTAACAGCTACAGACAACACCAAAGTTAAAGATAACACGACATCTTTTTAAGTAAAGTACTCATCATCATCGTTGGCAATCATGGCCCACCATATGAATATTCCTTTCATAGTAACTTACTAGCACAGTTAAAAGTAACACCACATCGTTTAGTAAAGTACTAACACTGTTACAGACGACATCGAATCTTTTTGAGTAAAGTACTTGCAAAGTTAAAGACACTATCAAATCTCTTCAGTAAAATACTAACAAAATTAAAAACAACATCAAATCCTTTTAGAATAGTACTAACAAAATTCAAAATAACTCTAAATCTACGGAAGCTACGGAACTGTGAGTAGCGATTTTTACACTGTTGGGAGACCTTGTTCTTCAAAATTGGTAGCATTAACTCTAAATCTCTTTAGTAAAGTACTAACAAAGTTAAAGACAACTCCAGATCTTTGTAGTAAAATACATGTACTAACAAAAGTTATAGACAACGCTATATTTCTGTAGTAAAACACTAACAAGGTTACAGACAACAACAAAAATCTGTAATAACACACCAACGTAACTAACCACAAAGATTGAACTTTTTAATGAATAAATGGTTGCAGACGAAATCAAGTCTTTTTATTTTTTTATTACTAATTTTTTTAAAACTTTTTTTAAATTTTAGCGTTCCAGCTTTCTCGGATTGAAAGCATTTTTTTTTGTCTGTGTAACCTCGACCTGGGAACTGTATCTTCCAGACGAATGTTTTCTCGACTTCTTAACAAGTTAACAGCTTTGACCAAACTTTGGTAAAGATCCATACATTTAACAAAATTTGAGAAAATCTTGCTAACACATTTTGGTAACACATACATATACACTCAAACACGCACACTCACACACACACACACGCGCACGCACGCACTCACACGCACATGCACGCATACACACACACACAAACAAAAAAAGAAACAAACAAACAAACACACACACACACACACACACACACACACACACACACACACACACACGAACGCATTCACGCACGCACGCATACACTTACGTGGGCACTCATTTTCGGTCGACATGAAACAATCTACTCTCTTCTTCGGAGGGGGGGGGGGGGGGCGGGAGCATCGCCTTCGGTTCTGACAGAAGTCGCCGGCTTTACGTTGTACAATGTATCGTATTCGAATTGCTGGATCGTACATGTAACTGTGACAATCATACACAGAAAACTTCAGCGGTTTATGTCTGGGTTAGTTGTGTGTGTATATACTTGTCCTTCATGCGGTATGTCTGGGGCAAACCAAACCTGGCGGATCCTATGCTTCTCCATGATAGGATTCGTTTTGGTTCGGTTCACGAGTCTCCCATATGCGGCAGGTTGTATCGGGTGCTTGATGGTTACCTGTAGTAGAGGACAGTCTGGTAGTCGACTGTGTACCTGGGATCCATCATTAGCACTTTGACTTCCGCAACCTATCTATCAGCTGCAAAAACTTAACCGTCTGACTTCCTCACCCTATCCACCAGCTTCCAATTTAGCCGTCTGACTCTCTCACCCTATCCACCAGCTTCCTGCAGGAAGCTGGTAGACAGGGTGAAGAAGTCAGATGGTTAAGTTTTTGCTTTGCTGGCGTGGTTGACAATGCAGGATGTTGATGGACAGGGTGCGGGTATCAACGGGTCAGAAATGAGGAGTCCAAACCAGAAAATCCTCTGAATGGCAGCCAAGTCAGCAACAGAACTGTCCAGGCTGAAACCTATTTGGAGGGACAAGAACATCTCCATGAACCACAAGATAAGCTTCCAAACGTGTGCTGGTATATTCCATCTTCCTGTAGGCAGGTAGGACAAGAATATTCGCTGCGGATTTGGAAAGACAAATCCAAGCCATGGAAATGAAATGCTATCGCAAGATACTGAACATCAGATATGTTTCAGTTTCTTCTATCTTGTTGTAGTTTAGTCTGGACGGTTTCTTACGTGGTGACCGATCTAGGTTTTGTCGTCCGTTGAGCCGTCATCCAAGGGAAGTCACTCCTTCTTTCTCGTGATTATCAATTAGGGAGCGTCTATTGTAGGCACATATGTCACATCCCCTCTCTTCGCAGAACAGGCCAATTAACGAAGTTTAACACACTGATCATATCATTAATGAACAAGTGCGTCAAGCTTTTAAGCAGTACGCTAGACCAAATAATGATCTGCGACATCAGTTAAAATTAAAAAAACTATGTTCATATGGCCATGTAACAAGATCCAATGGCCTTGCTAAATACAGTTAAAATAAAAACTATGTTCATATGGCCATGTAACAAGATCCAATGGCCTTGCTAAATCAGTCTTCCAGGGAATTGTGCAGGGAGGGAAACAGAGGGTAGAACTGAAAAAGAAGAACGATGGACTGACAACTTTACAGAATGGACAGAGAAACCATTTGCAGAGACCCAAGTTTTGGCACACAACCGACGTAGCTGAAGGAAACTGGTGAACAGTTCTATGGTGCAGCGCTCCAATGACTTTTCAGAGAGTGAAAGGAGGAGGAGGAGGAGAAGAAGTTGTGTCTTAGACAAGAGAGAGAGAGAGAGAGAGAGAGAGTGTGTGTGTGTGTGTGTGTGTGTGTGTGTGTGTGTGTGTGTGTGTGTGTGTGTGTGTGTGTGTTGGGGGTGAGAGAGAGAAACAGGAGAGACAGATTGAGGGCCGCAGTGAAATGAAGTGAAGGGGGGGGGGGGAGAACGCACAAGAGAGCCGTTAAGAACACAGATTACTTTTTCCTCTGAGCGTGAATTTAACGACCAGGCAGCATGCTGCTGTAGAAAATAGCATAGGTTAACAATTTTGGTGAGCACATCGTCCTACATTTTCACCGGGCACTGCCAATGATTTCCGTCACATTTCGATTCTGAAAACATAAAAAAAGAATTGGAATAAAAAAAAAACCACTGAAATCTTGGAGGTGTGTGTGTGTGTGTGTGTGTGTGTGTGTGTGTGTGTGTGTGTGTGTGTGTGTGTGTGTGTGTGTGTGTGTGTGTGTGTGTGTGTGTGTGTGTGTGTGTGTTGTGTGTGGTTCTTTGATTTAACGTCTTTTCACTATGAGTAATATTAGACACAGACACACACAAACACACACACACACACACACACAAACACACACACACACACACACACACACACACACACACACACACACACACACACACACACACACACACACACACACACACATACACACACACACAGTTCCGTACCGGTATGGAGGTAAGGAATATGAGAGTTGAGCGGGATGGAGGGGATTGGCAGAGGGAAGATAGATCAGAGTGAAAGACAGAAAGTTTATAGAAGTAAGAAGGAAAGAGAGAGAGGGAAAAAAAAGTGTAGGTATCAAGGATGAGAGTTGGATGGGACGGGGGGGGGGGGGGGTAGAGGGCAGAGTGGAGATGGAGTAAGAGACAGAAAGTTTGTAAAAGGAAAACGTAAAGTCATAAGAAAAACAGATCTGTGTGAAAAGAAAAATGGAACTAAGCGCTTATGTCAATGACTGTGAAAAAAACATTGCCCTAAAACACGAACTTCATAAAACGTTAAAGTAATACATAAACAGGACTGTGAGCCAGTGGTTCTCAAATCTCAACCAACAGAACTTGTGCGAACATTTTTGGTAAACAGGAATGTAATTTTTTCAATAAAACAAACAGTGATACAGTGTGAATTGTTCACGTAAATGCACTTAACATTTTTACAATATTTTCTTTTCAAAGCGTTTAGCTGAGTACGAAAATAAACATTAGTAATATATCTCAAATGATACAAGAAGGAATACAGCATTTTTACGTTTAATTTGAAGAGGAAGTTGTATCTTTCTTCGTGACACAAATTTTTCTTTTAAATATTCATGAAGTCGAATCCATAGTGCTAATTCTAGCGATTTGCAATCTTCATTTACGGAAGTGTTAACATATAATTTTATAGAATTATCAGAATTGTTAGCACCGGTCTTATCTGCTCTGTCAGCTAATTGCCGTGAAGACCAGCAAGACAAGGCATCCGACATGAATTGATATCCGTGCCTATTATCCTTAGACAATGGATTTGATGATTTGCCTCAATAACTAAATCAAGTTTTGTTTCTGTTTTAAAAGACTGTAAGGCATGCAATACAGATTTTGAAATAACAAAGAGAACTGCTTTAAGATACACATGTTTAATGTTTACCAGATAATCCAACGCTTGGGTAATAGCGACTAATTCAGCTGTAACAGCGACTAATTCAGTTGTAAATATAGATACATTTGCCGCAATGAAAAATGACTTTTCTGTTTTAAAAATGGGAATATGAGATGTGAAATTCTGCTCTAGCATTCTTTTCTTTTAACTGAATCCATCGGTGAAAATATGGAGATGGTTACGGTACTCTTTATCGACATGTTGTCTTGTTTATATTATATTTTTGAATAATATCAGGAGTGCTGGGTTTTTTTTCGTTTTTTGTTTTGTTTTTGTTTGTTTGTTTGTTCGTTTGTTTGTTTTATCCTGACATTTTCATTAGTTATTGTTATGATGATACGTTAGTAATCGCTTCCTAAAATATCTCTGAGTTTCCTTGGAAGAGGACGGTACTAAATCTGGTGATAGTAAAGGACAAGTCAACAGCTGTAGCTCTATGTTGTAACACTACCGTCATTTATAAGGTAAAGCGAACTGTCAACCATATTTTCCATCAAACGATTGCTTGTAACAGAAATACAGTCTTTTTTTCTAAAAAGGGGGGTAGGCCCTTATTAGCCATATGCCAGACTGCTGATCTTGTATCTCATGCAGCCAGTTTGTGTTGTGGTCATTTGGATCTGTTGGCAGGTACACTCACAAAACGTTCAGCCTGATTGAATTACTAAAATCGCACTGTTGTGTGTGTGTGTGTGTGGTGTGTGTGTGTGTGTGTGTGTGTGTGTGTGTGTGTGTGTGTGTGTGTGTGTGTGTGTGTGTGTGTGTGGTGTGTGTGTGTGTGTGTGTGTGTGTGTGTATGTGTGTGTGTGTGTGTGTGTGTGTGTCGCTTTTATATTTAGAATCTTAAACATGTCTAGTCCTCTCTCTTCCCAACTCTCTGTTTACATATCGCATATTCAAAACTTACAAATCAATAAAACAGATGTCCATATTATTAATGCAGTTGCCGAAATCACATGGACAACAATCAACTGTCCTTCCATTTGAGTTGTTTTCTATTCCCACTTCCACCCCCCCCCCCCCAACTTCCTTTTTTTTTTACTCTCTCTTCTCTCTCTCTCTCTCTTTCTTTCTCTTCTCTCTCTCTCTCTCTCTTCTCTCTTTCCTTTCTTTTTCTCTCTCTTTCTGTTCTCTCTTTTCTTCTCAATTCTCTCTCTCTCTCTCTCTTTCTCTCTCTCCTCTCTCTCTCTCTCTTTCGTTCTAATTTTCTATCGCGTTCTCTCTGTCTGTGTTTCTACTTTTCCTTGTCCCTGTGTTCCAAACTTATGCCCCCTTTAGCCTTTTCCGTTTTATTGTTCTGCTAGTTTTTGAGTTTTGAGTTTTCCAGTCATGTTTTGAAGCTTGTCTTTCTAAAATTAAGGGAGGCTGATTCAGCTTTAAACCCGGTTTCCGTGCGTGTGTATGTGTGCGCGCGCGCATCTATCTATCTATCTATCTATCTATCTATCTATCTATCTATCTATCTATCTATCTATCTATCAATCTATCTATCTATCTATCCATCTATCTATCTATCCGTCCATCCATCCATCCATCCATCCGTCTATCCATCCATCCATCCATCCACCTATCTATTTATCTAATTATCTATCTATCTACCTATCTATCTATCTATCTAGCTATCTATCTGTCTGTATATATCTGTGTATATATATATACATATACATATACATATATGTATATATATATATATATATATATGTGTGTGTGTGTGTGTGTGTGTGTGTGTGTGTGTGTGTGTGTGTGTGTGTGTGTGTGTGTGTGTGTGTGCGTGTGTGTGTGCGTGTGTGTGAGAGAATTACAACAGATTGTATCTGTTTATCGTCCTTCCTCACCATACTCCTGCCCTTCTCTCTGTGTGGTTGATACACAATGCTTGATCAGCGTTCACTGTTTCATTGATTCACCGAAAGGGGGAGAGAATGATGAATCCATCGGCACTGACTCCATCACGACTGGAAACGCACAACGGACCATGATTAATGACCAGTTGGAATTTCCGTGTGCGTGTGGAAGGAGATTCACCACCAAACGCGGCATGAAGATCCACAGGACAAAAATGGGCTGTTTGAAGACACATACGAACCAGCAGCAGCGCACTGCGATAGCAGGTGAGACGTTGGATGACCAAGGCCAGGAATTAAACCATAGTGCCAAGGACATCCACGCTGACGGTTCTGATGCGGATTTTGCACAAGCTCTTAACGCCAAACGTGGAAAACTCAATTTGCCGCCTGCCGGTGCAAAAGAACAATGGGAGAAATTAGATGAGGAACTTGTCCTTAAGCTGAATGCGCTAATAGGGAACAGTACGCTGGAACACAAACTTGACACATACGGAGACATCATATACTCTATCTGCAGGGACACTTATGGAGTGAAGCAGCCAAAGACAAAAACGCCTCCCCAGAAATCCAGAAGACAGCAACAGATGGAGAGCATCCGGAGGGAGAAAAGGAAGCTTAAAAAGCGAATGAAAACTGCCTCAGAATTCGAGAAGCAAGGGCTCCTGGAACTCTGGAAAGATCTGAAGGCCAAACACAATGCTCTCAGCAAAGTGGAATCAGCAAGGCGAAGAAAGAGCAAAAAGAAGAAGACTCAAGATCGTTTCTTCAAAGATCCCTTTGACTTTGCAAGAAAGCTGTTTGAACAACCCAAATCAGGGACTCTCACAGTGGGCAAGGAAACCCTAGAGCAGCATCTCAGGGAAACATATTCCGATTCTCAGCACGAGGCACCACTTGAAATCCAAAATCTGGTTTGGCCTGCAGCGCCAGAAGGAAAATTCAGTAACAAACCACCAACACTGGATGAAGTGAAGAACGTAGTAAAGAAAGCCAGAGCCAAGTCAGCACCTGGACCAAACGGAATACCATACCTGCTCTACAAGAAATGCCCAAAAGTGCTCGAGTGGCTCCACAAGATGATTCGATCAGCATGGAGGAACCAGAAGATCAGCGACCAATGGATGAGAGCTGAAGGAGTGTACATTCCGAAGGAGCAGAACTCCAGCAGCATCAATCAGTTCAGGCCAATATCACTTCTGAACGTCGAGGGGAAAATCTTCTTCTCTGTTATGGCAGCAAGATTGACAAAATACCTGACTGAAAACAAGTATCTGGATATGTCAGTCCAAAAGGGAGGCATACCAGGAATGCCTGGATGCTTGGAACATGCCACGTTGATTTGGGATGCCATCCAAAAAGCAAGAACAGAGAAGAGAGACATTGACGTAGTTTGGCTTGATCTGGCGAATGCATATGGATCAGTTCCACACGATATGATCCAGCTGGCTCTTGAAATGTATCACATCCCAGAAAACATCCGAACAATGCTGAGGAAGTATTTCCAAGGGTTCTCAATGCGGTTCTCTACCAAAGAATACACCACGGACTGGATAGACCTAGAGGTGGGCATTGCAATGGGCTGTGCAATCTCTCCCATACTGTTCGTGTTGGCAATGGAAGTCATCTTGAAAGCTGCAATGAAGAGTTCAGGTCCAGTGAATCTGGGAGATGGATACCAGATGCCTCCTCTGAAAGCTTTCATGGATGACACAACAGTCTTGTCCACGGATGAGGAAGAGACACACCAAATCTTAAAGCAGCTGGATGAGCTGGTGGCCTCTTCAAGAATGAGGTTCAAACCTAAGAAATCCCGAAGTCTCTCACTGCGAAAAGGAAAAGTGGCAGATTCAGTCAAATTCATGGTAGCCAACCAAGCCATCCCCACTGTCACAGAAGAGCCAGTAAAAAGTCTCGGAAGATGGTATGATGACTCCCTGAAAGACACACAAAGGGGATGTGAAACCAAGCAAACAGCAGAAGAAGGCCTGAAGAAAATAGATAACTGCGGACTGCCAGGCAAATACAAAGTCTGGTGTCTACAGTTCATGCTGATACCAAAGCTGCTGTGGCCACTGCTAATCTATGACATTTGCACCAGCACAGTCGAAGCAATGGAAGCCAAAATCAACAAATACACAAGAAAATGGCTCGGTGTCCCACCTGGTCTCACTGATGTTGCATTCTACTGTCGTCAAGCAATGCTGAAGCTACCTCTGAAATCCATAGTGGAGGAATACAAAGTTGGAAAAGCAAGACTGTTGAGCATGCTGGAGGAATCGGAGGACAATATCGTGAGAGCAGTTCATCCAAAGCTGAGAACTGGCAGAAAGTGGAAAGTCCAAGAGGCTGTAAACAATGCCAAGAGAAACCTCAGCATCAAAGAAATAATTGGACACACGCAAACCAACAGACAGGGACTGGGAGCAACAAAAATGCAGTGGTGGTCCAAAGCCAAAGGGAAGGAAAAAAGAGACATGATCATACAGGAGTTGAAGGAAGAAGAAGATGTCAAAAGAGTGCAGAAGGCAGTCCAGCAAGGTCAACAGGGGCAATGGACAACATGGGACAGTGCACTCCAAAGAAGTCTCAGCTGGAACGATATGTGGCACATGGCTCCTCTAAGGATAAGCTTCCTCCTCAGATCTGTATATGACCTGCTCCCCTCGAATGCAAACTTAGTGAAATGGGGGAAAGCAGACGACCCAGCATGTCCGCTCTGTCAGAAGAAACAAACAGTGGAACATGTCCTAAGCTCTTGCAAAGTAGCGCTAGCCCAAGGAAGGTATACATGGAGGCACAACCAAGTTCTGAAAGTGATCACAGATGTGGTTAGCGAAAAAACCATGACCCCAAACGCACCAATTGCTATGACAACGTTCTACAAAGCAGGAGGGAAACAGGTCTGGCCCGAAAGGGCTATGACAACCAGCACATTGCCAAAGGGTCTTCTGGATGGAGCAGTCGACTGGGAGTGTACAGCAGACCTCCCAGAGTGGAGAAATTACCCAGATGTCATCAGCAAGACAGGCATGAGACCAGACATCGCTCTCCACTCTGACTCCTCGAAACAAGTGATTCTGATAGAACTCACTGTGCCATACGAAAGCAGAATGGAAGAAGCACATATCTACAAGACCGAAAAATACGCCGGTCTTGCCAGCACCCTGAAGAAAGCAGGTCTGCGGGTCAAAATCTTCGCCATAGAGGTCGGGGCAAGAGGGTTTGTGGGCACCTCCGCTTATGATCTCATGAAACAACTCGCCATTTCTGGGAAGAAGAGGACTAGAGCCCTTAAAGCGATGGCAGAGGCAGCAGAAAGGAGCTCAAGCTGGATCTGGGCAAGGAGGAACCAAAAAAGTGAACTTCATAAGGATTAAATTCCCTACAGATGATGTGTGCCCCGTTAGCACATTGGTAAAACCGCGTACCGCAGTTCTGAAGCGCAGAATCGCCCAGGTTCGATCCCAGGCGTGGGAAAAAAAAAAAAAAAAAAAAAGACAACAGCAGAAGGGCATCCAGGAGTCATGACCTGGATGTGGCCCGGCCCCCCGAGAGTGTAAGGAATTCAGGGCCGAAACACTTGTCTAAAGGGGGTTACTTCTCTGAAGACCTTCTGTTGTCTAGCTCTCCCTAGAGTTTCTTTCTACCATTGATTGGTTGATAATGAAATGATGTGACCACCTTGGGAAAAAGTGGGTGGAATGGAAAAGATGCTTATAGAAGCAACACTGACAAAATTAGAAGGACAGCACATTGAAACGATGGTGAGAACCAGTTAACATGTTGTGCACTCTGTACTGGAACTCAGAACACTACGTTTCGCTTGCATTCCGCCTCAGATTGTTTAACCCTTTGACTCCCGCACCCTATCCATCAGAATCCTGCATTGCCAACCATGCTAGCAAAGCAAAATCTTAACCCTTTGACATACTCACCCTATCCTGCAGGAAACTGGTGGATAGGATGAGGGAGTCAAAGGGTTAAGTTTGGGGCAGTTGGTGGACAG
The DNA here is from genome assembly GCA_030674185.1 of Monoplex corrugatus. Classification (NCBI taxonomy): domain Eukaryota; kingdom Metazoa; phylum Mollusca; class Gastropoda; order Littorinimorpha; family Ranellidae; genus Monoplex; species Monoplex corrugatus. The sequence continues at coordinate 17,306,917 of CM060307.1, forward strand.
GGTGCGGGAATCAAAGGGTTAACAAACATGGAATGCATGCTGCATGGTTTATCGTTGCATTCGCGAGAAAGACGAGCGCTCAAAACTCTCGCTTGTCAAGATCCAAAGAAGGGAGGGAAGCAGTAGAAGGGGAGGTGGTGGGTGGGAGGAGGGGGAAGAAAGGAAAACCCATGTCTGATGTGTCCTTTAATCCTTTCCCCAACAAGCGACTGACCTGACCGTCGCCCGGGTCAAGAAACTAACGCCGCGGAAGCGTCTTTCCAGGAGGGTAGGAGAGGGTGGAAGGAAAAAGGGGAGGGAGAGGAGCCCGGGGCAAATAGAACATTCCAGCAGTGACGCGCGACAGATTTTGGAGGGTTTTTGACAAGCGTTGGGGATATGGAAGGGCGAGAAAAAACCGGGTTGGTGTGGGGGTGGGGCAAGAGGGGTTATAGTATGTGTGACCACTTGAGATGAATGGGCTCAGTGGCCATGACCGCGCGTACCTCATACGTGCTCTGTGGTCTACACCAGTGACAAAGGTAAGGTGAGCGAGATGAGGTTAAAAAAGAAAAGAAAAAAAATAAGAAAAAAAATAAGCATAACTTCAGCGATCATAGAGGTGTCAGTAGCCTCAGTTTCTCCTGACGCCCACCTCTTCTTCCTTGTTACTTTACCTTCCTTGTCCCATAGACATTTTCCTATAACCCAACCGTTTATAGGAAAACGAGATGATAATGACTACAGCTTTCATTTGCCATGCCTATCTCTTCAACCTAATTACTTTACATTCTTCATCCCTATACAGGATCAGGGTACTCATTAGCAGCTGGGTGGATTCAAGAAGGAGGACACAAAGAGTTGGGTTTTTTTTTTAAGTCAATCCTGAACTGCTACAGATCGAAAGGCAGGAGCTCTACCAGTTCGCCAGCCAGCCTTTAGATGAAATGAAGTGAAGCCCCAGAATGTAAGAGCGCGGTACTGTAACCTCAACTTCTCTTGCGAAGTGTGGACACCTCAGCTTCTCTAAATAGATGTGGACGCCACAGTTTCTCTTAATAGGTGTGGACACTCAGCTTCTTTTAATAGGTGTGGACACCTCAGTTTCTCTTAATAGGTGTGGACACCTCAGCTTCTCTTAATAGATGTGGACGCCACAGTTTCTCTTAATAGGTGTGGACACTCAGCTTCTTTTAATAGGTGTGGACACCTCAGTTTCTCTTAATAGGTGTGGACACCTCTGCTTCTCTTAATAGGTGTGGACACCTCTGCTTCTCTTAATAGGTGTGGACACCTCAGCTTCTCTTAATAGGTGTGGACACCTCTGCTTCTCTTAATAGATGTGGACATTTCAGCTTCTCTTTATAGGTGTGGACACCTCAGTGTGGACACCTCAGCTTCTCTTTATAGGTGTGGACACCTCAGCTTCTTTTAATAGGTGTGGACACCTCAGTTTCTCTTAATAGGTGTGGACACCTCTGCTTCTCTTAATAGGTGTGGACACCTCTGCTTCTCTTTATAGGTGTGGACACCTCAGCTTCTCTTTATAGGTGTGGACACATCAGTTTCTCTTAATAGGTGTGGACACCTCTGCTTCTCTTTATAGGTGTGGACACCTCTGCTTCTCTTAATAGGTGAGGACACCTCAGTTTCTCTTAATAGATGTGGACACCTCAGCTTCTCTTTATAGGTGTGGACACCTCAGCTTCTCTTTATAGGTGTGGACACCTCAGCTTCTCTTAATAGGTGTGGACACCTCAGCTTCTCTTTATAGGTGTGGACACCTCAGCTTCTCTTAATAGGTGTGGACACCTCAGCTTCTCTTTATAGGTGTGGACACCTCTGCTTCTCTTAATAGGTGTGGACACCTCAGCTTCTCTTTATAGGTGTGGACACCTCTGCTTCTCCTAATAGATGTGGACACCTCAGCTTCTCTTTATAGGTGTGGACTCCTCTGCTTCTCTTAATAGGTGTGGACACCTCAGTTTCTCTTAATAGATGTGGACACCTCAGCTTCTTTTAATAGGTGTGGACACCTCAGCTTCTCTTAATAGATGTGGACACCTCAGCTTCTCTTTATAGGTGTGGACACCTCAGTGTGGACACCTCAGCTTCTCTTTATAGGTGTGGACACCTCAGTGTGGACACCTCAGCTTCTCTTTATAGGTGTGGACACCTCAGTGTGGACACCTCAGCTTCTCTTTATAGGTGTGGACACCTCAGCTTCTTTTAGTAGGTGTGGACACCTCAGTTTCTCTTAATAGGTGTGGACACCTCTACTTCTTTTAATAGGTGTGGACACCTCTGCTTCTCTTAATAGGTGTGGACACCTCAGCTTCTCTTTATAGGTGTGGACACCTCAGCTTCTCTTTATAGGTGTGGACACCTCAGCTTCTTTTAATAGGTGTGGACACCTCAGTTTCTCTTAATAGGTGTGGACACCTCAGCTTCTTTTAATAGGTGTGGACACCTCTGCTTCTCTTAATAGGTGTGGACACCTCTGCTTCTCTTAATAGGCGTGGACACCTCAGTTTCTCTTAATAGATGTGGACACCACAGTTTCTCTTAATAGATGTGGACACCTCAGTTTCTCTTAATAGATGTGGACACCACAGTTTCTCTTAATAGATGTGGACACCTCAGCTTCTCTTAATAGATGTGGACACCTCAGTTTCTCTTAATAGATGTGGACGCCACAGTTTCTCTTAATAGATGTGGACACCTCAGCTTCTCTTAATAGATGTGGACACCTCAGCTTCTCTTAATAGATGTGGACACCTCAGCTTCTCTTAATAGATGTGGACACCTCAGCTTCTTTTAATAGGTGTGGACACCTCTGCTTCTCATAAAGGTGTGGACACCTCAGCTTCTCTTTATAGGTGTGGACACCTCAGTTTCTTTTAATAGGTGTGGACACCTCAGTTTCTCATAATAGGTGTAGACACCTCAGCTTCTCTTAACAGGTGTGGACACCTCAGTTTCTCATAATAGGTGTGGACACCTCAGCTTCTCTCGATAGGTGTGGACACCTCAGCTTCTCTCGATAGGTTTGGACACCTCAGCTTCTCTTAATAGGTGTGGACACCTCAGTTTCTCTTAATAGGTGTGGACACCTCAGCTTCTCTTAATAGATGTGGACACTTCAGCTTCTCTTAATAGATGTGGACACCTCAGCTTCTCTTATTAGGTGTGGACACCTCAGCTTCTCTTAATAGATGTGGACACCTCAGCTTCTCTTAATAGATGTGGACACCTCAGTTTCTCTTAATAGATATGGACACCTCAGCTTCTCTTAATAGATGTGGACACCTCAGCTTCTTTTAATAGGTGTGGGCACCTCAGCTTCTCATAAGAGATGTGGACATCTCAGCTTCTTTTTATAGGTGTGGACACCTCAGCTTCTTTTAAATAGGTGTGGACACCTCAACTTCTTTTAATAGGTGTGGACACCTCAACTTCTCCTAATAGGTGTGGACACCTCAACTTCTCTTGCGAGGTGTGAAGACGTCAACTTCTGTGGGCCCTGAGAGAAGTTAAGGTCTCGACACGTGGGGCTACCACTATGATGGCAGTGTTCATGCCCTCTCCCTCGCAGCTTCAAACTTCAGGTATTAGTTCACAAGCTAGCTTGATGATACTGGAGTTCTCTCTAGCCCAGGTAGAGGCTCGTGTTAGCAGACTAGAAGGAGGGAGATTTATCTCTACGCCCAGGGAGACCTCGATCCTAAATAAGCCTTGAGCAAAACGTCTTTAACGTATATACTGGAGTCTTTCTGAAGCCTGGGATGACTTAGGTTTTTCGCCGTTTAGTCTGACAGATCGGGTTCGAACCTGCCTCACAAACTTGTGCTCATGCAGCCTTCAGTCTGCCCAGCTGTGAATGGTTCCTGATCCTGTTCAGAGTTAGGAAATGTTACAAAGCTGCGAAGGAGAGGTGCGAGATCCTCCCTCCAAAAGCTGATCTAGGAATGATACGGTTCCCAATATTTCACTTTTCAAACGATCTTAGGATTAAGGAACAAATTCAAGTGCTTCTTTGATGGGACAGCTTTGCTTAAGGTTTTTTTTTTTTTTAGATGCTACAGGAGCGGTTAGAAGATTTATTTTTTCTTGAATTTTTCTCCAATTCATTTTAAACAAAGTAATGAAAATACAAACATCAGTAACAAAGCGTAATGGCTATGGCATTATGAGAAAGAATTCCAATTGATACAAAATATCCATGTGCTTAAATACATATGTACATTTATGAGGAACAAAAACGATTAATGAAAGTTGTCAATAGACATGGGAAGTTCATAAATAAGTCAGATTTACAATCATACTTCATAGCGCATTGACGATATGTGCATTAAAAATTAGACAGCCAGCATCAAGTTTCGGCTGCTACTAAATGGTATGAATATGGCAACCATTTTGCTTTAAAGGTGTGCAAGTTCCAAGTCAGATTTGCGTTGTCTTTTCTGTATGACATTTTGGGGCAAGGTATCGTTTGAAAGGAAATACATATGACAAGAAGGCTTTTTTTTCAAATTTGCTTTTATACATGTATATTTTTTCCGAGAAGAATAGAAGAATGAGGCAGTCGATGGCGACAAGTAACAGTGACCTTGGTCTTGTGGCCTTGACCAATCTGTCAAACTGTCACCAACTAGTTAATGGTACTCCATGCCAGACCGAATACATGACCAACTGTGGACTACAGCCAGTAAATCAAGAGCAGACGTCATTTAAATTAAATTTACTATCATTATATTATATTTATTTATGCATTTATATATTTGTTTACTTAGTCATCCATGTATTCACTTAATGATTCTTTTGTTTGTTTCTTTTCCTTTTTTGAGTGTTTTTTTTTTCCATGTCTTGTCATTGTCCTCGTGTATCTACATATATTCCAACCTGAAGTTTGGCATTCGCGAAGCGCCTGTCGCCTGCATTGTTATTGCTGGTCAGTTTGGTGACGATCTTTTCACAGCTGCCGTACTAATTGTGTTTACCATGAGCCCCATCCCTGTCCCATCTCCCTTTGTATTGCTCATCTCTCTCTATTCTTGGCTTATGTACATACATGAGCGTGCGCACACGAACTCACACACTCTATCTGTCTATCTGTCTCTGATTTGCCGTCTCTGTCTGTCTTTCTGTCTGTCTGTCTCTCACTCTGTGTTTGTGTATCTCTCTCTCTCTCTCTCTCTCACTCTCTGGAAACAAACAACCAAAACAAAAAACAAACAAACAAACAAACAAAAACAAGAAATAAACGTAGAATGAGAGGCAGACGGAGACAAACACTTGACGTCAGTTAAGTATTTTTGTGAGGTGCTAAAAGGAAAATTGAATACATTGAAACTGGAAAGAAGAAAAAAGAGATTAGCGCCTTCATTTTGCACAACAATCAACAAGAGGTATATTGCGTCGTACCGTCTACTTACGTCAAGTGCCATATTTATATGATGTAATGTGCTATAATTTTATTCTGGGCACTTCCTGCTTTAGTTTGTTACAGGTGTTTATTCAAGGTCTGTCTTCTTGAGGTTAGTGCCAACAGCAGCATTACATAAATGCTGGCATGTTCGTGCCCACCGTATCGTTCCAGTCATTTTGGTGGTGGTGTTAGCTTAGTGTTTTATATATCCCTGATCCCACCTCTTGTTTCAGTCTTGTCAGAGCATAGAGTTTTGCGGTGGCTCAGTGGGTTTGCCTGGAAATTGCCGGCAACTTTGGGTGTAGCACATTTGGAATTGCTTGAGTACGATGAACCTCTCTTGAACAATTTTCACTTTACGGCTGAGAAGGAGTGTGTAACATTTAAACACTCATCAGCTGCTGATATATATGTGTATATACATATATACATAGATACATAGATACATAGATACATATAAAGCAGTTGTTGTCATGCTGACCTTTCATGAATCGTTTCATTTCTTTGTCATCATAATCTATGTGACATGGATATAGCATGGGAAAAAAGAAGCCAAAGGTCCAGGGCCCAAGTTCCCATTTGACAGGTATTTTCTCCTCCCCTGACTGGACCTTGAGCAATGGTCTGGGTGCTAGTTTTTTCTGATGGGATGTTGAACCAAGCACGTGAACAATAGGCATGTGGCACAAATACAATAACCCACGGCAAAAGAATGGTTGTCTGTGACAAAACTCCATGGAAAACCCACTCTGATGGTTAAATGGAAATTACACTCACACAGAAAACAGGTGGTGTCATACTCTGGCGATGTACCTTTAAAGAGGAGATTTTTTTTTTATAAATATGTCATCAGTTGTTTTGCCTTTGGGATGAGCAAGTTGGCAGCGACGTTTTAGAAACTTGTTCTGTTAGCTTACTTGGCCAGGGTGCCGTACTGGTGACGCAGGGGTCATGAGTTTTACCCCAAGGAGGGCTAACATGTTTAGTGTACAATGCTATCAAACCTTTGACTCCCGCAGCCTATCCACCAGCTTCCTGCAGGAAGCTGATGGATAGGGCGAGGGACTTAAAGGGTTAAGTGTTCGCTTCGGTAGCAATGTTGACAATGAAGGATGCTGGTGGACAGGGTGCGGGAGACAAAGGGTTAAAGCAGAGGTCAAATCTACGACCTCTGCTTTAACCCTTTGTCTCCCGCACCCTGTCCACCAGCATCCTTCATTGACGATCAGGTGGACCAGTTGTTTTAGCGTGCTGGTTGGCTCTTTTGACAGAGCCGTGGACTCAGATCTGATGTCTGGAGTTCAGTCCCAGCTGGCAACATGAAAACTGGATGGCCTGTTGGCTGCCTGTCTTAATGTTCCAGTCACATTGACCACGTCAGCGTAAAGTTACATAGGTCCCTACCCATCTCACCCCTTTCCTGTTTCAAGATTTCGCCTGCATATAGTTTTGCACAGATTCAGTAAGTTTGCCGGATAAATGCTAGTACATTTGGGTGGTGCGCATATGGAATTGAATGCAATGGATCCTTCTTGAGCACTCGAAAGCAACAAAAGGAATGTTGAACTTTTTTATCACCTTGTCTTTTGATCAAATGTTGAAATGTAACGCTTGCAAACAATCAAGAAACAAACAAATACAACGAAAATTAACGAAAACATTTCATAAAGAAAAGTGAGGGATGAAAAACAAGAAAGAAAGAGCGAGACAGAGGAGAGAGAGAGAGAGAGGGAGAGAGAAGAGAGAGAGAGAGAGAGAGAGAAAGAGAGAGAAGAGAGAGAGAGAGAGAAAGAGAGGGAGAGAGAAGAGAGAGAGAGAGAGAGAGAGAAAGAGAGAGAGGAGAGAAGAGAGAGGAGAGGGAGGGAGAGAGAGAGAGAGAGGAGAGAAGAGAAGAGAGAGGAGAGAGAGAGACAGGATCGTTTTCTGGACACAAGGTCATCGTGGTCTTCACTGCCATGGCAAAGCGAGAAGAGGGAACAGTTAGGCTTGGAAGCAATTGTCAAAAAGATTAGATGATGCAGTTCGCAGCGTTAACCACAAATCCCTCCCTTCGTTGTGACTGAATTGGGATTTTACGTGGGGGTGGGGGATGGGTAGGGGGAGAGACAGACTGAAAGTATGGGCGTGACAACTCGAAATGAAAGGCATGTAGACATCCGAAAAACAACCCAACGGAAGCCTCTGACAGATGTACGAGAAGCTTGTGGTTCGTCAAACAAACAACATGAAAGTTTGTTGGCGAATTTTGCTTGTTCTGCAATAATTGCAATTCGCACACGATAAGTGAAAATTCTTCAGTGTTTACCCAAATGTGCTTTCATTTAGAAATATTGGAACTGTCTAGTCTTGTGCGTGTGCAGCGGGTTTTACAGGACAGAGATTCTAATAAACAGGATCCCAAGCTTCCATGGAAAGGTATAGAAATTATTGGATAAATCTGTGAAATTCATTATGGGAAAAGATAACTCGCTCTGTTACTTAAAAATGGTATATTACAAACAACAACAACAACAACAACAACAACAAAATGCTGGCTGTGTAGGGCTGCTGTTTTGCATCATCAATAATTACAATTATGGCTTTAACAAGTAACACCACGAGGGTGCGGATGGGACCCGGAACACCAACGCCTCGCCACTCTCCGGACAATCACCTCCCAAGCTCCCGACGCCACTCGATAGTCATTTCCTCTAGCAAAGGGAGGCTTTCCATGCGTTGCATGACCCATTGGGACCCAGTCATCAGTTACCTTGTATACAAATAGTATGACAAGGTGGGGAGATGACAAACCCCGGGACATAGCCACATAACTCGCAGCAGATCCAGCCCAGCCTCCAGACCAAGAGAGAATGGAAGAGCCCTGTCACGTCCCACTCTGGTCTTCATCTCTCTTTCGGGCAGCCCGCCCTGCCACTACTCGCATCGCTGCCAGCTCCTTTCCCCTTACTATAATTACCAGTCAGAAGCTCCCAATGTCGCCTTACTTGAACCACAGGGGTTGTTTGAACGGCCGCGAAAGTGGCCAGGGATGATGCTCCAGACACAGCCCATTTTGCTGTTCAGCAAGGTCTGACATGCCTCGAACGGGATCCCAAGTTTGCCGTCTTTCCGAGCAACCAGCAGGTCTTTCCCTGAGGTCATCAGGCCTGATTGCCTGAAGTCTGCGGCCAATTATTCCC
>CM060307.1:17318002-17335502 GCA_030674185.1 Monoplex corrugatus
CACTAAACTTGGTATCTATAAAACACTCAACTTGGTATCTATAAAACACTAAACTTGGTATCTATGAAACACTAAACTTGATATCTATAAAACACTCAACTTGGAATCTATGAAACACTCAACTTGGTACTATGAAACACTAAACTTGATATCTATGAAACACTAAACTTGGTATCTATAAACACTCAACTTGGTATCTATATGAAACACTAAACTTGGTATCTATGAAACACTAAACTTGATATCTATAAAACACTCAACATGGTATCTATGAAACACTATACTGACACCACCAGAATGATGAAAACATTACGATGGGCAACGAACAGGCCAGCTTTTAATGTTGCGGTCTAGGATTGAACTCATGATATCCAATCTTGAGTCCACGGCTTTTTCAAAAGACCAAAACCAACCTGCGTCACGTATGGATGTCTTGGCACAGTAACTCGGTTTAATGGTGTGCTGGAAATCCGAATTGTATGGCATGGAAACAACGCCATTATTTAAAACAGCAGGGAAGATATGGCAGGACATTTTTTTTTTAATTCAACTATTATCTTCTATAGAAAATAAGGAAACATCTGGACTGGCACCGCCCCTTGATTCTGATCGGAGCCTAATGACGTCAGCGATGTCTGGCTGCTTTGACGTAAAACAGTGTGTACACTTAGCTGCTGTACCTGTTGCCTATGGATCAGACTCAGCTGTCTGGCAGGTCGCTGAGTCCATCAGTGCTCTGCTATCACGGGCAATTAGACGTGCATCTTTTGCGTTGTGAAAGAGGTTTTATGGTTGGAAAGAAAAGGGGACGGATTGCAATCGAAACATCCTATTATAATGTCTCACTTTGAGGGCGATCCCCCCGAGCAGCAATGCTATCTTGTGTTGTGCCGTTAAAGATACATTCTGTCCTATTACTCTGAGGGTTTACAGTGGTTATTGCCTCTCCCATTCCTGACCACTCACCACTCCTGATAAATCTTGCAGCCCCACCCATTTCTGTCTGCCTGTCTGGTTCTCTCTCTCTCTCTGTCTCTCTCTCTCTCTCTGTCTCTCTCTCTCTCTCACTCTACATATATATATATCTCTGTTTATCTCTGTTCTCTCTCTGTTCTCTGTCTCTCATTCTCTCTCTCTCTCTCTCTCTCTCTATATATATATATATATATATAATATATATGTCTCTGTCTCTCTCTCTCTCACATTCTCTCTCACTCTCTCTCTCTCTCTGTCTCTCCCTATCTCTGTCTGTCTCTGTCTCTCTGCCTCTGTCTCAGTCTCTGTCTCTCTCTCTATTTATCTATCTATCTCCCCCCCCCCCTTCCTGCCCCATCGCCAGACAGTTATTCCAGCTGTGCCCAACATTAAGGGTGGGTTCGGTGAAGATGTTTGGGGCTGGATTCTGTAAAGAGATAAACATTTTGCCACCCAGACAAAGCTATGCAGTTAATAACAAAGAAAGGCACACCTGCGCCATTGGCTTATTTACAACCTGGCGATGCAGACCACACCGCTTGAAAACACGTCAGTGTCTGTGTCGGTGGTGCACACACCGCACTTTGCTCCATCTTGTCAGTGAAAGATTGTCTGGAAGAATGATGGATATCAGAAAGCATGGACAGACATAGTTATTTACTAGTCAAGCTTTCTGTTTTCATCTTGAGAAAAAGCAAACAAAGGAAGAAAGAAACAAAAAATATATGGTTGCAAAACTGCTAAAGGAAAGACTAATTAGATCAATAAGTATTTAAATATCGAGTGACATAAGGGAAAATAGCTATAGATCTTGCAAAGACAGGTCTATTATTTTACTGCCCAGTTTATTATATTTTTACTGCACATTGGAGTCATTTCGTAAACTAGTGAGGTAACACAATGACATGTTTTATTGTTCTTCCGTCAGAATTACATAGACATAAATGAACTGAAATGGTTTTATAAACAGGAATAAGAGGTATGCCACCCGTCCCAATATTTACAAGCATGAATCCCATTTCGTATTCCACTCTCCAGTATATTTTCAGAGACCAGAAATGGTTATCTTCATGGAATCTTTGGAACGATATTGAGCCATCCCTCGGAATGGTATAACAACTGAAGATTCCAAAACCTTCACTGTGTTTGTATTTTACAACTTAAAACTCGGGTATTATACAGTAGTAAATCAAGAGAGATATTTATGACATATTTGACAAAGCGTGCTTGTTGTCAGACAGGTCAATGGTCTTCACAGTCAATTATGTACTGTCTATCATGCCTAATATCTGTGACCATTGCCTCTTATTTACATACGCTGTCGTCTTGGACAGTCAGACAGGCGAAGGAGTGCTGTGATCACACACCGCAAAATGTGATCTTCATGTCTGTCTTGATGTACAAAATAAGCAACATATGCAAAAGTAACCACGGGCGAGGCCTCTGTTGTCTGAAGGCCTTTTGTGGCCTGAAATGTTAAAATGAACAGTGGTGACCATAAGACTGTGAAACTTTCGCCTTTATTAGAACATAAATTCAGTTTCCTTCAGGACCAAATTTCATAATTCACGAAAGCTTTTTTTATGGACACACACACACACACACACACACTCTCTCTCTCTCTCTCTCTCTCTCTCTCTCCTCTCTCTCTCTCTCTCTCTCTCTCTCTCTCATTGACAAAGGATTAAACCAGCCCCGCCTGAAAATCGCAATTGTAAAATCTTGCGAGGGTTGATTATTTAACGAAATGATGAAATTGGTGCAAAATTATGCTGTAGCAAAACAGGTGTGCACACTGATGTTGTCAACTATCGAAATTATGGGACTTTAAGTGAAAGAAAAGAAGCGGGCTCCCAAGAAAAACCAGTACCAGAGCTAGAGATGACCGTTTGGTCAAGCGTAATGCTACATGCTCTCCACCAAAAGAGTTCTTGCAAAAAAAATACGTGCAGCTTTGCTTAGAAAAGATACAGATGTCAGTTGTATGACAGCTTTCAGTCAACTGAGCAATACGTTTGTTAAAATCATTCAAAGGAGCTCGAAAACCCCAACAAACCATTGCAATGAAATGTCAACGTCTAGCATTCGTTAAAGTCATGAATCCTGGACAGCTAAAAGACTTGGGCGCAAAATCATGATAACAGACGAATCTATCCTTTTTCAGCTTGTAGTGCATAAATGACACATTAGAAGGCATAATGTTACACTATTTTCATGTTCTGAGTAGCTGTCATCGTGCTCGTGGGTTTATGTGCAGGCTTAAGGCTTGTGCCATGATCATTCTGGATCTTCCCCATCATATGGCACCATTGACGTTAGTGCATATGGAATTCATTCCGAGTGCGGAGACGTCATCTTGAGAAATTGAAACTGAAACTGAAACTTTCATCGTGCAGAGTCACAATTTCCGCCCTTCGTATCTCTGATAGTGAGGATTTCTTAACCTGTTTCTAAAATTCGCTACAAATCACCACAGTTGCTCATCAGTTGGCAGTGACAAACACTTCATGAGCCTAAATCATATGTTGATAATACATGTAGATGATGCAATAACATCAAGATATTTCGTCTTACAACACCGAATGATGTAATACCACGCAATAACATCAAGGTATTTCGTCTTACAACACCGAATGATGTAATACCACGCAAGGTTTTTAAAATGCGGATTTCGGGCGGGGGTGGTATTAAACTTTTGTCAATGTTTGCGTGAAGGCCCACATAGATCTATAATGCAAACTGAGTTTTTTCCTTCTGCTTTCGACAGCTCAAAAATGGTCTATCCAATGTTCTGGATGAAGTCTTCAAAAGGTTCTCTTTGTTCCCCGAAAGTTGTTGTTCCAGGGTTGGTCATTAAAGCAGCCACTGCTTGATTGTTTTGTTTTTGAATACAGTTTTATATTCTTCTGAAGTAGTAGTAATGGAGTACAAATTGTACACAGATTTAGTATTATGAAGGACAAATAAAGAGTTATGTTGTGTAGCTGGTGTGTGTGCACATATGTGCATGTACATGTGTGTGTGTGTACGTGCGTGTGCGTGTGTTTGTGTGTACCCATGTTTTTTGTTGTTGTTGTTTTTTTCACTTCTGATTTCAATTTAAACGTCAAGGTTGTGATGGCGATTACCGCTAACGTTTGGATTTGGTTTGGTGTATAAATAAACAACTTACTGCCAAGTTAAAGATCCAAAGGTCAAACTGCGTCAGAGTTCACTGTTCTGTCCATGTAGAAGATGGGTACAGTACCGGCCTTCATATTTACCTTACTGTCCAGACAAAACAGGCAAGTACTATAAAAAAAACAACAACCATGAACCCACTTGAGAGCTTCCCAAGCAGAGAAACTTAAACAAGGAGCCAACAAATTTTGAGTTTGATGCAAACGAAACAACAAGGGAATCTTCAACAGAGAAGAAAACAGAGAGAAAAAACATGGTTATCGGCCAGAGAGAGTAAACATCAGTTGGTGGTACCAAGGAAGTTCGTGCGCCTGTGTCAGACATAATCATGTTGATGAGAGGAAGAAACTGGAAAGACCACCACGTAAGATGGCACTAATTAGGCAACAAAAACAAACAAACAAAGAAAAGAATGCGGCAGTCTAGACAGTGACCTGACGGTGGTTGCTGATGATGTCGGGCAAGTACGACTCTCACATCTTTCCCTACTGCTGCTCCTAATTTCAGTCCGCTGATTTACAGCCAGACGGTGCGGACCACACACTTGAAGACGCGTCATGTCTGTGTGGTTGCAAGCACACTTTACCTTTTTTTTCTTCTTTTTCCTTCTTCTTCTTCTTTTTATTTTACTTTAATTTATCACTGGCTCCCAAGCCTGGGTAGACTTCAAGCTCTGAAGTTCCTTTACAAAGTTTTTTCTTCAAAACTACTCTGCCTGTCTTTATGATCTCCTATCCGTATAAACTCCTTCTTAACAGCTCTAGTCATCATCAGATAAACACATTCTCTACGTTCTCCGCGTAAAGAGTAATACTTTTGGCCATCTTTCATATTGCTTACTGTGCACTACAACAATGGAAAGTGCTTTCCTATCATTCTCAAGCTTTCTCTTTCTGCAGCTCTTGATATCATTGACACCCTATCCTCTTCTCTCTTCTTGAGCACACATTTGAATCCAAGGTGATGTTCTTTCTTGGTTCCTGTCATACCTGTCTGACAGCTTTCAATCTGTTATGTCCCAGCCGCTTACCCTTACTTATCCCCCCCCCCCCCCCCAAGGCTTTGTATTTGGGCCAGTCCTCTTCAACCACATGCACATCGACATGGCACCACTTGCAAGAGTCATTAGTTCGTGCAAAATGACATATTTCTATGCTGATGACTCCCTACTCTACAACAGTGCATCTCCTGAAAATCTTTCAACTCCTCTTTCCAAAGTTTCTGACTGTTACGTTGAAATCCAGAAATGGATGAAACCAGAATCAGCTCAGTTGAATAGAGATCAGACAAAAGCAATGATCACTGGCACCAAGCATAAGCTTTCCACTGTAAAAAAAAAAAGTTCTGTCCAACTTTATAGGTGAAAACACTATTGTACTTTCTGATTCAGTCAAGGACCTTGGCATTGTTCTTAATTTCAGCTCTCTATGCAGACATTCATATTCCAAATTTGTTAGCTTTTGTTATCATCAACTGTTACGTTTCAGTTCTCTTCGCATTTATCTTTCAGTTTGGCAGATTCAGTTCTATTCGCAACATCTTTCAGTTCGGCAGATTCTAAACTTGTGATTTCTCTTCTCTTCTTTTTTTTTCGTATCGATTATTTTAAATCTCTGCTCTCTGAAATGCCTGCTTTGTCCATTGTATGCCTCCAGCATATATTGAATCCTGTGGCCCGTCTAGCCCTTTGTTAAAAAAGACTTGATCATGTAACTCCCACGCTTCACCTTCTCCACTCGTTGCCTGTTTCTCAAAGAATTTCACACAAAATTAATACGTTATGCTACAAGTGTGTTAATGGTATTGTACCTACTTATTTTCATGACCACCTGCGAATGTATCCCCCTGCGTGACCTCTTTGTTTTGCTTCTAATACTCCTTGTTTGCAATTTCCTCATACAGATGTCCCACTGCTCATTTTCTGTGTCTGGTCCATACACGTAGAATGAGCTTCCTGTTTCTCGTCCTCAGTCATATACACTATATTCTTCCAAGTCTTAACTGAAGACATGTCCATCAGTGATTTCACCCTCTACGTGCCCATCGTTCCGTCTCATCCCCCCCTGTCCTCCCCCTGTCCCCCCCCCCCTCTCGGTGTGAATACGCTTTGTTTTCTAAATTTGTGTTCATAATGAGTGAATGGTTTAATAAAACATTACAGTGTGCGCTTTGATGTGAATATCAAGATTTGGCATCTTATGAATAGCATCATCATTATTATTATTAAATCAAAACCAGAAGCATAACAAAATCCACGAAAGAAAGGAGCAATGGCCTCTCTGGAACAGCAGTTTTGGAGAAACAAAGAGGACAGTCAAAAAACATATCCTTCATCTTGACCACCGGCCTGACCATTCGATGCGTGGCTATGCCTAAATGCAGAACTCGTATATATGATGTGAATGGTTGTTGTCTTAATGAAAGGAAACAGGCAGAAATTTAACGGGATATCTCTTGCAGCTGTCGCCCTAACGCTGACACTGTCCTGTTTGTGCGCTGAGACAGGGTGATGGAGAGAGGTCGTTTTTTTCCACTTCAGACCCCCAGATTCACCCGTTACCGCTTCTGTTTCCCTCCCCCGTCTTACCCTCCCTCTGTCTACCGTTCCATTCACACTTTACGTCTCCCTGGCAAAAGATTTCCCTTTCTGTGTCTTTAGTATTCATACGGCTGTACAGCCCCTTCTCACTTTCCTACTATCCCCCCCCCCCCCCCCCAGCATTTCCCTCCCACTCCAAAAAAAATTCCATTCTTGAGTAAAACACACTGAGTTTCATTCATGCGAGGTGTTGTGCCTGCCATTTTCTCCGGATCCTTATTCACAGGATGTGTCAAACGGCGGGGCCGAGTTAGGATTGTGTCGTGTTGATAAATGTTTCACCTTTCTCAGCAGTTCACACTTGGTTACTTCCAGTACTTCAGCAGGTTACTACAAACAGCTCCGGGCAGACGCTGTGTTGAATATGACCCACGCTGACATTTGCATGACAGTATGTACTCTTTGTACGTTGTATAAAGAGTGGTGTGTTTGATTTATGGAGCAAGGATTTTGAGTGTGTGTGTGTGTGTGTGTGTGTGTGTGTGTGTGTGTGTGTGTGTGTGTGTGTGTGTGTGTGTGTGTGTGTGTGTGTGTGTGTGTGTGTAATTTAAGTTTCGAGAAGCTTTTGGGATTTTGAACAACCCATCTAGTCTATTATCTTGATCACGCAAAACATGCAGGAAAAAATCATGTTTGTCATTTTTGAACCGAAATGGTTTGAACTGTCATCATCATCGTCGTCGTCATCTCATCATTATTAAAGTCATTTTTGAACGGAATGGTTTGAACTTTCATCATCATCCTCATCATCATCGTTATTATGATGTCATTTTTAAACCCGGAATGGTTTGAACTTTCATCATCATCATCATCGTCGTCATCATCATCGTCGTCGTTCGTCGGTCGAATTCATCATCATCATCATCTGTCATTTTTGAACCAAAATGGTTGAACTTTTATCATCTCAGTCATCGTCGTCGTCGTCGTCATCATCATCATTATCATAATGTCATTTTTGAACCGAAATGGTTTGAACTTTCATCATCATCGTCGTCATTATCTTCATCATCATCATCATTGTTATTATCATAATGTCATTTTTTAACTGGAAATGGTTTGAACTTTTATCATCATCATCATCACCGTCATTCATCATCATCATCATCATCATCATCATCGTCATCATTATGATTATTATGTTATTGTTATATCATTATTATTACTAGAAGGCCAGACACAGGGAAGAACAGATTGAGAGGATGAGGGGGAAAAAGAAAAGAAAATGCACTGATAAAAGACACAATGTTGTTGCATAAAAGCCGAAAAATAGAATGTCAAAAAAACTGAAAATAGAATGCAAGACAAAGAACGAAATAAAATTGAAAAAGGAGATCAGGAACGAGGGGGGTAGAGTGGCGGAAGAAAAAATATACTGATGGAGGACACTGGTAATGCATTGCCATAAAAGCTATTCAAGGATCCGCCCGCCTCTCTCTGCCTGTCTGTCTGTCTGTCTGACTGTCTGTCTGTCTGTCTCTCTCTGTCTCTCTCTTGTCTCTCTCTCTCTGTCTCTCCCCCCCCCCTTTCTCTCGTTCTTCTTTGGGATAACATAGTTGTCTAATGTACAGTGTCTATATCTGTTATGTCCTTGTTAATGTAGAGGCAAACGTTCTTGTCAAAGGGTTTTATTTCTTGCTGCCTCCTTAAATCTTGTCGTAAGAACAATGCTTTGAATTAAAAGCTTTATTTTTAACATACCTGCTGAGAATAGGCTTCATCACCTGATTGGGTTTCTGTTACGGATTTATATGTGATCAGAAAGTGAGCAGTTATTTACAAAGAGAAAACGCACAGTATTGAAACTAACTGACAACAACACACAAACAAAACCTGACAAATATCACGCAAAGCGTGTGCAGTAGTTGCGGAAAGTACATTAATTGTCTGCTCTGTCGTTTTGTTCCATATTTGGTGATTTTGTTTCTTCCCTGTCGTTCTTGTGCATTTAGAATGGTTCAGTATATGTGCCTGTCTTGTTTTGTCGGTTGAATACCCGTTCTTATCCTTATGTCATGTGTTTCTGGTTTGTAAGCATCACTGATGTAGACTGGATCGAAACCATTGCAAAACCTTGTCGGGTGAAAAGTACATCAGTAATGTAATAAAAGCAATTAAAATGACAACAACAACAACAACAACAACAACAACAACAACAGACCTACAGGAAAGATGGCCAAGCCCCAGTGCCAGTCTCCCTGTTTTGTTTTGTTTTTTCTGAAGAATTATTTGGACACAAATGGAGATCTTTCTTTTTAAAATCACAGTTATGCAATATCTAACGAACAGCGCACACGAAAAAGAATGTAAGAATGGTTAGACAAAGCAAAACAAACAAAACAAAAAACACCCAGCGAGTGCCCAGCAGCGAACAAAAGAAATGCAAGAGTTTGCGATATCCTTTCCATCCACCACCCCCACCTCCCCTCCTTTGAAACTTCATTCAGTTTCAGCATTTCTGACAAAACCGCAAGCGTTCCAAACTTGAGGGTAGAACTTGTTTTGTCATATTCTGTCTTCCGCGGTGGCGAAAGGACCAGCGGGTGGTAGACATGCACATGTGTTGTAGTCATGTGTGCTCTTCATTGCCAACACATACATCTTGTTTGCTCGCAACAACATCAAACGGCCTGGAGGCTCGCTGTAAGAAAGTCGTTAACACGTGAATACACAAATCACCGACGCTCTTTTATGAAAATTCAAAGCCGCAAGAATGCGTTTGGTTCAGAAACCAGACTGTCCCGGTAGCGTTTCATATGGTTCTTTTACAATAATGCGGGTTTTTTTTTCTTCTTGTTGTTGGCCCCTACCCAGGGGATTCTTATAGAACGAATACGTTTTCTTCTTCGCTTTCTCCCTTAACCACAGGATTCTTGGAGAAAGAATTCTTATCCTTGTCTCTCAACTTGAGGATTCTTGCAGCACGAATACTTTCTTATTCAGTTTCTCCCTTGACCAGAAGATTCTTGTGCAATGAATGAATTCTTTTTCTACTTTTTGTCTCGTAACCCGAGGATTCTTGTGTACTGAATATTTGTTGTTGTTTTTATTCTTCTTGTCCCTTAACTGAGGAGTCTTGGAGAATGAATTTATTTTCTTTAATATGTCGCTTACTCCGAGAATTCTTGTGGAATGACTGCTTTTTTTTCTACTTCATGTCCTCAAATATGCGATACTTGGAAAAAAAATAATCCCCTAACGGTAAGGTTGTTAGAGGGGACGGCGGGGGAGGAGGGGGCGGTTAAGACGGAAGATCCATCTTCTCTCTCTCCTCCTCTCTCTCCTCTCCTCCTCTCTCTCTCTCTCTTCTCCTCTCTCTCTCTCTCTCTCGCCACTCTTTCTACTCTCTTCTCCCCACTGCATTACGGCTCTCAATACTACTTACCTTCCCTATTCCAAAACAGTCGGATACCCATTCACAGCTTCATGGGCCGGCGGTTGCACGATTTATTCATTTATTCACTTCATACCACGGGTCAGTTTGAAACATCTGCAGTCTGATTTAAAGAAGGATATCATTCCTCTAGTTCTCCACTACCCCGGCATCCCGTAATGTTATCTACCGTTCAGAAATTTATTGCCCACACCAACAGATTGGAAAGTGCATTGCTTTAGGAAGGGTTTTGATCGATTGGGGCCTTTTATCCTCTTAACGTAAAGCCGAGGAGGATAAGGGTGCGGCCTGACGTCTCAACGGGTTTAGCATCCCATTCATAGTTTGTAAGAGGACGGTTACAACAGAGGAATTTCCCGTCTGACCGATCGGAGTTGCGGGTCACCGGTCTGCTGCTCTGACCTTTGGTTAACCGTTGTACACACCTCCAATCCCGTTGAGAAAAAGGGTGAGTGATTCCGACTGACCACAGGTGGAAGGAAGTGTGTGAAGGTACGTGCTGGTGGCGGGGAATAGGTAGGGCGAAGTGGATGTGTTGTCTGCCTGTTTTGTCCGTGTCCTCAAGGAGCTCGCAAGGTTTTGTTGGTATTGTTAGTCATTGTTAGTTATCGTGGTCGATAAAGTCCAACCTAGCACTTTATATGTGTACCCTCATATGGGATCTCAAGCCGAAGTCTGATGCACACAGGTGGCCTCACACTGGAAACAATAGAACGCTATGCAAAAATTGGTTCTGGCCTTTATTGCTGCACGCTTTTCCACTTGGCTGCGTCCTCTTTTATTTTCATAAGCTTCTGTTCCCTTGCGAATAGCTTGCCTCCATTCAGACCTGTTTGTGGCCGTGATTTCCCATTGTTCTTCATCAATGTCACATTTCTGGAGGGATATTACTAAGTATGATGTGTTAATTAACACTGAAATTGGATTGGTTTTTATGTAGATGGTTCCCAGCGTCTGTCTGACTTGACAGTGGATGCATCTGATTTGAGGACTCGGTTGGATGTGGAACAGCGTCTGTCTGACTTGACATGGATGCATCTGATTGGACTCGGTTGGATGTGAACAGCGTCTGTCTGACTGACAGTGATGCATCTATTGAGGGCTCGTTGGATGTGGACAGCTCTGCTGTGCTGAAAGCTTATTCTTGAGTGCAATTCTTGGTACAGCGGCCACACGTGCAGGCTGATGGCTATGGTTTTGTGGTTGCTGCTACAGCCTGTCTTCTCTCTCTCTCTCTTCTCTCCCACCACAGTCGAGTTCGTTTCTACTCTGCAATGACGATTGCCTGCACGTACAACTTGTCGTCAAGCACAGTGATTTGAAGCAGGCTACCGTTAGTGCCTGTACTGTACGCCAATCCGTTGCACGTACAACTCGTAACTGCTGTCCCTGTGTTGATTTTTCTGCTTTGCAGCAGCACCAAAAAGTAACCTCTCCGGGACACAGGCCTGGGCAATGAGTATGGAGATCTTGAGCATACATAGTATTTAGAACATAAGATGTCACAATACCCTCTAATATCACTTATAGTGAAAAGACGTTAAATTAAAGAACGAACGAAATAACATTGGAAATGATGACAACAAGGGCGACCAAAAACAAAATAAAACAAGAACAACAAACAAACAAACAAACAAATTAAAACCAAAAAATAGAAAACAACCGAAGAAACAACCAAAAAAATTCATGTATACTTGTATATTTCATCTTGCTTCATCACATTCAATCAGTCCCGCATCTCCATTACATTAAACCTCAGCTAACTTTGATATACAAAGTAACCCTTTCCTTTAGCTCATTTCTTTGCTGTTAACTATCGCTTATACAAAAATCTCAGAGATGGCTCGTAACCGGTGTAAATTTTGATGGAACTGTTTCGTTTCAGACAACAAATATACTCTATTTATCGTATGTTACTTTGAGCTTTGGGTAATCAATTTTGATAATGATGATAATAATAATGATGATGATAATAATGATAACATAATAATGATGATGATGATATATTGACATTTCTAAGGCGCAAAATCTTGATACAAGAATCAAATCAAAGTGCGCACCCTCATCATTCACCAATTCAGTCACCCTACAACAACCAAAATTCAAGGGCACGAAGCACAAGTTGACTGGGAGAGGGAAGACTGGAGAGCAGTGGAGCAAAATAGTGGGCATCTAGAGCGGGAAATCACTGCTGGATAGAAGAGTAAGTCTTCATGCTAGACTTGAAAGAAGACAGAGTATGTGATTATCGAATGGACGAGGTAAGATTGTTCCAGTTGTACGGACCAGAACAGAAGAAGAACGGCGACCGACTGTGGTACATTTGCACCGAGGTATTGTAAACAACTAGTATCAGAAGCAGAATTGAGAGGTCTGGCAAGTGTGTACATTCGGAAGTGATCACAAAGATGAACAGGTGTAGTACCATTGATACACTTACAGCATAATGTATTGATTTTGCATGAAATTCTTTGAGAAACAGGCAACAATTGGAGAAAGTAAAGCAATCCGTTGTTATTCGAAAAAGAAACTGTTAAAACTCTTATCTGTTCCTTTGTGTCATCAAAACTTGGTATTTGCAGTTTTGTATTAGTTTGCTATCGTTCTGTCAAGTCTTTATTGTTAAGTTTTTGCCAGCTGGTTGTCCCACATACCTTCTGTTTATACGCCAGAAAATGCAAAATAATCCTGCATGACTTACATTTTGGTACATTTAGGTCAAGTTGTTCTGCTTACATCGTACCTCTTCTCCACTCGCTTCACTGGTTCTCCGTTGAACTTGGAATCTCTTACAAGTTGCTCCTGTGTGTTTGAAGTCGGTGAACGGCCGAACGCTACTGTACAATTATCTGAACTGCTTCAGTTGTAACCGTGATCTTGCCGTCCCCAATCTTCTGCAGATTTGCAGATTTTCTTACGTCAGAACAAAAACAATATGAACCACGTTCTTTCGGTGTGACTTCTGTTCCATTATTCAAATCTGTACCCACCCACCCTCACCCTTCCAAAAAGATAATAATTTAAGACAATATTCTTGTCTGAATGTGTCTTTTTCTAACTATGCAACATTATTCAACATCAGTTTATCAGTACTGGAATCTAATGTGGTGAGAGAGAGATGGAGGGGGGGGGGGTAGGAGTGCGGAGAATAAGAGATAGAGTTAGCAAGAGAAAGTAAGAGAGAGGGGGAGGGAGGGAGTCTGCGGAAGGAAAATGTTAAGTTTCAGTTCAAAGATTTGGAGACTAGTTAATGAGGCATAACGAACTGGAGTTTTTCACGCTTAGTATCGTATTGTTTCTACACATTACCCCGTGCACTGCCCCTCCGGCAGCTCCCACCCCCCTTTCCCACCTCTGCTCCCCCGCCTCTCCTGCCATCGTTGTAGCGCGTGCGTACGGCAGTCAGTGGGAAAGACCGGCGCCATAGACTATAGGGGACTGAGACTGAGGTCACATTCCTGCCTGTAACTTACGGGCTGTCTGCTGCTCGGTCGCTAAGTTATTGATGGGTCGTCTGGACACTCACCTCGCCTTGTTTTCTCCTTCAGTGTCTGGCCATTCACCCGAGTCGTTTGTACTCTGTGGTGTGTGTGTGTGTGTGTGTGTGTGTGTGTGTGTGCGTGCGTGCGTGCGTGCGTGCGTGCGTGCGTGCGTGTGTGTGTGTGTGTGTGTGTGTGTGTGTGTGTGTGGTGAGTGTGTGCCCGTGTGTGTGGTCTCTTGTGATCACCGGAGCAGTGGACACAAGGGACATTCAACTTTTAAAAACGAGGTAAACAAAGAGAAAGTCTGGAAGCAGGCAGGTAGATGGAGCGACGCAGGTAGAAGTATAGACTGACAAGCGGAAATACGACAAGAGAAGAAACATGATAATAATGATGACAATCAGATGAATGGACGAACAGATAAAAGGAGAAAGCGCATCTGAGTTTGCGAGACCAACTGGATTGGTTTTCACCTTGTTGTTCGCATGTCAAATCCCCTGTGCGATAAATTGAACGGAGTGGTCAACGCCAGGGGCATCTCCCTAGATTATGTGCTCGAATGCATTGATCATCATCATCATCAGGTGCCCTGCCGCATGGCGTTGGCGATCATGGACTTCCATCTGCCTCTATCTCTCGTTGACCCTAGCATCTCCCCCACCCTCCCCGTCCCCAGCCATTTTGCAAGTCCCTCCAGCATTTTCTCCCTGGGTCTACCCGGTGCTGTCTTTCCCTCCAGCTTTCCCGCCGTGACCAGGTGCTCCAAATCCCCCTTCCTCATAAAATGGCCTATAAATGTTGCCTGTCTTTTCCTAATCTTCCTTATGAGTGATCTTCTTGTGTCTGCCTCCATCAGGACTGTCTCGTTTGTTTTCTTTGCTGTCCATGGAACCCTCAACCTTCTTCTTAGAAACCACATCTCGGCTGCCTCAATCTTGTTCTGGCTTTGTTTGTTGACTGTCCACGCCTCGCATCCGTACAACAGTATTGGTTCTATATAACATTCAAGAACTCTCTTCCTGATGTTAATTGATAGGCATTTGTTGGTAAGAATGCTTGTCATCTTCTTGAATGCTGTTTTGGCTTGGCCGATTCTGCCGGCTATTTCTGATGTGCATCTGCCGTCTGATGAAATGATCGTTCCCAGGTATTTGAATTTCTCAACCTGTGTCAAGATTGTGCCATTTGCTGTTATTTTTGCATGAGGGGATTTCATGTTTTTTACTGATCACCATGACTTCAGTCTTCCTGCTGTTTAGTTCCAGCCCCTTACCTTTGCTTTCTATTTCTAGTATATTCACAAGGTTTTGTAGGTCTCTTTCACTTTCTGCAATTTGCACGGTGTCATCTGCATATCGAATGTTGTTTATCATTTTCCCTCCAACCTTTAATCCAGGGTCTTCTTCTAGGTTTCTCATGATGTTTTCGCTGTAAAGTGAAAACAGATCTGGTGACAAAACACAACCCTGTCTGACTCCTCTTTTGATATTTTGGAAAGAGCTTACGTTGTTTTCTATTCTCATTGCAGCTGTTTGTTCCCAGTACATATTTCTGATTATTCGTAGATCTTTTCCATCAACATTGAGTCTCTCCAGTTGGTTGATCAATTCATCATGTCTTACCCGATCGAAAGCCTTGGTGTAGTCAACAAAGCATAAATATAAATCCTTATTCATCTCATTTGACCTCTCTATGATAGGTCTTAGGATGTATATGGCATTAATAGTTACTTTCCCTTCCACAACTCCACACTGTTCTTCTGCTATTTCTCTTTTGATTCTATTCCTTGTCCTCATCATGACTATTCTTAACAGGATTTTTGTTACATGGCTCATCAGACTGATTGTGCGATGGAGTTCGCATTTTATAGCCCCTGTCTTCTTTGGAAGTGCAATGAAAATTGATTTTGACATATCTTTGGGGATTTTTCCAGTGTCGTAAATTTCATTTAGGAGGACTGTTATTTTTTCTATGCCAAATTCCTCCAGGGCTTCAATCATCTTCAATGCATTGATATGTGTACTTAATTTTCTTTTCCTTTTTTTTCTTCCTGTTGAAATACTGTATGTGCATTGAAATGGTTATCGCCGTGATATGGTTCTATGCAGTCGGCTGGGCTTTAAGCAACAATAAGAATAAAAATGTCACCACACTGTTATTAAAACGACTCCTGGTTATTAAATGAAAGTTATACCACCTTGTCCCTTGTCTCTTGGCCCAGAGGTGGATTGTTCGGGCACCATGAATGATCTTCTGACGATTTTCCCTTGACCTGTCTCTGTCTTTCGCAGCCACCTGAAATCCAAGTCTGTTCACCTTCTGATGATGTCATCTGACCTCTGATATTGTTTGCTTCTTTCTGCCTCTGACACTGTGCCTTGTAGGATTATCTTTGCATGGCCTGATGGTCTGGTGATCTGAAAATGATAATCGAATAAAAAAAAAAAGTGAAAGTCCGATGTACTGATAACGCGGGTATCGTGAGCTTAACACTCAGGTAGGCCTGTTCTTCTTTGATTTCTGTGGACACAGCTATGGACTCAAGAAGTGATAAATCGAGTTCAGTCTTACCTTGCACAATGAAATCTGATCTATTCGTGTCCCATCCTAATATTCCAGTCATTCTGGTGATGTCACCTTATTGTTCCATAGGTCCGTGTTTCTCAACCCGCTCCCTTCTTCCCTGTTACAAGGTCTTGCTTGTGTATAGGGTTTTGCGCAGGCTGAAGGAGTCTGCCATTTGATTAGTGGTAAATGTGAATGAATTGCATGTGGAATTGTCCGAGTTTGATGAATCCCTCTCACATAGACTACAGACTGCACAAACTGTGACAGTGAGGTAATAGTCCTTCTGTCAGTCTGTGAAGAAAATGTTTCAGCAGAGTTGTTTGCTGATAATGTTTTGACCAAATATGATTCTTTGGTCCATTTTAAGGAATTATGGATCAGAATGATGTGATAATCATTGTACAGGGATGGTCCATGACGTGAAAAATATTTTACTTGAAGATATCTCAGTCGCTTGATAACGGATTTTAACTGAATTTGGTACAGATGTCTTGTAGGCTTCTATCGGAAAATAGGTTCCAGCAAGTTTGATCGAGACCGGTCATAGTTCAAGGCCACAACTACACAAAACATGCTTACAAGTATCTGCAAGGATGCAACAGGGATACGCCATACCCATGATGGTGCAAGCAGACAGATAATAGAAAGAACAAAAAATCCTCGGCCATTCATCAATAGCCTTTGGCCTAAATTACATCATAAAACGACGACAAAACGTCAGACTCCAGCGGGCCTCAGTAGCTCAGTTGGTTGAGCGTCGGATTGATAATGATAATTACAATATTTATATAGCGCAAAATCTTGATATAAATCAAATCTAAGCGCTGATTCACATCCTAATGGTTGTGGGTTCGAATCCCGGGGTGCACTACATTAAAACTGGCCTTCTCACTGTCCCATCTTAATATCATTGTTGTTCTGGTGATGTCACTAGAGGATTAGATGAGTTCCTCCCTTCCTGTACTTCCTTGGGATGGTTATCCCCGTCGGCCATATAACTTTAGGTGGGTGCTGACGCAAAAACCAAACCAAAACCAAGCCAGACTCCCAAAAGTAAGGTCTGGGTTCGATCCTGCCTGGTACCTCCCGCCTGATGGGTAAAGGAGCCTGGTACCTCCGCCTGATGGGTAAAGGGAGCCTGGTACCTCCCGCCTGATGGGTAAAGGGAGCCTGGGTACCTCCCGCCTGGTGGGTAAAGGGAGCCTGGGTACCTCCCGCCTGGTGGGTAAAGGGAGAGATGTATCGATCTGTCAGGGCATCAATGGTCATCTCATCCGATCATCCGGTGGTCAAGCCATCTGTTAT
>CM060307.1:17340502-17378002 GCA_030674185.1 Monoplex corrugatus
AATAGCAGCAGTTAGCAGCACCATTAAAGATAAAAGAAAGAGAGAAAAAAACAACAACAGGAGATCCATCAAAGCCCCCAGGCAAGCAGTTATGTAGCATCATTACTCAAGGCAACTATCTAACGTTTTACAGTTACAGATTGCACAAAGAAGTGAACAAGACGGTGCCATTACTCAAAGGAACTAACATCACAGACGGAAGGTAAAAACAGCTCAAGAAGAAGAGTCAAGCGCCGTATCCGGCTGTGGGAACTGGAGAGAGAGAGAGAGAGAGAGAGAGAGAGAGAGTGTGTGTGTGTGTGTGTGTGTGTGTGTGTGTGTGTGTGTGTGTGTGTGTGTGTGTGTGTGTGTGAGACAGAGAGAGATGAGTAGAGTAGAGAGAGAGAGAGAGAGAGAGAGAACCTCGCCCCTACATGATTCCCGTAACTCAGCCTGACAAACGAGGCCACCCGTACAGCACTTTACATCTTGTCTGTTCCTCGTCTGTCTTGTCTGTCTTCGCTGTATCCTGGGGCCCGCCCGCGCCACACACATCTACAGACTTGCAGACAGTTCACCTTGTCTCACCTGTCGTCGACCGCTAGCACTGTTAGCCATCACTGTCCTCTCCTATCTGAATCTCTCTCTCTGTCTCTCTCTCTCTCTCTCTCTCTCTCTCTCTCTCTCTCTCTCTCTCTCTCTCTCTCCTCTCTCTCTCTCTCCCCTTGTTGAAGTGTCTATGTTATCTAAGGCACAATTTGTGTGTAGTGTGACGTAGAACCTCTTTGGGCGAGGGCTGTATGTAAAAAAACATATATTTGTCTATTTCATACCCTCGTAAATAAAAATTTGTTCTTGTTCTTGTTCTTGCTTTCTCTCTCTCTCTCCTCTCTCTCCTCTCTTCTCTCTCTCTCTCCTCTCTCTTCTCCCACTTCTCGGTGGCTGATACGGTTGGAAATTCTGGCACTAATGCACGTAGCTGAAAGTTGTGTTGTGATCAAAATATTACAATACGCTGTCTTGATACGGGAGACAGATATAGCCTACACAAAATCACTTTATCATCATGATCATCATCACCATCATTACTGTTATTATTATTATTGTTATTGTTATTAGATATAATAGAGTGTGACTATGATCGGTGGGAGGACTGAAAGGGATCAAGAGATCCTCATACCATGATACTTTTTACGTTGTCAGTAAGTAGCATGAATTGGATAAAAAAAACAAAGTACTTTGCATGTCAAGAACGGAAATAAGAAATCCCATAAATCTTGAAGGTTCATTTTGAAAAGTCTGGCAAGTGGTAGACATAAGTTAGTCGGACGCCAGAAACATTTGGTCCGTAGGTTTAGTTTCGTGAATCAGAGAGAGGAAAAAAGAGGAAAATTGAAAAGTGTCGCAAGTTGTGGTTATTCGATAGTCGAACATCGGAAACATTCTGTCAGTAGGTTTAGTTTCTTGAACAAGAGAGGGGTGGGGGGGGGGGGGAGAGGAAAATATTTTCGCAGGTAACAACAAATTGAATATATCCTCCCCACTCCCAACCCCCCACCCCACCCTGACCATGTTAGAGAGCGAGTGTGACACATACTTGCTGCAGGTATAAGCATCTTGATCACAACCGCAGTGCACTCGTCGTGCCGCCTACCTCATCTGTTGGGAATGATGACCGAATTTCCCGCCTTCGTAAAAACTTCCTGTCCGTGTGTAGTCGCGCTCGTTACTGTAAATTAACACGAGTTTGGTAACTGGCTGGGGGTCAAAACAACAAGCCCACCTACGTGTACCCGCCATCCCACACAGGAAAAGACCGTGGCTGCGCCACCTATCTCCCATGACCTCACGTCCTCTGTGAAGCATGATGACAACAGACAGCTACTTCATCTCAACAAGGATTGATGCGCACGCGCTGCACTTAGGACAACTCTATTACGGGAAAAGTGTCTGCACAACCGCATTTGAAGAAGGGGTTTTCGGCAACTCTTTCGATAGTCACACTCCGCAAACATTCGGTCCGTTGGTTTAGTTTTGTGAATCAGAGAGAGAGAGAGAGAGAGAAAGAGAGAGAGAGATGCTTATAGGTATTCATGTACATGTATGTGTATTTATGTTGAAAGAAATAAAACACATTGTGAACCCTGATTTCATTTCAGACCATTTCCAATATTCACATACTTGTTGTCATACTAGAGTGTTACTGTATTAAGTTTACCTGGAAAAAAAACCTGTTATTTTTTTGCATTTTAAGACAAATTGAGAAAGAATAATTTGTTCCAAAACTGTTTGGTTATCCTGAAAAAAAAAACAGTTTAGTTGAACAACTGAATTCTGTAACTTTATATCACGGAGTAGTAGTATTTGGGAACAAGGTTTTAACTTCTTGATTTGGTGACTTAGAGATAATTGTTTTAGTAAAACACTGGAATGATGTATATTTATGCTATATACTTGTTTTGTTTTTGAGTACTGCACAGCTTGTTTACAAAGACAAGAACCTTGATATCAAGGGTGAAAACAAAAAAACAAAACAAACAAAAAAAGGAAAAGGAGATAATGCATAAAAATCGGTCTGTAGAATGAACAGAACAGACGCAGCTACAAATAGTTGGAACTATAAATAGATGCTGCTGCAAATAAAGATATAGACTCGTAGACTTGTAGTTGTATGATGCCTCGGTAAAAATGGGACTAGAAAGTAATGCGAAACCAGAACAAACGAGAGGAGACTGAGAGAAAGGGATGCGGGGTGTATCAGAGATAACTGTTACAGCAGAAGGAGGTCACCCACAAAACCACACAGTCAAAACACTGGTTACAGAGCTGGCTACGCTTTTAACCGCCTTGCATCATGTGTCATGTTTGAAGACAAAACGCCAAAGACAATATTCATAATTCTCAGGCAATTTTCTTTAATGTTCCTTTCCGGCATTTGTTTTGCTTTTATTCTGATCTTCCTGAAGGAAAAAGATATCACTTTATATCTGTATGGATGGAAAGATGTAGGTCTGTCTATATGCACGTTTTGGAACAGATTGTGTTGGCAAAGACTTATCAACTGTTTGTGAAGAGTTTTCATTAAATTTCAAAAATGTCTCTTTCAACGAGTATGCTTAAGAATAGATTAGGGTGGTCCGTGTTTGAACAGGACTGGTCCAAAATGTTACAAAATTTACTTGAACAGGTGTCTTGGCTTTTGTAGGATGGAAAATATTTAAATCTGGGGGAAATTTGGTGAGCTATTGTGAGGTAGGATTTTTCATAACCTTAGTGATGGTTTGGGACGCGAGACCTTGACTTGTTTCAGGACCAGTACTGTGAAGACAGTGTCCACCTCCTATCTTCCACTGCTTTACCTTCCCTGTACCTGAAGTAAAGAGAGACACTGTCCACTTCAGGTTTGGAGGACAGGGGCGAACCCGTGCAAGTCATTTTGTAAGGCGGAAGCTCGTGTTTTTATGCCAAGCTGTTTCTGATTTTTTAAACGTCAGGCATATTAATCCATGATAAAAGTATTTTGGAGGCACCCCCCCCCCCCCCCCACTTTTTTTATCAACATTAAGCTCTTCATGATAATGAAGAATTTTATTTCTGTTTCAACCCCGCAGGTCGCGGAACCACCGGCTGCAGTCGCTGCGCTTCCAAATTCTTCAGCGGCTGGGGATGGACCAACCTCCTTCCGTGACCATCAGCCCGGAGACCCGAAACCGTGTGATGGAGAGTCTGGACCGCTTCCCTGCCCTCACACAGTACGTCCATCCCCTGCACAACACGGATAGACGCTGTTACTCTGCTTCCTGTGAGTACCGATGAGAGTGAGCACAGTACGATACAATACAATACAATACAATACAATACAATACCGTGAATACAATACCGTGAATACAATACAATACCGTAAATACAATACAGTACCGTGAATACAATACGATACGATGCGATACAATACAATACGATACGATGCGATACAATACAATACAATACGATACGATACGACACGATGCGATACAATACAATACAATACCGTGAATGCAATGCAATACGATACAATACAATACGATACAATACAATACAATACCGTGGATGCAATACAATACGACAGAATACAACACAGTACAGCACTTTTTCCGTTATCCAAATTCAGAAATTACAGTGCTAATCTATAATAGCGATGTGTTTACGGGGGGGAGGGGAGGGGAGAGAGAGAGAGAGATGATTGATGACGGTAGTAGTGGTAAGTAATGATACTTGGGATTTTAGAGTTTGGAGTTCAAGAGAGATTTGCCGCTCTCGGACACAACCGTATGCGTTCCGCCCACATGTGCCAGTCATTATCTGGCAGACTTCTTGAATCTGCACAAAACTGTACGTGCTGGTGTGGACTTGAAATGGGGTAAGAGTGAAGCGGGCATAATGTGTATGTGTTGTGTTTCATCTGTTTTGTAACAGTTTGTATGTGTACAGTAGCAAGGACTAGCTGTAACATAGATCCAGTGGGATCTAATGCTACTATCCTTGAGTAATGCAATAAAGTGCTTTGAAGTTTGAAATTGCTTCTCTCTCTGTCTGTCTGTCTCTCTCTCTCTGTCTGTCTGTCTCTCTCTGTCTCTCTGTCTCTGTCTCTCTGTCTCTGTCTCTGTCTCTCTCTCTCTCTCTCTCTCTCTCTCTCTCTGTGTCTTTGTCTTTCTCTGTATCTCTGTCTGTCTCTCTCTGTTTTTCTCTCTCTCTCTCTCTTTCTGCCTCTCTCATCTCTCTCTCATCTCTCTCTCTCTCTTTCTCTCTCTCTCTCTCTCTCTCTCTGATGTGTAAGGTTGTGTGTGCGTGTGTATGTGACTGCCGCTGTGTGTATCTGTCAGTGTGAGAAAGGGAAATGAGTTCTCGCCCATTATTGGATGCACTTTTACCACATGTGGACAACACATCCTGGAGACTCTAAACAAGTAGAAGTTTTAATGGGCACCATCAGTGCTTTGTAATAAATCGATTTTTTTCAGGACTGAGATATTGCCTTGTATGGGCGAATTTTGGCCCAATTTGGAATTAACGTTCGGTCCGTTTGGGAGTCACAACTGTTTAATACCAATCAAGATTGATCAGAAACTTTTTTTAAGTGGCTTCTGTTAAATTAAGTATAAGGTGCAGGAAATGGCACATTGTTCTTTGTACTGGCTGATCATGTTGTTGTTATAACGTTTGCTATGTAGTGTACAGTGCTTCTTCCGCGGAAAATCAGTTATAAGACAACAACGAATTGTTGGACAAGTTAATTACTTACTTCCTTTATTCGTTACATCCGTTTCCGCTCGCCCCCGCTTATACAGCCGCCAGTGGTCACTCCGGATACAGTTTTGATTAATGCAGATCTGCTTTCTTCCCGCAGGCTGCTAGGCTGGTTCCCTTGATACACCCCTGTTGTGATGATATACCCGGTTCACTCTCGGTTCTTGGCATATAAAAGTGTGCCTCTTCCCTTGATTTGTGCGTCAATCATTCTGCTGTGTGTTTCTTAGGAACCACAAACAAAAACAGAATATGCGTGCGAATTTGATTTTTTTTTTTAAAAACCTTTGCGACAAAAAAACCCAACGAAACATAAGCAAACAAACAAACAAACAAAAAAGAAGAAGAAAGAAAAAAAAAAGAAAAAGAAAAAGAAACACACGCAATCTGAATTAAAATGACTGCCAGTTTTCAAGCAAATTGAAATCAGATACACACGTAAAATAGAATGACAACTCGATTTTGACTTTTTTAAAAATCCAAGACAGAAAACTTTTCAGACAACTGGCCTTTGCCAAACGCACACAACAGTCGACAAAGAATAACTACACAACCTTAGGGGGGAGGGGAAGGAAACAGCAGCGAGACTTCCCTGATGGGTTTTTTTTTCTGAACGAAACATAGCAACCGTGCTGCTTTGTTCCACTAAGTTTTGTGTATTCATTCTTTGTTGTCTTTTGTTGCTGCAAGTGTATCTCCTATCAGGGCGTCTTCTGAGACTACAGTTTCCCTTGCATATAGCTCCTATACGGTGTCCAAGGTTGTCATAGCCGAGGGGTGGCAATGGGGACAAGCTCCCATTGTCTATAAAATGCCCCTCACGGCGCGCGTCTCCAACAGCCTCTGACAACTAAGTCCAGCTCCTAGCCTGCTCGTGTGGCTTAGATATAAGCCCGGCGGAACTGCTACTACTGATAGGAGAAGGGGTGAAGGCGGGTTACTGGCGCCTGAAAACCAGTGCTTTGGGTAGATGGGGCTCATCAGTCTGGGAAGACAGCTCATCTAAGAGAAGGAAAACTCTGATTTCAAACCTCCGCTGCCTTGCGGCCATACCCACTCATAGGAAAGGCTTCGGGAGTCAACCCTGAGGAAAAATCCGGAGCCGGAGTCCCCAAGGCAGTCCGAGGCTGTATACAGCAACGTTCTGGCAACTCCTGCGACGGCACTGGAACCATGTGTATCGGCGCTTGCCTTTCCAATGGACCATTCCAGCGACGTGGAGAGGGGGGGTCTGCTGCATGGGTAACAGCTTGCCCTCCACACTTACTTACCCAGGCCTTGCGCTCTGGAGAGGTCACTCCAGCTTCGCTTTGTAGCGTCGACTAAACACGGGAAGTAGCAGTTTACCGGTTTTAAGTCTGCATACTCAATTGGCGTAGAGTCAGACGCCAGGGGCTGCTTCCGACGGTGGGAGAGGTCATCGCATCTCACTGGGCAGCTACCGCCCGCCTTAAGCTAGGCAGCCCCCAGCCAGTAAGGTGCTGCCCCGCCACGGTCCGTTAGCCTCACTGGGTGCGTGGGGTTTAGGGTGAAAACCGACAAGCGGATCGACAACTGTGCACCAGGCAACAGAAAAACGAAAACTCCCGCCCTGAAATTGGGCACATGGAACGTAAGGACAATGACACCAGGCTTTTCTGACGATCTGCAAGAAGTAAATGATGCTCGCAAGACAGCCGTCATCGACAGAGAACTGAGCAGACTGCAGATGGACATCGTCGCCCTTCAAGAAACCAGGCTCCCAGAAACAGGATCTGTGAGGGAGAGAGACTTCACCCTGTTCTGGCAGGGCAAACCATCAGACGAGGTCAGAGAACACGGCGTGGGATTCGCAGTTAGAAATAGATTATTGGGATCCATAACCCCGCCAGCAGAAGGAACAGAGCGAATCCTGTCTCTCCGACTCCAAACTACCTCAGGACCAGTCAGTCTAATCAGTGCCTACGCACCAACTTTGGCATCCACAGCAGAAGCAAAAGACAAGTTTTATGACGACCTCAGTGCTGCTATAAGGAGAATTCCTGACAGAGAACTACTGTTCATCGCCGGCGATTTCAACGCCAGAGTGGGTGTCGATTACAATTCCTGGCCCACCTGCTTGGGTCAGTTCGGCACTGGGAAAATGAACGAGAATGGCCAGCGCCTGCTAGAGCTCTGTTGTCATTATGGGTTGTGCGTCAGTAACACCTTCTTCAACACGAAGCCTCAGCATCGAGTCTCCTGGAGACACCCGCGATCCAAACACTGGCACCAGCTCGACCTGATCCTCACCAGACGTGTCAACCTTTCTAGCATCAAGATCACTCGCAGCTACCAGAGCGCCGATTGTGACACTGACCACTCTTTGGTGTGCAGCAATGTGAAGCTCCGCGCGAAGAGACTGCACCGTACGAGAAAGGAGGGCCGACCTCGCCTTGACACCAGCAAAACACGCGATCAAAGAAAAGTGGAGGAGTTTGCGCGTGTGTTGGAGGATTCTCTCCCTGGCCCACCCACTGCAAACGCCCAAGACCGATGGGAACACTTCAGAGATGCTGTCTACAATGCCGCCATGTCTACATTTGGCAAAAAGACCAGCAAGTCAGCTGATTGGTTCGAAGCCCACTCAGAAGAAATGACACCAGTCATCGAGGCCAAGAGAAACGCCTTGACAGCATACAAAAGCAATCCCAGTGAGCAGAACCTCCAGGTTCTCCGCGCTGCTCGCAGCAAAGTCCAGCAGTGTGCCAGACAATGCGCCAATGGCTATTGGCTTCAGCTTTGCTCCCAGATTCAGATTGCGGCTGACACAGGCAACATCAAGGCGATGTATGAAGGCATCAAGCAGGCATTGGGCCCAACGCAAAAGAAAACTGCCCCTTTGAAATCAGCTACAGGGGAGGTGATTCAAGACAGAGAACAACAGATGGAGCGGTGGGTAGAACACTACACTGAGCTATATGCAAGGGAAACTGTAGTCTCAGAAGACGCCCTGAATGCCATAGAGTGCCTACCAGAGCTGGAAGAGCTTGACAGAGAACCAACCATAGATGAGCTCAGCGAAGCCCTGGACTCTCTTGCCTCTGGCAAGGCACCAGGGAAAGACGGTATTCCCGCCGAAGTACTGAAGTGCTGCAAAGAGACACTCATCACCGTGTTGCATGAAATCCTCTGCCTCTGTTGGAGTGAAGGCGAAGTACCACAAGACATGAGGGATGCTAACGTCGTCACACTGTACAAAAACAAAGGTGACAGAAGCGATTGCAATAATTATCGCGGCATATCCCTCCTCAGTATCGTTGGGAAAGTCTTCGCACGAGTAGTACTGAAGAGGCTCCAGGTACTCGCAGAGCAAGTCTACCCTGAATCGCAGTGCGGGTTCCGTGCCAACAGATCCACTATAGACATGATCTTCTCCCTCAAACAACTTCAGGAGAAATGCAGGGAGCAAAGGCAGCCACTCTTCGTTGCCTTCATAGACCTCACAAAGGCCTTCGATCTGGTCAGTAGGGATGGCCTCTTCAAAATCCTTCCCCAAATTGGATGTCCACCCAAACTTCTCAGCATCATCAGATCCTTCCACGAAGACATGAAAGGCACTGTCGTCTTTGACGGCTCAACATCAGCTGCCTTCAACATACGGAGCGGAGTGAAACAGGGTTGCGTCCTGGCTCCCACCCTGTTTGGAATCTTTTTTGCTGTGATGCTGAAACACGCATTCGGTCCTGCAGCTGAAGGCATATACCTCCGAACCAGGACAGACGGTAAGCTCTTCAACCTCTCCAGACTAAGAGCCAAGACCAAAGTCCAGCTGAGGTGCCTGCGTGACTTCATCTTTGCAGACGACGCGGCAGTAACCGCCCACTCAGCTGAGGACCTACAGCAGCTCATGACTCGCTTCAGCGATGCCTGCCAAAACTTCGGGCTTACCATAAGCTTGAAGAAAACACAGGTCATGGGACAGGATGTTGACTCTCCCCCAGCCATCAGCATCAATGACCATGAACTGGATGTCGTCCATGACTTTGTTTATCTGGGCTCAACAATCTCAGACACCCTCTCACTTGATATAGAGCTCAACAGGCGCATCGGCAAGGCAGCTACCACCATGACCAGACTGACGAAGAAAGCATGGAACAACAGCAAGCTGACTGAGCACACAAAAATCCAGAGCCTGCGTCGTGAGCACCCTCCTGTATGGCAGCGAGTCCTGGACTTTGCGTGCCCGACAAGAGCAAAAGCTCAATGCTTTTCACATGCGTAGCCTCCGACGCATTCTAAACATCACCTGGCAGGACAAGGTCCCGAACAACACTGTCCTGGAAAGAGCTGGATGCACCAGCATGTACACGCTGCTGAAACAGAGACGCATGCGCTGGCTTGGCCATGCCGTGCGCATGGACGACGGACGAATCCCCAAAGACCTCCTCTACGGAGAACTGGTGCAGGGAAAACGTCCCACAGGCAGACCACAGCTGCGATTCAAAGACGTGTGCAAGAGGGACCTAAAAGCCTTGAATATCGACAAAGACAACTGGGAAGCAACAGCCCTTGAACGGTCAGCCTGGAGACAGACTGTGCAGAAAGGTCTCTCCAAGTTCGAAGAGACACTCGCTCAGCGGCACGAGGAAAAGAGAACGAGAAGAAAGGCTGCAGCCCAGGCAGACAGACCAGCGTCAGACTTCATCTGTGCCCTCTGCCACAGGGACTGTCATTCCCGCGTCGGACTGGCCAGCCACACCCGGCGCTGCACCAGAATAGGCACCCAGAGCGCAACTCCATAGTCTTCCGAGACTGAAGGACGCCTATGATCTCCTATCCTTTCGGTCCTCTTCCTCTGTCTGATATTTCCTGGGTCTACCTGGTGCTCCTTTTCCCACTCGCTTTCCTGCTGTGACTTAGTGCTCAAAGTTCTCTTGCCTCATAAAATGTTCTATCAATGTTGCTTGTCTTTTCCGAATCTTCTTCATTAATGTTCTTGTTGTATTAGCTTCTTTCAAGACTATTTTGTTTGTTTTCTTTGACGTCCATGGAACTCTTAACATTCTTCTTAGAAACCACATTTCAGCAGTCTTAATCTTGTTCTGACTTTGCTTATTGGCTGTCCACGTCTTTTACCTGTGAGCAGTTTCTTCAATAATTGTGTATATAAACTTTTGGTTTGGTTTGTGTCGGTCGTCTGTTTCTTTGCACTTTGTTTCTAGCCAAACTTCCTTAGCTGCATTGCACTTATTCCTGATGTCCTTATCTGTCTTTTTATATTCTTCCTCTTTTCCCTTCACCATCGTACGTTCATCATCAATCCTAAAATTTATTTGTCATCCAGTTACTCTTTGCTTTTCTTTCAACTCTAGGGGTTGCTTTGCAAGCCTCATTTATTGACTTTTACAAATTTGTCCATTGTTCCTCACTGTCGCTAACATTTTCCAGAGCACTGAATTTATTTTGAACAGATACGCTAAATTATATTGCTCGTGTTGATTCATCTGTCTTAAAAGAGTCCAATATATAAGTTTGATGTTATTTTTGGTTTGTTTTCTTTTCTTTAGTTGGCAGTATTATGGTCATTGTTGCTGTCTGCGCCTGATAATGTTTTTGCAATCAGTAAAGGATTTCTAAATCTCTTATTTATGATGATGCAATTAATTATATTTCTTGTGCTGT
This sequence comes from Monoplex corrugatus, assembly GCA_030674185.1. Classification (NCBI taxonomy): domain Eukaryota; kingdom Metazoa; phylum Mollusca; class Gastropoda; order Littorinimorpha; family Ranellidae; genus Monoplex; species Monoplex corrugatus. The sequence continues at coordinate 17,351,408 of CM060307.1, forward strand.
CTCCTGGATTCATCCATGTCCATTTGAAAAAATAGGTTGCTCAAACCAAGTGTCTCCTATTATACTTGTGCCCACTCAACAAGTTTCTCTCCACTTTCATTTCGTGTGTCAAGGCCATAGGTTCAGTTATGTCATCTATATTTTCCTGTTCCACTTTAGCAGTAAAATCCCCCATTATGAGTGTGACGTCCTGTGATTTACATTGCCTGTCTCTAATTCTGCATAGAAGTTGTCATTTGGGAGTTGGTGCATGTGCTTGGATGATGTAGATGTTAAATGGCTTGCCCTCCAATCTGACTAGTAGAACACGATCTGACATAGCCTAGTATCCTTTGATAGACTTTGACTTGTCATTGTCCATAATAATGCCTACCCCTCTTTCATGTGTGCCCTCTCTAAAATGTACAATTTCATCCTTGCCCGGTGCTATCATGTCTGCTCACTGCCATCTCACCTCTCCCGGTCCTAAAATATTGATGTTCAGTCTTTCCATTTCTATCTAGCTCGACATTTTCTGGTGTTCTCTTCTGTACATTTTACCAGAACAAAATATGTACACGAAGCAGCAACAAATATTAGATATGTGGACAGTGCAATGTACCTGAACTACCTTAGACGAAGCATTGATAGGTATAGTATAATAACACTTCACAGGCCAATTAAGAATAAAGAATAGTCACTTTGCTGCCTATTTGAGCTCTGACGACCAGATTTGGTCAAAAAGGCAAACAGAACAGACAGATAGGTAGACAGATATATACAGCTAGATATGTAGGTAGATAGGTAGGTGGGGAGACAGGTAGATAGGTAGAGAGACAGACAGATTGATAGATACATAGAAATATAGATAGAAAGATAGATAGAAAGATAGACTGATAGACAAACAGACGGACATACAGAGAGATAGATAGGTAGGTAGGTAGGTAGGTAGGTAGATAGATAGATAGATTGATAGATAGATAAATATATAGATAGATAGATACATGTAGATAGATAGATACATGTAGATAGATAGATAGATAGATAGATAGATAGATAGATAAATAGATAGATAGATAGATAGATAGATAGATAGATAGATAGATAGATAGATAGATACATAGATAGATAGATACATAGATAGATAGACAGATCCTCCAACAAAGGAAAAGTTTCCCTTTGGACTGCTACCGTATTTTCATTAGTGTTTATACTGTTCTTGTTTTTATGTAGACTTCGTTTTTACGTCTAGTCGTGATAACAGTTAACAATTCACATTTGTCGGAATATAAACAAACATCGGACGTTATATTCTGTTTCTAGCGATCGTGCCTATGTTTGATGTCCTATTCTTATAGGTTTTATACTTGTTGCTAGACGTTTGCATCACATCAAGGTTGTATTTCAGCGCCAGTAATTGTATCTGTCGCGTGACAAGGAAAAGCGTGCGTGGAGGGTGGGGAGATTGGTTGGTTTTTTTTTGGTTTTTTTGTTCTCATCTTTTCTTCGTTCTTATCTTTGATGGTCTGTCTTTTCTTCTTTCTTTCTTCCTTTCTTTTACTGAAAACATTGAATGGTGTGATAAACATTGTATACTCATTATCACACGTGTAGCTCGTGAATCTCTGTCTCTCTGTCTCTGTCTCTCTTTCTCTCTCTCTCTGTCTGTCTGTCTGTCGCTCTCTCTCTCTCTCTCTGTCTCTATCTCTGTCTGTCTGTCTCTCTGTCTATCTCTCTCTGTGTCTCTCTCTCTCTGTGTCTATCTCTCTCTCTGTCTCTCTCTCTCTCTCCTATTTGAAATGAGGGCTGGTTGTAAAGAAGCATATATTTTGCTTATTTTTGACCCTTTGTTCTCGCTCTTGTTGTTCTCTCTCTGTCTCTGTCTCTCTCTGTCTCTCTGTCTCTGTCTCTCTCTCTCTCTCTCTCTCTCTCTGTCTCTCTCTCTCTCTCTGTCAACAAACGTGAATCTTCCTCGTTTTAATTATTGCTTACGATATTAAAAACCTTTCTTCTTCTTGTTCTGTTTCTTCTTCTTCCCCTTCCTGTTCTTCTTCGTCTTTAACATCATCATCAACTGCATCGTCTTCGTCATTGCAGACGCTTATATTTCCACAGCGAATTTTAAGACAAATGTCAGAACATAGACAGATCTTGCACATGTCGCTGACTACGTACTGTATCACGACAGGGTGAGCTTTGTAGTCTACGTCAATGGCTCTCACTTCTCTACCACCACCACTACCACCATCATCATCCACACATCCACCCCCACCAAGACACCCCACATTCCTTCCTCGTATCCCCCCTCTCCTTCAACCGCACATTGCCCCTTCACTGCCCCCGGTATGACCTGACTTGACCTTGTTTTCCTTTCACATGAGAGGTAACGTACAGTTTCTGAACGACTCACCTGGAGAGAGGACATTTATTTTCGTAGAGTATAGACTATGTGCCCATGGTGCAGGCCTGTAGCAACCCTTTGTTATTTTGTATATGTATAAAATTACATAATATGCAACAGAATCAGAACGCGTATTTAATGTAACAAGACAAGACAGGCAAACTGGCTTTTGTCAAGCGTAAACGTAAGACAACTAATTACAAATAACAAGCAACAAGCAGAAAAACTAGAGGAAAAACAACCAAAACCGCCATTTTCCTGTGCTCGACGAAACAACAGGTTTTGGGGTTTGTTGTTTTTTTTCTTTCCTCGTTTTTGCCACTAGTTTTTGTGTTTCTCATTTGCTATTTGTTATTTTTGGCTTACCATTACACCATTTGGAAATCTGATAGAGCAAGTCAGACTGATATCTCATCATCATCATGTACCCTGCCGCATGGTGTAGGCGATCATGGCCCTCCATATGAATCTATCCTTTGTCGTTGCAAGTACATCTCCCACTCTCTCTGTCTTCATCCACTGCGCAAGTCCATTCAATATTTTCTCCTTGCATCACTCTGGTGCTCTTTTTCCCTCCAGCTTTCCTGTTGTGACTATGTGCTCTAATTTCTCTTGCCTCATAAAATGTCCTTTAAATGTTGCTTGTCTTTTTCGAATTTTCTTCATAAATGTTCTTTTTGTGTCTGCCTCCTTCAAGACTGTCTCGTTAATATTCTTCTTAGAAACCACATTTCAGCTGCCTCAGTCTTGTTCTGACTTTGCGTGTTGACTGTCCGCGCTTCCCATACGTAGAAAAATGTTGGTTCTATATAACACTGTAGAGCTCTCTTCCTGATGTTGATTGATAGGCATTTGTTGGTAAAGACACTTTTCATACTCTTGAGTGCTGTTTTAGCTTGACCGATTCCGTTGGCCATTTCTAATGTGCATCTGCCATCTGAGAGATGACGGTTCCCAGATATTTAAACTTATCAACTTGTCTCAGTGTGGTGCCATTTGCTGTTATTTTGCATGAGGGGATTTCTTGCTTTTCACTGATTATCTTGATTCCAGTCTTCTTGCTATTTAGCTCCAGCCCTTTATTTCTGCTTTCTATTTCTATCATATTCACAAGATTTTGGTAGGTCTCTTTCAATGTGATGCAATTAGAACGGTATAATGAAGATTATCATTTTTCCTCCAACCTTTATCCCGGGTCATTCTTTTAGGTTTCTCATGATTGTTTTGCTGAAAAGTGAAAACAATACTGGTTACAGAAAACGTCACTGCCTAACCCCTCTTTTGATATTTTGGAAGAAGCTTATATCATTTTGTACTCTCATTGCTGCTGTTTGTTCCCAATACATATTCCTTATCATTCTTAGATCCTTTCCATCAACACTGAGCCTTTTTAGTTGGTTGATCGATTCTGCGTGTCTTACCCGATCAAAAGCCTTGGTGTAATAAACAAAACAAAAATATAAATCCTTATTCAACTCAATTGATCTTTCTATGAGAGTTCTTAGGATGTATATGGTATTAATAATTCCTTTCCCTTCGACAGATCTACATTATTCTTCTGCTATTCCTCTTTTGATTCTGTTCTTTGTCCTCCTCATGATTATTCTTAACAGAATCTTGTTACATGACTCATCAAGCTGATTGTACGATGAAGTTCGCATTCTATTCGAGTTCGCATCCTATAGCCCCTGCTTTCATTGGAAGTGCAATGAAAATTGATTTTGACATATCTCCTCAGCCATGTCGGCAAAATATACACCAACATTTTAGAACGCCATACTAGGACGACAGTGGAACCATTTTTATCTAAACCCCAGTTTGGAATCAGACAAGGAAGAGGATGTACAGATGCTGTTTTCGTTCTTTGCCGAATTTGCGAGAAAGCATGTGAATATCAGCATCAGCTCCACTTCATCTTTGTGGATCAGAAAAAAGGCATTTGTGTAAACAGAATGAAACTTTGGGAAGTCTTAGAGTCAAATGGGATTAAGAGGAATAGATGAAAATAGTGCCGGTATTGTAACGATCCCAGGTAGATTGTCCAACTGGTGCACAGTGCCATCTGGGATCCAACAGGGATGTATTCTTTTGGCACTCCTTGCCATCCTCTAGATTACCAAGATTATTCAAGATTCAAATCTTGATGTAGAAGCTCTTAATGAACAATTATTCAACGATGACCAAGTGATCCAAAACTATGATAAAACACGTTTCAAAACACACAAAGAAATTAAACAACAGCTATGAAAAATATGGCATAAAAATCAGCAGTAACATAACAAAGGAATCTCAGTAGGACGAACTTCTGAGAAACCGGACAGCATCAAAGGGCTATAGTTTACTTAATCTTAGAATTTTGAATATTTGAAAATGAAAATAAAATGGAAAAAGGGAAAGAAAAACTGGGACCAGAGTCTAAAAGACAAATACTGTGTGCTACCAATTTTCACCCAGGTATCCGTGTGGAAACAACAGCCAAACTGTTCAGTACAATCTTAACACCCCTACTGACTGAACAGTGACAGGCCTGGGCTTCAGCCCTTGGAAGGAGGATCACAACCGGTCAGATGCTTTTCTCGGAAGATCAGCTGGCAAGTCTAGAAGAGACGTAATTAGAAACGAAGAGAATTGAGAGATGGATGGAATAAAACCTAGATGCTGGTCAACTGGCCAACTTTCCGAGCCTCCAACACCAAGTGCTCGGGCTTCAGAGCCAGAGAGAGACAACGGCGGTGTTGGGTATATGGAATCACACACATACTCCACATCTACAATATGACTGTACGTCAGGCTTCCCATCCAATTGCAGACTGCCATCTTCGTCTTCCTGCAACTCCTTTCAGTACAGGCGGATGGAAAACTAAAGTAAAAGCGTTTGTTCGAATATTGTGTGCAATAAGTACAAGCACTACTGCGCATTTTTCATTTGAAGACGACCTAGAGATCACTAGTTTTTATTATTTTTATTTTCGTTGTAGTTTGTTTTGTTTTTGTTCATATATATATTATTATCATTTTCCGTATTAGAAAACAATGTATTGGCGTAACGTTCGAAAATAGTCATCACAACGAAAACGTCTTTTAAAAAAAAAAATTTATTTCCTTTTTTCCCGATCGTCTCCTGACTATTATATATGTCCTAACTGCACACACACACACACACACACACACACACACACACACACACACACACACACACACACACACACACACAAAACAAAAAAAACAAAAACAAAACACACACATACACACATACATACATACATATATATATATATATATATATATATATATACAGTATGTATATATGTATTATGTATCTGTATATCTATATATCTCTCTATACCACACACACACACACACACACACACACACACACACACACACACACACACACACACACACACACACACACACAAACACACACACACACACACACCACAAAAGATATATTGTGTATCATTGTTTATCGCGGAAGACGACAAACCTGGTCCTCCGAAAATCAGAATTAATGTGTCCACGGACAAACTGTAAAGTTTGCACTTTTGTCCCGTGCTTGTTTATTTGAAAAGGGGGAAATGTAAAGAGGGGAAGTGTGGTGTTCGGAGTTTGTTTAAGATGGATTCATCGCACCCGGTCAATTTCGTATGCGCTCCATCCAAAACCTATCAGTAGTTATCAGAAGATTTTCCAAATTGCGGATAACCCTATGCGCCGACAAGATCTTGAAATTGGGAAAGAGAGGGGGGAAGGATCTATGATTCAATAAGCTGACACCACTAGAATGACTGAAACTTTAACCCTTTGGCTTCTGTACCCTGTCCATCAGCATCCTGCATTGTCAACCATGCGAGCGAAACAAAAACAACCCTTTGATTCCCTCACCCTATCCACCAGGAAGCTGGTGGATAGGGTGAGGGAATCAAAGGGTTAAGGTTTTTGCAGTTGGTGGATAGGGTGCGGGAGTCATAAGGTTAAGATGAGCAGTAAACTGACCGAACGAGGGAAGAAAGAGGAAGGAAGCGGCGGGTTTTATTCTCAGCTCCCCGCCACGCCCTCCACGCCCCCCATCCCCCTCCACCATCAATGCGGAATTAAAGTTTCTACACAGGATACATATAATTTAAATACAGTGTACTTTTGTCGTGTGTGTGTGTGTGTGTGTGTGTGTATGTGTGTGTGTGTGTGTGTGTGTGTGTGTGTGTGTGTGTGTGTGTGTGTGTGTGTGTGTGTGTATGTGTGTGTGTGTGTGTGTGTGTGTGTGTGTGTGTGTGTGTGTGTGTATGTGTGTGTGGATGTTTAAACTTGGGTAGAGCAAGGGGATGGGAGAAGCATGGAAGAAAGGTCAAATGGTATTTCATGGGTCTCCGTCCACGGCTGTTTCCTGTTTTCGATCAGAAAGACGCCCCTCACCACACCCATCAACTCTACAAGGTCAAGAGAACCCCCAGTCACTGTCCAAGGACAAGGCTTGGTAACCTGCTAAGTCCTCCATCATCGTTTCCTGTTGTCCAGTGTTGACGTTGAACACAAACAGGACAATCATCCCCCCCCCCCCCTCTTGACTCCCCGTTACTTGTAAGCCATCACATGGACATGAATTTGCCCATCTGTCAGAGGACAGAAGATACACGACAAGACTCTGATTTGTCTTCGTCGTCTCCTCGGGGCTTTCTGTTATGAATCCAGTCAATGAGAGAAAGGTGGTGGTGATGGTGGTGGTGGTCAGTGGTAGAGTAGTAGTCCGTCCAGAACGCAGGAGTTTCCAGGTTCGATTCCTGGGTAGGAGAAGTTATTTTATTTGTTTTTTTGTTTACTTATCTATTTATTTGTTTATTTATTCCTTTATTCATTTGTTCATTCATTTATTTATTTTTGTAGCAAAGAAGGCATGAAGCTAATGGATAAGGTGATGAAGTCAAAGTTTCTGCTCTGCTAGCATGGTTGACAATGCAGGATGCTGGTGGATAAGGTGAGGGAGTCAAAGAGTTAACCACTAGACTTCCCACCCCCCGGCCCCCATTACCCCACCCTCCACCCTTCTCAGCTTCCGTGTAGTATAGTTTGACTGGTGGTATCAGAGATGGTTTTTCTGATGGAACTGGTAATCTGAATCGTGTATACCTGGGGATGAAATGGAAGCAAGGAACTGGTTTAGTTTTCGGTAAAGTGTAAAACCCCAGATCTAACTCTGTGTCTGATTTGACAGTAACCCTAACCTTAACCTGACTTGCATGTCTTTCCGTCTCAAATGAGAAGAGCACTCTTGTTTATTGATGCCTTATTCATGTCATCATCGCCGTTGTCACCAGCATTATTGTCAATTTTTTTGTAAGTAGAAGTAGTGGCCGTGGTCGTGATCGTAGTAGTAGTGGTAGTAGTAATGGTAGTAGGAGTAGTAGTAATAGTAGTAGTAGTAGTAGTGATGGTAATTCTAAATGGATGAAACATATTTTTGTATTACGGATGTTACTCGTATCACCACTTAGCATTAACAATAGTAAGTTCACTTCTATAGCGCAAAAAGTCGAAGTCGGAAGCATGTTCGTTTCGCTTTACAGGAATAAAACAAACAACACACACACTCACATATATACACACACGCACGCACGCACGCACGCACGCCACACAGACACAGACACACACACAAACACACACAGACACGCACACACACAAACGCACACACACACACACACACACACACACACACATACACACACACACACACACACACACACACACACACACACACACACACACACACACACACACACATTCCGGTCATGAAGACCTTAAGTAGGACCTCAAGACTTTGGCAACGCTTGGGGCTTATGTGCAGGCTTAAGGTTTATGCCGTGATCATTTTGAATGTTCTTCATTATATGACATCCCTGACATAAGTGCGTATGGAATTTATTTCAAGCGCGGAGCCGTTATCTTGAGAAACTTGAACTGAAAATGAAACTGAGGTCATTGTCATCGTTATCATCATCATCATCTTCTTCTTCTTCGTCTTCTTCTTCTTCATCTTGGAGCCGTTATCTTGAGGAACTTGAACTGAAAATGAAATTAAGGTCATCGTCATCTTCATCATCATCATCATCATCTTCTTCTTCTTCTCCTCCTCCTCCTCCTTGTTCTTTCTGTTCTTGTTCACCTTGTTCGTGTTCTTCTTGTTCTTGTTCTTCTTGTTCTTGTTCTACTTGTTCTCGTTCTTGTTCTTCTTGGAGCCGTTGTCTTGAGGAATTTGAACTGAAAATGAAATTAAGGTCATCACCATCATCATCATCATTATCATCTTCTTCTTCTTCTTCTTCTTCTTCTTCTTCTTCTTCTTCTTCTTCTTCTTCTTCTTCTTCTTCTTCTTCTTCTTCTTCTTCTTCTTCTTCTTCTTCTTCTTCTTCTTCTTCTTCTTCTTCCTCTTCTTCTTCTTCTTCGTCTTCTTCTTCTTCTTCTTTTTCATCTCTTTCTTCTTCTTCCTCTTCTTCTTCTGTTTCTGCTTGTTCTTTTTCTTCTTCTTTGTACTTTCCCATTTCTGCGCCACATCACAGGCCACAGTCTAGCACAATTGTTCTTAAAGCTATGATGATGTATGACGATGGGGATGATAATCATGATGCTACGGAGTTCCATTCTGGATCAAAATTACGTGACAGAACGCTTTCTCTCACGAAACATCCTGGCGTCAACCAGTAATGAGAGATACAGACACCTGCGGCTTTGGTCAAGAAATATTAGCAGCATCTTTAATAAATGACGCATCTGCGAGGTGGGTGAGATTCAACTTGTGATTCGAGTCTTCCCCTATGAATTCATAACACGCTCTGCTCTGGTTGGGAGCCGGTTAGGTCCAAAAAGTATTATAAGTGTTGTTATTAGTATTATTATTATTATTATTATTATTATCATTGTTGTTGTTGTTATTGTTGTTGTTATTACTAGTATTATTATTATTACTATCATTATTATTATCATATTATTATTATTATTTATCCTGCAGGTAACGTGCCTCACAAGGTGAACGAGACGTTGTGGCGGAACTCCAGTTACCCAGGCCTGCGTCTGTTCGTGCCTGTACCGAGAGACCGCAACAACGAAGCGCCACTGCAGTCTGCCACACTGCACCTTTTCCTCAAGCCTAACGCACGTACGTGTATAAGTGGACTTGTAAATCTGTTCTGTCTATGTCACCGTGGTGTCTACTTCACCCAGCCACTTGTGTCTGCTCAATGGACAAGAAAACGGAGAGGAGGGCACTTTATTACAACAGCACTACTTAAAACTCCTGCATGCATTAAGATTTGTTGTTGTTGTTGTTGTTGTTGTTTTTGTTGTTAAGCGGGCAAAGGATTTAGGCCTTAAAATGAAAAGAAAAGGGGGAAAGGAGGGATTTTTATTTGACTGAAAAATCGTTTTTGATTGGTTTTCATTCGATTAACCGAATCGTGTGACCTGTGCGACTGCCTTAAGACTTGGCGGTCAACGGACTTGAAGTCGGCCACAGGTCTTCTTGCTCCATTTGACAGAGGCGCATATCACTGCGAGAGTTTAATGTGTTCGGACACAATTCCTGTTGCCAGACGTATTAAAGAACAACTTCGGAATGTGCCTAAAACTTCCTCTCAAGCTGTAGTGATAGTGACAGCTGTGATCCGGTTGGCGTAGATGTAGACACCACCCACTGTACAAAGTGACTGCACAGGGAGAGGAGTGGCAGAATGGTTCAGACGTTCGCCTGCCAATAACTAAACTCGAGGTTCCAGGGTTCGCTCCCCTAAGAGGCTTCCACTTTCCTCCTCAGTTTGACCGCAAAATCGAACTGAACATCTAGTCCTTCGGAAGGGGACGAAAAACGAGTCGGACCCTTGTGCCTTCTGGCTACGCACGCTAAAGATCGCACGGCAGTTGAAAATCGTGAAGAGCAGGGCAGTGTCCGGCTGCCTTGGTATAAAACATTGGAGAGATAGGTTGATTTCCCAGGTCCCACCCCTTGAAGACCAATTAGCTTTCTTGCCTTTCTGAAGTCATGGTAAAAAAAATGTGAATATGAATATGAATTTGAAGCAGGGAGAGGGAATGGGCGCCGCCCTCGTAGTGCTGATCCCGGGAAAAGTTGAGGTCTCTGCCACCTCAGTCCCCCACGACCCCAGGGTTATGGAACTATCTAGGTAGGACCTCAGGACCTGGCCAGCTCGTAGGTTTATGTACAGACTTAAGGCTTGTACCGTGATCATTCTGGATCTTCTCCATCACATGGCATCTGTGACGTAAATGCATATGAAATTCATTCCGAGCGCGGAGACGTCATCTAGGGAAATTGAAATTGAAACTGAAACAATTTGCACGGGTTCGAAACTGCCCCCACCCCCTGAGAAATATGTGTGTAGCCTCCAGTCCACCTAGCTTTGAATGGGTACACGCCCTTGTTCAGTGTTGGGAAAGCAGTATTGGTGAGGAGATGTGCACCACTGGACACTGAGAACAGTTGAGATCTTTGGGGTCTATACCAATTCACCGACCTACGACCTGTAGGGTTGTAGGACAACCTTTAGTTGTGTCAGTACACGTAGTGTTGATTGTGGATGGGTTTAGTACTTGTACTGATAAAGGTGACAATGATGGTGATCATGTTAAAAAGACAGTGGCGACGATGATAGTCATGACGGTAATCGTAATGATGGTGATAACGAGTTTTTATAGCGTTCTGATTTTCTCGGATGTGGGTGTGCATATTGAGTTGCCCACGCCATTCACACATTGTGTTGTTAAATGGTTTGCATTCTCCGTATTCAGTGGGTGTGCATGCTGAGTGTTTTTATGTTTCCATAGATCACTGGACATTGACTCGACTTACAGGATCTTTAACGTGCATATTTGAAGTCTTACGTCTGTATACGCAGGAAAGGGGAACCCAAAACAAGTGCGACTGCCCGCGTTCAAGCAAACAGGAACCAGAAAAAGAATCAGAACGCGTATTTGATTAATCAAAACAGGCACAAATTTAGGGCCAACTGGCCTTTGTCAAGCGTAAATGTATGAGCACGAACGAACAAGCATCAAATACAAAAATTACGAGACAAAGACTGAAACTTCCCTGCTGCCACGTTCATTGGGGGTTTAAGCACTGGCAGGCATGCACACATGTTGACTTGAGAGATCAGAAAAATCTCCACCCTTTACCCACCAGGTGGGAGGTACCCAGACACTCCACCCTTTACCCACCAGGTGGGAGGTACCCAAACACTCCACCCTTTACCCACCAGGTGGGAGATACCCAGACACTCCACCCTTTACCCACCAGGTGGAGTACCCAACACTCCACCCTTTACCCACCAGGTGGGAGGTACCCAAACACTCCACCCTTTACCCACCAGGTGGGAGATACCCAGACACTCCACCCTTTACCCACCAGGTGGGAGGTACCCAAACACTCCACCCTTTACCCACCAGGTGGGAGATACCCAGACACTCCACCCTTTACCCACCAGGTGGGAGATACCCAGACACTCCACCCTTTACCCACCAGGTGGGAGGTACCCAAACACTCCACCTTTACCCACCAGGTGGGAGATACCCAGACACTCCACCCTTTACCCACCAGGTGGGAGATACCCAGACACTCCACCCTTTACCCACCAGGTGGGAGGTACCCAAACACTCCACCCTTTACCCACCAGGTGGGAGATACCCAGACACTCCACCCTTTACCCACCAGGTGGGAGGTACCCAAACACTCCACCCTTTACCCACCAGGTGGGAGATACCCAGACACTCCACCCTTTACCCACCAGGTGAGAGGTACCCAGACACTCCACCCTTTACCACCAGGTGGGAGGTACCCAGACACTCCACCCTTTACCCACCAGGTGAGAGGTACCCAGACACTCCACCCTTTACCCACCAGGTGGGAGGTACCCAGACACTCCACCCTTTACCCACCAGGTGGGAGGTACCCAGACACTCCACCCTTTACCCACCAGGTGGGAGGTACCCAGACACTCCACCCTTTACCCACCAGGTGGGAGGTACCCAGACACTCCACCCTTTACCCACCAGGTGGGAGGTACCCAAACACTCCACCTTTACCCACCAGGTGAGAGGTACCCAGACACTCCACCCTTTACCCACCAGGTGGGAGGTACCCAGACACTCCACCCTTTACCCACCAGGTGGGAGATACCCAGACACTCCACCTTTACCCACCAGGTGGGAGGTACCCAGACACTCCACCCTTTACCCACCAGGTGGGAGGTACCCAAACACTCCACCTTTACCCACCAGGTAAGAGGTACCCAGACACTCCACCTTTATCCACCAGGTGGGAGGTACCCAGACACTCCACCTTTATCCACCAGGTGGGAGTACCCAAACACTTCACCCTTTACCCACCAGGTGGGAGGTACCCAGACACTCCACCCTTTACCCACCAGGTGGGAGGTACCCAAACACTCCACCTTTACCCACCAGGTGGGAGGTACCCAGACACTCCACCTTTACCCACCAGGTGTGAGGTACCCAGACACTCCACCCTTTACCCACCAGGTGGGAGGTACCCAGACAGGATCGAAGACCACCGCGCCTGTCAGACGGTGAAGATTGCAGTGTGATGATGATGATGATGATGATGATGATGATGATGATGGTGATGATGATGGTGATGGTGATAATGATGATAGTAATGATGATGATAGTGATGATGATGATGATGATGATGATGTGATGATGATGGTGATAATGATGATAGTAATGATGATGATGATGATGATGATGGCAATAATAATAATGATACCCAGACAGGATGGAACCGGGACTTTCCCATTGGAAGTCCAAAGTCATACCCATTTGACTACCGCGCCTGTCAGACGGTGATGACTGCAGTGTGATGATGATGATGATGATGATGATGATGATGATGATGATGATGATGATGGTGGTGGTGGTGGTGTGGTGGTGGTGGTGACGACGACGACGACGACGACGACGACGATGATGATGATGATGATGATGATAACTCTGATGATAATGATAGTGATGGTGATAATGACAGTGATGATGGTGATGACGGTGATGACACCGCTGATGATGACGATGATGATGATTGCAGTGCGACAGGAGCAGTGTGACTGTGACGGGGAGGATGGGGAGGAAGGGAACACTCTCTGCCGCTCCGTCAATGGCTTCTTGGTGCAGGTGTACCAATATGTCCGACCCCTGTCCATCAGACGCCGAGGAAGAGGTCAGTTTGGTTGTCCTGCACACATCACAATGTTTGAGTGTATGAGTACGTGTGTGCGTGCGAGATGTGTATATGTGACCTCCCACCACCAAATCAGTCTTAACTCGCAGTCAGTCGAACAGCACTAGGAGCTGAAAAGGTGACTGAGGGTTTATCTGGGGTGTTTTGACTTTTTCTCAAAATTGATTTTTGTGGACTATAATCTATCCGCCACAGAAATTTTTTTCTTTAAAAAATATTTTTAATCAATTTAAAATGGTATTTTAATGCACTGATCGCAGCAGAAAGAACGCAGTTTCCTACCAAAAGTACATATTTTTGTCTCTTATTATGAACTGTATCCTGTACAGTATCCCCACTTGTAATATACTGACAGAAAGCTCTTTGGCGCACCTTTCAGATAATGACAGCTAGAACTAGAAACAAACCGGGTCAAAGGCACCAAATAAAGAAATTTAAGGAAAATATGTAGGAGAGTACATGTACATAAAAACTTTAGAGGCTGTTTTCTCAAAATGGCCGTCATACAACTTAATGACTTTAAACATACAATAACTTCTACATTTTTTTTTAGTATAAGCTTTATTCAAGTGCCGAAATAATCAGCAGAATGTACACTTTCCAGTGATATGTATATCTAAAATACCCAAAATGCTAGTTAAGACTGATTTTGTGCTGGCAGGTCACATATGAGTACGTGACTTCGTGCGTGAACTTGTTTTGTTTGTTTGTTTGTTTGTTTGTTTTGCCCACTCATTTCAAAGGCGTTGTCTTACCAATATCCTCCAGCTTGTGCGCGCGTGTGTGTGCGTGTGTGTGTGCACACGCGCGTGCATGCACCCTCCTGTGTTTTATGCATATGTGCATGCTTTGTAAAGGCACAGGATTATGTATGTATGTATGTATGCATGTATACTACCTGTTGCTATAAAGAATATTACTTGTACTCGTAATATGTCTGCTTTGTAAACTATTACCCTTACGTCGGGTGTCCATTGTAAACTGTTGCTGGTAATGTTGTGTGTGAAGCGCTCCTAGCACATTTATCGTGAAATTTCGCTTGAGAAATCTTCTTTATTGATAATATTAGTCGTATTGTCAGTGTTTTTGTTACTGTGTATGTATGTTCACGTCGTGTGTACGCATGCGTGCAGTGGTGAACCGACGGCGACTACTGGATGCAAAGTTTGTGCCAGTGAGCGGCAACGCCTGGATCTCCCTCAACATCCGCAATGTGGCCTCTGACTGGCGCCGACACCGTCGTAACTTTGGTGTGGAAGTCACCATCAAGGACGACAACGACACTCAGATCGATGCCAAGACTATGTTCGTTCTTCCCGATTGTACCGTTGGCAGAGGTGAGTGGTTCCCATAGTTTGGTATTGTGTATTTGCTCACGTACTCCTCTTTAGATCCCACTTGATATATGAACGAAGTTTTTGTTAACAACACGAAAAAGCATTCCTGTTGGCAAACAGATTGTGCCTTAAGTACTTTTCAACATTCAAAACGACAAGATCTAACCAGTAATTAAATGTTCATTGGTGTTTGGGTCGTCCACATCTGTCAAGAAGATTTCCAAGTAATCATTATTATTATTCAATCCCGTACCATGGAGTATGTGATGGGGCACAGTCTGATCAAAAGGTTGTTGCAAGACTATGGTATCACCACAAAAACTGCTGTGTATAGGGCAGTAGTCCTGAATGCCTTTCTGTACTGCTGTGGGACCTGGACTACCCAATTAAATCACAAAATCTATGGCACATTCAACAGCTGAAACAGTTCCACCAAAGGTTTGCAGCATCACGTGGTAAGATCAAGTGTCCAGCTTTCAAGTTGTGAGGAAGTGGGTTTGCCAAATATACAGTGTCTATTCATCAACTGCCGGCTTCTTCGGACAAGATACGATATTTGTATAGAAGACAGCAAATCCCAAAGATGCTTGTGTACGTAGAGGACACCGTGGCCAGCGAACACTATTACAGCGATACCAGGATACTCTGAAGACTAATCTCATCAAATGAGTCATCAACACAAAGGCATTGAGCACAACACAGTAAGCTGGTGGCAATGTCTGTAGGGCACAATTACATTTGAACAGCGCATAACAACACAATCACATCTGAACAGTGCATAACAACACAATTACATTTGAACAGCGCATAACAACACAATCACATTTGAACAGCGCATAACAACACAATCACATCTGAACAGCACAAACAACACAATCACATCTGAACAGTGCATAACAACACAATCACATCTGAACAGTGCATAACAACACAATCACATCTGAACAGCGCATAACAACACAATCACATCTGAACAGTGCATAACAACACAATCACATTTGAACAGCACAAACAACACAATCACATTTGAACAGCACAAACAACACAATCACATCTGAACAGTGCATAACACAACAATCACATTTGAACAGCACAAACAACACAATCACATCTGAACAGCACAAACAACAAACACAAATCACACATCATGAACAGTGCATAACAACACAATCACATTTGAACAGGCATAACAACACAATCACATTTGAACAGCGCATAACAACACAATCACATTTGAACAGTGCATAACAACACAATCACATTTGAACAGCGCATAACAACACAATCACATTTGAACAGTGCATAACAACACAATCACATCTGAACAGCGCATAACAACACAATCACATTGAACAGTGCATAACAACACAATCACATCTGAACAGCGCATAACAACACAATCACATTTGAACAGTGCATAACAACACAATCACATCTGAACAGCGCATAACAACACAATCACATTTGAACAGTGCATAACAACACAATCACATCTGAACAGCGCATAACAACACAATCACATTTGAACAGTGCATAACAACACAATCACATCTGAACAGGCATAACAACTCAATCACATTGACAGTGCATAACAACACAATCACATCTGAACAGTGCATAACAACACAATCACATCTGAACAGTGCATAACAACACAATCACATCTGAACAGTGCATAACAACACAATCACATTTGAACAGCGCATAACAACACAATCACATCTGAACAGTGCATAACAACACAATCACATTTGAACAGCACAAACAACACAATCACATTTGAACAGCACAAACACACAATTACATTTGAACAGTGCATAACAACACAATCACATTTGAACAGTGCATAACAACACAATCACATTTGAACAGTGCATAACAACACAATCACATTTGAACAGTGCATAACAACACAATCACATTTGACAGCGCATAACAACACAATCACATTTGAACAGTGCATAACAACACAATCACATTTGAACAGTGCATAACAACACAATCACATTTGAACAGCGCATAACAACACAATCACATTTGAACAGCGCATAACAACTACTGTTTAACAGAAGATGGACAGGTGAAAACAACTTGTGCCTCCAGGACTGGTCTTGTATCCCAAATGAAGTTCCATACATATCACTGAAGGACTGGTCTTGTATCCCAAATGAAGTCCCATACATGTGAATGAAGGACTGGTCTTGCATCCCAAATGAAGTCCCATACATGTGGCTGAAGGACTGGTCTTGTATCCCAAATAAAGTCCCATACATGTGGCTGAAGGACTGGTCTTGTATCGCAAATAAAGTCCCATACATGTGGCTGAAGGACTGGTCTTGTATCCCAAATGAAGTCCCTTACATGGAGATGAGGACCACTATATCTGCTCATATGTTGGATCGCCAATGAGTCTGCCATCATCATCATCACATACGTAAGGCGTAGGGGTCTCTTTGTATGTATAATGGATATAATAGCGTAGCAAACACCTTGAACATGAAAGTCGCATGTCGTCCGCACGGTTATATAAAAATGTTTCAGTTGTGTCCATTTTCTTGCCAAAATAAGAATTTTTACTCCCTCAAGATTAATGGTTTATTCACTTCGCAATCGTGTGAAAGGGGATTAAAGTCTGCATTTGTGCTGGCCAGACTACTTTCTTTATACATACACCCACCCACCCTTCCCATATCCCCATACCCCCGATACATGTTAAGAGTTCCATGCACAGCAAAGAAGACAAACAAGACAGTTTTGAAAGAAGTAAACACAAAATGAAGAAGATTAGGAAAAGACAACTAACATTTTTAGGATATTTTATGAGGCAAGAGGAAGTTGAACGCCTAGTCACAACAGGAAAGCTGGACGGGAAAAGAGCATCATGTAGGCCCTGAGAGAAAACTATTAGACAGTTTTGCAGAATGCGTGGGGGACAGAAAGGGTAGGGGATATAGTGAAAAACGATAGATTCGTATAGAGGGCCATGATCGCCAACGATCAGCGGCATGGCACATGATGATGATGATGATGATCCCCAATACATCTATCAAGAAAACCAGGCAAGTTTCTTTTAATACAGAGGTGTGGTGTGCATAGATAGGTGTCAAGAACTGAACTGGTCCTCGACACGTGGGTACTGGTACTGCATGTCACAAAATGCTCCTGTAGTTTCAGTGATTCTAGGTTTGTGATAGGATGGTTTCGCTTTTTCTCTGTCTCTGTCTCTCTCTGTCTCTCTCTGTCTCTCTCTCTCTCTCTCTTCTCTCTCTCTCTCTCTCTCCTCTCTCTCTCTCTCTCTCTCTCTCTTGCCTTGACCTCGCGCGCGGGCACATACTCTCTCTCTCTCTCTCACAACACATACACACGCACGCACGCACACACACACACACACACGCATATGCACACCACATACACACAATGAACTCTTTCTGTCAGCTGAGGGGGGGGGGGGGCTGGAGAGATCTTTTACATCATGACGATGGTGATGATGATGATGGACCAGCAGGTGATTCCATGTCATACTGAACCTTTCATGATTGTACTTACTTATATGAACATCAGTTGTTTGGGAATCTTCAGGCTTACCTGAAATAACGAAAGCACAGAGTAATGTTTACTTTATAAACAATAATGGATACAGCTGTACGTTCTGCATTACCGTCCAAGTAACTTGAACACGACAGATCAATAACATTCGACCTGTTTCTGATAAAAAGCGAAACAGGGTCCTGTTGACAAAATGCAGTTTGATGTTGCTGTGTTGTTCGCTGAGACATTGTTGTTACAAGCGTGCTGTTATCGCAATATGTAGATAACCCAGTACCTCGTGGTGATGTTGTTGTTGTTGTTGTTGTTTGGAGTTTAACGTCCGCACCCACATAAGCGATACGGCAGACGGATCTAGTGATCTCAAATGTTCGGAATTGTAGTTGCGTTCCACGAGGAAGCAAACGATATCCTCCTCCTCCATGGACTCTTTGCCCACTTCCCTGGAAGGTCACCTGAGATGAGTCATCATCATCATCATCAGGTGCCTTGCCACATGGTATTGGCGATCATGGCCTTCCATCTGTTTCTATCTCTTGTTGCCTCAAGCACCTCTTCCACCCTCTTTGCCTTCAGCCACTCTGCAAGTCCGTCCGATATCTTCTCCCTGGGTCTACCTGGTGCTCTCTTTCCCTCCAGCTTTCGCGTTGTAACCAGGTGCTCCAATTCCCCTTTCCTCATAAAATGGCCTATAAACGTTGCCTGTCTTTTCCTAATCTTCCTTATGAGTGATCTTCTTCTGTCTGCCTCCATCAGCAATGTCTCGTTTGTTTTCTTTGCTGTCCATGGAACTCTCAACATTCTTCTTAGAAACCACATCTCGGCTGCCTCAATCTTGTTCTGGCTTTGCTTGTTGACTGTCCACACCTCACAACCGTATAACAGTATTGGTTCTATATAACATTCAAGAACTCTCTGCCTGATGATAGGCATTTGTTGGTAAGAATGCTTGTCATTTTTTTTAATGCTGTTTTGGCTTGGCCGATTCTGCTGGCTATTTCTGTTGTGCATCTGCCGTCTGATGAAATGATCGTTCCAGGTATTTAAACTTATCAACCTGTCTCAAGGTCGTGCCGTTTGCTGTTATTTTGCATGAGGGGATTTCATGTTTTTTACTGATCACCATGACTTCAGTCTTCCTATTCACAAGGTTTTGTAGGTCCCTTTCATTTTCTGCAATTAGCACGGTGTCGTGAGGTGAGTACTGACATACAACTACGATTAAACAGGAAATGAACAAAGAACGATGAACGTCATACGCCATGTAGGGGGTCAGTGTCGGACGTTGGCAGGTCCACAGCGTACTAACAGTTAGCACAGGAAGCAGGTGTGTGAGAACAGGGGAAGAACGATAACTCTCCTACACGTGCCACGCTGGTCATATGTGTTGGGTCGCTTCAGTTCACCGCGGTCTGCAGCTCTGCAGAGGGTTCAGGACCACATAAACATACTATTTGTATAACTGAGACAAACTGATCATGCGCACATTGATTTGTTAGTGTTAGTCAAGCGAGACAGTGATCAGCAGAGAAACTGTGTGTTTGCCGTTCTCTCTGTTCATGTCTCTGAACTAAAAAACAACAACAACAACAACAACAAAACAGCATTTATGTAATCATTAAGTTGGGCGTTGTTCGTCATGATGACGTCATGTTTTCCACCTTTACCGTTGCGGAAGTGGAGAAGTAATCCAAAGACATCACGTCTAATAAACATTAAACGCTGGGAATCTTTTGTTACGTGTCTTCATCATAGCCAGTCAGACCAGCCATGTTGATGGCAATGTTGGCAGCTAGTGTATAGCAACAGCCGCTAACACTTCACAAGTTGTATCGAAAGTAGAAATGTCGGAATAGATGGAACTGATGCACGTGTGCTCAGTCCGCCAAAGTGTTTTCGAGAAGATACGAGAAAATGCACAACATATGATGTAAACATGTTATGGAAAATGACAAAGCACATGCACACATTGAATAACGTATTATGAAAAATGTAAACGTGTTATGAAAAATGTAAACGTGTTATGAAAAATGTAAACGTGTTATGAAAAATGTAAACGTGTTATGAAAAATGTAAACGCTATGAAAATGTAAACGTTTATGAAAAATGACAACGTGTCATGAAAAATGTAAACGTGTTATGAAAAATGACAAAGCACATCACAACATTGATGTAAACGTGTTATGAAAATGACAAAGCACATGCACAACATGTGATGTAAACGTGTTATGAAAATGACAAAGCACATACACAACATATGATGTAAACGTGTCTGAAAATGACAAAGCACATGCACAACATATGATGTAAACGTGTGTAGATGAAACAATATGTGTTTAAACGTGTCTTGAAAAATGACAAAGCACATACACAACATATGATGTAAACGTGTCGTGAAAAATGACAAAGCACATGCACAACATATGATGTAAACGTGTCGTGAAGAATGACAAAGCACATGCACAACATGTGATGTAAACGTGTCGTGAAAATGACAAAGCACATGCACAACATGTGATGTAAACGTGTCGTGAAGAATGACAAAGCACATGCACAACATGTGATGTAAACGTGTCGTGAAGAATGACAAAGCACATGCACAACATTGATGTAAACGTGTCGTGAAGAATGACAAAGCACATACACAACATGTGATGTAAACGTGTCGTGAAGAATGACAAAGCACATAGAGACAAACCACTCTCTTTTCTCTTTCTTTCTTTGTGTCCTGTGTCTCCGCTGTACAATCTTTCTTTCTCCCATCCACTCTCTGTCTCTTTTTCTCTGTTTTACCTGGATTTTTTGTAATGCCGATGGAGTCAACAACAGCATAGATAAATAAACAAATATACAATAAAATCTTACGTGGACTTTTTTTTTAATGCGGATGCTAAAAGGAATCAACAACAGCACAAATAGATAAATAAATAATAATAATCTTACTTGGACTTTTTTCAATGCGGATGCTAAAAGAGTCAACAACAGCATAAATAAACAGATAAATAAATAAATAAATAAATGAATAAATAAATAAATGAATAACTTGATGACCCAAAACCTTTCAAAAAAATAGATGTTTGTTTACAGAAAGAGAAAGTGGGAGAAAGAGAGATAGTCTGGGAGAGAGACACACAGACAGAGTAAAAACTGGACACCCAGTAAACAACAGCCACTCACTTCAAGAAACCACGCTGTGAGCGAAAGAAACAAAAGTTTCAGCTCTCACAGGGAGGCGGTCACCTAATGGTTCCTGTCTTGTTTAGCCATCGTCTGTTTGTTACGTTTTATCCATGTGATACCGTCCGTTCACCTTTCTTTATCGTGCACCCTATCCGTAGCAGCTTAATTAGTCCCCTTGTTTTTTTGGTTTTGGTTTTGGTTTTGTTTGTTTTGTTTTGTATTTGTTTTGGCGTGGGTGGTACTCGTGGTTGTTATTGTTGGAGTTGTGTTGTAAACTGAAACTGGTCTTCTTTGGCGCTCGTTTTAAGTGGATGTGGTTTTGTAAGGCTCTTTTATCTTGTTAAATCTTTCTTTCCACGAAATAATGGAGATTGTTGTGTGCTGACTTGTGGGAGAGTGTGTGTTTGTATGTGTGTTTGTATGTATGTATGTAGTGTATGTTGTGTGTGTGTGTGTGTGTGTTGTGCTGTCTGTCTGTCTGTGTCTCTGTGTCTGTGTCTCTGTGTCTGTGTCTGTGTCTGTCTTATCTGTTCGTCTACAAAAAGAAATGTTTCGACATGGATTTCTCGGCTCTTAATGGACTGATTTTCACCAAATTCTGGACAGTCGTCTAGACTTAGTTTAAATGACCACATAGGGACACCAGTACCCCCAAACTAAATTGAGATCATCATCAACTCCAAAAATGTTTATGAACCGATCTTACTTCATTTGCATAAACTATTCAATCCATCAGAAACTCCACTGTCTTGTAATGACTAGGCATGGCCCGTATTTGGATTATTGTAACAATATTCTCAACAAGGGTTTTTATGATGCATGTCAGTAAATCTGTCCCTGATTTTGTCCACAGACGCTGCCGATCATAAAGTCTTTAATGGTTAACTTAGATAGGTGTTGCTTTTCTTTCTGTGTCTTCACGGTAAACTTAGAATTCATGTTGTCTATTTTTGTCCTGATCTCGTAATGGTTAATTTAACATTTGTGTGGATGTTTTTCCTCATCGCCTAATTGTTAACTTAGAATGCGTATCGCTTTTTTTTCCCCCCGGATTGCATCTGTAAATAGAAATCACCGAAGACTGACCAGTCTGTTAGGGGATGAATGTGCACCAGACTTGGTACAAAGTACGATAAAAGAATGAGATTTTAATGCATACTTTGTTATATGTCTGAGTGTTCAATCATTGCTCAGTGTTGTGGATCGTGATTAGCAGTTAAGTACAACACTTCTCGTCTTAAAATGGTAGGATATTAGTATGACTTTACTGCTGTCTCTCTCTCTCTCTCTCTCCTCTCTCTCTCTCTCTCTCTCTCTCTCTCTCTCAGCTCTCTCTCTCTCTCTTCTCTCTCTCTCTGTCTTTCTCTCTCTCTCGTTCTCTCTCTCTGTCTTTCTCTCTCTCTCACTATATCTCTCTCGTTCTCTCTCTCTGTCTTTCTCTCTCTCTCACTATATCTCTCTCGTTCTCCCTCTCTTTTTCCCTTTCTATCTCTGCGTCTCTCTTTGTACGTGTGTGTCTTTTCGATTTGTTCTTCTTCGTCGTCTTCTTTGTTTTTTCTTTTAGACTTCTCTCTTCCTTTCCCCTTCTCGTCTTTAAAAGGACCCATTTGCTATTTCAGCCAAAGAGTTTGGTTTGAATGACCTTCCTTTGCCAGACAATTTTTTCCCCCGTTGTTTTCTTTCTAACGTCTGCCATGGAAACTTTGTTCTGACTTCTCTTTCTGTCTGTCTGTCTGTCTGTCTGTCTGTCTCTCTCTCTGTCTGTCTTTCCCTCTCTCTGTCACTTTGTCTATGTATGTCTGTCTGTCTCTCTGTCTCTGTCTCTCTTTTTCTCTGTCTCTGTCTGTCTGTCTCTGTCTCTCTCTCTCTCTCTATTTCTCTCTCTCTGTCTGTCTCTCTCTCTCTCTCTCTCTCTCTCTCTCTCTCTCTCTCTCTCTCTCTCTCTCTCTCTCTCTCCACTGACACACTCACCGACTCATTGTTTCCTTTAAATATACAGTGTGTATCCAAACGTGTGTTGGTTAAAATCTGAACTCATCTGCAAATGTTTACTGCTGGGGAAAAGAAGACCTACAGAACTTAAAAGTAAAATAGGCGAATGGTTTTACTGGCTTTAAACCTTTGCAACAGGCCCAGAAGGAAAATGTAAATGAACATATGTTCGATCGTAAAGGATATGATTACCAGCACCACCACCCCCACCACCCCCATCCCGCCCTTTTTAACCAACTTTTTTTGTAATTTGTTCAATGTGATGCATGTATGCCTCGGTCACCTCATTGCCCAACGATCTGGTTACAGTAGAATCTTGTGCTACTTAAATCTGCCGTGCGGTTTCAGTAGAATCCCTTTGTTATTTGAATTTACAGTGTGATTACAATAAAACCATGTGCTACTACGTGGTTAAAGTAGAACTCTTTGCTACCTTATCTACAGTGTGGTTACAGTAGAACTCTTTTGTACGTAATCTACAGTGTGGTTACAGTAGAACTCTTTTGTACGTAATCTACAATGTGGTTACAGTAGAACTCTTTTGTACGTAATCTACAGTGTGGTTACAGTAGAACTCTTTTGTACGTAATCTACAATGTGGTTACAGTAGAACTCTTTTGTACGTAATCTACAGTGTGGTTACAGTAGAACTCTTTTGTACGTAATCTACAATGTGGTTAAAGTAGAACCGTTTGTACGTAATCTACAGTGTGGTTAAAGTAGAACTCTTTTGTACATAATCTACAGTGTGGTTACAGTAGAACTCTTTTGTACATAATCTACAGTGTGGTTAAAGTAGAACTCTTTTGTACATAATCTACAGTGTGGTTAAAGTAGAACTCTTTTGTACGTAATCTACAGTGTGGTTACAGTAGAACTCTTTTGTACGTAATCTACAATGTGGTTAATCTCCTGCCTGTATAACAGTATTTTGTATAAGGGCCTATAGAGCAAGGTGTGTGTGTGTGTGTGTGCATGTGTGTGTGTGTGTGTGTGTGTGTGTGTGTGTGTGTGTGTGTGTGTGTGTGTGTGTGTGTGTGTGTGTGTGTGTGTGTGTGTGTGTGTGCTTGAGTGAGCATGTGTGTGTATCACTGTATGTGTACAGCTGAGGAAGGGATAGGGGAGAAATTGAGTGGGAAAGAGACTGAAATACTTTAAGAAACTTTTTCAAATCTTTGTTTGTATGTAAATTGTGATGTATGATATGCGAATAGTTCATAATTTGTGAGGAATTTTGATTGGCAAGGTATTAATCCTGTAATACTGAAGTTGTAATGTTTTTCCTGTATATGGATTAGAATTTTTCTGTTTTTATCTTCATTCAAAATATTGATTATAATTTTATGTACAACTATTGCATGCATAAACACACACACACGCATGCAAACATAGCACACGCACACACACACACACTCTCTCTCTCTCTCTCTCTCTCTCTCTCTCACACACACACACACACACACACACACACATTCTTACAAACACACGCGCACAGCAACGCACACGCACGCACACACACCATGTACACACACACGTACGCAAGCACACACACGCAGCAATATATAAACACAGTATGCCTCTTTATTCATATGAAAAATCTGTTAATCTTTCTTCATTACATAAGTCAGTGTTTAAATTTTAATATTCTGTGGTTTCTTATGTGTCTTTTTACTTGTATAGCTTTAATGTTTGTTGTTATCTTATTGTGTATGTAATTGTGAACATTTTTTATCACCTTTTGCCTTTCTTGCGAAATGTAAAGCGCTGGTGAGCATGTTTTTATATGGAATATGCGCTATACATATAAACATTATTATTATTATTATAAAGTAGAACCGTTTGTACGTAATCTACAATGTGGTTACAGTAGAACTCTTTTGTACGTAATCTACAATGTGGTTACAGTAGAACTCTTTTGTACGTAATCTACAATGTGGTTACAGTACAACTCTTTTGTACGTAATCTACAATGTGGTTAAAGTAGAACTCTTTTGTACATAATCTACAATGTGGTTACAGTAGAACTCTTTTGTACGTAATCTACAATGTGGTTACAGTACAACTCTTTTGTACATAATCTACAATGTGGTTACAGTAGAACTCTTTTGTACGTAATCTACAATGTGGTTACAGTAGAACTCTTTTGTACGTAATCTACAGTGTGGTTACAGTAGAACTCTTTTGTACGTAATCTACAGTGTGGTTACAGTAGAACTCTTATGTACGTAATCTACAGTGTGGTTACAGTACAACTCTTTTGTACGTAATCTACAATGTGGTTAAAGTAGAACTCTTTTGTACGTAATCTACAGTGTGGTTACAGTACAACTCTTTTGTACGTAATCTACAGTGTGGTTACAGTAGAACTCTTTTGTACGTAATCTACAATGTGGTTAAAGTAGAACTCTTTCGTACATAATCTACAATGTGGTTAAAGTAGAACTCTTCTGTACGTAATCTACAGTGTGGTTACAGTAGAACCGTTTGTACGTAATCTACAATGTGGTTAAAGTACAACTCTTTTGTACGTAATCTACAGTGTGGTTACAGTAGAACTCTTTTGTACGTAATCTACAATGTGGTTACAGTAGAACTCTTTTGTACGTAATCTACAGTGTGGTTAAAGTAGAACTCTTTTGTACGTAATCTACAGTGTGGTTACAGTAGAACTCTCTTGTACATAATCTACAGTGTGGTTACAGTAGAACTCTTTTGTACGTAATCTACAGTGTGGTTACAGTAGAACTCTTTTGTACGTAATCTACAGTGTGGTTACAGTAGAACTCTTTTGTACGTAATCTACAATGTGGTTAAAGTAGAACTCTTTTGTACGTAATCTACAGTGTGGTTACAGTAGAACTCTTTTGTACGTAATCTACAGTGTGGTTAAAGTAGAACTCTTT
>CM060307.1:17383002-17393002 GCA_030674185.1 Monoplex corrugatus
GACATAGTGGTGGACTCACATTCGGTCTGGCTGTATAGCTGGGCAATTGCTGTGGGTGGTAGGGGGATTTAGTACAGAGGGTCCTCAGAAGACAGGATCAGAACAGGCACTGTTGAACTTCACCAAAGTGACCCTACATTACGTGCAGAGTCTGGGTGTCCCAATAACACAACTGGACAACGCCGGCTTCTGCTGGCTCCATGACTCTGGGATTTCCAGTGAATGAACTTGGTGTTGGTAGTGTCTTGAAAAGCCACTGAAGTAGCACAGAGAATGGAGCAACAACAAAAATGAATAGATAGATAAAAAGATACGTCTTCTTTTGTTTGTCTTTTTTTTTTCTTCTTCTTCTTCGTCTTTGCGTCTCCTGACCCCTTTTTCCTCCTATATTATCTTCCTCATGGTCGTCGTCGTCGGTCATCATCATCATCATCATCATCTTCTTCTTCTTCTTCTTCTTCTTCTTCTTCTTCTTCTTTTCTTTCTTCTTCTTCTTCTTCTTTATTTTCATCGTCATCGTCATCGTCATCATAATCATCATTATCATCATCTGCTTCTTCTTCTTTTTCTTTTTCTTTTTCTTTTTCTTTTTCTTCTTCTTCTTCTTCTTCTCTTCTTCTTCTTCTTCTTCTTCTTCTTCTTCTTCTTCTTCTTCTTCTTCTCCTCCTCCTCCTCCTCCTTCTTCTTCTTCTTCTTCTTCTTCTTCTTCTTCT
This sequence comes from Monoplex corrugatus, assembly GCA_030674185.1. Lineage (NCBI taxonomy): Eukaryota > Metazoa > Mollusca > Gastropoda > Littorinimorpha > Ranellidae > Monoplex > Monoplex corrugatus. The sequence continues at coordinate 17,383,716 of CM060307.1, forward strand.
TCTTCTTCTTCTTCTTCTTCTTCTATTTATCATCATCGTCATCATGATCACCATCATCACATCCGTTTCTTCTTCTTCTTCTTCTTTCTCCTCCTCCTTCTTCTTCTATTCATCATCATCGTCATCATAATCACCATCATCATCATCTGTTTCTTCTTCTTCTTCTTCTTCTTCTTGTTCTTCTTCTTCTTCTTCTTCTTCTTCTTCTTCTTCTTCTCAATCTTCTTCTTTTCCTCACTAATAATAGTAGTTGCAGTAAACGTTAGAGTATTCCATATGCTTTTGTAACTGTTCTGATAGACGTCAAGTTTCTTTGCATTACTGTCGCAATGATGTTCTTCTTATTTGTACTTAATAACAGTTGTCATTGTTTTTACATATATTTTTAAACTAAAAACAAATCGAAGTAACGGCAACGGTGTTGTTTGCTTTGTTACCGGCAGTGTCCATCCCGGCCTTGTTCGGCGCCCATGACAGAGGCAGTGGTGGGACGATATCGTTCACACAACGGAGTCCCTGTGCACAAGGTTTTGCCTTTCACCCGGGTCATCGCCTGCGGCTGCTGAACAAATCCATCTGTGGAGTGCCGCCAAATACTTCCCACTTGCAGCGTCCTACTTCCCTGTTGCAGACAGCATCTCAATCAACAGGAAGGAGAAAAAAGATGTGCGAACTCAATTTGATAAACAGGATGGACGTGTGCGTTTACGAGTGCGCGTACTCTCACAGGTTTGCCGTATGAACATACGCATGTACAGGCATGCACGCTCGCACCTGCAGGCACCTGCACCTAGACAGACAGACAGCAAAACACACACACACACACACACACACACACACACACACACAGACACACACACACACACACACACACACACACACACACACACACACACACACACACAAGTGCTCGCGCGCACGCACACACACACACACAGATGTCCTGACAAGGCTACCGCAGCTGTACATGAGTCATACCAGGTGGGGAGAGAAATAAAAAATATGACCTCAAAACTTGCTCTCTCCTCACACTGAGAGAGACAAATCTCGAAGGGGAAAAAAACAACATTCAGTCTCCGACTTCCAGTGTCGTACGAGTGTCAAGGTTGAAAAAGAAATGGATGCCACCTTTTCCTCCATCCTCTTCCTTCCCTCCCTAAACCACCCCCCTGACACCCACCCACCCACCACAAATCTAGTGAATAACAATTTCTCTGAAGACAGCCTTTTTTGTTTTTTCTTTTCTTTTCTTTTCTTTTTTCTTTTCATTTTCTTTTTTTTTTTTATTTCTTTTTTCTTTTTCTCTTTTTTATTCGGTTTTGAAGGGTGATAGGATTTGGGGAGACAGTTTACGTGCCCAAAACCCTTCTCGCCGACATTCTCACCTGTCCTGCTTTGATTGAAGACATCGTTTGATGAGACACCTTTATGACGGATCACCCAGACGACCAAAAATGCGGCAGGCGCCATCTTGGCTGGTGAAGGGGGCAAGCAAGGAGGGGAGAGACACTGACGTTGGTGTGAAACGAAAGCGTGTCATGTCCTTTTGTGTGTGTGCGTGTGATGAACAACGCGGTTCATTTTTTTGGTTTGTGTTATTGTTGTTGTTTTTTTTTTCCTCCACTGAAATATCAAAGCAGACAGTTGAGTTGACGCGTTATTGTTTTCACATCCTTTGGTGAATTTCCTCACGTACAGCGCCTTAAGCTGGTTTAATTCGTCAGTCTGTGGACCCCCCCATTCCCCACCCCTCCATTCTCTGTCCATCCTGTCCCTCGCTCCCTCCCTCCTCCTCTCCCCCTCTCTCTCCCTCTGCCCTTACCCTCTGTCTCTTTCCTCTTTCATAATTCTCAGACCTTAGAGACGCAACATGACAGCTGTCTGTAGCAGACTTCCAACCTGTCAGGATGTGGATACATGTGTTTTTGGACGAAGGAGGCAACGTGTTTGAAATCATAAAAAATATTTAAATGTCGTGGTTGGAAGCTTTTTGTGCTTTCGTACCTGTCTGAACTTATTCTTTGCTGTATGATAATGTTTGTTATAATATAAAGCCCTTATACGCTCGTAAGTTATGTTGTGTTATGTATGTATATTGAGACGTTTACGTCCTTTGTTGGTTATGCTGGTTGTCGTCTTCAGTCGTTATTGTGACACTCTTGAACTCTGCAGGATTGTAACTACCGGTCAAGGTAGTGCACTGTCGTCTGGCGAAACGGCGTGAGATGATATATTGTTCATAAATGGGTCCATAACAAAAAGTCCATTTAAAGGAATAAAAACGTAACGAGTCGTAAACAAATCCTATGGCGTTTTACTTCCTTCAGCAGAGTTTTAATAAAGTAATGCTGTTCTCCTTTCTTTCGGGACTTTTAACGTAATACCATTTTTCTACTTCCACTCGATTTTAGCAGTCCTTTGTGTCGGGTTCAGTCCCAACCCCGCAACATCAAAATTATCGTGTTCGCTGGCCACCTTAATGCACCAGTCATTCTGCTAGTGTCGGTGTCTCATAGCTACCGCTCTCCTTGCCCTTTTACGGCTCTGCCAGCGCACGGGGTTTGCGCAGGCCCAAGGAGTGTCAGATAACTGTTGCCAGAGCGAGATGGAGCGCTAATGGAATTGCCTGAGTGCGATGAACGTGTCTTGAACAAACTCCAGATTGCAAACTCAGCAATTGTCTTTGTCAACATCTTACTCGTTGCTAACTTTGCGATTTTCAGCGCGAAACATCGTATCCTGTCTGGTATAGATTAACCCTTTGACCCCCGCACCCTGTCCACCAGTATCCTGCATTGTCAACCGGTTGCTAGCAAAGCAAAAACTTAACACTTTGACTCCCTCACCCTATCCACCAGCTTCCTGCAGAAAGCTGGTGGATAGGGTGAGGGAGTCAAAGGGTTAAGTTTTAAGCAATTGATGGATAGGATGCCGGAGTCAAAGAGTTAAAGATTGTTGGGTAATAGACACACCACCATACAAGTTTTGCATGTCAAATTCAAACAACAAAGCCGTTATACACGTATACTCTGAACTCGTAAGAGAATGCAATCACACACGAAATGTGACAACACCTTTCAACGGAGAGAGAAGTAAGGCGTTGTAAATGTGTAATATTCAAGTCTGAATTTGTCGTCTGCTTATCCAGTCAGGAATAGCTTATCATTTGTTGAAAATCATGGATCTAATTTGTTGCGATTTTGCAGTTTCTTAGTCTTTCCGTAAACAATAAGATTTTTTTTTCTATTTCGTTTGAAAAGTAAGGGATGCAGGTGTTGACAGATTCAGATTTATCTTTGTCGTGTGCATAATATCGTTTATGGAGAAGGCAAGAGTTATCTTCTGCGACCGTAGGGTGCTTTTTAAATATTTTATATATTCATTTTCATTCTCTCTCTCTCTTTGTCACACTTTCTGTATGAATTCATATTGCAGACTTGGAATCATTTGTTCTATCAAAAGTGAATTGGCAAGTTAGTAAATTGGAATGACTGTAACTGCAAATATGCGATCACAGCGGTGATCACAGCCCTGAAAGAGATATCAGAAATTCGTCGGGAAACTGCCTTTCGCTTGTTATGTGCAAATAACCAAGATTCCATTGTTGTGTTTGTTTGTGTGCTTGCGCATCTATTTGAATTCATGTACCGCTGCTCCCACCTCCCAGCCCTCTGTCCCGTCTGTGTGATTGTTACTCTCTCCCTCCCTCTCTCTCCCCCCTCTCTCTATCTCTCTCCTCCCCCCCTCCCTCCCTCTCTCCCTCTCTCTCTCTATCCCTCCCTCTCTCCCTCCCTCCCTCTCTCTCTCCCCTCCCTCTCCTCCCTCCCTCTCCCTCCCTCCCTCTCCCTCTCCCTCCCTCTCTCTCTCCCTCTCTCCCCATCTCTCTCTCCCTCCCTCTCTACTCTCCCTCTCTCTCTCCCTCCCTCCCTCTCTCTCTCCCTCTCCTCCCTCCCTCTCTCTCTCCCCTCTCTCCTCTCTCCCTCCCTCCTCTCTCCCCTCTCTCTCTCCTCCTCCCTCCTCTCTCTCTCTCTCTCTCTGTCCTCTGTCTCTGTCTGTCTTTGTTCTTAACACTGATAAAATGGCAACAGAGGAATTTTGTTTGATGTATTCATGTCGTCGTAAAAGAGGCGACTATCGTTGTTGTTGTTGTTGTTGTATTTTAACTCGATGGCGTCATTCTCTTTTCGCCTGGTCCATAGTCTAACTTGTCTAGTGTCTTTGCCTCTTTTTTCGTGTCCAATTATCGTCCTCACACTGTATCTAGCATTAAACCTACTTTTGCCTCCTGAACCACGGAGATAGCCAAGACTGTTAAGTCACAACGACCCAGAATATTTCAGTCAAATTGAAGTTAGACTTTTGTTTATTTAGTACATGAGACAGAAAAAGTTGTACATTTTCGGGAGAATTACTTTTACCAGACAAGTCAACGACCAATTATGGACAAGTCAGTCAACATTACGTCAGGAAAAGACTGAAAATGATTGGAGTGGTTGGGTGGTCAAGTGTTTAAGTGATTGTGCCCGGGTTTGATCCCAGACACAACCTGATAAGGCTCTAGTAGTCGGCTCGGCTATAAGCAATATGAACAGGCTAGGACAGGGGTACCTCGTCTTCCTTAGATCTTTTAGATCTTGATGTGTGGCCTGAGGAGAACATTTTTGCATGAGGACTTCTTCTTTCTTCTCTTTTGCCGTCACGTGTCGTATCTGTGGGTTTCCTTGCAAAAAAATAAGATTAGGAGGTGATGTGCTGACTCGCTTCCTCAACGGCAACAGAATGCATTTTGCACGAAAAAAAAAATCCGTTGTGTTAATATACACTGAAATGCAGTAAGGGTAATGCAATGCAGTGCAGTGCAGTGCAGTGCAAAGTAATATAATGCAATGCAGTGCAAAGGAATGCAATACAATACAATACAACTAATACAATACAACCAATACAATGAATTATGATACGTCTACTTTGTTCTTAGAACGGCTTGACAAGATGGACCTTGTTCTGTTATCGGTTCTGTTATTTGCCGTTATGAAGGTGATTGTCTTGTCTACATCTTGTCGTGTTGTTGCTTGATAAAGGCAATTGTCGCCGAAATTTGACGCTTCTCTTGTCACTTAAAACTACAAAGCGTACTCATTTTATTCAGTACTAACCAGCAGTCGCTAGTATTTAAATTCTTAAGTTCGAACCGTCGTGACGCGAATTAAGGTTTAAAGGTAACCATAGTATTCCACTGCAAAAGAAATAAAAGTTTCTTTTCCACTTCTGTCTTTGATCGTCTCTGTTGTATTTCCCTTAAAGCCATCACGGATGTTGCCAGGAGAAAAAGCGGACGGTCAGCAACAAGCTGGAAGGCCTGAAAAAGAGAAAATCATATGATGTCAATGTCTGTTTTTGCACTGGCGATCCAGATCTTGGTTTACCTCTTACTTTTAATCCATGTGTCTACTTGTCGGCTGGTGGGGCTGTGTTTTTGGTCCTAAGCTCAAACTACTAAATTCTCCATTGATGAATATGATGATGGACTGGTGTTGTTCCTGCGATTTCTCTGGTCTCAGTGGTTTTGATCATGTCACGTCTGATCTTGCTGACAGTTCTCCTCACACAATGCATCTTACATGTGGTTTGAGCAGGGTCCACGGCTGACAGTGATATGTCAAAGTGGGGATGAAAATGAAGTTGTTAAGTTTGGCTTTTGTTTCGGAAGAGGTGTTGGGGCTATTTTAAGAGTGGGGCAAGTTTGAAATAACTTTAATATAAATGTAAACTGACTTTCCTATTTCAGTCTCTCTGCTGAATTTCTTATTTTCTGTGAAAATGCTGCCGAGTTACTTGAATTCAATTGCTTGTTTGAGTTTGGTGCCTTTGATGTTGATTTTAAGGTTGCCTGAAGTTCCGTTAACTGTCATCATGTCGGTTTGCTCAAGCTGATTCACATGCTGTGCTTTTCACGAATAGTGTTCAGGTTGGTTGTTGTTTTGTAGCTTTGTTTCTTGGTGTGCTCGGCTCGGGTCTTCTGCAGATAATATCTCTTTCAGAGATTATGGGTCTAGGTTTGCTTTTCTCACGAGTTGTCCATGTAAACTATAAACAAGAGTTTAATCAGCACGACCTTGTCTCACTCCGCAAATTACTTAAGACCAGCCGGCGGGTCCTTATTTTAACATCCAGATAAATGTCATATATCAATACTTATAAGAATCTGAAATTTAAAACACATCGTGCTGAATATTACTACGGTGTCATATTCATTTATTTAATGTACCGCATTATATGTCCTTCTCAGGTTTATGACACAAAAACATACAATGTCAAATTAATGTACAAAACAACTACATAAATAAAACAGTTTTTATGAAGGGAGATGAACGAGTGTTAATAGGTAGATACAATTACAAAATATTCATCTTCGTCTCTAAAGTCTGATTTTGGTCTGTAACCCCAGACATAGGTAGATTAGGGTATGTCGTCTTACATGTACGCTTAAGGAAACAGAACAACTGTGTACGGACAAATAAATTGAAAGGACACTTGAAAGAGATGGTGGTTTGAAAGAGAAAAAAAAGTGGGGGGGGGGGAGGGGGCGGTTACAGCTTGTTTGCATTCACTGCACCGAATTACCTGACATGAATGCTGTACACCTGACTAATAATAGCTCTTTGCACAAGAAAACGAACAAATGGCAACCAGGAATGCGTTAAACATTAAAAGATGAGAGAGAGAGAGAGAGAGAGAGAGAGAGAGAGAGAGAGAGAGAGAGAGAGAGAGAGAGAGAGAGAGAGAAGAGAGAGAGAGATGGGAGGGGGAAAGAAATCAACAGAGAGGGTAAAGAAAAAATGTCTTGTTGTATCAACGTGCTGTTTATCGGAAGATTGTTTTGTGTGGCTTTGGTCATTGCAGAAGTATATGTACGGAAGGGAACTAATAGACTATAATCCAATGTTTGATTACAGCTACAAGATAGCACACCATACCCATGTGCGCACACATACATTTACCACATATACATAATTCACACAGTCCCACACACACACACACACACACACCGCACACACACACACACACACACACACACACACACACACACACACACACACACACACACACACACATAAAACACGATTACACAAATGAGCAAAGCTGCCCCAGGACATGTACGCAGTCAAACAAAATCAGGAACAAGTTTAGAGGCATACCCAGAGACCCGTTTGTTTGTTTTACTTGAAACTGAACATTTCCTTTTTGAAACTGATATGTTTTGTACTAATTTCTAGCATTGAACTTTGTCTCTTTTTATATTTATGTCGGTATTTCTACCTGAGCAGGCGGTGGAGACAGATGGAATGGCTTCCAGTTTTCCCGTCTGGTTTTGTGACATTCTGTGCTTCCAATCGCTGCTGTGGGGATGCCGGAGGCTCTTTCAGTAGAAACAGTATCCCTGCCTTTTGGAACTTCAGTGCTCCAAATTTCTTCTTTTCTGTCACTCTCTTGTTTCTGACTTTGCTTCTTTACTATCTGTCATCTCTTTCTTTGTCATTTTCTGTCTTGCTGCTGTATTCAGCTGAATGTGTTCTATAAACCATTACGTACTTTCTGTTAGGACTGATGATTGGGTAGTTGTATTAACTCATTTTTTTTTTGTCTCTGAGGAAATGTGATGTGCAGAAGCATTTCTTGTAATTTAGGCTACTTTCTATAAATGTTTTCTTGTACTTAGTTATGTTTATACTTGTACATTTGTATTCAGCTTTGTTCTTTTTTTTTAGGAACAATCAAATGTTGTGGGTGTTTTGAGATGGTTGTCAAAGTCCTGGTATGGCTCTGCGCAGTCGGCTGGGATTTAAGAAATAATAGTGATAACGCTTCGAATCTTTCAGTTTTCTTTAACTTGGCTGGAGACATAGTATGCTGATGTTTTATTTCTTCTCGTTTTCTTCCGTCATTTTACCTTGATATGTAATGTTGGAAGCATAATATTAAGGTTTGGGAGCATGATATTTGACCATTATTTCGCTTTCTAATACTACTTTCAGTCAGAGAAGTTTGATAAGAAAATCTCCACCACCACGACTAACACCACCCCTCTCTTTCTCTCTCTTTCTTTCTTTTTCTCTGTCTCTGCCTCTCTCTGTCTCTCTGTCTCTCTCTGTCTTTCTCTGTCTCTCTCTCTCTCTCTCTCTGTCTCTCTCTCTCTCTCTTTCTGTGTCTCTTTCTCACTCACGCCCTTCCCCCCCCCCCCCCCCCTGATTTCACTTCTCTAATGTTTCTTTTGTACCTGCGTACTTGGCATCATTGGTCAACCTCGTTATTATCAACGTTATCATTATAACTATGCCGCTGATGCTGATGATGATAGATGCTGTTGTCGTTTTGGATAACGTGTGAGGACATCTGTCTCTGTTATGCCCTGTCCTACCCACGCTTCCCCAGCTGTAATATAACCCTCTATGATTTGTTTACTTTAATTCCTGTTTTAGGTATATACATTTATACGGGCAAAGGAGCATTCCTGTTGATATTGTTGCATCACTTGCATTTGTTTGTCTGTAGTTCACACAGTTACTAAGTAAAGGTAGTAGAAAATATTATAGTAAATCTATTTGTACATAATTGCATGCATGTACAAATTATTTTGAAAATGTAATTGTCCTTCGTACATGAGCACGTAACTCGGTCACATTTGCTTCATTCAAACGTTACGTTTCAAAATTCAACTGATTTGTTCCCTGTCAACCATTTCCTTTGAATTTCTGTATATTTCATCGGTAAAAAGTATGTTAGTTATTGTTGTGTGTGTGTGTGTGTGTGTGTGTGTGTGTGTGTGTGTGTGTGTCTGTGTTGTGTCGTGCTGTGTGTCTGTGTGTGTTGTGTGTGTGTGTGTGTGTGTGTGTTGTGTGATTTTAGTCTTAGTCTTTCTTTTCTCGTTTCCATGCGTTCTCTAAAACAGTAATGATAATAAGAAAAAAAGAAGAAAGAAGAAGAGAAAAGAAGACTATTAGTATTAAAACCATTCACACACAGAGACGTCAGGATAGATTTAATGTCTTTGATATATACACCACCCTCCCCACCCCCTCCCAGCGTCTCCTTTCAGTTCATAAGAGGATGGAGAAATCAGATCGACTTGTCATGTCTGATTATGTGCATGTGATTATAAAAAAAATGCTATTGATTTTTTCTCCGCTGTTTATGGGTTTTATGTTTATCAGTTCATTATCTTGTCTTTTATGCACAGACAGATACTGAGTCAGGTCAGTGACGCTAGCGCCTGTTTCTGTGTCTGTTAG
>CM060307.1:17395502-17405502 GCA_030674185.1 Monoplex corrugatus
ACACACACACACACACACACACACACACACACATCACACACATACACACACACACACCTATTACCCATTCCACCAACAACAACAACCACCAACCACCACCACCACCACCACCACCCTACAAGCGACGAAATCGTCAGCTGCAACAACACAACAAGAAACGACAAAACACGAACCGTTTACACAGTAAACTCACCCAAATATCAAAAGGTTATGTGCGCAGTGAAGTTGGGTCTAAATCTGTCGCCACATATATGTTTATAGCCTGTGCATGGCCCAACCAGACTCAACAAAACACCAGACTGTTATCATTATAATACTCCCACGTGCTAACTTAGTATTAGAATTATGACCTATTTTCAAACGAAAATCTAGTGCAATGTTTTTTTGTTTGTAAAGGTTTCGTCGCTGTCTGCAGACGGGATTTTCTTTACGCAAGTCAGGTTTTGAACTATCTGTCTGTGTCTGTCTGTCTGTCTGTCTATCTATCTGTCTGTCTGTCTTCTTCTCTCTCTTTCTCTCTCTTTCTCTCTCTTTCTTTCACTCTCTCTCTCTTTCCCTTTCTGTCTCTATTTCCTCTCTCTTTCTCTCTCTCTCTTTCTCTCTCTCTCTCTCTCTTTCTCTCTCTTCTTCTCTCTCTCTCTCTCTCGGAAGAAATCACCAAACATGATGTAAGTTTAATTTGATTTAAAATTTCACTCCCCTTCAAAACGGACAATAGCCTAAATGAATAAATCGTCTGAAGTCTGAAGTCGCTATTTCTTGTAAAATAAAGTAACACATTCTCTCTCTCTCTCTCTCTCTCTCTCTCTCTCTCTCTCTCTCTCTCTCTCTCTCTCTCTCTCTCTTTTCTATCTATCTATCTATCTATCTGTCAATCTCTCTCTCTCTCTTTCTCTCTATTTCATGTAAAATAAAGTAACTCTCTCTCTCTCTCTCTCTCTCTCTCTCTCTCTCTCTCTCTCTGTGTGAGTGTGTGAGTGTGTGTGAGTGTGTGTGTGTGTGTGTGTGTGTCTGTGTGTCTGTGCCTGTATCTGTGTGTGTGTGTATGAGAGAAAGAGATACGTTATGTACCAAAATGAGAGAATGAAATAGTTGACGTACCATAACCCATAATGCAAATAAAATACAATACATGAAATACCACAAATAGGCCCACATTGACGTAGCCTACAATAACATTTCAATCAAACGTGAATCAAACATACACAGTCTGACAGCACAGGCTGTACGGGTGCCATTCACTTTCGAGCAAACTTTGTACCTGCAGCCTCCGGCCTGCTTCAGCTAATGAATGGTACCCGACTCTTCCAACTTTGGATAAGTAAAGCAGAGACAGAGAGACAAAGACCAGACAGAGACAGAGAGAGACAGAGACAGAGAGACAAACAGACAGACAGAGACAGGACAGAGACAGAGACAGAGAGAAAGAGAATGAGAGAGATAGAAAGAGAGAGAGAGACAGAAAGACAGAGAGACAGACAGACAGACAGACAGAGACAGAGAGAAACAGAGATGGAGACAAAGAGAGACAGAAACGGAGACAGACAGACAGAGAGAGAGAGAGAGAGAGAGAGAGAGAGAGAGAGAGAGAGAGAGAGAGAGAGCGAAGCGATGGACATAACATTCATAATGTCGGCCACGAGAAAACGAGGGTTTTACCACCTCTCTCCCCTAATACCTCAAGGTTACCGGATAACCAACCAACGTTGTCTTTACCAATGTCAAAGGCATGTGTCACTTGATGTGGTCCCACGTGGGGATGCCGGGGGCTCTTTCAGCATAAATAGTATCCCCCACCTTCTGGAAATTCTGTGCTAGAATTTTCCTCTTTTCTGCCACCCTCTTTGTTTCTGCCTTGTTTCCTTTGGTTTCTGTCATTTCTTTCTATCGTTTTCTGCCTTGCTGGTCCATTCATCTGTATGTATTCGATAAAGTCTTACGTATTTTCTCTTTAGGAGTAATAATTGGGTGCATGTATTAAGTACGTTTTTGGCTCTAGGGAAATCAGATACGCGGAAGCAATTTTAGGTAATTTAAGCCTGTTTTTAGTGTATGTTTTAGTATCCTTAGTTATGTTTAAATTTGTATTCAGGTATGTTTTTTAAGTCCGCTGTGTGATAAATTAGACGGAGTGATCAACGCCAGGGCATTTGCTTAGATTATAAGCGCGATATGTGTATATTAATTTTCTTTTCCTTTTTTTTTTTCCTGTGGAAGTATGGTATATGTTTTGAAACGGTTTTCATAGCCCTTATATGGCTCTATGCAGTCGGCTGGGCTTTGAACAAAACAACAATGTACAGTACAATACTTGATGTATGGTTATGTTAATGATTGTCGTGAACCATGAAGCTAAGGCTGTAGACAAAGCGCTCTCTACAGAGTCGTCAATCCGATTTGATCTAGAAAAACTGAAGTATCCCGAGATTGCAGAAATCTTCCAAGCCCAACTGGGTAGAAAAGTTTGCAGCTCTAAACAATATCAACAGAGATGTAGTGTAGATACACTAGCTGGAGGCTGAAACGACATATTGTTCACAACAGCTGACGAACAGTTCTGGAAGCACAGGAAGAAAACAAACCCTGGACAATAACTTGAATATAATCCTTGGTCTTGTGCGATGAAAGAAGGGTTCTGAAGTCAAAGCAAGGCAGCAGGCATGAAGCAAGCAAAATGTCACAAACTGACGAACAATTGCATCAGACAGAGGATGCCTGAAACCACTGAAAACTGGACAGAAGCCCAGTTCCAACCATGGACGAAGGGATAAAGGAAGGAAACAGCACAAAACGGCCTACTATCCACTCATGTTTTCCACCAACATGCAACACGGAACCGTGGCTGTGATAGATAATTGTGTGAACATTCTCACTAAAAGACTCGCATACGGAACCTATGGACCGAGTAATGCAAGGATCTGTACAAATACAATCCCAGACCAAATGCTAACGTCCTTTACAAAGTCCAGAAAAATACCAAACAGGCTGAAGAGCTTTCGATATTGCATGACGAGGTCGAAGAGGCAGAAAAAAAAGAGAGGGACAGAGAGAGATAGAGAGAGGGACACAGAGAGATAGAGAGACAGAGAGAAAGAGACATAGACACAGAGACAGAGAAAGAGACAGAGATAGAAAGAGAGACAGAGACAGAGAGAAACACTTAATTAGTCAAAGACAATACGATAAGGTCCCATTGGATCTTTCATACAGTTAGTCATTGCTGACCCACACACAATATAAACATAATAATAAAACCAGATAAACTGTAGCATATTCAGTGTGAAATAAGTGATAAAAATGAAGTGTAATGGGATAGTGACTTTTATATATGCCAATAGATCATGCGCTTCACAATTGGATGAGAGACCTTGGTAGACACATGTAGAATAAATGCATGTCAACCCTAAACAATAACAAAAATAACAACAATAAGTGACAGAAGAAAAAATGGAAGCATTAAGAACAAAACAAGGAAGGGAGTGGGGGTTAAGACATGTCAACTATGCAATGATGAAAATAACTGAACCATAACAATCATGTAACGTCTCAAAAGTTATGAAAATGAATTCTAATATAATTTGGACTTCCATATGTCAATCTATCAAGTGCATTACAACAACATGAGACAGGCAGATATATACTCCTAATCAATTTAAGGCCACTTCTTCCTTCCTCTCTAATTTTAAGTTGAAATAATTGACAATGTTTAGAATTGATTCTATGTTTTATTCATCATTTCCACACCTGTTTTGGAAAAAGAAATTAGCACAATGACCCATTAGTGAACAGCACATGCATTTAAAGAACATCCCCCCCTTTTCAAAAAAACAGAAAGTGTCAGATTTGGCCAATCTGTTTTCAATATCGCGTGTGTCCGCCCCGAGCCTGGATGCATGCTTCACAGCGCCGATGCATCGACCCCACAAGGGTACGGAGTGTGTCCTGAGGGATGGCCGCCCACTCGATCTTAGGATGTCGACCAGCCTGGCCAGGGTGCCCGGTGGGGGGTGGTTGTCCCTGATGCGCCTCCCGAGCACATCCCAGAGGTGTTCAATTGGGTTCAGGTCAGGTGAGCACGCTGGCCAGGCCATACGGACGACTTCATGCTGCTCCAGGAAGTCGGTCACAAGGCGTGCTCGATGCGCAGGTGCATTGTCGTCCTGGAAGATGGCGCCTTGACCAAGGTCCACAAGCGCAGGCAGTGCCACAGCCGCCAGAACCTCGTCCCGGTACCGGACCCCGTTCAGGATGCCGTCAATGGGGACAGGGGGGTCCGGGTACCACGGCTCATGCCACCCCACACCATCACCGACCCGCCGCCGTACCGGTTATGCTCTTGGACAGTGGCGTCAGCGAACCTCTCCCCTTGACGTCGCCACACCCGAGCCCGGCCATCGTTAAAGGTCAGGGTGAACCTGGACTCATCCGAAAACAAGACCCGGGCCCACTGTTGCCTTGTCCAGGTCACGTGCTCCCTGGCCCAGGTCATGCGGCGCACTCTGTTGACCGGTGACAGCACGGGTCGGACGGCCGGTCTCCGTGACCTCAAGTTTGCCTCATGTAGCCGTCTTCTCACCGTGCTGCAGCTGATGTAGCACCTGTTGCGTCCCTCAGCTGACCCCTCAAGGTCACCGCAGTGGATGCCCTTTCCCTCAGGACGGAGAGGGCAAGGTAGCGGTCTTGCTGTCTTGTCGTTACTCTGGGTCGACCCGTGTGACGCCTTTCCTGGACTGCTCCAGTCTCATTGAAGCGCTCCAGCAGTCTCTGATTGTGGAATGCGACACTTCAAGTCGTCTAGCAACTTCCCGCTGCGCTAGGCCTTCATCAAGCAGAGCGAGGGCTCTCCCCCGCTGCTCATCCGTCATCGTCGTCTTGCAAGCATGGTTAAAACGAACCAAGAACGGGTCCTTTTTATCCTCGTCTGCGGGCAACTTTGGCTGGAGTAGTGTTCAAAAGGGCTTGCCTTGCACGTGCAAAGCGAATTTTGTCGCTACCTTGCCTGCGTCATCAGAGAGACCCTGCTGAAGATTCGACAATTTCGTGTGGAAATTGTCTTCCTTGGGCCGCCCATTGCAAATCGGCAAATCCCCAAAACACGTGCCAAAAGGAAACTGCAATTTGTTCGAGCTCTTATCCATTCAGTTACGGCAACGAATTGGAGAAAAGAGTAAGAGAAAATAGGTTATTTCTCCTTTCAAAAATTGACTCAAAAACGTTCCTGGCCCTTCAATAATGACGTGTAGTATAGATCTACATAAAGTAAATAGTTGCCGACCAGGGACAGAGAGAGATAGACAGACAGACAGACTAACAGACAGACAGAAACAGCCCCAGAGAGACAGACAGACAGACAGAAAGACAGAAAGACAGACAGACAGACAGAGACAGAGACATACAGACAGACAGAGAGATAGAGAGAACCGAGAGAGACAGAGACAAAGACAGATAGACAGAGACAGAAACAGAGCACCACAGAGACAGAGAGAGAGAGAGAGAGAGAGAGAAGAGAGAGAGAAGAGGCAGACAGATAGACAGGCAGACAGACAGAGACGGAAAATTTTCGTGGGTGGGTGAGGTTGGGGCGGAAGGTGGAAGTTGGGAGGTGGGGAGGGGTGGGGGTTTGAGGTGGCTCGCGTGCAGACGGAGGTGAGGTCTCCACACGCTTCCCCAAGTGAAGGGGAAGAATACATAGTGATGACGGATTTTGTGTTGGCTTGCTTCAGTCCCTTGGACAGGAACGCCGCTTCGGGTTCACAGACAAGTCTGTGTTCGGGATGTTCCAGAGAAAATGCTATCTTTAACGATCATTATACATTATGTTTGTCATTTCTGCCAATTGCATTTTTCATATACTTGAAAGCAGAAATGATCCATCTCAGCTCAGTAATGATGATGATGATGCTGATAATAATAATAATCATCATCATCATAATAACAATAATAATAATAATGATTCTTATAATTATTATAATTATCATCATCGTCGTTGTCGTCATCATCATCATCATTACTATTATTGTTATTATTATTATTGTTATTATCATTATTGTTATTATTATTATTATTGTTATTATTATTATTATTATTATTACAAGAAGAAGAAGAATGATGATGATGATGATGATAATAGAATATGTAAAACCGGACATTATTATTATTATTTATGATAATAATAAAAAGAATAAAAAATATTATAGAGTAGTAGTTGTTGTAGTACTGTTATTATTATCATCGTCGTCGTCATCACATTATCACTGCCGCCTGATCAAAATAGCCCTAGGCGTGTACAAAATCAATGAAAATGATACAAAACATCAGATAACTGTGACACTGTAGATGCCCCCTCATCCTGAGTAATGTTTTCTCGGATCACTGCATGCACGTTGTTTGGCTCACACTGCGCAGACATTCCGTGGCTGTGAAGTCTACAAACTCCATCCTTCGGGTAGGCGAGCATGCTGGGTGTGTGCGTATTTTCATAAGCCACCGAACACTGGCATGGTATACAGGATCTTCAGCGCGCGTATTTGTTGTTTTGCTCGCATAAACACGCGACGGGGACACGGACACCAGTAAGGCTGCCACGTACTGTTGATCTGGGTCATCAGAACAGTCTGTGTATCCACCAGGTGCTTTCCACAAGACTGCCACGTAATGTTGATCTTGAAGATCAGAACAGTCTGTGTATCCACCAGGTGCTTTCCACAAGACTGCCACATACTGTTGATCTGGGTTATCAGAACAATCCATGTATCCACCAGGTGCTATCCGGAAAAGCTCGATCACAGACCTTCTATACACAGACCGACATCCAAACCACCCTGGCTAGCAATCACACCTGTCTTTTATCTAGTCTGAAAATCGAACACGGGTCATCTGTGTGGCAGGCGGGTGTTCTACCACTGGACCACCGATCATACACACGCACGCACGCACATTTTCACACACACACACAAACACACAAACACACACACACATCACACACTCACACAACACACACACACACATACACACACTCACACACACACACACACTCTCACACACACACACACACACACACACACACACACACACACACAACACACACACACACACACAACAACGTACAGACTCATTGTCTGACTGTTTGTCTGTCTGTCTGTCTGTCTGTCTGTCTGTCTGTCTGTCTGTCTGTCTGTCTGTCTGTCTGTCTGTCTGTCTGTCTGTCTGTCTGTCTGTCTGTAATAAATGTCAACAAGTCATTTGCAGTAGAGTTGTCATTCTCACGTCTAAGTAACGTCCGGAAAAATTTTGGTTCGAAACTGTAGTCATCATCATCATCAGGTGCCAATGCCGCATGGCGTTGGCGATCATGGACCTCCATCTGTCTCAATCTCTTGTTGCCCCAAGCATCTCCTCCACCCTCCTCGTCTTCAGCCACTCCGAATGTCCGTCTAGTGTCTTCTCCCTGGGTCTACCTGGTGCTCTCTTTCCCTCCAGCTTTCCCGTTGTGACCTGGTGCTCCAAATCCCACTTCCTCATAAAATGGCCCATAAATGTTGCCTGTCTTTTCCTTATCTTCCTTATGAGTGATCTACTTGTGTCTGCCTCCATCAAGACTGTCTCGTTTGTTTTCTTTGCTGTCCATGGAACTCTCAACATTCTCCTTAGAAACCTCATCTCGGCTGCCTCAATCTTGTTCTGGCTTTGCTTGCCGACTGTCCACGCCTCACATCCGTACAACAGTATTGGTTGTATATAACATTCGAGGACTCTCTTCCTGATGTTAATTGATAGGCATTTGTGGGTAAGAATGCTTCTCATCTTCTTGAATGCTGTTTTGGCTTGGCCGACTCTGCCGGCTATTTCCGATGTGCATCTGCCGTCTAATGAAATGACCGTTCCCAGGTATTTGAACTTATTAACCTGTGTCAAGGTTGTGCCATTTGCTGTTATTTTGCATGAGGGGATTTCATGTATATTACTGATCACCATGACTTCAGTCTTCCTGCTGTTTAGTTCCAACCCTTACCTTTGCTTTCTATTTCTAGTATATTCACAAGGTTTTGTAGGTCCCTTTCATTTTCTGCAATTAGCACGGTGTCATCTGCGTATCGAATGTTGTTTATCATTTTCCCTTCAACCTTTAATCCGGGGTCTTCTTCTAGTTTTCTCATGATGTTTTCGCTGTAAAGTGGAAACAAATCTGGTGACAAAATACAACCCTGTCTGACTCTTCTTTTGATGTTTTGGAAAGAGCTTATATTGTTTTCTATTATCATTGTAGTTGTTTGTTCCCAGTACATATTCCTGATTATTCGTAGATCTTTTCCATCAACATTGAGTCTCTCCAGTTGGTTGATCAATTCTTCATGTCGTCCCCGATCGAAAGCCTTGGTATAGTCAACAAAGCATAAATACAAATCCTTATTCATCTCAATTGACCTCTCTATGATAGTTCTTAGGATGTATATGGCATTAATAGTTCCTTTCCCTTCCACAAATCCACACTGTTCTTCTGCTATTTCTCTTTTGATTCTATTCCTTGTCCTCATCATGATTATTTTTAACAGGATTTTTGTTACATAACTCATCAAACTGATTGTGCAATGGAGTTCGCATTCTATAACCCCTGTCTTCTTTGGAAGTGCAATGAAAATTGATTTTGACATATCTTTGGGGATTTTTCCAATGTCGTAAATTTCATTTAGGAGGACTGTTATTTTTTTCTATGCCAAATTCCTCCAGGACTTCAATCATCTCTGTAGTAATGTTGTCTGGTCCTGGGGCTTTTCCTGGTTTCATCTTTTTCAGTGCTACTCTAACTTCATCTTTCATTATGGGTGGTCCTTCAAAGTTCTTTTTTAAATGTGTTCTTCGTTTCTGTCATCTTCAAAAAGGTCTTTTATGTACTCTCCCCATCTGTCCAGTATTTTGTCTTTTCCATGATAAGCGTGCCATCTTTCGATTTCAAGCACCCAGTTGATGTGCATGTATATTTCCTGTGGACAATTTCTTCAATTCGTCTGTACATACCCTGAGGATCCATTTTGTGTCGGTTTTCTATCTCTTTGCATTTTGTGTTCAGCCAAGCTTCCTTAGCTTCATTGCACCTATTCCTGATTTCTTTGTTTATCTTCCTGTATATCTCCTCCTTTCTCTTTGCCCTCCTCTTTTCCTACATTAAGCCCAAGAATTTCATTAGTCATCCAGCTCTTTTTTGCTTTTCTATTTGCCTTAGGGATTTCTTCACAAGCTTCATTTATCGAATTTCTCAGCTTTGTCCATTGTTCCTCACTGTCACCAACGTCTTCCAGAGCACTGAATCTGTTTTGAACATGTACATTAAATTTTTTACGTATCACTTCATCTGTCTTTAAGAGTCCAAGGTTTAGTTTGATGTTGCTTTTGGTCTATTTCCATTCCCTCAATTTCAGCCTAAACCTTCCCACTACAGGATTGTGGTCACTGTTGCAGTCTGCTCCTGGTAGTGTTTTTGCTGACAATAAAGAATTTCTAAATCTTTTGTTGATCAGGATGTAGTCAATCTGATTTTTAGTATTATCTCCTGGACTCATCCAAGTCCATTTTCTTCTATTAGACTGCTCAAACCAGGTGTTTCCTTCTATGAACTCATTCATCTGTGCCCATTCTACAAGTTTCCCTCCCCTTTCATTTTGTGTACCAAGGCCATGAGGTCCAACTATATCCTCCACCCTATCCTGCCCACTTTAGCATTAAAATCTCCCATTATGACTGTAATTTCTTGTGATTTACATTGGACCTTGGCCATTTCTAATACTTCGTAGAAGTTGTCGATGTCTTCCTGAGTACTTGCGGATGTTGGTGAATACACCTGTATGATGTTGATATCAAATGGTTTGCCTCCCAATTTCACCAGCAAAACTCTGTCGGACACAGCCCAGTATCCCTTAACTGCTTTTGATTTGTTTTTGTCCATTATGATGCCTACTCTTCTTTCATGTGAATTACCACCAGAGTATATCACTGTGTATTCTCC
>CM060307.1:17410502-17415502 GCA_030674185.1 Monoplex corrugatus
CAGACAGACAGGCAGACAGACAGAGTGACTGAGATTGAGAGAGACGAGAGACAGAAGATTGACAGACACAGAGAGACAACAGACAGACAGAGTGACGAGACACACACAGAGAGAAGACAGATAGACAGAGTGACAGAGACACAGAGAAAGAGAGAGACAGACAGACAGAGTGACAGAGACACAGAGAAAGAGAGAGACAGACAGACAGAGTGACAGAGACACAGAGAAAGAGAGAGACAGACAGACAGAGTGACTGAGACTGAGAGAGACAGAGAGACAGGCAGACAGACAGAGTGACAGAGACACAGACAGACAGACAGACAGACAGACAGAGTAGCGTGCAGCAGGATCGAATGGTGACCAAAGAATGTAGCACCAAGGATGGCAGGGATGCGGAGCTTCTGATGGCCAGTAGCAATTGATTCCAGACTGGTAGGCGAGAGATCTTTGTCTCCAGGACTTTCTTCCTATACCGAAGAGGAAATGGAGTGATGAGCCAGTTGGTTAACCCTTCGACTCCCTCACCCTGTCCACCAGTCAAAGGGTTAAGTTTTTGCAGTTGATGGACAGGGTGCAAGAGTCAACTATGCTAGCAAAGCAAAAACTTAACCCTTCGACTCCCTGCAGGAAGCTGGTGGATAGGGTGAGGGAGTCGAAGGGTTAAGTTTTTGCAGTTGGTGGATAGGGTGCAGGAGTCAAAAGGTTAAAAGCACTTCCATGACAAAATGGAGGTCGTGGATTAAAACCTGATCAGTCAGGGACTTTCACCTTTCCATCCTACTACTGGGCGTTAGTCTTTCCAATGAGATGATAAAATCGAGATCCTGTGTGCAGCATGCATTCGGCACCCCTAAAAGAACTTACAACAACCAAAGGGAAGTGCCTGGCAAAATAGTATGTAGGAAAATGCTCTCATAGTTAAACAAAAAAAAAACCAACAACAACATCTATATAGGAAAATAAAACGGAGAAGGAGAGAAACAAGGTGTTGGCGACGTCCTTTTCCCTGGGAGAAGAGTCCACTTTGAAGTGGAACATATCCTGTTTCCACTCCGACCCCGACTCCACCTCCAGTCCCGTCGAAACTCTGTCTCCATTGCAATAGAATTGTGTTCGTTTAAAATGGAAAAATGTATTTTACTGACAATGTGTGGGTGGTAGTGGTGGTTGACTTTTAGAGAGAGAGAGAGAGAGAGAGAGAGTGAACAAGTTGTGTATCATTCTATATAGCTGTCTCTACACACACAGATGTATATGTATATGTATGTATATATATATATATATAATATGTATATATCTATGTATACATATATGTATATATATACATATATATACATATATATATACATATGCATCTGTGTGTGCGCAGACAGATAGATAAATGGACAGACAGACAGACAGACAGATAGATAAATAGATAGATAGACAGACAGATGAAAAGTAATAGATAGATAGACAGATAGATAGATAATAGATAGATAGATAGATAGATAGCATAGATTAAGATAGATAGATAGATAGATAAGATAGATAGATAGATAGATAAAGATAGATAGATAGATAGATCTATAGATAGATAGAAGATCAGATAGATAGATAGATATATCTATAGATAGATAGATAGATAGACAGACAGACAGACAGACAGATAGATAGTTAGATAGATACATAGATAGATAGACAGACAGACAGATAGATAAATAGATAGATAGATCTATAGACAGATAGATAGATCTATTATATAGAACTATAGATAGATAGATCTATAGATGGATAGATAGATAGATAGATAAATAGATAGATAGATAGATAGATAGATAGATAGATAGATAGATAGATAGACAGAACCACAATATGCATTTTTTTTCTTGAGAGGGTTGGGGAAGGGATGTTTTATTGTTGGCAAGTAAGATGTTGGTGTTCATGATGTTGGCATTCTGTAGGATTGTTTGATAAGTGAGTGTGTGTGTGTGTGCACGCGCACGTGTGTGCGTGTGTGTGTGCGTGTGTGTATGTGTGTGTGCTGTGTGTGTGTTGTATGTTGTGTGTGTGTATGTGTGTGTGTGTGTGAAAGAAAGAGAGAGAGAGAGTGTGTGTGTGTGTGTGTTTGTGTGTGTGTGTGTGTGTGTGTGTGTGTGTGTGTGTGTGTGTGTGTGTGTGTGTGTGTGTGTGTGTGAGTGTGAGTGTGAATGTGTGTGAGTTTTTCAGATGTTATATTTACGTTACAGTTGAAGTTTTAAATTACTATTGTTGTTAATGGTGACGATGATAATAATAACAATAGGAAGAAGGAGAAGAAGAATATAAGAATAATAACAATAATGATGATGATGACGATGATGATGATAACATAGATGATGATGATGATGATGATGATGATGATGATGATGATGATGATGATGATGATGATATTTACGAAGCGCCAAAATTTGATACTAAAAACAAAACAAAGTTCATACTGCCATCAGTCACCAAAACAGTCACGGACGATGACCAAAGCTGAGAGGTACAAAACACACACGGACCAGGAGGGAGGGGGGGGGGAGAGGACAGAAGGGGAGTGGGTCCAAAGGGTCGGCACATGGAGAGGAAAGGGGTGGGGGGGGAATCCCTGCTGGCGAGAAAAGTCTGTCTTCAAGTCAGACTCGAAGGAAGGCAAGAGAATGGCACTGTCGAGCAGAGAGGAAAATCTGGTTCCTGTTATGCAGATCAGACAGAACAGGAGCGGCCATCGACTGTGGAACATCATCTGTATCGAAGAAGTTGTAAACGAGCAGCATCTGAACCAGAGGTCGGGCAGGTGTGTACGTCCTGAGATGGTCACAAATGAAATAGATGCAATGCCACTGACACAGTTGTAACATAATTCATTGATTTTGTATGAAATTGTTTGAGAAACAAGCAACCATTGGAGAAAATTAAGCAAGAGTGATATGACCACGTCTGTTTTTGCAAAGGGCAAGGCAGGCCGCGGAATTTTGAATACTCTGGAGGCATGCGACAGGAGAATCAGGCAAGCCGGAGAAGAGTTGTGATAATCGAAACGAGACAAGATAAGAAAGTAGCGAGTTTAGATGCTGCTCAAGTTGAAAAATAACGACGAATAGAACTGACAGGTTTGGGTTTGAATTTCAGCATAGAGAGTTGAGGATCAAGAATAAAGGCAAGGTTTTTGACTGAATCAGAAAGTACAATACCTGTTGTCACTTAAGTGGATAGAACAAGCCTTTACAGAAGATACCAAACATTTCTGCTTTCAAAAATAAGTTGAAACACAGATGTAAGGTAGAAGAATATAAAACATGGAAAAACTTAAAGGTAACTATATCAAATTTCAGGTTGACTAGTTATTTTATTCTTCACTTATTGATTCATCCACTACAAATTAATCAGTTATAACTTTCTACTGTATACTATGTCGAATTTGTTGGAGGCAATGATGATGTAAGGTTTCTGTTTGTATTGTATGCCTTACTCTGACAGCTTGGGCCTGTTGTATTATGTTGTTATTTTGAAATGTTACAGCTGACTGGTTGCTCTGTTTTGCTCCTTCGTGTGTTTCATTTCATATGTTTGTTCTTTGTTTTGTTGATTGAGATTCTCCCTTTGGGTTGAAATGTGTTTGATGTTACATTGTGAATGACATTGTGCATTATAAAAAAATGAAATAAAAGGACGTTTAAGGACGTAAAAAGGACTTTTTTGTTCTACACTGCAAAGACATCAACATACAGTGTGGTAAGCAAAACTGATACCAATTCATATACATAGGAAACAGTTTTGTTGACATATGAAGAATACATAACATATAGAATATACCTAATGTTTTATACTTAGGAGGTTTAAAAGTAAACATCAAGATTTAAGTACATATCAGCACAGTTCTTAAAACTTTTTCAATTATATCTTTTTGCTGTGCGATAAGCAAACATCAACGAACAGTGTGGCAACACAAATGATATCAATTTATACAATATGGGGTAAAGTATTGACATACGAACAACCTACAACGTACAGAGCCTATATGACAATATTCTGTACAGTGAAGGTTTCATTGTGTACATCAAAATTAAAGAACACGTAATGAAGAAAATCCGTTTTCTACAGGGAAAACATTGGAGTATAGTTGTTCCATTGAGCATTAAAAGTAGACAAGTGAAAGTTTATTTTGGCAATAAACCGTTCAGTTTTGAATCTCAAATTGAGTATTCTTTGCAAGTATGTACATTAGGAACACATTTGTCAATTTCGCATCCATAGATAAATGATTTTGCAGACATTATCATAAGACCAAATATTCTATGTTTTTGCAATTTGATCAAAACCGCACAGAACAAGGTTTCGTGTAATTTTGATGTTAAAATATTTTTGCATTTTTCGTTGTTTAATTGTTCTATTAAGTTCCAAAAATTACAGATATAGTAACTGGTCCACAGAAAATGTTCAATGGAGTCTCTTGAATTTTTACACCATGTACTTATCTTAGTTTAGAAAAAAAATTTACAGAGGAAAGCTTGTATATGGTGCCACTGAGCGTTGTTTCAGTCTTGTCTTCATTGAGCTGTACATGTAGATTATTCTGTTCATCAGTTCGTCGCTGTAGTGATTCTGTTCATCAGCTGTCAGCTGTAGATGATTCTGTATCATCCAGTTCTGTCAGCTGTAGATGATTCTGTATCATCCAGTTCTGTCAGCTGTAGATGATTCTGTATCATCCAGTTCCGTCAGCTGTAGATGATTCTGTATCATCCAGTTCCGTCAGCTGTAGATGATTCTGTATCATCCAGTTCTGTCAGCTGTAGATGATTGTATATCATCCAGTTCTGTCAGCTGTAGATGATTTGTATCATCCAGTTCTGTCAGCTGTAGATGATTGTATATCATCCAGTTCTGTCAGCTGTAGATGATTGTATATCATCCAGTTCCGTCAGCTGTAGATGATTCTGTATCATCCAGTTCCGTCAGCTGTAGATGATTCTGTATCATCCAGTTCTGTCAGC
>CM060307.1:17428002-17450502 GCA_030674185.1 Monoplex corrugatus
TCTCTCTCTCTCTCTCTCTCTCTCCTTTTCTTCCTGATACTGACTCAGACTCAGAGATTTATTTGTTTGATATCAGAACTAAAGCAGAGCTGTAAGACAGACTGATGGCATTAAATGATCACGTAACATCAACAGTTTATGAATTTAAACACGAGATATCATTTCCAGTAATGGGATAAAACTAATGAACACAAATAAAAAATATTTATGGATATACCAGCGTTGGCATTTATAGATACATGTGTACATTCCGCAAGCTTGAATTTATAAGTCACCTTCAATGAGCAATGTTACTTCGAGACCAACACTTAATTATAGGACATAGCGGGTCTGGCAAAACCATATTCTGTAGTGGTGGAACTGAACAATACGGGATATTACAGTGAATGTAAACAGTACAACCATATGCTAAGATCAAAACATGCTTGTTTATCCAAATATTTAAAATTACATCGGTTGTTCTGGTATGACTTGGGACCGCTTTAGGTATGATACAGGAAACGAAAAATGAATGTGTCGCTTATGTCGTAAGTTTATGAAAATTAACTGCATTTTTTAAAACCTTTTTAGACCAGTATTATATAATCTAAGAATGATATTGATACCATCAGAATTTTACCTTGATACATGTAAATCAAGATGTAATTTACAAATGTCCACATGTAAAACGAAACATTCATTCATCAATTGATCAATTAATCATAAATTGTATTTGTATGGCACAAACAGTCCATGTGAAAGAATGCTTGTCGCACTTTATATTATGAAGAAAAAATATTCTACTAAACCATGGTACGTGTAGCCATGAAGTAAAAGTATTGGCTCTCGTGTCGTCGTAGTCATTGATGCAAAAATAGATAAACAAATAAACAAACAAATAAATAAATAGATGATTGAATGAATAAGAAAATAGGAAAATGATTAGATAAATGAATAAATAAACAATAACCACATAGATAAATAAACAAATAAATACGTAAAAAATATATGAATAAATAAACAAATAAATAAACAGATAAGTAAAAAATGAATGAATGAATGAATGAACGAATGAATGAATGAATGAATGAATGAATGAATGAATGAATGAATGAATGAATGAATAAATACATAAATAACAAAGCAAGTCACGCGAGCTTTACATATTGTATTTAGAATAGGAGGGAATTCTAGTAGGTGTACAAGCCGACTTTTGTTGGAATATAAAAAAAAAATCAGTTCAAGTCTTGCATCTTTGCGGAATGAGGTTCATGTTCAGTCACATCACAAAGACTGTATATTTCTCATCCCCTCTCGGTCTGTTAGTCTGCGTGCCTGTGTGTGTGTGGATGCTGTTATCCTGTGTGTGAAACGACTGATGAACTGACAGTGTAAATCATGTGAATGACCTCAGTGTATGGCATATACCTCGTTCCTTCGGGTTGATTGACACCACATTTTCCACCAAGCCGGATGTACTAACGTTCTGTTCTGTCTGTCTGTCTCTGTCTCTCTGTCTCTCTCTCTCTCTGTCTCTCTCTCTCTCTCTGTCTCTCTGTCTCTCTCTCTGTCTTTTCTGTCTCTGTCTGTCTCTGTCTCTCTGTCTCTCTGCTCTCTCTTCTCTGTCTCCTCTGTCTGCTCTGTCTGTCTCTCTTCTCTCTCTTCTCTCTCTCTCTTTGTGTCTCCTCTGTCTGTCTGTCTGTCTGTCTCTCTCTCTCTCTCTCTCTCTCTCTCTCTCTGTCTCTCTCCCTCGTTGTTGTTTTTGTGTAATTTGTGTAAACTATGTTGACTTAATTTTAAAGCACATGGCTGTACAATTAAGTCATTTGAGTCTTGGCTGTCTCTCTCCCGCTCTCTCTCCCTCTCTCTCTCTCTCTCTCTCTCTCTCTCTCTCTCTCACTTTCCCTCTCTGTTTTTGTCTGTCTGTCTGTCTGTAGCACTGACTCAAAACTCAGTAGGCTTTGTCTACATTAATTGTGTAATTCCAAACAAATGTGTGTACATGTATGTGTTAGAGTTTAATTATTGTGTGACTGTGTTAGTGGCTGCTTGCTTGCTTGCTGAGTTAATTTGGTTTGGTTGGGTGGCTGATTTTTAACAGATGCGTTTTTTTTCTGTAGTGCAGGTCAAGACCTGTTCAGGTAACGTACTGGGCAGTCCTGTCCACAAACGGTGGTCATCATCAACGTAAGGGACATTACTGTGGTCTGGTTATCAGTGTGTCAAGGATTCTGCCACCAAATGGTCTGCCTGCGCCACATGAATGAACGGTGATCGCTGTGCCGTGCATTGTCGGATACAATCGATATTGGATATAACGAAATCT
Source organism: Monoplex corrugatus (assembly GCA_030674185.1). Lineage (NCBI taxonomy): Eukaryota > Metazoa > Mollusca > Gastropoda > Littorinimorpha > Ranellidae > Monoplex > Monoplex corrugatus. Next base: position 17,430,308 of record CM060307.1, read on the forward strand.
GCCTCTGTAGACTGCCAGACAAAGACTGAACGTAGCCTACTGTCTTGAGAATGGCAGTAGCATTTTCAACGGACTCACAAGACTTGAGAAACCTTTTTGTAAAAGCCAAGAACTGGCCTGTGCGTCGGGCGAAAGTTTTATAGAGAGTTTGTTCCAGCGTGTTTTATCAATTTGGACATTCACAACTACATGTCTGCGAGCGTCCATGACTTTGCTGATTTGGTTGTCACAGAAAAAAGTGGAGAACTAGAACGTGTAGCCATGCTCTGTTGGCAATGACAAATAGTGATGAATCGTTAAACTGTTCGTCAACTGTCGATATGGGAAACACAGAACAACAGAGTGGCTACTGAAGCCTCACAGAATGAAGTTTTGGTGACGGCAGTTTCCTTGTTTACATAGGAAGTGGATGATGCTTTTTTTAATAGCGTCTTTCCGGAATAATAGAATTTTGTGTGAAAATTACCACAGCATTTATTGATGTCATCTTCATACATACGGAGTCATCAACAGTAAACAGAAAAATGTTCATCCAGTCACAACGGAAGATGGCCACTGCCACAAATTAACAACAAAATGTGAAGAACATGTTGTTCATCCAGGCATCTCAAAGGGCCAAAATCACTTTAATACAAAATATTTGACAAAAAAACTTGTGTCCATTGACAGTAAAAGATGGCCAGTGACATTTATTAAAGTGTGTGTCTAGTCATAACAAAAACAGTTAGTATCATTCATTTCTTCAAAGGTCTAGGGGGAAAATACTGACCCTGATTAGAGCCTAATAACTGTTTCATTCAATAATTAAAACAGCTGTACAAAATCACATCCAAAGATGGCCAGTTTCGTTCATTAGCATTTTTTATCACAGGATCTCAGAGGGAAAAAAGGAGAGAGAGAAACAGAGACAGACAGGGAGAGAAAGACATAGACAGAGAGAGAGAGAGACAGAGAGAGAAAGACAGAGACAGAGAGACAGAGAGACAGAGACAGAGACAGAGACAGACAGAGAAGAAGAAGAAGACGAAACAAAACATTTTATGAAACCAGTCACATATGGCCAATTTCATTCATTAAGATTATTTTGCATTGGGTCTCCAAAACAATACTGACAGCAACAAATGGCCAGTTTTAACGAAATACTTGTGAAAAAGTAGCTGTCGTTAGATTTCTACCCTCCACCCCCACCCCCAAAAAATGGCCAGTATGTCAAAGACCCCCAGCTTGAACTCCTTCTGGTCCATCAGCGTGTGTGTGCTAACCTTAGGTCTCCATTGTTACGCCATCTTTCTGGCCCAGCGGCGATACCAGACAGCACTGTCTAGAGCCTGGCCGGGGGCACAGACCTCAGGTGGGGGTATGCCTCCAGAAGTCACCGCCTTCCTCGTTCTCCTCATCCTCTCTTCCCTTTGCCTTCCTTTCTTCGTCCTCGCTTCCTGCCTGCGTGTGGGCAACTACGCCAACGATGGAGTGAAGCTGGGTAGGGACCACGCTCTTCTTCAGCCTGACCTTGCCCCTGTTGTTGTTTCTGCCATAGCTGTTGTCAGCGAGGGAGGGGGGAGGCGTGGAGAAGGTGGTGGAGAAATTTCTTGCCGGTTGCCCAGATCTTACACGTGGCTGCCGCCTTCCTGCTGTTGCTGCCTCATACCTTGCTGACAGCTGTGGAGGTGCGTTTTGGATACAAGACCACAGGTGAGCTACTTGTTTACTGCTATGCTCCATCTTTTGGAACCCACAGTTTCCCGTCACTCTTTTTCACTCAGATATAAAAGTAAAGGTTCTCGAATAATCCTGATGTCATAAGAGAGTGAGGTGGTAGAGACCCCAACATTTTTCGTGCCCAGCATTACCAGGGTGGTTTCCATCTCGTCTCCTCTGTTCTTCACCTTCCCTAACCTTGAAGAAGGTCAGGTACCCATTGACACCAGGATGGATGGGAGGCTGTTTGCACCGCGTTTTACACAGATCAGGGTCGAACTCGTACAGGCTGATTTAAAGACGGAAGCCCTGCCTTCCCGCCATCCATCCCTGCCACAGTGTGATGCTGGCAGCTACACGCACCATCTGCCATGTGAGGTCTGTTCTGTAATGTCAGACCTGATTCCATAAACACTCTCCAACTTTGTCACTGCGGTATACAGTAAACACAGTCTGTGCAGCTTTAAGCGTTCAGAGTTCTTGTGCTGATCCAGAGATTTGTCCCTTGAAAACAGCTTTATACAGAAAGAAAAGAAAGACAGACCAAAACATATGCTGACGATCTTAGACACTGTTGGGTTTAAATGGCCTTGAACAAAAGGTCAGGTCATGGACATAAATAATTAATCTGTGTCTGTAGAGATGTGTTTGACATTTTGTTAACACTCAGTCTGTACTCAAGTTTATGCCAGTATAGTAACATCTATTTTTGTAGTGATGTTTATGCCCACTTAATAACATCCGTATCTGCAGTCATGCGTATACCAATTTAGTAACATCCAGCCTGTAGTTAAGTTTACGCCAATTTAGTAACATCCAGCCTGTAGTTATGTTTACACCAATTTAGTAACATCCAGCCTGTAGTTATGTTTACACCAATTTAGTAACATCCAGCCTGTAGTTATGTTTACACCAATTTAGTAACATCCAGCCTGTAGTTATGTTTACGCCAATTTAGTAACATCTAGTCTGTAGTGAAGTTTACGCCAATTTAGTAACATCCAGCATGTAGTTAAGTTTACGCCAATTTAGTAACATCTAGTCTGTAGTGAAGTTTACACCAATTTAGTAACATCCAGCCTGTAGTGAAGTTTACGCCAATTTAGTAACATCCAGCATGTAGTTAAGTTTACACCAATTTAGTAACATCCAGCATGTAGTTAAGTTTACACCAATTTAGTAACATCCAGTCTGTAGTTATGTTTACGCCAATTTAGTAACATCCAGTCTGTAGTTATGTTTACACCAATTTAGTAACATCCAGTCTGTAGTTAAGTTTACACCAATTTAGTAACATCCAGTCTGTAGTTATGTTTACACCAATTTAGTAACATCCAGTCTGTAGTTAAGTTTACACCAATTTAGTAACATCCAGTCTGTAGTTATGTTTACACCAATTTAGTAACATCCAGTCTGTAGTTAAGTTTACACGAATTTAGTAACATCTAGTCTGTAGTTAAGTTTACGCCAATTTAGTAACATCCAGCATGTAGTTATGTTTACACCAATTTAGTAACATCCAGCCTGTAGTTATGTTTACACCAATTTAGTAACATCCAGCCTGTAGTTATGTTTACACCAATTTAGTAACATCCAGCCTGTAGTTATGTTTACGCCAATTTAGTAACATCTAGTCTGTAGTGAAGTTTACGCCAATTTAGTAACATCCAGCATGTAGTTAAGTTTACGCCAATTTAGTAACATCTAGTCTGTAGTGAAGTTTACACCAATTTAGTAACATCCAGCCTGTAGTGAAGTTTACGCCAATTTAGTAACATCCAGCATGTAGTTAAGTTTACACCAATTTAGTAACATCCAGCATGTAGTTAAGTTTACACCAATTTAGTAACATCCAGTCTGTAGTTATGTTTACGCCAATTTAGTAACATCCAGTCTGTAGTTATGTTTACACCAATTTAGTAACATCCAGTCTGTAGTTAAGTTTACACCAATTTAGTAACATCCAGTCTGTAGTTATGTTTACACCAATTTAGTAACATCCAGTCTGTAGTTAAGTTTACACCAATTTAGTAACATCCAGTCTGTAGTTATGTTTACACCAATTTAGTAACATCCAGTCTGTAGTTAAGTTTACACGAATTTAGTAACATCTAGTCTGTAGTTAAGTTTACGCCAATTTAGTAACATCCAGCATGTAGTTATGTTTACACCAATTTAGTAACATCCAGCATGTAATTATGTTTACGCCAATTTAGTAACATCCAGCATGTAGTTATGTTTACACCAATTTAGTAACATCTGGTCTGTAGTTATGTTTACACCAATTTAGTAACATCTAGTCTGTAGTTATGTTTACACCAATTTAGTAACATCTAGTCTGTAGTTATGTTTACACCAATTTAGTAACATCCAGCATGTAATCATGTTTATGCCAACTTGTTAACATCCATATTTGTAGTGATGTTTATGTCATTTTAATAACACCCATGTCTGTAGTCATGTTTCTGTCAGCTTAGTAACATCAGTCTATAGTTATGTGCATGCCAATTTAGTAACACCCAGTGAAGTCATATTTATGCCAAGTTAGTAACATCAGTCTTAGTTATATGCATGCCAGCTTAGTAACATCAGTCTATAGTTATGTGCATGCCAATTTAGTAACACCCAGTGAAGTCATATTTATGCCAAGTTAGTAACATCAGTCTTAGTTATATGCATGCCAGCTTAGTAACATCAGTCTATAGTTATGTGCATGCCAATTTAGTAACACCCAGTGAAGTCATAGTTATGCCAAGTTAGTAACATCAGTCTATAGTTATGTGCATGCCAATTTAGTGACATCAGTCCATAGTTAAGTGCATGCCAATTCAGTAACATCAGTCTGTAGTTATGTGCATGCCAATTTAGTAACACCCAGTGTAGTCATATTTGTGTCAATTTAGAAACATCAGCCTATAGTTATGTGCATGCCAATTTAGTAACATTAGTCTATAGTTATGTGCATGCCTATTTTGTAACATCAGTCAATAGTTATGTGCATGCCAATTTAGTAACACCCAGTGTAGTCATGTTTTTACCAATTTAGTAACATCAGTCTATAGCTATGTGCATGCCTATTTAGTAGTATCAGTCTATAGCTATGTGCATACCTATTTAGTAACACCCAGTGTAGTCATAGTTATGTCAATTTAGTAACATCAGTCTATAGTTATGTGCATGCCAATTTAATAACATCAGTCTATTGTTATGTGCATACCAATTTAGTAACATCAGTCTGTAGTTATGTGCATGGCAATTTAGTAACATCAGTCTATAGTTATGTGCATGCCAATTTAGTAACACCCAATGAGTTATGTTTGTGCCAATTTAGTAACATCAGTCTATAGTTATGTGCATGCCTATTTAGTAACATCAGTCTATAGTTATGTGCATGCCTATTTAGTAACACCCAGTGAGTCATGTTTGTGCCAATTTAGTAACATCAGTCTATAGTTATGTGCATGCCTATTTAGTAACATCAGTCTATAGTTATGTGCATGCCTATTTAGTAACACCCAGTGAGTCATGTTTGTGCCAATTTAGTAACATCAGTCTATAGTTATGTGCATGCCTATTTAGTAACATCAGTCTATAGTTATGTACATGCCAATTTAGTAACATCAGTCTATAGTTATGTACATGCCTATTTAGTAACATCAGTCTATAGTTATGTACATGCCAATTTAGTAACACCCAGTGAGTCATGTTTGTGCCAATTTACTAACATCAGTCTATAGTTATGTACATGCCAATTTAGTAACATCAGTCTATAGTTATGTACATGCCTATTTAGTAACATCAGTCTATAGTTATGTACATGCCAGTTTAGTAACATCAGTCTATAGTTATGTGCATGCCTATTTAGTAACATCAGTCTATAGTTATGTGAATGCCTATTTAGTAACAGCAGTCTATAGTTATGTACATGCCAGTTTAGTAACAGCAGTCTATAGTTATGTGCATGCCTATTTAATAACATCAGTCTATAGTTATGTACATGCCAATATAGTAAAATCAGTCTATAGTTATGTACATGCCAGTTTAGTAACAGCAGTCTATAGTTATGTGCATGCCTATTTAGTAACATCAGTCTATAGTTATGTGCATGTCTATTTAGTAACATCAGTATATAGTTATGTGCATGTCTATTTAGTAACATCAGTGTATAGTTATGTACATGCCTATTTAGTAACATCAGTCTATAGCTATGTGCATACCTATTTAGTAACATCAGTCTATAGCTATGTGCATACCTATTTAGTAACAGCAGTCTATAGCTATGTGCATACCTATTTAGTAACATCAGTCTATAGCTATGTGCATGCCTATTTAGTAACATCAGTCTATAGTTATGTGCATGCCTATTTAGTAACATCAGTCTATAGTTATGTGCATGCCTATTTAGTAACATAAGTGTATAGTTATGTTCATGCATATTTAGTAACATAAGTGTATAGTTATATGCATGCCTATTTAGTAACATCAGTCTATAGTTATGTGCATGCCTATTTAGTAACACCCAGTGAGTCATGTTTGTGCCAATTTAGTAACATCAGTCTATAGTTATGTGCATGCCTATTTAGTAACATCAGTCTATAGTTATGTACATGCCAATTTAGTAACATCAGTCTATAGTTATGTACATGCCAATTCAGTAACATCAGTCTGTAGTTATGTGCATGCCAATTTAGTAACACCCAGTGTAGTCATATTTGTGTCAATTTAGAAACATCAGCCTATAGTTATGTGCATGCCAATTTAGTAACATTAGTCTATAGTTATGTGCATGCCTATTTTGTAACATCAGTCAATAGTTATGTGCATGCCAATTTAGTAACACCCAGTGTAGTCATGTTTTTACCAATTTAGTAACATCAGTCTATAGCTATGTGCATGCCTATTTAGTAGTATCAGTCTATAGCTATGTGCATACCTATTTAGTAACACCCAGTGTAGTCATAGTTATGTCAATTTAGTAACATCAGTCTATAGTTATGTGCATGCCAATTTAATAACATCAGTCTATTGTTATGTGCATACCAATTTAGTAACATCAGTCTGTAGTTATGTGCATGGCAATTTAGTAACATCAGTCTATAGTTATGTGCATGCCAATTTAGTAACACCCAATGAGTTATGTTTGTGCCAATTTAGTAACATCAGTCTATAGTTATGTGCATGCCAATTTAGTAACACCCAATGAGTCATGTTTGTGCCAATTTAGTAACATCAGTCTATAGTTATGTGCATGCCTATTTAGTAACATCAGTCTATAGTTATGTGCATGCCTATTTAGTAACACCCAGTGAGTCATGTTTGTGCCAATTTAGTAACATCAGTCTATAGTTATGTGCATGCCTATTTAGTAACATCAGTCTATAGTTATGTACATGCCAATTTAGTAACATCAGTCTATAGTTATGTACATGCCTATTTAGTAACATCAGTCTATAGTTATGTACATGCCAATTTAGTAACACCCAGTGAGTCATGTTTGTGCCAATTTACTAACATCAGTCTATAGTTATTGTACATGCCAATTTAGTAACATCAGTCTATAGTTATGTACATGCCTATTTAGTAACATCAGTCTATAGTTATGTACATGCCAGTTTAGTAACATCAGTCTATAGTTATGTGCATGCCTATTTAGTAACATCAGTCTATAGTTATGTGAATGCCTATTTAGTAACAGCAGTCTATAGTTATGTACATGCCAGTTTAGTAACAGCAGTCTATAGTTATGTGCATGCCTATTTAATAACATCAGTCTATAGTTATGTACATGCCAATATAGTAAAATCAGTCTATAGTTATGTACATGCCAGTTTAGTAACAGCAGTCTATAGTTATGTGCATGCCTATTTAATAACATCAGTCTATAGTTATGTGCATGTCTATTTAGTAACATCAGTCTATAGTTATGTGCATGTCTATTTAGTAACATCAGTGTATAGTTATGTACATGCCTATTTAGTAACATCAGTCTATAGCTATGTGCATACCTATTTAGTAACATCAGTCTATAGCTATGTGCATACCTATTTAGTAACAGCAGTCTATAGCTATGTGCATACCTATTTAGTAACATCAGTCTATAGCTATGTGCATGCCTATTTAGTAACATCAGTCTATAGTTATGTGCATGCCTATTTAGTAACATAAGTGTATAGTTATGTGCATGCCTATTTAGTAACATAAGTGTATAGTTATATGCATGCCTATTTAGTAACATCAGTCTATAATTATGTGCATGCCTATTTAGTAACATCAGTCTATAATTATGTGCATGCCTATTTAGTAACATCAGTCTATAGTTATGTGCATGACTATTTAGTAACATCAGTCTATAGTTATGCACATGCCAATTTAGTAACATCAGTCTATAGTTATGTACATGCCAATTAAGTAATACCCAGTGTAGTCATATTTATGCCAATTTAGTAACATCAGTCTATAGTTATGTGCATGCCAATTTAGTAACATCAGTACATAGTTTTGTGCATGCCAATTTAGTAACATCAGTACATAGTTTTGTGCATGCCAATTTAGTAACATCAGTCTATTGTTATGTGCATGCCAGTTTAGTAACACCCAGTGTAGTCATATCTGTGCCAATTTAGTAACATCAGTCTATAGTTGTGTGCATGCCAATTTAGTAATATCCAATGTAGTCATGTTTTTGCCAATTTAGTAACATCAGTCTGTAGTTATGTGCATGTCAATTTTTGTAACACCCAGTGTAGTGATGTTTGTGCCAATTTAGTAACATCAGTCTATAGTTATGTGCATGCCTATTTAGTAGCATCAATCTATAGGTATGTGCATGCCAATTTAGTAACATCAGTCTATAGCTATGTGCATGCCTATTTAGTAACATCAGTCTATAGCTATGTGCATGCCTATTTAGTAACATCAGTCTATAGCTATGTGCATGCCTATTTAGTAGTATCAGTCTATAGCTATGTGCATGCCTATTTAGTAACACCCAGTGTATTTATAGTTATGTCATTTAGTAACATCAGTGTATAGTTATGTGCATGCCTATTTAATAACATCAGTCTATAGTTATGTGCATGCTAATTTAATAACATCAGTCTATAGTTATGTGCATGCCAATTTAATAACATCAGTCTATAGTTGTGTGCATGCCAATTTAGTAACATCAGTCTATAGTTGTGTGCATGCCAATTTAGAAACATCAGTCTATAGTTGTGTGCATGCCAATTTAGAAACATCAGTCTATAGTTGTGTGCATGCCAATTTAGTAACATCAGTCTATAGTTGTGTGCATGCCAATTTAGTAACATCAGTCTATAGTTGTGTGCATGCCAATTTAGTAACATCAGTCTATAGTTGTGTGCATGCCAATTTAGAAACATCAGTCTATAGTTATGTGCATGCCAATTTAGTAACATCAGTCTATAGTTGTGTGCATGCCAATTTAGTAACATCAGTCTATAGTTGTGTGCATGCCAATTTAGAAACATCAGTCTATAGTTATGTGCATGCCAATTTAGTAGCATCAGTCAATAGTTATGTCTATGCCAATTTAGTAACACCAGTCTATAGTTATGTGCATGCCTATTTAGTAACATCAGTCTATAGTTATGTAATGCCAATTTAGTAACATCAGTCCATAGTTATGTGCATGCCTATTTTGTAACATCCAGTGTAGTCATATTTGTGCCAATTTAGTAATATCAGTCTATAGTTATGTGCATGCCAATTTAGTAACATCCAGTGTAGTCATATTTGTGTCAATTTAGTAATATCAGTCTATAGTTATGTGCATGCCAATTTAGTAACATCCAGTGTAGTCATTTGTGCCAATTTAGTAATATCAGTCTATAGTTATGTGCATGCCTATTTAATAACATCAGTCTATAATTATGTGCATGCCTATTTAGTAACATCAGTCTGTAGTTATGTGCATGCCAATTTAGTAACACCCAGTGTAGTCATATTTGTGCCAATTTAGTAACATCAGTCTATAGCCATATGCAGGCCAGTTTAGTAACATCAGTCTATAGCTATGTGCATGCCTATTTAGTAACATCAGTCTATAGTTTTGTGCATGCCAATTTACTAACATCAGTCTATAGCTATGTGCATGCCAATTTAGTAACATCAGTCTATAGTTTTGTGCATGCCAATTTACTAACATCAGTCTATAGCTATGTGCATGCCTATTCGATAACACCCGTGTCTGCAGTTATTACACATTTTATAGTTGCGCATTCCAAACTTCATAGTCTAGGTTGAATATCATATTGCTGGCAAAAACCCAGTCATTCAGGGACACTTAAGTTGTTTTTATAAACAGTGTGTGTTTGTGTGTGTGTGTGTGTGTGTGTGTGTGTGTGTGTGTGTGTGTGTGTGTGTGTGTATGTGTGTGTATGTGTGTGTGTGTATGTGTGTGTATGTGTGTGTATGTGTGTATGTGTGTGTTGTGTATGTGTGTGTGTGTGTGTGTGTGTGTGTGTGTGTGTGTGTGTGTGTGTGTGTGTGTGTGTGTGTGTGTGTGTGTGTGTTATCACCCAAACCTTTAGGGTAAACCACACGTGTTAACATGAGTACATTCATTATTTTATACAATGTGACCCCGGCCATTCAACTTAAGGTTTAACAAGATTAGCATTTAGCGGCAGGCATTCATTTGTCTTGTAACACGATAGATCCACACCACCTGTGCGTTCGAGTGTATGCGAGTGTGTGTGTGTTTGTGTGTGCGTGTATGTGCGTGTGTGTGTATGTGCGTGTGTGCATGTGTGTGTATATGTGTGTGCGTCTCTGTGTGTGTTGCACGTGCGTATGTGTGTGCGTGCCTGCGTGAATGTGTGTGTAATGTGTATGTGAGTGTGTGTGTATGTGAGTGCATGCGTGCGTTCATGTATGTGTGTCTGTGCGTGCATGTATGTATGATGTGGTGTAGTGTGATGTTTGTGTATGTGTCTTTGTATGTGAATGTATTGGTGTGTGTGTGTGTGTGTGTGTGTGTGTGTGTGTGTGTGTGTGTGTGTGTGTGTGTGTGTGTGTGTGAGTGAGTGTGGGGTGAGTGTGTGTGTGTGTTGGTGGGTGGGTGTGTGGGTGGATGGGTGTGTTTGTGTGTCTGTGTCTTTGTGTGTCTGTGTCTGTGTGTGTGATTGTTCCCAGTACAGAGCCTGTTGAGACAAGAGGCCAGCGCTTTGAACAGCAGTGTTTGTTGTACTTGGCGCGTCTGAAGATGGAATCTTGCATTCACTAAAATGCTGTTTGCTTTTCCTAGGAGCCCACCTGCCCTCTGTTTTTTGGAGGGGGGGGGGGGTTTGCCTGTATATCCTCCCTCACCCACCTACCCCGCCTCTCCCCCTACCCCATCTTTTAAATCTCTTCTCGTAAGACAAACAGGTAAAAGTTGTCCATTGCCCCAGTTAGATTGTGGAGATTCTCGGGGTCAACAATATGAGACTATGAGGGCAGTGCCCATCCCTTTTCCTTCGCTGCTCTACTTGTCCTGTTCCCAACAGGGACAGGTTCCCGTTTTAGTGTTGTGTGAATGTGGGCCAGAGCATTAACCTGGTCACCTTTCCATTTGGCAACCAGGATTCTAGTAAACAGTGCAAAACCTGAACATCTTTGTCGAGATCTCCCTCCCGATCCCTCCCTCCCTTCCTCCCTCTCTCTCTCTTTCTCTCTCTCTCTCTTCTCTCTCTCTCACTCTCTCTCTCTTCTCTCTCTCTCTCACTCTCTCTCTTCTCTCACTCTCTCTCTCTCTCCTCTCTCTTTCTCTCTCTCTCTCTCTCTCTCTCTCTTCTCTCTCTCTCTGCTCTCTCTCTCTCTCTCTTGCTCTCTTTTCTCTCTCTCTCTCCTCTCTCTTTCTCTCTCTCTCACTCTCTCTCTCTCTCTCTCTCACTCTCTCCTCTCACTCTCTCTCTCTCTCATCTTCACTCTCTCTCCTCTCTCACTCTCACTCTCTCTCTCTCTCTCATCTCTCTGTCTCACTCTCTCTCTCTCTCACTCTCTCTCTCTCTCTCGCTCTCTCTCTCTCTCACTCTCTGTCTCTCTCTCTCACTCTCTCTGTCTCACTCTCTCTCTCACTCTCATTCTCTCTCTCTCTCTCTCTCTCTCTCTCTCTCTCTCTCTCTCTCTCTCTCTCTTTCTTTCTTTCTCTTTCACTAGTTCTTGGTTGCCGTCGTTAAAAGGGTAGGGGTGGGGATTGGTGGTCTCGACGTCATCATCATCATCATCATCATAGGCCCTGCCGCATGGCGTTGGCGATCATGGCCCTCCATACGAATCTATCCCTTGTTGCTGTAAGTACATGTCCCACCCTCTCTGTCCTCAGCCACCCTGCAAGTCCATCCAATATTTTCTCCCTGGGTCTACCTGAAGTTCTCTTACCCTCTAGCTTTCCTGTTGTGACCAGGCGCTCTAACTTCTCTTTCCTCATAAAGTGTCCTGTAAATGTTGCCTGTCTTTTACTAATCTTCTTTATTAATGATCTTCTTGTGTCTGCCTCCTTCAAGACTGTCTCGTGTATTCTTTGTTGTCCATGGAACTCTCAACATTCTTCTTAGAAACCACATTTCAGTTGCCTCAGTTTTGTTCTGACTTTGCGTGTCGACATCATCAGGATCCGCTAATTCAGTCTTGTTTCGTAAGCGACTTCTGTCATTAAGAAGATGTCATTAGTTGGTATACTGCGTACCCTGAACCAGAATAGATACGAGTACTGAGGGACTTCACCAAAATGTGCAGGAAACAGCGGGGATTTTCCATAGTGGGTTGCTTTATTGTAGTTAGATCTCGTCAGCTTCTGTGGACTTACCGCACTGCTATCGCCTGAAATGCCACTATCGCTACCAAGATAACAGACTTACCCTGTTGCATCATCATCATCATCATTATGTGCCCTGCAGCATGGCGTTGGCGATCATGGCCCTCCATACGAATCTATGCTTTGTCGCTGTAAGCACATCTCCCACCCTCTCTGTCTTCATCCACTCCGCTAAGTCCGTCCAGTTATTTTCTCCTCGGTCTATCTGGTGTTCTCTTTCCCTTCAGCTTTCCTGCTGTGACTAGATACTCTAATTTCTCTCGCTTCATAAAATGTCCTGTTGCAATAGTGACAATTTATCACTTTTTTTGGAAAATATTGCCATTTATTTATTTATCTATCTATTTATTCATTTTCTTATTTTTTTTATTTATTTACTTATTTATTTATGTATTTATTTATTTATGCATTTATTCTTTATTTTTATTTTATTTATTTATTTATCCAATTATATGTTTATTTATTTATCCATTTATCTATTTATTTATTCATCCATTTATCTGTATATTTTTGTAGCCGTGGTTAGGAGGTATGATTGTCTGTGCAAAATGAATAGAACGTATACCACGTGGGCACGTGGCCACCATTGGTGAATACCTTGACGTCTTTAGAACATACAGTGAGCACAGAGACTGCCGACACTGCTCGTTAGAGGAATACCACAACAGTTGTTCCAGTCGCTCGTGTCTCGAACGAAATAAATGACGACGATAGCATCTCGTATGCACTATGGTATTGCGCACTATTAGCTGGAGATGTACCGCCACAGTTGTTGCTGGCGCTCATGTCTCCTTCACTTATATACATACTTATGTCTATATGTATCTGTCTGTCTGTCTGTCTGCCAGTCTCTCTCTCTCTCTCTCCCTCTCTCTCTCTCTCTGTATGTATGTATATATATAGGCCTACAAATATACATATATATGTGGGGGGAGGCGTGTGTATGTGTGTGTGTGTGTGTGTGTGTGTGTGTGTGTGTGTGTGTGTGTGTGTGTGTGTGTGTGTAAAGTGACGACAGTATATATGTATACACACACACACAATCACATACACACACACACACACACACACACACACACACACACACACGCACACACACACATATATATATATATATGTGTGTGTGTGTGTGTGTGTGTGTGTGTGTGTGTGTGTGTGTGTGTGTGTGTGTGTGTGTGTGTGTGTGTGTGTGAGTGTGTGTGTGTGTGAATGTGTGTGTGTGTGTACAAAGTGACAGATAGCATTAGTATATTACGGTGTTTGCACATTTCCTCAGCAGGACAACAAAATCTCGTAAAATGTTATAGCTGTTTGCCTTTGGCACATCTGGCGATTTGGGATGGAACTGTAGTTTTTCTTGGGGATTTTCCAATGGTAAGGTTATACAGTACTTTGTTCTTTTTGCATAAAACCACCTCTGTGTTCACACGGAAACTGAAACAGACACTCAGTTGTTTTTGTTGACGGTTCTTTGTCCACAGTTTGATTAAAACCACAAATTCACCCTGTGTGGAAGCAACCAGTCAGGCAGGTGAGCTGTTTGTGTGGTAAGCGAACATGTTGAACGGTATCGGTCATTGACCTTTGGAACAAGTGCTTCCGGGACAATAATAGAAAAAACCTACCTCCACAGAGCGCTCTGTCAATCTTTAGATCTTTTTTGTTTGTTTATTTTATCCTACCTGAGATCGCTCTATAAATCTTTTTGGTACTTTTTGTTTGTTTGTTTGCTTTCTTTGTGTTTTTGTTGAATCTTTTGGTACTTGTTACTTGCTTTCTTTTGAGTTTTTATTGAATTTTTTGGTACTTGTTGCTTGCTTTGTTTTGTGTTTTTGTTGAATCTTTTGGTACTGTACTTGTTGCTTGCTTTGTTTTGTGTTTTTGTTGAATCTTTTGGTACTGTACTTGTTGCTTGCTTTGTTTTGTGTTTTTGTTGAATCTTTTGGTACTGTACTTGTTGCTTGCTTTCTTTTGTGTTTTTGTTGAATCTTTTGGTACTTGTTGCTTGTTTTGTTTGTGTTTTTGTTGAATCTTTTGGTACTGTACTTGTTGCTTGCTTTCTTTGTGTTTTTGTTGAATCTTTTGGTACTGTACTTGTTGCTTGCTTTCTTTGTGTTTTTGTTGAATCTTTTGGTACTGTACTTGTTGCTTGCTTTCTTTTGTGTTTTTGTTGAATCTTTTGGTACTGAACTTGTTGCTTGCTTTCTTTTGTGTTTTTGTTGAATCTTTTGGTACTGAACTTGTTGCTTGCTTTCTTTTGTGTTTTTGTTGAATCTTTTGGTACTTGTTGCTTGCTTTCTTTTGTGTTTTTGTTGAATCTTTTGGTACTGTACTTGTTGCTTGCTTTCTTTTGTGTTTTTGTTGAATCTTTTGGTACTTGTTGTTTGCTTTCTTTTGTGTTTTTGTTGAATCTTTTGGTACTGAACTTGTTGCTTCCTTTCTTTTGTGTTTTTGTTGAATCTTTTGGTACTTGTTGCTTGCTTTCTTTTGTGTTTTTGTTGAATCTTTTGGTACTGTACTTGTTGCTTGCTTTCTTTTGTGTTTTTGTTGAATCTTTTGGTACTTGTTGTTTGCTTTCTTTTGTGTTTTTGTTGAATCTTTTGGTACTGTACTTGTTGCTTGCTTTCTTTTGTGTTTTTATGGAATCTTTTGGTACTTGTTGTTTGCTTTCTTTTGTGTTTTTGTTGAATCTTTTGGTACTTGTTGTTTGCTTTCTTTGTGTTTTTGTTGAATCTTTTGGTACTTGTTGTTTGCTTTCTTTGTGTTTTTGTTGAATCTTTTGGTACTTGTTGTTTGCTTTCTTTGTGTTTTTGTTGAATCTTTTGGTACTTGTTGTTTGCTTTCTTTGTGTTTTTGTTGAATCTTTTGGTACTTGTTGTTTGCTTTCTTTTGTGTTTTTGTTGAATCTTTTGGTACTTGTTGTTTGCTTTCTTTGTGTTTTTGTTGAATCTTTTGGTACTTGTTGTTTGCTTTCTTTGTGTTTTTGTTGAATCTTTTGGTACTTGTTGTTTGCTTTCTTTGTGTTTTTGTTGAATCTTTTGGTACTTGTTGTTTGCTTTCTTTTGTGTTTTTGTTGAATCTTTTGGTACTGTACTTGTTGCTTGCTTTGTTTTGTGTTTTTATTGAATCTTTTGGTACTGTACTTGTTGCTTGCTTTCTTTGTGTTTTTGTTGAATCTTTTGGTACTTGTTGCTTGCTTTGTTTTGTGTTTTTGTTGAATCTTTTGGTACTGTACTTGTTGCTTGCTTTCTTTTGTGTTTTTATTGAATCTTTTGGTACTGTACTTGTTGCTTGCTTTCTTTTGTGTTTTTATTGAATCTTTTGGTACTGTACTTGTTGCTTGCTTTGTTTTGTGTTTTTATTGAATCTTTTGGTACTGTACTTGTTGCTTGCTTTGTTTTGTGTTTTTATTGAATCTTTTGGTACTGTACTTGTTGCTTGCTTTCTTTTGTGTTTTGTTGAATCTTTTGGTACTGTACTTGTTGCTTGCTTTCTTTTGTGTTTTGTTGAATCTTTTGTTACTGTACTTGTTGCTTGCTTTGTTTTGTGTTTTTATTGAATCTTTTGGTACTGTACTTGTTGCTTGTTTTGTTTTGTGTTTTTGTTGAATCTTTTGGTACTGTACTTGTTGCTTGTTTTGTTTTGTGTTTTTGTTGAATCTTTTGGTACTGTACTTGTTGCTTGCTTTCTTTTGTGTTTTTATTGAATCTTTTGGTACTGTACTTGTTGCTTGCTTTCTTTTGTGTTTTGTTGAATCTTTTGGTACTTGTTGCTTGCTTTCTTTTGTGTTTTTGTTGAATCTTTTGGTACTGTACATGTTGCTTGCTTTGTTTTGTGTTTTTGTTGAATCTTTTGGTACTTGTTGCTTGATTTCTTTTGTGTTTTTATTGAATCTTTTGGTACTTGTTGCTTGATTTCTTTTGTGTTCTCATAACCCTTCACACGAAAGGTCTAACATGGCCTTCAAAGCAAGCAGCCATCGTTTCTTTTGTGAGAAGCTCATCGGGTGGGTTGCTGCTAATGGTTCCAGCTGGTAGATGGTGAGGAGAACTAAATCACATACTAAAAGAGACATACCAAAAGCAAAGGAAGCCTCCGTCTTGCGTGTGAGAAAGCTTTCATGACTGACTGAGGGCTAAGTTAAGGTACATAAAAAAGGAACTTAAAAACCAAAGATAAATTTTGTTTGCAAAATTCAGGATGGCAAACATGTTTTTTTTTTTCTTTCAGATCTACCGTGATTCATCAGCTTCTAGACTGTAAAATACTAAGTCTTGTTGACGTTTGTAAGTCCAAAGTTTAGAATGTTTGCTGATATTCTTATCGTAGATTTCCGGTTCGGTCATCTCCTTAATGGACTGACTTCACAACCAAAGACGAAGCCAGAGAGCGGTCCAGTCATTCTCCAGTTTCCAATGAGATCTGTGAACGGCACTTGAACTGGCTTGGCCAGTGTCAAGGCTTCCTCCGATGCGGGCCCCAGTAGCTCAGTTGGTTTGAGCGTCGGATTCACATGCTAATGGTTGTGGGTTCGAATCCCGGGGTGTGCTATATTAAAACTGGCCATCTCACTGTCCAATCTTAACATCATTGTTGTTCTGGTGGTGTCGGTATAGAATTAGATAGGTCCCCCCTTCCCCCACTTCCCTGGGATGGTTATCCCTGTCGGCCATATCACCGGAGGTGGGTGTCGACGTAAAAACTGAACCAAACCAAGGCTTCCTCCTACAAGACTGGCCAACCATGTACTGTGGTGGACTCCTCGGGGAAAACGAAACAGAGGCCGGCCCATGACCTGATTGTAATGAACCATTCAGAAAGACTCCTACAGCCAATAAACAAGAACTGGGGTGACGTCAGGGTGTTTATCGATCCAGATGGAGAACGTTTATTGCCTCAAGCGTTGGACAACACAGCAACAAGTGCACTGAACCGAGGTGAACTTCTCCCAAAGCTACCGTGATCCTTTGTTACCGGCTTTGTGAGGTGAAGATAACGTGTCCTCGTAGACTAGGCACAGGCAGACAGGGAAACAATGAAATCAGTGTAACTCGTTTTCCAGCAGTATCCCCTGTGTACTTAAACCGTCTCACATCTTATTTTCAATATTTCTAACTGATGACCATAGAAATGCGTAGGAGTTGTTTAAAGAGCTTTATCTAAAGAGTGATCCACCGCAATCGAGCAGTCCCATATAAGCTCCGGCCAGATCTGCCAGTAATGATATGAAAGTCCTCCAAACACTTTTTCAAACCCTAGCTGGAGGGTGAAATGTTGGGGAGAAAAAAAGGAGGGGGGAGATGGGCACCAGATGTTGTATTACACATGTATGTAAGTGAGATATATGACATGAACGATTTGCACGCTTGAAGTAAGAGAACTGTTGTTCCCTGCAGTAAGAGTGACTACACATGGTACACTTTAGCCCCAAGGGAGGGAAAGCGGGGTTCTCTGCTTTGGGAATGGTCAGAACAAGCAAACAGTACATCCGTTTATTTACTCTTGTTTGTTTGTTTGTCATCACCGTAACAGATGGCGGCAACCGTCTCTTACTCTTCATGAAAAAGCAAACTTGGCACTTGTTTCTGTTCGTAACTACATTGTACCATACAGTAATGTTGTTGGCTATGGCAGCCCTTTCTGTCCATAATTACCATACAGTAGTGTTGTTGGCTATGGCAGCCCTTTCTGTCCTTAATTACCATACAGTAGTGTTGTTGGCTATGGCAGCCCTTTCTGTCCATAACTACCATGCAGTAATGTTGTTGGCTATGGCAGCCCTTTCTGTCCTTAATTACCATACAGTAGTGTTGTTGGCTATGGCAGCCCTTTCTGTCCATAATTACCATACAGTAGTGTTGTTGGCTATGGCAGCCCTTTCTGTCCATAACTACCATACAGTAATGTTGTTGGCTATGGCAGCCCTTTCTGTCCATAATTACCATACAGTAATGTTGTTGGCTATGGCAGCCCTTTCTGTCCATAATTACCATACAGTAGTGTTGTTGGCTATGGCAGCCCTTTCTGTCCTTAATTACCATACAGTAGTGTTGTTGGCTATGGCAGCCCTTTCTGTCCATAACTACCATGCAGTAATGTTGTTGGCTATGGCAGCCCTTTCTGTCCTTAATTACCATACAGTAGTGTTGTTGGCTATGGCAGCCCTTTCTGTCCATAATTACCATACAGTAGTGTTGTTGGCTATGGCAGCCCTTTCTGTCCATAACTACCATACAGTAATGTTGTTGGCTATGGCAGCCCTTTCTGTCCATAATTACCATACAGTAATGTTGTTGGCTATGGCAGCCCTTTCTGTCCATAATTACCATGCAGTAATGTTGTTGGCTATGGCAGCCCTTTCTGTCCATAACTACCATACAGTAATGTTGTTGGCTATGGCAGCCCTTTCTGTCCATAATTACCATGCAGTAATGTTGTTGGCTATGGCAGCCCTTTCTGTCCATAATTACCATACAGTAGTGTTGTTGGCTATGGCAGCCCTTTCTGTCCATAATTACCATACAGTAGTGTTGTTGGCTATGGTAGCCCTTTCTGTCCATAATTACCATACAGTAATGTTGTTGGCTATGGCAGCCCTTTCTGTCCATAACTACCATACAGTAATGTTGTTGGCTATGGCAGCCCTTTCTGTCCATAATTACCATACAGTAATGTTGTTGGCTATGGCAGTCCTGACTGTCCATAATTACCATACAGTAAGGTCGTTGGTTGTGTCAGTTCTTTTTTGCTCATATCTACCATATAGCAATGTTGCTGATTATGGCAATCCTTTCTGTTCATAACGACTATACAGTAGGATTGTTGGCTATGGCAGGCCTCTCTCTCTCTCTCTCTCTCTCTCTCTCTCTCTCTCTCTCTCTCTCTCAGGATTCAGAAAATAAAATACAACCAGACAAGACAGGCGCAAATTTTCGGCCAACTGGCTTTTGTCAAGCGTATCTACAAAGGCCTTTCTTGTCTGGTTGTTACGCTTGACAAAGGCCAATTGGCCGAAAATTTGAGGCTGACTTGTCTCGTTGTATGAAATACGTGCTCTTTTTCTTTTTTCGTGTTTTTTTTTTTTTTTCTTGTTCCTGTTGACTTGAACGCGGGCAGTCACACTTGTTTCGTAGTACAGAAGGATTTCGTAGTACAGAAGGATTTCGTAGTACAGAAGGATCATTGAGGATTGGGGTGATAAAGGCGATATTACTCAGGCCCGATTTCTGAGGTTGAGCTTTTCCTCACAGCTTTACCTTGTCCAATCCTGAACAGGATCATGTACCCATTCACAGCTTACTAATTTACTAGCATACCTAACTCATCTACCTATTCACTCGTCGCTTACTTCATTGATTCTACATAGTTACCTATCTGTTTACTCACCTACGCTCTCTTGGCTCTTCCCCAGAACTACTGAAAAAGAAACAACAGAAACGTTGCCTAAGCCATACTAAAGATTTCCATTTCAAAAGTAAAAACTCAGAACGGAATAGAACTAAAGAAGAGGCATATTTCTGCGAGACAACAACAAAGACCCTCACACGTCAAGACAAGGGGAACAAGTGCGATAGCTAGAAAATGGTTCAGCCCCTTTGCAGATACAGAGTTTATCTAACTGTTCTCTTGAAGATTTGCGTCTGAAATGGCGTTTAGATTGTATTCAAGGAGATTCATC
>CM060307.1:17455502-17458002 GCA_030674185.1 Monoplex corrugatus
CACCTCACGTGACGTCTGCAGAAGGCGCGGCGTGCTGCCCTATGGGCTGGAGTTAAGCGTGGCCGTACAGCTGGGCGACGAGAACGGAGGTTAAACCCATGAAGGCGGTTCCGTATGGTCTGCTGGCTGATGTTGATGTTAGTAGCCACCCTCAGCTGCCTTCGAATGATGCTGGAAGAAGCTGTTCTTGTCTGCAGGGCTTGTCGTTCAATGAGACGATCTTCACGTGGGTTTGTCTTCTTCGGTCGACCAGATCTGCGTCTTTCATGGACCCTCCCAGTGGCTGTGAAACGTTGAATCAGTCTGACAATGACCGAGATGGACACCTGAAGTCGCCTGGCCACTTCTCGCTTGGGAACACCATCTAGGAACCATGCAACAGCTCGTCCCCTCTCAAACTCGCTCAATTTTCGTCGTGGAGGCATTGTCAGATCAGGCCTACTACTGGTGGAATGTCTTCTTATAAAGCCAAGCAAGAGACAGCATCTCACACATAAACAGCAGTGCTTGCACGTGCATAATGGTTTTTCCATCTGGCTTGTGCAATGTGTTCAGGCAGAACGGTCCAAAACAAGGTCCTTTTTTGCAAGTTTCCGCTTTTCCGTTTGCGGCCAAGCTCAGTAGTAGAGAATCCCGTGCAATTTTCGCACTAACACAACATCGCCCACTTACAGCTGAACAAGAATTCATAACAATTTGGCTGGACTGAGAAATAAATAACAGTAGCGAACTGAGTTTATTACGCACCTGTTTTCTCATAGTGATCCTTAACTTTTTGTGCGTAGCTTATATTCAAGAAAGATGGTTGAAAGAGACTTTTTCCATGTGGTTAAAGAAGGGAAAAAATTGAGCCGAGCCGCAATGAATTAGATGATCTAGATGGAAAAATTACCGTTGATGAACAAATAAGTTTGCATTTAAAGATATGAAAAACTGTCAATGCCCAAGCACAGGTGGACTGGGTGCTGAACTGGTTTGAATAGTTTGGAATAAACTGGGTACCGGTATATTTGTTGTCAGGTTGTGTTTGATAAAGGAGAATTTTCCCCTACACAGAGAGAAGGGTTAACAATATGCATTCCGAAAGGAAAAAAGCCGAGAAAATGTATTAAAAACTAAAGAACAAAAACACTGTTGAATGTGATTTACAACGTACCTAAAGACTTTGCCAGTGCGTAGAGCATATACGTAGGTATAGGGCTGATACCATAATCGTTTTGGATCTTATCCATCACATAGCATTGGATCGGTGGTATTAGTGTATATGGAATTCAATCCGAGTGAGGAGACGACAATTTGAGAAGCTGAAACGGAAACACAAAATAGGATCAAAGTGCACTGCCAATCGAATTAAGCAGGTGTTAGCAAATCTGATAATTGAAAAGCAGACAGCATTTATCAAATTTGATTTGTACACAGCTGACATTATTAGATCGTTGTGTGACATATTACAATATTTGGAAAAGGAAAATCATTTTTTATCAAAAAATAGATACGTATATAGCTTACATTATTAGATCGTTGTGTGACATGATACAGTATTTAGAAAAGAAAACTGAGTCTAGACTACTACTTAATGCTAACTATGAAAAAGCCTTTGATTCGGTGGAACAGGACTTTCTTATTAAAATCTTAGAGCGTTTGGTTCTGGAAATGATGCAATAAAATAGACACAATCTTTCTCTGCAACATAAAGATATAATGAATGGGCATGCCTCGCCTTGGTTCTCAGTAAATAGGCTGTAGATAGGGTGATAAACTTTGTCCTTATTTATGTATAGTGTGTGTTGAAATACTGGTTATCTTGATATAAGAAAACAAAGATATTGAGGGCATTGCTGTGAATGTTGCTGAGCATAAGATCTTGCAGTATGTTGATGATATGGAATTCTCATTAAAAGGAAATGAAATATCATGTAAAACGTGTACTCATATACTTGACAGTTATGGAAGAAGATTTGGTTTGTTATTGAATGATAGAAAAATGATTGCAATTTGGTTTAGGAGAAATTTACCTGTTACTTCCATGCAGCTTTTAGGAATAGTTTGGAGCCTTCCAAAATCTAAAGGACTGGGACTTTGACTTACTAATGACTAGAAAAATTGTGAGAATCTTAACTACTCGGAAAAAATGTATGAAATTCGAAATATGAATAAAAAGACATATTACGCCTCCTGGTCGAATATCTACTTTAGAATCACTCATCCTTTCAAAGTTAACACACTTATGGATTTTGTTGCCCATGTCACATGATGACTTTATTGTTAATTTACAGAAAATGTGTTTTCACTTCGTGTGGAACAAGAAATAAGACAGGTTCAGCACGAATTCTGTCACAAAACGTATCACTAAAAGATGATTAAACGAAGCAGATGAAATGTCTTTTTCACCTCTAAAGCTAACATGGCAAAAAACATTGCAAAAGACAAATCACAAAAAATAAATTTCTTAACAAAGGTTTTGTTTGTTTTGTTTTTTTACCAAATAATGCTTTTAAAT
>CM060307.1:17473002-17485502 GCA_030674185.1 Monoplex corrugatus
AAAATTTCCGCCTGTTTTGTCTGTTTGTATGAAATACGCGTTCTGATTCTTTTTCGTGGTTTCTGTGTGTGTGTGTGTGTGTGTGTGTGTGTGTGTGTGTGTGTGTGTGTGTGTGTGTGTGTGTTGTGTGTGTGTGTGTGTGTGTGTGTGTGTGTGTTGTGTGTGTGTGTGTGTGTGTGTGTGTCTGTGTCTGTGTGTGTCTGTTGTTGGGGTGGTTTTGTGTGTGTTGTGTGTTGTGTTGCGTGTTGTGTGTGTGTTGTGTGTGTGTGTTGTTTGTGTGTGTGTGTGTGTGTGTGCGCGCGCGCGCGCGCGCGCGCGTGTGTGTGTGTGTGTTCCTGTTTGCTTGAACGCGGGCATTCACACTTGTTTTGGATTTCTGAAGACTTCAAGGCCTTGCCAGCGCGGAGGGTTTATGCGCAGGCTTAAGGTTAATGCTATGATCATTTTGGATCTTATCCATCACGTGACATCAGCAGCATCAGTGCGTATGGGCTTCCGAGCGTGGAGACATATCTTGTGAAAGTGGAACTGAAACTAGAACACGCACAATAGCTTACTGCAAGACAGTTAGCTATAGGTCTATAGACAATTACGTCCCTTGCGTAAAACCCAGAGTTACATGTACGTTCCTCGTCTCGGCAGATGTGTGTGTGTGTGTGTGTGTGTGTGTGTGTGTGTGTGTGTGTGTGTGTGTGTGTGTGTGTGTGTGTGTGTGTGTGTTTGTCTTATTTTGTGTTTGTTTTGTTTTGTTTTTTTGTTTTTTTTGTTTTGTTTTGTTTTGTTGGCTGTGACTGTGACTAGTTGGCCCATCTTGCTCGAGCTTACACACCTTCACATATGACGTAACAACGCTAAACATCAAAGAGTATCAATTAGTTGGTTGGCTGGTTAGTGGACTGGTTAATGAGTGAGTTAGTCATTGTTAGTTGATTAGTTGATTGATCGATCAGTCGCTTTGCATTTGTCCATTGGTTGGTTTTTGCTGTTTTATACCACGCAGGTTTAAAATGTCATACCCTGTACTCATTCATGGTACATTATGAGTATGTGTCAGACAACAGCATGTGACTATACACCAGGGAACAGACACAGAGCGAGATAAAGAGAGGGACAGAGAGAGAAGAGACAGAGAGACGGGGAGACAGACAGACTTACGGAGAGACAGAGACAGACGGAAAGAGAGAGAGAGAGAAGAGACAGAGAGACGGAGACAGACAGACAGACTTACGGAGAGACAGAGACAGACGGAGAGAGAAAGAGAGCAGAAGAGACAGAGAGACGGAGACAGACAGACAGACTTACGGAGAGACAGAGACAGACGGAGAGAGAGAGAGAGGAAAGAGACAGAGAGACGGAGACAGACAGACAGACTTACGGAGAGACAGAGACAGACGGACAGACGGAGAGAGAGAGAGAGAGGGACAGACGGACAGACGGAGAGATAGAGACAGAGAGACGGAGAGAGACAGACAGACTTACGGAGAGACAGAGACAGACGGACAGACGGAGAGAGAGAGAGAGAGGGACAGACGGACAGACGGAGAGATAGAGACAGAGAGACGGAGACAGACAGACAGACTTACGGAGAGACAGAGACAGACGGACAGACGGAGAGAGAGAGAGAGAGGGACAGACGGACAGACAGAGAGAGAAGAGACAGAGAGACGGAGACAGACAGACAGACTTACGGAGAGACAGAGACAGACGGACAGACGGAGAGGAGGAGAGGACAGACGGAGAGACAGAGACAGACGGACAGACGGAGAGAGAGAGAGAAGGACAGACGGACGGACGGAGAGAGAGAGACAGAGACAGACGGACAGACGGAGAGAGAGAGAGACAGAGACAGACGGACAGACGGAGAGAGAGAGAGAGGACGGACAGACGGAGAGAGAGAGAGAGACAGAGACAGAGACAGACGGACAGACGGAGAGAGAGGAGAGAGACAGAGACAGACGGACAGACGGAGAGAGAGGAGAGAGACAGAGACAGACGGACAGACGGAGAGAGAGAGAGATTGAGAGAGAGAGAGAGATTGAGAGACAGAGACAGAGAGAAGCTATTTACGGCATACCCCACACAGGTAAGACTGAAAACATTCAGTCACCGTCGCCTGCACATGTTTTCTGGCTTACAGGCTGGGGCTGTTCAGTCACTTCAAACCCTTTTTTTCCTCTCTGTCTGTCTCTGTGTGTCTGTCTGTGTGTGTGTGTGTGTCTGTCTGTCTCTCTCTCTCTCTCTCAATCTCTCAATCTCTCTCTCTCTCTGTCTCTCTGTCTCTGTCTCTCTCTCTCTCTCTCTCTCTCTCTCTCTCTTTCTGTGTGTGTGTGTCTCTCTCTCTGCCTCTCTCTCTCTGTATCTGTCTGTCTGTCTATCTCTCTCTCCCTCTCTCTGTCTCTGTCTCTTCTCTCTCTCTCTCTCTCTCTGTCTCTTTATCTCTCTCTCTCTCTCTCTCTCTCTCTCTCTCTCTCTCTCTCTGACTCTCTGTCTCTCTGTCTATCTCTCTGTCTTTCTTCTCTCTCTCTCTCTCTCTCTCTGTCTATATATCTACCTGTCTCTCTCTGTCTCTCTCTCTTCTCTCTCTATCTCTCTCTCTCTCTCTTCTCTGTCTCTGTCTGTCTCTGTCTCTGGCTCTCTTTTTTTCTCTCTCGCTCTCTCGCTCTCTCTGTCTCTCTGTCTCTGTCTCTGTCTCTGTCTGTCTGTCTGTCTCTCTCTCTCTCTCTCTCTCTCTCTCTCTCTCTCTCTCTCTCTCTCTCTCTCTCTCTCTCTCTTATATGCACCCGGTTTCCCACAGACTTCGCTCAGGCGCTAACGAACAGAAATCTCAAACAATGTAGACATATTATGCCAGCAGTGTGCCCAACACCGCCTCCCCTCTTTCATCTCCCTGTTTTTGTTTCGCCATGTTCAGAGCATTTTCCGATCACCTTGACCTTACAGCGCACAGCACGCTCGCGTGCAAAAGGCGAGACAGCGAGTGGCGAGGGCGATAAGAAAAATATAAGTGTGATATGAAATGGACGCGAGAAGAAA
This sequence comes from Monoplex corrugatus, assembly GCA_030674185.1. Taxonomy (NCBI): domain Eukaryota; kingdom Metazoa; phylum Mollusca; class Gastropoda; order Littorinimorpha; family Ranellidae; genus Monoplex; species Monoplex corrugatus. The sequence continues at coordinate 17,476,036 of CM060307.1, forward strand.
GTAGATTTCAGCCGATTGAAGAAGGAATCATCGTCAAACTCAAAAGCCACTTGCATGACTGCCATCTTTCATCATCATCATCATGTGCCCTGCCGCATGGTGTTGCGATCATGGCCCTCCATATGAATCTATCTCTTGTCGCTGCAAATACATTTTCCACCCTCTCTGTCCTCAGCCACCCTGCAAGTCTGTCCAATATTTTCTCCCTGGGTCTACCTGGTGCTCTCTTTCCCTCCAGCTTTCCTGTTGTGACCAGGTGCTCTAATTCCCCTTTCCTCATAAAATGTCCTGTAAATGTTGCTTGTCTTTTCCATATCTTCTTTATCAATGATCTTCTTGTGTCTGCATCCATCAAGACTGTCTCATTTGTTTTCTTTGCTGTCCATGGAACCCTCAACATTCTTCTTAGAAACCCCACTTCGGCTGCCTTAATCTTGTTCTGGCTTTGCGTGTTGACTGTCCTCGCCTCAAAACCGTACAACAGTACCGGTTCTATATAACATTCAAGAACTCCCTAATGCCATCCTTACCTTGCCGGAAAGATCCCCTCAGTTCTATCTAGCCTTACCTAGTGAATACCTAGCAAACTTATGGCTAGGTGGAACAAAGAAACGCTGATACCTAGCCTATTTTTCGAGGACCTCGCCGACCTAGCGTGTAGTAGGAAACAGGCTCCTGGCCTGCTGGCTGAAGACAAGACTACCAAATCTGATCTACTTGGCTTCTGTTTCTGCCCAGCTGTGTATGGGTAATTGCTCATTTACGTGTTGTGCAATGTATAATAGCAGCAAAAAGGGAACGTGCACGGCCCATAGATGTTAGTCCTTGGTTTTCACTATTTCTTTTCTTGAGACTGTTTAGCTATGTGACATCATTCAGCCGATCAAATGAACCATGCCCTTTTCAGACACACCTACTTGGGACTTGTCGATCAGATACAGTGTCCATTTCAAATAGTTTATGCAGAAGTCCAGTCCTGTCCACTTTTTCCTTTTTCTCCCTCTGAATTTTCTCACTGTTCCTGAAAATTGTTTTTGGGGAGAACTTCTTTATTCTGTGGCCATTATTTTCAGTTTCTGTCTTTTTCCTATAAGGAACAGGTCTTCAAACGATCCAGGGCCATGCCGAATTTAGCTATGGGCTGCTAGCTTGGTATTAATAAAGGTGTGTGTTGTGTGTGTGTGTGTGTGTGTGTGTGGTGTGTGTGTGTGTGTGGAGAGAGAGAGAGAGAGAGAGAGAGAGAGAGAGAGAGAAATACTCTAAAGATTTCCATTTTCCCGATTGCGAGCAAACTGTCAAGGACGACCGTTACGTTGAGCCACATCCCATAGTAAATACAATTAATTAATTCATATCACCAGACTTGATGAATGAATGTCAAGCAGCCCTGTCTGAACGATCAGGTAATGAGACAGTTCTCGGAGCAAGACCGACAACTAGGTATTGACATTTTACCATTTCACTCCCTTACTCTATCCACTAGCTATCTGCAAACCCCCATGGGGATGCCATGGGCTCTTTCAGTATAAACAGTATCTTCACCTTCTGGAAATTCTGTGCTATAAATTTCCTCTTTTCTGTCACTCTCTTTGTTTCTCCCTTCTTCCTTTGCTTTTCTTCCTATCAACTTTCTGCCTTGCTGGTCATTTCACCTGTAGGCTATGTGTTCGATAAAATCTGAATACTTTTTCTCTTGGGACTGATAATTGGATACATGTATTAAGTACACTTTTGGCTCTAGAAAAATGAGTTATGAGGAAGTAATTTTAGGTAATTTAGGCCCGTTTTATATAGGCTTTGGTCTCCTTAGTTATATCTAAATTTGTGTTCGTGTATATTTTTAAATCCCCTGTGTGATAAATTGCACGGAGTGGTCAGCACCAGGGCATCTCCTTGTATTATGTGCGTGAATGCTGTAATATGTGTACTTAATCTTCTTTTTCCTTTTTGAGCTGTTGACGTATTGTGTATGTTTTGAAACGGTTATAGCCCTGATATGGCTCTAAGCAATCGGATGTGCTTTAAACAAAAACAACTATAGCAACAAGCTACAAGCAAGACTCGTACGAATTGGGCGAAGAAGTGAAACGATTAATGTATATGTCTATTCTTGCAGATTTTGTATGGAGCTCTGACGTCGATTTCCTGTACTCAGAGGAGCGTGCTCACGTGAGTGACGTCATGGCACGCGTCAACCTGACGCACACGTTCGCTAACGGGACCCGTGTGATGATGCCCACTCCGCCTGTGCCTCCAGCTGGTGGCTGGGGCAATGACCAGTCCGTGTCTCTGGCCTTCGTCAACTTCGTTCTGGCCTTGCTGGCCTTCAGTATACGTTACGCTGCCGTCTTCTGGTCAGTGAGAAGGGTAGGGGTAGGGGTAGGGGTAGGGTGTGGTGGGGGGGGGGGCGTGTGTGTGTGTGATTATGTGTGTGTGTGTTTGTGTATGTGTGTGTGTTTCTCTCTCTCTCTCTGTCTCTGTCTCTGTCTCTCTCTGTCTCTGTCTCTCTTTGTCTCTCTCTATTTCTGTATGTGTGTGTGTGTGTGTGTGTGTGTGTGTGTGTGTGTGTGTGTGTGTGTGTGTGTGTGTGTGTGTGTGTGTGTGTGTGTGCAAGTGTGATTGTGTGTGTGCGCGAGTGTGATTGTGTGTGTGTGTGTGTGGTGTGTGTGTGCGTGTGGTGTGTGTGTGTGCATGTGTGTGTGTGAGTGTTTGTATGCGTGTCTCTCTTTCTGTGTGTTTGTGCGTGTGTTTGTGTTTGTATGTCAGTGATTGTTTGTGTGTGTGATTGTATGTTTGTGTTTGTGTGTGTATGTTTGTGTGTGTGTGTGTTTCTGTACGCATGTGTGTGTGTGCGTGTGTGTGTATGTACGAGTGTATGTGTACGTGTGTGAACAAGCTTTGAACACATTTATTTCCCCAAAAAATGTAAAGTTGGCATAAGTGTTACTGATTTCAACAGTTACTGATTTCACATTTCATGTTATAATCATCATCATCGTTGTCGTCGTATCATCGTCATCAACATCAACATCATCATCATCGTCGTCGTCGTCGTCGTCACCAACATCATCACCATCATCATCATCATCAACACCATCATCATCATCATCATCATCAAAATCATCAGTGGGAATGTAAAAATGTATGAGTCACAAAGAATCTTCCAGTTTTGCCAAATGCAAGCAATCATAGACACATTGTGTAAAAACCACAGACGTATTCTACAACAACAGACATATTCTGCAACACGTATTTGTTATTTAGCTTCCTAAAGTCCAACTGGCTTTAGCATAATGGATTTAGAATATATCGATTGTTGAAGGTATACACTTGTCCTGGACATTTTTCGTCAGATTCGATCTCGTTGTTTTGTAGCTAATGCAATTATTCAGGAAATATAACCATCACCTTCATTCACACCACACTCACCTTCATTCACACCACACTCACCTTCACTCACACCACACTCACCTTCATTCACACCACAAACTATACATTTTCTATTTTCTCTGTGTATGTGCCTATTACAGTTTGTAGGACATGGCTTTATGCACTGACTTCATTGTTGATACGACGTCAGTGTTGTGGTGTTATTGGCTGGCTGGTTGGTAGGTTGCTTGGATGGTCTGAAAGCTCTGTGGATGATTGGACAGTTTGTTTTCTGGTTGGTTGGCTGGTTTGATGGGAAGATAGCTGACAAGGTGTCTGAGTAGTTGTTTGGTTGGTTGGTTGGTTGGTTGGTTGGTTGTCTTGTGAGTCTTTGGCTGGCTGATTTGCTGGTAACTGGCTGGCTGGTGGCTAGACAACTGGCAGAGATGTCATGGCTCTTTTTAGCTGGCTGATTGGTTGGTTGTTGTTTTGTTTGGTTTGACTTTTATGTGTATTTACTTAGTTGGTAGGTGAAACGTCCATACTAAAGATTCAAAACAATAAACTCGAATTTGCAGTCCAACATTTAATCTTCGTAAGTTTGATTGCCAAGCTGGCTGGAAGCATCTGACGACCGGTATCGCATACAAATAATAATCTACAGTTAGTTACTTGGATAGGGACAGGCTGGTAGGCTGTTTATTTTTAATATTTACTGGTTGGTAGGCTGTTTATATTTAATATTTATTGGTTAATTATCAAAAAAAACATTTTTACTGTGTTACCATGTTGTCTAATCTTTGATATTCCCCTCTAAGGAAAAGTGCGAATGAAATATTGGGCAAAAGTTAATTTGGTGTCTGCCTGTCGATTTGTGCCCTCATATAAACACACACACACACACACACCGTCTAATATCACTTATAGTGAAAAGACGTTAAATCAAGCAATGAACGAACGAACACACGCACACACACACACACACACACACACACACCAACACCACACACACACACACTCACTCACACACACACACACACACACACACACACACACACACACACACACACACACACCACACACACACACACACACACACACACAAACAGACAATCTTACTAAATGTGCAAATACGTGTTCCAGGTACACAAACAAAGTGCTGACCTTGGTGTTTGCCATTCAGCTTCTGACCTTGACCTTGACAGGAGCGTTAGGATTCTCGGCCTTTTCGTGTCTGTACAAAGTGTGTATCAACCAGCAGTCGTTCCACAACGTTCACCTGACGCTGACCTGTAACACCTCTCTCACTCTCTACCTCTTGGGTTCTGCCGTCATGATTCTGTCCACCATGACAGTCTGTGAGTACGGCACCCATTACTTCACGGAGAAGATGCGCATCATCGAGAGAAGGCACCGCAAGACCAACAACTTCGCCGAACAGCCGGCCACGGAGAAGGGTGGTTGTCAAGGTTACATGCCTCATACATGCGCCATGTTGTCCTTGGCTGCCTTAGCTGGATGCAAAGGACCGGTGATGTACGAGTTGGTGAACGTGTTCCGGCCCACACAGGATAGCCTGGTGCTGACTGGCCTGGTGTGTGAGGTCCTCTACATGGTGCTCTGGATCGCCCTCTGGTTCGCCCTCAACGTCAAGCAACATTGGCAGTTCCGGATCCTGGATTACGTGTCGCTGGGCCAGCCAAAAGACAGGACTGTGGACGATGATGTGATCAGTAACTCCACTCTGGATGGCTATGCTGGTCACAGGGCCCCACATGGCCACAGCATGGAGATGCAGGAACTGACCAGGAATGGACGGCGGCGACACCAGGACAGAGACTCTTCCTCCAGTTATTTGGAAGCTTTGTTGAGGTCTCGAGATGTCACACCGGATCATGGCTCGTTTCTTCCTGATGGAGGCGGCACAGAGCATTACAGCGCCATCAAACCATGCAATATTAGGGGTCACGGAGATTCTATGCCTAACGGCAGTGCTGTCCTGTACTATGGACCACAAGACGGTCAGCTGATGCACGCTGGCAGCACTCTGGATACTGACAGACGCGGTAGTGGTATGGAAGGCAGCCACAGCTCTCAGTACCTCAACGTCCAGGCAGATGTGCACGATGTCACCCAGTCTTCTTCCCACGCTGGTGGTGCAGGCGCACGTAGCAGAAAATACTCTGGCGAAGGGTCTAACCCTGAATGTTCTAGGGTAAAACTACGCAAGAACGACAGTCACTCAGAGAGTTTCAGAGAGTACCGCAACAGCATTCGCAGTAAGTGTGATGACTTGTACACCACTGTTGACTTCAACAAAGACAGTGGTAAAGTGGACAACGTATTGCCTCAACCAGACACGGCCTGCCCCTTCACTGGCAGTACAGCGGCTTCAGCACACGAGTCCCTGCCCACGCTCATGTCATCTTTCAGAGACAAAGTGAAGGAGTCGTCTCGTGCAGCCAACAGCTACAGAGAACAACGCCGGGCACTGAACATGGACAATTATGGCTCTCTAGACAGGGACTCTCCAAAGGATTGTGCACAACAGAAAACCCATGTCAGAAGTGGCAGCTGGACTCATCATCACCCCGACACCTCACGACCATGGACAGATGGCGAGAAAGTTCCGCTAAGCAAGCACGATCCGAGGCTCAGGTCAGGCAAGCGAGGTTCTACTCAAAGCAGCGACAGTATTGAACTCAACCCTAGAACGAAACACTCTCACAAGTCTCACAGCCTTCCACACAGCAGATACAAACAGCCCCACAACGCAAGCAGCGACAAGTCCAGGAACAACAGCCTGCCCTCCACCAGAAGGAGAGATCAGGTCACCCCCACCTACAGTGTCGCAGACCAGGCAGCCAGATTGCAGGGCAGCAGAGAGCAGCTGTCCCGGGGCAACAGAGGTCCTACAGTTCCCGGGGGTACACAGTTAGGGGCCAGGAGACTGGACATCCCCCATGCAGACCTTGAAGCCTGTCCATTCATGACGTCCCGGGGCACATCCACGGATGACTGCAGCCAGGTATTGTCATTGTCCTAACCCGTTCAATAGAAGCTAATGGACAGGGAATAAAAGAGTTAAGTAGTGTTCTTATATTTTACGTTATGGACGTTTCTGCGTGTAGTATTCTCTATGTGTGTGGTTAATAAAACGGGATTTATAGTAGAAATGATTATTGTTTAATTCTACGATACAATAATTATGTGGATTAAAAGAAGATAATCTATCTTCCTGGAATTTGACAGCGTCACTGACTTGAACCAAAGTCTAATATTGTCTTGTCTTGTGGTATTGAATACGCGTTCTGATTCGATTTTCTTGTTTTTCTGGTTCCTGTTTGCTTGGACGCGGGCAGTCGCACTTGTTTTGGATTTCCTAATATTGATGTTTATATTTCCCTTTTAGTTGATAGATTTTTCTTTCTTTCTTTCTTTCTTTGTTTCTTTCTTTGTTTCTTTCTTTCATTCTTTGTTTCCTTCTTTTCTTCCTTCTTTCTTTTTTATATTTTTCTTTCCTATACAAAACATAGCACAAATTGATTGTGATAGAATAATGGTTAATATCATCCCTATGACTGTCTTTCAGAGCGGGAAGGTGATGACCCCGTCCAAGTGAAGTCTGTCTTCGCCCTGTGTCATCATTACAACTGACATGAAGCAGACAGCCTGTGGTCATACACATTCTTCCTTCGATCCACAAGTTCGAAGCAATGGCTCAAGCTCTTGCAGCGCTCTTACCTCATACATAGGACAGCTTGGGGACATCTCGATACGTCCCAGGTTCGACGCGTCCCAGGTTCGATACGTCCCAGGTTCGATACGTCCCAGGTTCGACGCTTCCCAGGTTCGACACGTCCCAGGTTGATGCGCTCGCGCGTGTGGTTGGGACGTATCGAGATGTACCCGACAGCTCGGTCCTGCTGTTCGTGGGCAACAATCTTTCAACCCTCGATTTACTATGGGACTGGAGATCCATGGCCTGTATCAACTCACTTCACATAAACTAAACAATAATGATAAAAAGCCTTCAGTGGCTGTCCTATTGGTTACATGGTGACTGTAGTGTGTGGCTGTCCTATTGGTTACATGGTGACTGTAGTGTGTGGCTGTCCTATTGGTTACATGGTGACTGTAGTGTGTGGCTGTCCTATTGGTTACATGGTGACTGTAGTGTGTGGCTGTCCTATTGGTTACACTGTGACTGTAGTGTGTGGCTGTCCTATTGGTTACACTGTGACTGTAGTGTGTGGCTGTCCTATTGGTTACATGGTGACTGTAGTGTGTGGCTGTCCTATTGGTTACATGGTGACTGTAGTGTGTGGCTGTCCTATTGGTTACATGGTGACTGTAGTGTGTGGCTGTCCTATTGGTTACACTGTGACTGTAGTGTGTGGCTGTCCTATTGGTTACACTGTGACTGTAGTGTGTGGCTGTCCTATTGGTTACATGGTGATGTAGTGTGTGGCTGTCCTATTGGTTACACTGTGACTGTAGTGTGTGGCTGTCCTATTGGTTACACTGTGACTGTAGTGTGTGGCTGTCCTATTGGTTACATGGTGACTGTAGTGTGTGGCTGTCCTATTGGTTACATGGTGACTGTAGTTTGTGGCTGTACCTATTGGTTACACTGTGACTGTAGTGTGTGGCTGTCCTATTGGTTACACTGTGACTGTAGTGTGTGGCTGTCCTATTGGTTACACTGTGACTGTAGTGTGTGGATGTCCTATTGGTTACATGTGACTGTAGTGTGTGGCTGTCCGATTCGTTACACTGTGACTGTAGTGTGTGGCTGTCCTATTGGTTACATGGTGACTGTAGTGTGTGGCTGTACTATTGGTTACACTGTGAATGTAGTGTGTGGCTGTCCTATTGGTTACACTGTGACTGTAGTGTGTGGCTGTCCTATTGGTTACATGGTGATTGTAAGTGTGTGACTGTCCTATTGCTACATGGTGACTGTAGTGTGTGGCTGTCCTATTTGCTACATGGTGACTGTAGTGTGTGGCTGTCCTATTGGTTACATGGTGACTGTAGTGTGTGGCTGTCCTATTGGTTACACTGTGACTGTAGTGTGTGGCTGTCCTATTGGTTACACTATGACTGTAGTGTGTGGCTGTCCTATTGGTTACACTGTGACTGTATGTGTGGCTGTCCTATTGGTTACACTGTGACTGTAGTGTGTGGCTGTCCTATTGGTTACATGGTAATTGTAGTGTGTGGCTGTCCTATTGGTTACATAGTGACTGTAGTGTGTGGCTGTCCTATTGGTTACATGGTGATGTAGTGTGTGGCTGTCCTATTTGTTACATGGTGATGTAGTGTGTGGCTGTCCTATTGGTTACATGGGGATTGTAGTGTGTGGCTGTCCTATTGGTTACACTGTGACTGTAGTGTGTGGCTGTCCTATTGTTACATAGTGACTGTAGTGTGTGGCTGTCCTATTGGTTACACTGTGACTGTAGTGTGTGGCTGTCCTATTGGTTACATTGTGACTGTAGTGTGTAGGCTGTCCTATTGGTTACATGGGGACTGTAGTGTGTGGCTGTCCTATTGGTTACACTGTGACTGTAGTGTGTGGCTGTCCTATTGGTTACACTGTGACTGTAGTGTGTGGCTGTCCTATTGGTTACATGGTGATTGTAGTGTATGGCTGTCCTATTGGTTACACTGTGACTGTAGTGTGTGGCTGTCCTATTGGTTACACTGTGACTGTAGTGTGTGGCTGTCCTATTGTTACACTGTGGGCTGTAGTGTGTGGCAGTCCTATTCGTTACACTATGACTGTAGTGTGTGGCTGTCCTATTGGTTATATGGTGACTGTAGTGTGTGGCTGTCCTATTCGTTACATGGTGGTTGTAGTGTGTGGCTGTCCTATTGGTTACACTGTGACTGTAGTGTGTGGCTGTCCTATTGGTTACATGGTGACTGTAGTGTGTGGCTGTCATATTCGTTACACTGTGACTGAGTGTGTGGCTGTCCTATTGGTTACATGTGACTGTAGTGTGTGGCTGTCCTATTGGTTACACTGTGACTGTATAGTGTGGCTGTCCTATTGGTTACACTGTGGATTGTAGTGTGTGGCTGTCCGATTC
>CM060307.1:17490502-17550502 GCA_030674185.1 Monoplex corrugatus
CACACACACACACACACACACACACTCACACACACACACACAAACACCCGTCTAAAAGCACATATGTGAACAGACGTTAAAAGAAATAACGAACACACAAACACACACACACACACACACACAAACACTCACACACACACACAGAGCATGATAGGGTTAGGGAGTGAAAGGGTTAACTTTTTGCTTTGCTGTCATGGCTAACAATGCAGGATGTTGACGGATAGGGTAAGGGGGTCAAAGGGTTAACCATATTGATCAAAACTAAGCACCTTACTCCACCCATACTGCCCATGAACCACTCTCCACGTAACCAGAGCTCATCGTATCGACAATGTTATCAAATTGTCTCATCTTCATTTCTACAGGGGGGGGGGGGGGGGGTGTTTGTTTGTTTTTTGTTTGTTTGTTTGTTTGTTTTTCTATGCAAAGCTAAAAGCCGATGTCAATGATGATGCCCAGTGATGTTCGGCCAGTCTTCTTTCTCCCAGTGTACTGGGGCACCTATCGCCTTTTGTGATGAGATTTATTTGATTATGCATTCTATTTGTTTGTTTGCTTAATTTAATGTTCATATCTTTGAAGTGCAGGATGGTACTCGCGAAACCGTTTAGGAAAGCATTCATCGCGTAGTTTATTTGCCACCAAATCATGTAATTATTCATCATTTTGCTCTGTATGTGCGTTTGTATGTGTGTGTGTATGTGTGTGTGTGTGTGTGTGTGTGTGTGTGTGTGTGTGTGTGTGTGTGTGTGTGTGTGTGTGTGTGTGTGTGTGAGAGAGAGAGAGAGAGAGTATGTGAGTGTATGTATGTGTATGGCGAGCGTGCGTGCGTGCGTACTAGTATTTGTGTGTGTGTGAACGTGCGTGCGTGTGCATGCGTACGTGTATGTCTGTTTGTTATGTGAGAGAGTGTTGTGTGTGTGCTTGCATATATGTGTGTATGTGTTCATGTTGGTGTGCGCGTGCGTACGTGCATGTGTGTATGAGAGATAAAGTGTGTGGAGAGAGAGAGAAAGAAAGCGTGTGTGTGTGTATATGTGTGTGTTTGTATGTGTGCGTTCTGGTGTGCGCGTGCACGTGTGTACGTACGTGCGTGTGTGTGTGTGTGTACGTGCATGTGTGTTAACGTGCGTGTGTGTATGAGTGCGGGCACACACCATACAAACAGTGACTATGTCCTTGGGAAAGCATTTCTGTGAGTAGCGGCTTTAGTCTCCTAGAAGATTGTGATTTGCTTATAGTTACGCTATAACAAGGGGGCAGGGAGGGGGGAGAGTATCGGTGTGATTATTTTGTTATTAACCAACAACAAGCACAGTTTTGTGAAGAGATCTTTTGAGAAATAAACTGAACTGTTGCGAATCTCTTTCTCTCTCTCTCTCTCTCCTCTCTCTCTCCTCTCTCTCTCTCTCTCTCTCCTATCTCTCTCTCTCTCCTCTCTCTCTCTCTCTCTCTCTCCTCTCTCTCTCTCTTTGTTTTTGACGTTTTAGTGTATCGTACTGTTGCGGATTTGACGAGCAATTTGCGTGGTTGGTTGGTTGGTCGGTTGGTTTGTTGGTTGGTTGGTCGGTTGGTTTGGTTTAACTGTTGTGTGTAAGAGGGGGGGGGGGGGGGGGAGAGTAATCGGTGCGTGCTAACAGGAAAAAGACATGCTCATCAACTTGTTGTTTTAAAATCAAAAAGGTGGCACGATTATTATGGAAAAAGATAATTAGGTAGATGGGGAGGGTACATTGAAGACCTTTTTGACGTTGACAGAAGGGAGGAACACATCATTAGAAAGAACACTGAAGGACCACCAATAATGAAAGATGAAGTTAGAGCAGTGATGGAAAAGATGAAACAAAGAAAAGCTCCAGGACCAAACACTGTTACTATAGAAATGATTGAGGCTCTAGAGAACATGGTATTGAAATATTTAAATCCTCCAAAATGAAAAATTATATGAAGTTTATAAAATTACGACCATTGATTTGTGAATAAGCATTTCGTAATCTGGGATCATTTTCTCATGCTTTTACACTTTTTTTGAAAAAAAAATTTATAGAAAATTTCATATCAACTGAGGCTGTGTGCGTTCAAAATGCTCAGGTAAAAATTTGTCAGCTCGATTCTTATCAAATTTCGTTTTTGTAACACGTTATTTCTTTATACATTCATAAATTATTTCAGGAAAGACACAGCTCAGACCCAATTTTATTATTACAATTAAACAAACTGTAATTCAAAGAGAGGGAGATTTTTGGAATGTCCTGACCCTCTTTTTTCGCATTGTTGTGGTCAAATTTTTACTATGATCCTGTGACTGAGAATATTAATAACATAAACAAAGAAAGTTTAAAAACTTGCCTTTGTAACTTGTATTCATGTAACCTTCTTATGAAAGACTACTCGATTTCGTGTGTATCTATATCCAACGTGAGTGATGGCTGTCGGTGTGAGCATGCGCCACAGTAAAAGTGGCTGTGCATGTGAATACAAGTATTTGTGTTGGAATGAGAGACAAAAAGGAATCCTAGATAACATTTGAGTCCTCACTTGAAGAAGAACAATGGACCTCAAACAGTTCTCACCTGAAGAGGAACGATGGACCTCAGTCCTCACCTGAAGAGGAACGATGGACCTCAGTCCTCACCTGAAGAGGAACGATGGACCTCAAACAGTCATCACCTGAAGAGGAACGATGGACCCCAAACAGTCCTCACTTGAAGAGGAACGATGGACCTCAAACAGTCCTCACCTGAAGAGGAACGATGGACCTCAGTCATCACCTGAAGAGGAACGATGGACCTCAAACAGTCCTCACTTGAAGAGGAACGATGGACCTCAAACAGTCCTCACCTGAAAGGAACAATGGACCTCAAACAGTCCTCACCTGAAGAGGAACAATGGACCCCAAACAGTCCTCACTTGAAGAGGAACGATGGACCTCAAACAGTCCTCACCTGAAAGGAACAATGGACCTCAAACAGTCCTCACCTGAAGAGGAACAATGGACCCCAAACAGTCCTCACCTGAAGAGGAACTATGGACCTCAAACAGTCCTCACCTGAAGAGGACCGATGGACTCAACCCTTTCACTCCTGCAGAAAGCCGATGGAAGCTGGTGGATAAGGTGCGAGAGTGAATGAGATGTGCCTTTATATGACCCAAATGTCGTCAACATTTTATCTTTTCATGCACTTTACAGCACTAGGCATTCAAACAAACGAAAGGGAAAATTACACAGAAAATGCACATCAAACGAAAACCTGTGAACAAAACGAAACAGGTATGTAAAACGTCATGGATGTCCAGCTCCAGAGTGGCATAAAAGTAAACCTGTCGCTAGTGTCAGAATGAGATATTACATGTACAATACTGCTGGAAAAGATGTTGGGAAGATTTGAATGCAAGCTGATAGTTTCTTTTAATAGACCCGCAGACTCAAAGATCTGATATTTCAAGTTCAAACCCAGCCTGCATCCATTCACTGCCAGTCTTGATGCTCCAATTATTCTGGTGACGTCAGCTTCACATTTCATGGATGTTCCCCTCCCTCACCCTCCTCCAATTTCAAGACATTGCCAGCACATAGGAGTTTGGTGAAGGCTTAAGGATGTGCCAAATAATTGCTGGGAATTGGGAGAATATGGAACTGTCGAGCAATGAACTGTCTGAGTGCAATGAATACATGTGCCAAAAATTGAACGAATGGAACCAAAAAATGAGTGAAAGAACATGGAAAAGCAAAACACAACATAAAACGAACAGACGAAAATGCAAACACACACACACACACACACACATACACACACAAACACACACACAGCACACACACACACACAACACAAAACAAGCACACACACACAACACACACACACACACACACACACACACACACACAACACACACACAAGCACACACACACACACACACACACACACAAGCACACACACACACACACACACCACACACACACACACACACACACACACACCTGCAAGAAAGGCAGCAAAACTACAACAGGTTTATTTGCGTGAAAGTATACCTGTCAGATACACCCCGATGATTGTACTCTACCATACGAGCATGGCTGATATTTATTCCAAGAGAGGGGGTTTAGTACATACATAGTCTAATCTGTCACATGACACACTGATTGTTTCCATCTGACCTAATAATGATGCATAATCAGAACAAACCACGAATGTCGATATGTGGCAATCCACACTGCATCATATTGTTACATAAGATCTCATATCATGGTAATGTTAAAAAAAAGTGTAATGAATGAAGGAAATATAACAAGAATATGATAACATGCAGAATAGAATCCTTTTAGAAAACGGCATCATCTTGCATACATGCAGCTGAGCATATAATCTTAACATTTTGTTTCAACAAATGACCACAGTAATTATTACAACTAAACTAAATCACAAAATGAATAAGAAATTTTAAAAAATTGAAAAACAGACAACAAATACAACTTTGCCTTACGAGTTCCTTCACACAGTAAATCAAAGTCTGACTTAGAGGAGAAAAAAAACTGAACCCAAAACAGAGCAGAGATGTTAATTACGCGGGAAAACATACCTTCCTGGTTTCCTGGTTGTCACCACAAAAGAACTGGGGTTATCATGACTGATATGGTTACACTAACAAACAACCATGTTTTTCACTTATAAGGCACCCCCAACATAGATCGTCTCTTCTTTAGAATCACAAAATCTTGAAGCGATTGTGATAGAAAGATGTAAAAGAGCATTCTTACCATTAGTTCATAAAACAACAATCGAACATTAATTTACCCAGATGGTGCTTTCCGTTTGCTCCATATGGCATCACAGCACTTGTGACAAATCATACGCACCAACTGACCAACTCCATGTGATGGCAGATCCACGACTGTTAAGTCTAGCATATGCACCAGTTATTTTGTAGGGCAACGATTATGCAAGAGCTAAACAGACATGCACACAGGGGGGGAAAAAAGGCAAGTGGCAACAGCTTGAAACTGATTACATATATCTGTGAACATAATAATGGACTTTACTATGAACTGGGTATTTTCCCCTCATAATGAAGTATACACTGTGGTGCTGTTTGAAAAAGCAATTTACAAAAACATCAAGCAAAGATTACAAAATGCTTATTCACAACGAAATTCCTTTTTCTGTCTAGTTTTCAAGCCTTTTTAAAACTGTATATATTGTTGTGACCAAGTCAAATATGCATAGCTTTCTTCTCTGAATACTTCCTATAAATCCAATGGTAAATTCAGATTACTGTAATGGCTGAATGGTTTCATTTGAACACTTAAACTGGTTTGAGGGAGATTGAAACTTCAAAGGTTCATCAAGACATCGGTCAAACACAATGCTGTGCAAAGCCATACATGTGCATGGAATCAATGTGTAAAAGACACTATCAGCAGCATTGTATTTTTAGTTAAGAGGAAACATGACGAAAGATCACCTTCACAGATTACGTAACTAAATCTGGACTGTACATTTGTCCTTATTGAAACTAAGTAAATACTGCTGTGCCAGGTCAGTATGCAAAAGCATTGTTACAATTGCAAAGAACAAGCCAATCTTACACATTTTATGGCAGTTTAAAATTCCTGATCTGAGCTATAATTTCATAATCTGAGCTATAATTTCATTAAGAATTTTGTAAATACATGTTTTGTTTTTAGCCATAAATACAGTCGTGAAAAAAAAACACAAATCAAAGTGTTTGGGAATGATGTTCTGTTTACAAAACTGAAAGGTCATCTGTTTTTCTCAGTGCTGTATTTGCTTATCTCAATAATGTGTGGACACATACAAAAATGAAGACTGGTATCTGACAAACATACTCATCAGCAGCAGCATCGAATAACTTGGTAATACTCAACTGGTGAGCAGCTATGTCACAAAAACAACTGCTTCATCGCATGCAGTTAAGCAGCCCAAGCAGGCAGCAACTAAAGAATAATGAAATAAAATGTGTTCTGTAATATTAGAAAGTACAGCAAACAACACAAAATGACAAATTAACATGCTGTGTGAAGTAAAGGACACCACAGTGAACTCCAGACACACAAAAACAACAAAAGAAATGAAATATGGTTGCAATATAAGAAAAATACAGTGAACAGCAACATACGAAAATAGCAAAAGAAATGTGTTTGTAATATAAGAAGAATACACAGAACGACAACAAATGAAAACGACAAATGTTTTCAACATGAGGAGACTACAGCAAACAATAAGAAAATACGCATTTTGTGATAACACACGAATTAAATGTGATTTGTTCTTATACAGCAAAAAACAAATACAAAATTGCAATACAAGAAGAATACAGCAAACCCTAAAATAACACAGACACACCCACACTATAGGATGACATGAATCGCATATTCTTTTTTCAAAAAGGGAGACTGGACTGGAGGGTGGAAAAACAGACCAAAAGGTTGAGAGACATCAGCAGGAAAAGGAATGAATTACAGAAATACACAACCATGTCAGATGCAAGATCGTTGTTAAACACTTATCAGTGAAACAGTGCTTTTACATAGGATTGCAAACCAACAACCCCTCTGTAATGTAAAAGCATATACTTTTCTACGCTAACCACTTCCATCCGCACAGAACTGACTACACATGCCCAACTTAGCCCTTTCACCCGCTCACCCTAACCACCACCTTCTTGGAAAAAACTGATGGACAGTAGTGGCAGTGAAAGGGTTAACTGATTAAAAGGAAAGAATAGAGTAATGGCTGCACTTAATTGCCCACACAAATGACAATGGCTGTATGCAACCTCTTAAATGAATAATGATTGCTGTATATGAACTCCGTCAAACATGAAAATGGCAGGACAAAATTCACCAGGACAGATGATCATAAATGCATATAAACTCTCCTTAGAAATGTCTATGATTTCTTGAAGCAAACCTGTGCACCTAACACTTTGCTTGGCACTCAATTTTCATCATCACTGTATACAACTGAAATGTTTCCAAGAAAAAACACCTATCACCTCTGTTCTATAAAGTTAAACAAATAAACATTGCAGGAATATTCTCACATGCAAATGGTGAGGGATAGTACAAAGAATAAGAAAAATTCCTATAACTATCCACACATGAGGAAAAACTGTTTTTTTGCATCCCGATTTACAGCAACACAAAAGACCTTACAATTTCTTCCTCACCACACGTCAGTGGTTACTTCACTCCCTCACCATATCAGACCTGTCAACCTCCCACTGGCCTTGAGACTAGCATTTTCACTATCTGATCGTAGCAAAATGGTGTTTGACAGTAGCACCACCAATGTCCACCGTGAGGTGTTATCGAGCACATCATCGATTCACCATGTAACACCTACAGTCAAGATGAGCCAGGCGCACACTAGATCTACAGATCACATGGTTAGCACTGACTGTTGATCACTTCATATCAACGACAGTTCATAAAGTGTTTTTGCTCATGTATGGGTATTCAGTCATGCATGTCTCACGGTAACATCATGTGGCAGGCCTTTTTTTCATTTTTGCTGGCTTTTTCATTTATACTTTTTTCTTCCAGTTGAACAGATCAAAGTCACTCAACAATGATGCGACAAAGATTTTCCAAGAACAGAAGTGAGTCATGTAAACTCCATTCCCCAGCAACAACCAACATTGTAGGCCAACAAGCAAACAGTTGAAGAAGAAGAAAAAAAACAAACCACCAAACCGCAAGGAGTGTCCATATTTCTCTCAACTAAATCTGTATGAGAAAACTACAGAAGGTGCACAGGCCTGCCAACAGCCAAAAATAACATAACGCTGATATGACTTATAAAGACCACAACCAAGAAGGGGTCAAAGATCAATTTTAAGAGAACACTGTGAAGGTCAATTACAAGCCTTTGCTTTGGAATACTACTCTGATCATAATCTGGGATATAACTGTCTACAACAGTCCACACCTATTCACCGTTGAAGGTGATGATATAATACGCAGCACACTTTATTACAAAATGAATACTGAGTTTGCACTGAGTAAGTTCAAAACATAAATCCTCTGTACAACATGAAATAAAAATTGTGACATTACAAAACTAAGTTCAAGAACACAATGATCGCATACATTCTTACGCAGTTTATCTCTTTCACTCTCCCACGGTTTCCAATAATGATAAGTTGGCAAAAATATACACAATAAAATCATATTATATGCAGATCAAATAACAATTCTGTATCACTGATATGAAATGGAGCACTGTAGGCAACGTAACAACTCCAGCTCCTTTTTGCACTCTGCATTCTCCACCAACTCGAAGAAGTCCCAAAGGGCAAGACTGCCATTACCACTTGCACATCATACATTCTCATTCATGCTACTCCCATTCACAATCACTTGACTAACAAAAATTAATCATCAACACATTCTTAAAAGAAAAGCACTTTCAACTGAGAGTATACTAAAATGGAGTTTACAACCAACCAAAGAAACAAACAAAACAAAACACACAAAAAGAGAAGGGACAAAAGACAACAACAATGAAAATTGCTCACAGAAACCTAAACACATCTTCCACATAGCATAGAGAACATTTGTTTGCAAATGTCTTCAGATTCATCTGGAAACCTTGATACTGAACATTCCCACTCTCATTAGCAACTAAAATATGTGAACACAGTGATGTGAACATGTTCTATCAATAACCTCTGACCAGTTCAATAATCACTACAATTTTGTACACTATCACTAGAACACCCGGCATTCAATAATTTTTTTTAATGAGCAAGAAGTAAACAACAGGACAACAATATAGCCCAGTCCTACCTCCAATCAATCAGAGGTTTTCACTTGTGAATTTCCACAACTTGAATCTGCACACCTGTTTTCAATACACAAGCCACCTCTACTGTTAAACATCAAACTTTTCACTCACTGGTGTGCTGAAGATATTAGTTACTTACCTAATTATGAATATTAAAATACAGAAATTCTACATCACTTTAACACAGTACAGTGATGGCATAAAAGCATATGAGAAAGCAGGCAATGTCTTAGGTTTGATTTCTTGGTAAAGCATTAATTCTTCTCACTAAGCCAAGGTCGTGAATGAAGGATGTGGGTGCTAGTCCAAACTTGCTGAAATCTCTGACCATGATCTTCTCTATGATGATTTGCACTATCGCTGAACAATTAAAAACAAATATCTAAAGACGCAACAAAGTAAGACATTTTCCTTCATATTTCCACCTCATTTTACATGTTGCTTCCATAGTCTCAGATCTTCCTACAGCCGTTTTCCCCTGTTTCAATCCCTGTGCTGTTCTCAAATGGAATATGTCTACACTACTATCTACATTACCAACATATGCAGATATTTGCAACAGAAACCCTTTCTTACACTGGTTTCTCTCATTTACAACGCTAACTGGATAAACACGGAAGAGAGACCAAAGCGCCTAGATCAACACGGATGAAAGTACAATATGAAGATCCATAACAGAGGGATACTAGGCATTCATGACCTGAAGAGGCTTGGTGAACAGATGCACAACCCCCAACACTCCCACTGATAACCTGAGCAACAAACATCTGACATTCTAGCAAGTTCATAACTATGTGCTTTTACAGTTGGAAGAATCATCCCCTTTGCATGCATGTGTACAATCATACATGTCAAACACACAAATACACTGTCCATGGACTCTGGAAAATATTAGATTAAAACCCATCCCTTTCAGAAACTGTTTCTAAAACTGATACCACTGAATAACTCCAAAGCAAAATATATGTTTAATTAAGTTGAAATTACTTGTTAGTCAAGTGAATCCAAAGCTAGCAGCAAAACACATTTTAGCTGTTATACCTGCAATTCATAGTTAGTAAAACCACACTGAAAACATGGGGGGAAAAACACAAAGTGACAACAAACACTGACAGCTAAGCATACACAAAACTTTTCAAAGATAGCCATTCTCCGTAATACAAACTACATCCTTTCCACATGAAATGCAAACATACAAGCAAAGCTAGAATCCATAAACGCCCTGAAGAGGGACGGCAATTCAGATCAACATTTTGCAATGTCTGCATTTTCTCAAGTGCAGTTTCCTGGGGTTCCCTGAAGTGTACATTTGTCCAGGTTCCCCCACCCACCACCCTTTACATTTGGTTACAGTATCCAGGACTTCTTGTGCAGCAATGCACTCTGTCCCAGCCACTCCCCATCTCTACATTTTAAAGCAGTTCCACATAGATAATTACATAGTCATCTTAGAGCCAACACAATATGTGTTTGCACTCTTACAGAATTGTTTATTTCTAGGCAACACACACACACTCCTTCCGCAGCCATCCTGATTGAATGAATTCACAGATCTCACACACATAACACCAAGACAATGTTTTCTATTATGCATAGACAATCCATTATTTACGGCATTATGAGACCTGACTTGCAAAAACGTGACCACACCAATAGTACACATTGAAAAATAAAGAACAAAGGTGATGTCACTAATTTTCTCTGTCAAATGTAAAAAGATCAATGAAAACAAAACAATGGGAAAAACAGAGAAGGAGGACTGTCAACTTGTTTCTCCATGATGTTTTACAAATTTCATGACCCTGCTTCTTTAGCCATACCTTCAGAGAATCATGACCCTAAAAACTCCTGAATACTACATGATTTTAACATCAACACAGCTTTAACCCTTTAACTATCCAGTGACCGAAAACTCCATTAGCAGCACTCCACTGTCCTATTAAATTTTAGGCAAATCCCCGACCAACAAAATCCTTAAGAGTCCCTCTGAAATTTGTATAGAATTTTCATCCTAAATTTTTTCTGTTCCAAGTAATCTTTTTCCAATATGAATGTATGCATAATGTTCTGTGCGTTTGGGTCACACTCTGCTGCATTAAACAACTGCACAATCAGCATATTCTGCCAATGGGAGGGTACCCCACCATGGAGGGAATCATGCTTTTTCAGAGAAGTGGTGGCAATGCATGCTGGGTGTTTTCATGCTTCCATAAACCACCAAAGCTGAGAAGGCTTACATGATCATCTGATGTTCTGTGTGCATAAACATACGAAGGGAATTCGTATGCATGCTTGTTGACTTGGGAGATCAGCCACACTTCCATCCAGGGCTAAACCTAGGACTTCCGATCATAAGTCTGACATCCTAACCTACTTGACTATCATGCCTGTCTCATTTTGTTTTAAAGTTTCCAGATCAAAGTAAACTACTTTCATACTTAATCAACTTGTGTACATCATTTCCAGATCAAAGTAAACTACTTTCACATTTTATTCCTAGTTTTCTGTTGCAGCTGGTTTCACACTCTCATACTTTCTAACCATGTTCCAAGACATCTCAGATAGAAGGTTCAGCACATGCTGAATCAAAAGCTGAAGTGATGTAACAACTTTGAGGATCCCTCATTCAGGTGCTACAAGTTAAGCAACTAAAACTAAAAAATGCGACATAGCCAACTGATGCGAGAGAAGTAAAAAAAAAAAAGAAAAAATACCGACACTGTAAAAACATTCAAGAAACAAAATTAAGACGATTGCCAGCATTCAAAAAATCTAACCTCTAACAAAACTTCACTTGCTTTCAATTCCATTTTGGCGAAACATGAAAACAGATTTTTGCATTTAATCTTCATTTTCATACATTTATCAGGTTCAAGTACTAATGGAATCATTCCAGCTATAACAAATTTTTGTGAGCCAACTCAACTGGCACCTAGGTATGAGCTATATTCAGTAATTCATCTTGATCACTTTCACTCATTTCATTTAATAATACTCTAATAATGTTGGGCTTTGTTCTATATTCTCAACAAATGGCTTTGTTCTATATTCTCAACAAATGGCTTTGTTCTATATTCTCAACAAATTTTACTTTAAGAAAATTAAACAATCTCTCACCATTTGATTGTTGACGATAACAAAAAGCTGACAGATCCAACTACAATCTTTACTTTTTAGGTCTGACCATAATGTCAACTTTTTCTTGACCAGTATAAACATTCAGACAAAACATGCCTGCTATGTTAGCTTTTCTGGCCTTGACATTTGAACAGGGTCAATGAAACTTGCATCAGAAGATAAAAGTCACATACTTCCAGTCATGGCAGATGCAGACACTAATGCATGAACAACTCTTTTTATTCTGTCATTGTTCCTTTTTAAAGCAGTTGCATGGGACATATGTCACAGTTTACCCAAACAGGTCAGCACTCTCTCTCAGGCACACATCATTACACAGATTTTTGTCATCACTGCATGCCAAAAATTTATTAATGAAACATTAGACCTTCACTTTTATACCAAGTCTTTGTATCAGATCTAATTGATATAATTAAAAAGTGACACAGGACAAAGTGACATAGAAGAAAAACTCATACAAATCATCATGCTAATCTAGGATACAAATCAGCAAGTTTACAAAAAAGTTGCAGGAAATAAAAAGATACATCAAATAATCTCCCCTTTGCAAACAGAGTAAACAAAAAGTCGGCAAGTTCTGAGCAACCAAGATAGAGAGAGAAAGACAGGAAAAAAAAAACTGAAAGAAAGATTGAAATTAATTTAGTGAGGATAAATCAGCAAATTAACCTAGTGAAGACAATTCAGCAAATTTATGAAAATGGTTGAACACATACACAAGACACAAGATAACGTCATCTTTATTAAAATGATTAAAACCACACACAAAATCGGCAAAAAACAGAACAAGAGCAAGAGCAAGAGAGAGAGGACAGAGAAATAAAGAAAGTGGGAGAAAGAGAGGCACAGAGAGAGAAAGAGATTCAAGCAAATGTACCTTTTCCAAACGAAGACACATCAGCACGTTAGGAAAAAAGAAGAAAAGACAAGTGAAATAATCTCTTTTATAGGGAGATTACAACAAAAATCCAGCACGTTCAGAGTAGCAGGGAGAGAGAAAAACATAGCCAAATGACAAATCGAAATATGCCTACATAATGAAGACAACTTTACCAACACATTTACCAAAAAAATAAGAATGCATGCAATAATCTCCCCTTTACAAAGATGTTTTTAGAAAGATCAAGTTCAGAGACAGAAACAAAGAGACAGAAAGTGAAAGGAAAGACTAAACTAATTGCCTTGTACACAATAACCCAAAAGAAATAAAATAAATGCTTTGTACAAAAGTAACCCAAAAGAAATAAAATAAATGCTTTGTACAAAGTAACCCAAAAGAAATAAAATAAATGCCTTGTACAAAGTAACCAAAAAGACAGAAAAAAGGGGAAGGGTCATGAACAGAAAGGGGGGTGTTTGGTGAGGGAATGACAAACTGGCTGACAAGTTCAACATCACACCATACACTACAATGTCATGTCCAAACAAGACAGATACTGCTTTCAGCAACAACCAACCATTCCACAGTCTACAGGCAACATTATCAAAATGAAGTTGAACCAACAGCGACAAGAAGAGCTTGTGTATCACAGTGCATCGCACGCTGTTGCTTTCTTTTTTGCCAGGCAGCCTTTGGAAGTTGACAGGATCTTGGACAGGAGTTAAATAAAGGCCTAAGTCTCTGTTAACTGTTTTTGTTCTCCTCTGAACTCAGCGACAACTGGGCAAACCCCACCAAGTTTTTGTCATCGGCCGCTTCATTGGGGCCACAACCCGAGTTCTGTAAAAAAAAATAATAAAAAAATTAAAAAAATTTCAACAAATAAAAAAACATTTCAACAAATAAAAATCTGTTAGGACACACTTAAATGTCATTTTTCTTCCAATCTGAAATTCTTCCCACCATTTCATATACACACATACTAATGTAAACGAAAAATCCAAACAGAACAATTCAGTTTATTTTTCTATCAATTTATGCAATTAAATGTATAGA
The DNA here is from genome assembly GCA_030674185.1 of Monoplex corrugatus. NCBI lineage: Eukaryota > Metazoa > Mollusca > Gastropoda > Littorinimorpha > Ranellidae > Monoplex > Monoplex corrugatus. The sequence goes on from CM060307.1 coordinate 17,504,384, forward strand.
ATGCTTGTAAATTGACTGCAAATATATAAGTATATATAGATAAAATTTTTGATTGTGTTCCTCTTTATAATGTGTAAGGGAAGGCTGAGGTATTTTACATTTCACATACCTGGAAAATATGTCACAAATTATGAAGCACCCAGGCATTTAACAAATTTTCAGCAAATAAGCATCTGCTTAATATACGGGACAGTTAGAAAGCTATTCCACAAAAATCTTTTTTTTTTCTGATGGGTGTTTATGCCACAGTTAATGGCTACTTTCACACAACAAACAAAATCTCATCTTACCAAAGCAAAGGTGATCGCCTTGGCATCTGAGCTGTCCACAATTTTCTGCAGATTTGCAGCAACTGAAACATATAAGACAGATGATCTTTTCAACACTGCTTGTTCTAAAAGCTCACTGATGCTCTGCATAACTGGATCCTAACTGAATGGACAGCAACAAATGCATACTATATATAATTTTGACAAATCTTCACCCTATTAAAAAAAAAAAAATCACAAGTTGCTGATCTGTCAAAAAAGCATGAGAAATGGTACTGGGGGATGGGGGGTGGGGGGTAGATAGCAAAACTGGTAAAGAAAAAAAGAAAAAAGCATTCTGCTTGACTTGGGGCCAGGCCCAATTTTAGATTCTAAGATTAGGTAAGTCTGCTATGGGCCTAAGCAAACATAGAAAAGACATGCTTTGTGTATAAACATTCAGAGGGTTGGTAAGCCTATGCTAACCGATTTACTCCCTTCAGGAAATTCTTTTATTGATAAGTATACTTAGAGCACCCTAAAATCTGCTGTGAAATCATGCCCAGGTGAAGTGGTCTGTGGCTTTAGCCATACACTCTCTCTCTCTGTCTCTCTCTCTCTTCTCTATACTTCTGGACACATTTCCTTCTCTGAAAATTGACCAACTTCAAAACCATACAATCGAGGCTTTCTGCCAGATCAAAAAACTTCTACAAAATTCAATCTAGACTGGTCAATGATCAGTTGAAAAAAAAATCAACTGAAACACTTTCATTTTTTGGTCCATGTTACATAAACAAGCACAGTACAGTATCTTCTCTTTACAAGGCAACTACACACAGTTATTTCCCTTGTGGTCATACACTGCATAATAGTGGTCTATAAGTACACTCACAATGATTTAAATCTGCTTAACTCATCACCAAAATTATTTAAATCTGCTTAAAGCATCATCAAAATATTTTCATTGCTAAATGTATTACCCAAATATGTTGACATGCTGAATCGATGACCCAAATCTTTAAGCTTTTTGCAACATGACGCAAGAATCGTCACTACGCCTGCCTATTCCGTCAGGATACATAGCAATCCCGCTCGTTATGGCCAAAATGGCGCTGTGGACATGTAGTCAGAATCCCTGCGACGTCTGTTCTTAAATTAACTGTGTTAGTACGTCACTGGAAATTCCCTCACAACTTGTATAGACTACACAATGGAACCCTACTACGTCATCTGATACTATTTTTCAACTTAAACGGGACAATTTCATTGGTTAATTTGTGTTGGAAGCAATCAACCCCGATGCTCTGTCTCTTCAAGTTACCCGCATCGTTCAGACAGAAGTAAACAACATGGCTAGTCGTACAACTTTCACGACTGCCGAAGTAGCAGAATTGATCATGCAGGCCGGTTCTGAAGATGATCTAGACATCGATTATTATGAAAGCAGCAACTAAAGTGCTGAAGAAGAAGATTTTGAGGATGATGTGCCAGAAAACGACGACGATCCTGCAGATTCAATGGATGAAGACGAAGTTGAAGCAGACGAACAAAGTGTGAGCGTCACTGACAGTGACATCTTTCACTCAGGTAGTCAGGCAACATATCATTCGGTCTTGGAGCCAGATTTTTAGCTAGAAATGAATTGTCCTGATCAAAGTGAAGCCGACACTGAGGTTGACACTGCCAGTGAAGACAGTGGCGATGAAGATGACGTGCCACCTGAGTGAAAAATCTTCGGAAATTTCCACAAGTATCTGTTTTCTTCACTGCCGAAACATGCGGTTTGCAGCCCTTCGTCTTTCAAGACATCGCCGACCCTACACCATTATGTTCCATTATGTTACCATTATGTTCTAAAATGTTGAAATATTGTCTTTTATGTCCTTTTTTCTACAGTTTTTGGCCATCATATGCTAAAAATAAGGCTTTGCATGAATCTTCTGAGGCTGTTTGGGATTTTAGATTTTGACACTTACATTGACATTTTCAAAAGCACAAAATACTAACTAAATGAATCTTTACAGAAATTGTTTTTAATTCACCAAAGAGATAAAAGAATGATCTGCAAAAGTTGTTCTAACATCATTAAGCTAGCTTTTATGGCCTATTCAGGAAAATTACATAAAAATGACCAAAATATGGTGTCCTCAGGGCATTCCTGCCTCTAGCATGCACAGGGCATAGTAGCTGTAGTGAGGCAGCTTTGTGAAAAGGTTAAGAGGCATGACCCAATCTTTAAGAGGCTCTTCCTTCAAAAACATTGTCCAGGGATATGCCATTTCATGGAAGCACAATTTCCACAGTTTTTGCCCGATTACATTCAATCATATATATTATTTTATTATATAAAATACATAATATATAAAATGATCAGAAAAGACTAGATTTCAGAAACATGTATATCTCAAAACACAAAAAAATCCAGTGGTACTGATTTAGTGTTGATGGATCAAAAGGACACATATAAGTGCATTCACACACATTCAAGCATTCATCATTCTATGCGTACACAAATACACCAGCACAGACTTACCGACTATCATGTCACGACCGCTGACAAGCCCAGCTTCTACTAGCTCCCTTGATACACTGTCAGGAGTGTCTGCAAACATATGCACACTTCAGTCAGCACCAAGTAACATTTTACAAAGTGTATGTGGGATACAAGCTCTTTTGAAAGCTGCAGCTCATAGGTGGGTGTCATTCTTTAAAGATCACAGAAATGACATTGAAGGGTAACATAGTCTTGGGAGGCCAGATGAAGCAATGAAAAGAAAAATTCAACAAAAATTAGGAGGAAAAAAAGGGCATGAAGACAGGTGAATAACATGTTGGGAGATCACTCATGATCAGTTCATGTGATTTCAACAAGTAAATTTCGAACCAGACATTCTGCAATGAGACATTCTGCAGCAAGATGGGTCTTGCACTGTCTTACTGAAGATCAAAAACAGGCATGTGTCACAGTTGCAGAGACTATGTTAAACAGGTACAGAGATGAGTATGACAGCTTTTCAAATCAGATAGCTGCCACTGACAAAACCTGGGTCAGTAGTTATGAGTTAGCATTAAACAAACAATTGTCAGACTGGCAAAGCAAGGAAATTTAATGATGATAATGATATGTGCCTAGATAACAAGGATGTACTGATGGTGCATCACATTCCAACAGGACAAACTGTTAATCAAGACTACTGAAGAATGTTTCTGATAAAAATACTAAGACCTACAAACTGAAAGAACGTAACACATTGTTATATGATGCACCATTGATATTACATGACAACACAATCTGCCTCAAAGCAGAGACAGTAATGACACATATGACATTATATCCATGGGATATTCTGCCACATCTTGCTTATTCTCCAAATACGAGTCCCCATGCCTTTGATCAATTCCCCATGTTGAAAGAACTCCTTCGTGGTGTATATTTCAATGTCTTACATGATTTGGAAGTGGAAATGGCCAAGCACGTTCTACATATCAACTCTGGCTGCCTAACAATGAGCATTTATGACCTTCGATACAGATGGGAACTGATCCTTAGATCATGGGATAACTGGGCCATGTGTGTGAGTAAAGTGTCAGTTTCAAAACGACTGTGACAATCAGGCTACTTACTGGATGATCCTTGTCCATCTCCAAGTCACTATTCCAAAGCTAAAGCTATCATGGTTCCAGCTCATAAATCAACAACTGCAGTATGATCAAGTATGAATGGCCTCAAACTGACCGTTCAAGACAGAAAATCTGTTCAAAATGACATAAGTATAAAGAAAAATATGTACAAAGTAAAAACATCTGGACAAAGCAGATCTGCATTCGGGGAAAGGTTCACATAAGGTAGGCCTTCATATCCTGGCATCAGTCAAGGTGACAAATGTATTCACTTGCCGCATTGCTCGATCACCCCATGAAACACATTCACATCTGCATGGGTTTGTTAGATGAGACATGCTGTGTGGCAAAAGAAATACACGATTTAAGAACCAGAATGCATACTTTAACTTACCTCATAAAACAAAACAAGCATTTTCCTAAAAAAAATTATCTCTGTTGAGCTTACCATTAAAAAACAAACAGCTGACAAGTAAATAATGTTATCAAATGCAGGACACAAACAGATGCATACCAAGTGAAGTATATTTATTCTGAGTCAGCTGAGCTGGAAGAAATCTGAGGTGACACTAACAACAGTCCCAAAGAACACTCTTGGTAGAAGCCAACCATGATTAAAGCAACATGCATCTTTCAAATTACAATGAACAAATTAATGCTGAAAGTATAAAATATTGTATAAACATCAACTTGTGTTTGTCATTACACATTCAAACTTTTCCAAATCATTCATTATAATATGAAAGGTACAATCCATACATACAAAGGGAGCCACATTACTTATTTTCAAATCATTACCTTGGCCTGGCTTGAAGTCAAAACGGATGTCGTTCAGCTCTCGCTTTTCGTTTCTCAGACGCAGAACTAAGTTGATAGATTTTCCCTGAAAGTGGAATAAAAAAGAAACAAGAAAAGTTATGCACTTGTAAAATATGGCTACGTTACGTGTTATTAAAAGTAAGTTACAATTTCAATGAACAAAGTAACTGAAGGAGTCCTCAAGGCCCTAAAGAGCACCTGGGGTATCATATAGAAGCTGGCATAGAACAGACAACAATGGTAAACCTTTAATGCTGTCCTGCATGACAGTGGCATAATGTGTGGTAAGAAAGAAAGAATGAATGGAAACTTAAAACCAGTTTTCCATAAACAGATACAAAATGTGCTTCAATTAACTAAAAGAGAAACCAAATAAAGAACAAAGGGAGGGAAAGAGAGACAAAGAGACAAATAAGATAGACAGACAGACAGAGAGAGGGGGTCTCTTGTTTACGTTTACTTGTTTACGTAGGTCTCTTGAGATACTGTACTCTGCATAGTAAATGCAGAGCACAGTATCTCAAGAGACCTACAGTATCTCAAGAGACCTACATAAACAAGAAATATAAATTTAATTCTTAATTTCATATCTCAACCTATGGAAAAAAGCATCTGAATTTAGAAATAGCAATTTGGTTGAGAACACATATTAGCAATTTGCTTCAGAACATTCATCCTTCTACCTTAAAAAAAATTTTCATGGAAATAATAATGACATGAAAAGTTTTCTTAGCCTGCATAACAATCTTATAGACAGGTAAGATCTTGAGACACAGCATGAGTGGGACTGACGGCATTCTATGCCAAACGCCAGGACAGTGCTACCAAGTAACTGGCACAAGAAGATGAGCAGTATGCAGGCGGCCAAGTTCTATCTGCAGGCTGGGATTGAACCTGACAGCCTGGATTCCAAGCGTACAGCAGTGTCATCTGAGCCAGGCAGGCCACTTTCAGAACACTAGGAGACATTTCTTTTCTTGTTTCAACAACTCTACAATGCAAAATCTGGGATGTTCACATAGGGAGCATCATCATAGTGCAATGCCACCTTTTTTGCTTGACACTTTTGCTTACCTGTCTGCTTTACATTTTTGTTTATTCATGTCAGTTGTGAAAGGACATTTTCCTATTGATTTTTTTAGGGACACTATATTGTTGCCATGGGTTCTTTTACATGTGTTAAAAGCATGCTGCACACTAGACCTTGGTTTACTGTCTCATCCAAAAGGTTAAGTGTTCAAATCACTTCTCAAAGTCTCAATGGAATATGGGAGAAAAATCCTTTCCAAGCCACAATCAAACCTGGGATTTATGTTCTAGCATGCATTTTAACCACAAGGAAAACCCTATCTAATCCAAAAATCAAATCAGATACTTATGTTTAAGGCATTTAATAAAACCTCAAGCTCTCCACTCTATGTTATGGGTAAACTGTCAAGCATGGTTTCCAAATAAAAGTACCCGAAAAAATTACACCCTGCCCTCTATCCATGTTCTTTCTATTTCCTTGTGGTTTTTTTTTTTTTTTTTGGTTCACCTGAGAATCACCAATAGCCTGAGCCGGTTCTGGGGACGGTGTCTTGGCCACCTCAGGGGTTGTGGAAGGTGAGGTCTCCGAGGGCGGGGCTAAAGATGGCGCTGAGGTTCCTGCATCTTCTGGTTTGTCAGCATTGACTCCAGCAGCCTGTGCCTCAGGTACCGCTGGGAACTGCACATGGAAAATGCACAGTTCAACCTTCTGCTTTTCTTAAGTTTCCTTGGGTACTGCTGGATTTCTGTGACAGTTACCTTCAGTACGCACAGCACAATCGGGAACAAACCATCATTCAAACTATAAAAGCATATAATTACAGGTCTCCAGCGCCGCAGATTCACACCCACACTCACCGATCCACCCACCCCTACACACACACATACATACACACACACACACACACACACACACACACACACACACACACACACTTTCATATACACAGACACAGAGCTGCCAATTCCATGCCACATTTAGGTGCACTATTACCCCAAAATCAGATTAATACCTAAAACATACAGGTAATGCACTCGATCCTGCATACAAGCAACAAGTAAACATGATGGGAATGTCAGACATGGAATGAGTGAATGCTTCCAGGAAATGACATGCTCAGCTAGTCATATAAAGTGATTGATATTTCAGTTAGAGGAAAGCAGTCTGATCAGCCCAATAACCAGTTCCAACAGATCAGTGGCTAGACTTGATAGATCTGTGTAACATCACATGTACTTGATTGTGAACACAAACAATTAAAGATTTACAAAAGGGACTAGGCGATTGCTTTGCATTTCAAGGCAACAACAGGCGATAAACATTTCTCTGGTTGTTACCATTTTTATCATGTGCTAAAGAATCACTTGTTTTGAGCCACAGATGCAACAGAGACAGAAAAAAAGAAGATAACAATCAGTAATTACATTTCTAGGCATATTAGACTTATCTGCAGAATTAACTTTTTAATGATTGCTGAATACTCCCAAGATAGGAAATTACCCACAAACCCTTTTCAAATTTTCTTTTTCATTGTTCACTTTAAGTATGGGAGTAATAAAATCCAGCTGAGCAATATATTACTCTCAAATGGGCTGTTTGCCAGCTCTAGGTATGCATGCATGTGCACCCCCCCACCCCCCATTTCATACAGTTTTCATATATTTCCAACATTAGTCCATCAATTCCAGCATACCTGAAGAGGGGCAAAGGGATGCGACTCCAGCAGGGGGAGACAAGTGCACAGAAATACAATAGATCAGAAAGAACGGCAACAGACACAGGCAGTGGCTAGCCTGGAATTAACTAATGGTACAAAACATGTTGTTTCAATAAGTCAAGTATTCATGCACACACAATTCCCAACTTCTAAGCTATTTGTATAATAAAACGCAGCAGGTAGCATGGAAGGACTGACCAAACACACCGCTTGTTGTGGAAAGGTTTCTTTGTGCTGCTCTATGAAAGCAAGTGCAGTATTATTTCTACGATCATGGCTGACCAGTCGTCGTGGTGTAGTGGTTAACGTAACGGACTACCGACTGGAAGTTGTGGGTTCGAATCCCCATCAGTACCTTCAAAAATCATTCTGGGATTATTCGGCTCTTACCGGCTCCTACTCAGAGCTGGGCATGCTATGAGCTCATCAGGAAGACTGGAACCACACAGCAGAGTCTCATCCACTTCGCAGATGTGTCACTGAGGGTGTTGCTCAAATCTTCTGACCAACACCGCAGGTGTCTGTATCTCTCGGGCCAGGTTGACGCCAGGATATATTATGATAGTAAGCGTAGAGTACAACCCTGTCATGCAATCTCAATCCTAGATGGAACTCCATAGCATCATGATTATCACCCACATCGATGTCATCATCATCACATAATAAAAACTGTTTCAGCTTCTGTGGCCATTAAAGTGGCGTAGAAAATGGGACAAAGAAAAAGAAAAGGTGCGCATAAAGGTAACCTCCCTGAGTGCAATGATCCTGCAAAAAAAAAAAATGGTACATGGTTGACTAAGCAGATGAGAGGTTAAAGAATGCAATCTTGTTAAACAGTTTTGGTGAACATTTGTAACATCTTTTCCGCTTGATTTAAACAATGGCTCACTTTGATTTATAATGATACAATTACTCACTTTGGTTTACAATGATACTGATAACAGTGCTGTATAATCAACATATTCAACTGAAAAAAGTTTAACTGGTAAACTCTGATTAACACTGATACTGATAACTGTGCTGTATAATCAACATCTCACCTGTCTCACCTGTCGGCGTCACCGGGAACAGTGTTGGCCGCTGCACATGATGTCCTCACAAGTTGCCTCCAGCACTCTCGATCTTGGCTAAGTCTGACCACCTCCTGGAGTTTCTTGCCACTGATGTTTGTGATGTTTCTAGCAAGTGATGCAGGTGGCCGTCCTCTGTTTCTCTTTCCTTCCACTTTACCTTGGAGGACAGTGGACATCAAGTCTGTTCTCTCATTACGGATTGCGTGTCCAACATATTTCAGTTTCCTCCGTTGTATGAGTACTAGAAGCTTGCGTGTAGTACCCAACTCATTCAGTATGCTTTCATTTGAGCGCCTATCCGTCCATTTGACCCTCAGCAGTCTTCGGTAAAACCACAGCTCTGCTGCTTCCACTCGTCTTTCATCCTCTTTCTTCATTGTCCATGCCTCGCAGCCGTATAACATCACTGGCCAGACAAGACATTTTAAGAGTTTTATCTTAAGGTCTGCTGTTATGCTGTGGTCTTTCCAAATATTGTTCAATTGAACCATACTGTTCTTGGCCATTCCAATTCTCATCTTTATGTCTTTTGAGCATGTTCCATTGTGTGTCTTGACTGAACCTAAATATCTAAAGTCCTTGACATTTTCTAGAGGGACTTGGTTTAGCATGATCTGGTCCTGTCTAGTGTTATATTTGCCTGCAACATGCATAACCTTTGTCTTCTTTGAATTTAAGTCCAGCCCAGCTGCCTTTCCAACCCGGTCTACCCTGTACAGGATCCTCCTAGAGCCTGTAATGTTGTCTGCCAGTAATCCTGTGTCATCTGCGTAGCGTAAATTTGACAGGTTTCTACCACCAATATTTACTCCCATGTCTTCTATGTCTGCTTCTCTCATGATATGTTCAACATATTCAACTGAAAAAAAGTTTAACTGGTAAAAAGAAAAAATGAAAAGAAGAAAAGGAAATAACAGCAAGGAACAGGAAAGGAACAAAAACAGAAAAAAAGAGATTTGGCACAAAGACTTACCTCCTGAGGGCATTTTTCACCCTTGGGGACTGAAACAGACAGGGTGCAAGAAAACAGGTCATACACATCCTGATCACCACAAACCAAACATACTGCACAACACTTGCTGCAAATGTGTTAAGTAACAAACACATCAAGGTGTACAGGGGATTTTACTTCAAATCCTCTTTCAATAAACATACTTACCAGTCTTACAAGTGAATAAGCTCAACTAATTCAAGAGACAGTACTAACTACAAAATACTTGACTGGGTAGTAGAGAAATCAATGAAAAGACGACCGCTACCAGGTGCCACTGTCAAGCCCACCCCTATCCCTATACCCAGTTCCGGACCAAGTGATGAAAATGGGTTCCAAGTGTCATATCATTTTCAAGAAAAATACACTTGGGTTCCACAACCAAACTCCTTAAAAACATGAGATCAGATCATGATCTGCTATTCCCTCCCCTCTGATCACAACAATTCAATCGGGGATGCAAGAAACCAGTTCTGATCCAAAAGATCTCAACTTGTACGATGCTCAACTCAGACTGCACCTCCCCATGAAATCCCTGGAAAATAGTTTGAAAGGCACAATTCAAAAAAGAAAAAAAACCTCAACCTTTCAGCAAGGAAACAATTCTTTTTCCATTGTTCTTATCCTCAAGATGATATCTGAAGTGTCCCTAAGATATGAATGAAGGCCAAATATGATACACTTCAGCTTTCAAAGGCTTTCCTGTAATTTGTGCTGAAACAATTGTAACGCATGCATTTGGTTTTTGTGACCTGAACAGACACAATTGCTGGTTTTATCATTCTGTTTGATTAATTCAAATAATCGTGATCTGTAAACATGTTTTTTTTAGGTGATTTGAATAGAATTAATTATCTGGGTTATCAACCACATGTTCAAACAGTATCTGACAACTTCTTCATTTTCGTCAGCACCTGTCTTTTCACAAAGAGTCAAATGAAATTGTCTAAATCTGGGCCAACATCTATTTCAAATTCTGGAAAGAACACAGAATCATGACAATAATTAGCATATTAAAGTAGTTTTCTTTAACTATCTACAAAAAAGGGAAGTTAAAAACACAACCACACAAAACTGATTAAATGACCTTGTAGGATCAAATGAACAAAAAAGAAATGATAGTTGAGGGCTTAGGACACCAAAATGATCTAAGTCAACTGATAGGAATTTCATGTATGTGATCATTTTCAACTGCAGCATTCCATACAAAATGTAGTTCTTTTGAGAAAATGGTTTTATGGTTATTATACAACTACAAAAATCATCTCGTGCTGAATATGTTAATTAAAATGAGACCCAAATCTGGCCATAAAGAGCAGATAATGAGAACTTATTGATAACAACAGACATCTTGACAATGAAAACATAAATTGAGAATGAAACAAACATTTCCACAAAATGAACAAAATTTCTGGTTTGTTGCTACATAAAATGCAATGAGCACACGCTCATCAACATGGACTGTTTGCCCTATACAAAAGGAATTATCATTGCAATAACATCATCATCATCATCATCATCATTATATTGTTATTATCATTATATTATTATCATCATCATCATCTTCTTCTTTTTTCATTTATTTATCATTATCATTATTACTACTATTACTCCTACTACTACTACTAATTATTATCATTTATCATTATTATTATTACTATTATCATTATTATTATTATTATTATTATTATTATTATTGTTATTGTTGTTATCAAAAGAATCATAACAAACACAATGAAGAAAGATAAACATTTTCATTAATGAGCTATAGTCCAAGGGGCTCTTGTTAATCTCTCTGAGTAGACACACATCTTTTCCACAAGCAGGCAGTCATTCTAGTTGAAAAGCATCTTTGTATCAGTCTAAATACTCCACATTTGTTCAAAGAACCAACACTGCACTGACAATTCTGCAGGAACTGTATGGAGTCACTTTGTTGGAAAACAACAATTTCAAAAGGCCGCAAAAGGAATGGGGGAAAAAATCAATCTCTGTCAGAAGCAGTAAAATTTGGAAAAGGACAAAATTACTTACATGGCATAAAAATAAATAATGCTTACCGACACAGGTGACTATAGCAAAAATACTTTTTACCCACTGACTATCAAATTCAGACAGGTTTATAATCAGATGCTGTTCGCACCATGAACGACTACCTGTGAAAATATCAAAGAAGATCCCTTACACTGCACCATTTGATAGCAGAGAAAGACAGCAATCAGTGCACCAAGAGTGACCCAAACCACTCACTCACTACTCACTCATTCACTCACTCACCCTTTCCATGGACACAGCCGCCTGACCTTCAACTGAATTTTCGTCTAATTCATCATCAGACCACTCCCATCCTCCATCTTGTGTCTTGTGCAACCGACCACTGGATCCAGGCACCCGCTTGACCTGAAATTACTGCAAGGCTGATTGGCAATGACCTGCTAATTGGTCATTCTTCTAGCAATAGCTACAGAATAAAGCAATTTTTCAACACTACCTCAATTTTTTTTTTCTTTCTTTAAGGATCATTGCACTCAGGGAGGTTACCTTTGTGCTCACCTCTTTTCTTTTTTTGTTCCATTTTTTACGCCACATAAGTAGCCACAGAAGCTGGAACAGTTTTTACAATGCGATGAAGATGATGTCAGTGAGGATGATAATCATGATGCTATGGAGTTCCATCTAGGATTGGGACTGCATGGCGGGGCTGTTCTCTACGCTTACCATCATAATATATCCTGGCATCAACCAGGCCCAAGAGAAATAGGCATCTGCGGTGCTGGTCAGAAGATTTGAGCAACACCCTCAATGACGCATCCGCGAAGTGGATGAGACTCAGCTGTGTGGTCCCAGCCTTCCCAATGAGTCCATAGCACACCCAACTCTGAGTAGGAGCCGGTTGCAGCTGAAAAATCCCACAATAATTACTGAAGGGACTGATGGGGATTCGAACCCACAACCTTCCAGTCGGTAGTCCATTGCACTAACCACTACACCACAGCCACTGGTACTACCTAAAATCTTAGCAGACTGAGAAATCTAAGAAATATTCATGCACAACTGAAATTCAGTATCTGACTTCCCCATCAATTTAAAAATGAAAATGTGGTCCCAGTGTCACACAGATACGTCTTTAAAACAGTTTTTATACCAAAATAAACCACTCGGTCTACACACATATGCCATAGGTCTACCTATATCAAACTCTCATTCATCTCCTCCTGTCATCCTCTTCCCAGGTCATTGTGAGCAAATGTTCAAGTGAATGATGAGAACATGCACTTTGATTTGATACAATATTTTGGCACTTTATATATATATCATTATATGATTATTAATATTCATCATACATCATCATCATCATCATCATCATCATCATCATCTTCACCATCATTCCAAAAGTGTGTATCATGTCCACAGTAATTCTCATTTTCTATTATGAAACTTATAAATGAAAAGATTCAGTAGAACAAACTCACTATGTTTACTGTTCTTATAAACTCTACATTTTGGTTTTAGAAACTATCCTACAATGCTATAATTGCTGACCTTTTGAGTCTTGACATTCTGACCCTCAGACAGCAAGGTTTTCTTCAAGAACTCTCGGTCCTGCACACAAAGTCAATCACATATCACCACTGCCACATTGAAATAAAGATGGATATACGCATTCTCTAATATTAACCCTTTCACTCCTGCACCTTTCTCACCAGATTAGAGAAGCGCAATCTATTCAGTTACTTCATTACAGGGCCCATAATGAAATTCACAAAAACATTCACTTTTTTTTTCAATTTTGTATTTTCTTCTTATACTAAATTCTGTACTAAGAAACATTCTTTCATTATAAATGACAGTTCCTCCTCTAACCCAGCACTATATTCCACTGATTCAAGCCATATATCATTAATAAACAGCAATCTGAGTACATTTCGCTGTGTTGTTTCACAGTCTGCATATGTGGTGGGTGTGACTGCTGGGTATTTTGATGTTTCCAAAAAGCCACGCACTGATAAGACTTACAGAACCTTTAACATGTATGTTTGATATTCTGCATGCATATATACATGAAGGTGGTTTAGTCACTAGTAGGTCTGTACACATGCTGATTTGAGAGACTGGAAAGCTCTCCACCCTTTACCACCTGTCTGAGTTGTCTAACGTTCTGACTCGAAGTCAGATATTTACCTGCTTGACTACCATTCCCACCATTATAAAATGTAAATGCTGGTAAAGCAATTCACAGCACAGAATCAAAAAACTCAAAAAGAGCCAAAGCAAACTCTACCCACCGAATGCAATCAGAAAAATATCCACGTATCTGCCCCCTTTCCAATCCCCCCCCCCCCAAAAAAAAAAATTTAACAGAGTGAAAAAACGAAAAAGCCTACCCCCAATCCTGATCCCAGAGGAAAACGTTCTTACATGACTCAAGAAAAGAACAAACAATAAAATGACACTGAAACTTACCTTTGCTTTTTTGAAGAATTCATGTTTTAAAAGCTGTTTTGCAGTAGGCCTGTGAGACAAGAAAAGGGAATACTATAAAATGTCCTATTTCCAACTCTCTAAAACATCCTATTACTTTCAACACAAAACAAACTAAAACCAAAACTTACCAGTCAAGCAACCATATAAAAATGACAACAATGAACACTCTGAAACTTAAGCTGAAAAGAAAATGCGGTCATTACGACAATACAAGCACAGTAAACAAGCAAGATGCCATGTCTTTGAATTATATGATCATCCAAAGCAGCTGAACGACATGAAAACCAGAAAAACATAAAACAGAACTAATCATGAAAGAAATCAAAGAAATATTTTCATTTGTCAAAAATCAAATAACAAATGCATACAGATTGCCATAACGCTGTGATATGAAACTACGTCTGCAGTCTTATTTCCTGCTTCAATTACGCATACAACTGACCACTTATGTAGCCAGCTACCATCTCTTGGCACATGCGGACCTCCCCAACCTACAATTAATAAACTCCCCAACCTAGACTTAATAATAACCTTCTTGAAACCCTCACCTGTGTGAGAGTTAGTTTGTCAGGAGAGAAGTACTGGAAGACCATTTCAAGAAAATTGTGCAGAAGCACTAAAAAAAAAAAAAAAATGAATAAAAAAAAAACATTTATTATCTGCAACTGATAAGTGAAAATTAATAATGCATCTGATTTGATAATTTCACTATGTACCAACTGCTGTAAAATGAGGAATATAAAAATATATATTCCATCAATATCTGTGTTCAAATAAAACAACTGAAATGAAATAAACTGTTGAAGAACATTTAGTGTGTATGTGTGTCAATCTGCATGTGTCACTGTATATGTCACTGTGAGTGAGTGAGTGAGTGAGTGAGTGAGTGGTGTGTGTGTGTGTGTGTGTGTGTGTGTGTGTGTGTGTGTGGTGTGAGTGTGTGTGTGTGAGTGTGTGTGTGTGTGTGTGTGTGTGTGTGTGTGTGTGCGCGCGCGCGCGCGTGCGTGCGTGAATAAAAGGAGCGTGGCATTTCAGGAAGACTGTGACAATCTGGGTCTATAACTGCAAATCATACTGTTACAAAAGAATTTTTGTGCATTTCTGATTTATTCTTTGTAGTTTTGGAAATATGAGAAAACAAACATCACAGATGTAACTTTCAGCTTTTCTGTAAATTTTCTCAGAATACACTGTGGTCAAAAGCAGTAGCAGCAACGGGATCTACACTAAAACAGAAATATGCATTACAGCATAAACAGTAATCTGCAGTAGATATCAATTATGTTCATTGATTAACCCTTTGAAAATGAATCAAAGACAATTATCTTACAGAGTGTTCCGAGCTTACTGTTTTTGTACTTTGTATCTGCTTCTATGCTAGCTGAATGGTTAGCGCAAACTGTGTTAGATTTGAGAAGTTCTATACAACAAGGGAGATAATTCTCAAGAGTTATGTCCTTTGATTATATTATAAAAATTCTCCCTGCTTCCCTCTTATTTCTTTGGTATTGCACATTATATCAAACAAGAAAAAATTATCTGTCTATGGTATATGAACAACCAATATTGGCTGGTCTTAAAGCTGTCTCACAAATCTCTGGGGATGGAACAGACCTTTTTTCCGGGTCTTTCTTCAGACACTCTGTGACCATCTTGCGGAAGATCTTGCTGTAGCCCTTGTACTGGTCTTTGTCTTCTGCACTGGTATCCAGCGTGGGGGGTTCATTCTGCAGGGTCAGCATCAGCACCTGCAACACCAGGCAGTCAGGTGAAAAGTAGGTAAACACATTTCCAGACACGTGCACACTAAAATTCAGTGAAAATTACAGTGTTTTTACATCTCAAATTGGATTTTAGTACATGAATGAAAACAGTCACATATGATGGTTAAAAAAAGTCAGCTTCAAACTTTAACTTTGCCATATTTCTCATTTTTTGTCATTAAAAGGAACATCTAAAAACATGTTTACATCAAATCAAAACCCGTACAAATGGGCAGAGGAAATAGAATCAAATGACAGTAAGATGTATTATAGTTTTTGCCAAGTAGTGCATGACAGACAAGTTACTAGTTTCTTTTCGTGACAAATTTCATGGGCAGAAGGACAGGGGAGGTGGGCTAATGGGCCATACATATGCAACCTGCACTCACGCTGTGATCTTGACAAGCATGTTGTGTGACATTAACCTGGTGTGAAACCAACTAGCCTAAAGTAATTGAAAATGAATTGAAGACACATATCTTATTCTGTCTACCACACAACACACACACACACACACACACACACACACACACACACACACACACACACCACACACATACAGAGGAAGCTGGTGGATAGGGTGAGGGAGTCAAAAGGTTCACTTCTTGCGGTTGAGAATGTAGAATGCTGGTGGACAGTGTGCGGGAGTCAAAGGGTTAATCAATAACATAACTGATATCTACTGACCAGTTCAGCTTGTCATCAATGATGGTTCCTAGATATTTATTGGTTCTGACAACTTCCGTCTGTTTTTCCCTGATGATGATGATGGGATCAAAGTTGTACTTGATCTTCCAAAAGTCAATGATGAGCTCTTTGATTTTTGACTGAACTCCAAAAAGTTATTATCACACCACTCAAAAGTTTGACTGAACTCCAAAAAGTTATTATCACACCACTCAGTAAGTTTTGACTCAACTCCAAAAAGTTATTATCACACCACTCAGTAAGTTTTGACTCAACTCCAAAAAGTTATTATCACACCACTCAGTAAGTCTATGTACAGCTCTCATGTAAACTGACATCCTGCTTGATCAGTCCTGTTAAGGAAGTGTCATCTGCAAATGTTATGAGCAGATCCCAATTGTTTCTGCTCCGACAGTCAGCTGTGGACAGAGTGCACAGAGCTGGAGACAACACGCATCCCTATGGGATCCCTTTGTCAGTCGTCCATGTACTAGGTAACCCGAACATGCTGTCTTCTTGTAAGGAAGTCAAAGACCCATTGGATGAGTACAGGATTGATGGACATGTCCTGAAGTTTCTCTACCATGAGATGTAGTTGGACTGTGTTCAAGGTACTACTGAAATCATGGACAAGCATCTTTGTTTGGTCTGTGTTGGATGGTTCAAACACTCCAGTAACAGACAAATGCAGTCAACTGTGAAATTACAGCTTGAAAAAATACAGTGGTCTGTTCTCATTATAGTGTACATCATATTCCTGCATGACTAGAAAGCTGTCTCTGTTGAAGCCGTTTCTCACCTCTGACCAGATGAACTGAAAGATGTGTTTATCATGAATCCACCAACAGCCAAAAATGCCATGTAAATCTGACATTTTTTGCACAATTTGCGAAGAAAACTAGAGCATACGCAACTCCATAAAAGACTGATGTAAACCCATAATAGTAAATGATACAGTCAAAACAAAAAAATGCTACAGAGAAACTGAAGCATTCTACAGTGATGCATATTCTGTGACAGTTAATGCTAGAGATATAAGCATTTCACAGCAGATACAAATTCTGTAATAGTAATTGCTACAGAGAAATAAAAGTATTCCACAACAGACACATTTTCTGTAATAGTCAATGCTTCAGAAAAACCGCAGTATTAAGCTGGTCTCTCTCACACACACTCACAGTGTACCTTTTTTCTCCCTTGCTTTATCTCTCTCCCCAACTGCCTGATCAGAGAGTACTTACCTTCATGGGTGGGTACTTGTGGTAGGGGGCAGTTCCAGTGGCCAATTCTATGGCAGTGATGCCAAAACTCCAGATGTCTGCCTTGAAGTCGTACCCCGTCACCTTGTGATAGAAACTCTCCATAAACATTGATGTAAAACATGTTTAATTCTTGAACTTAACGTTTTCTTTCTTTTCCTTTCTTTTTTTTTTCCTCCTGATCTTTTTTTTTTATCCAAGTTGACTTCAATACTTTAAGTCCATAAACACAAAGGACATAGGAAAGAATTCTGCTCATTGAACTGATACTCCCACTGAAAACAAAATCAAAAAAGAAAACAAACACACCCAATAATGCACACACAAAACACAAGATCACTCATATAATGATGTACATTCATCCAATAAAAAGTTAAAAAGATAGTATCTTACATAACTAACCTGTTGAGCTGTAATGCACCACACAAAATATAGGTGCAGAGCACTCTTACTTGCCCTCTGATCGGTCACTGGTACCACGGGCATGAGAAACATAGTATCTATTGTCTTAGACAAAAAAATGATGATCATCATCATCCAATTCTGTAACTGGTATGGTTGCTGGGAGGATTGATGGCATGCAACAAAAGAAGGTTCCTCTACAATCATTTCTTGAATTGGTAGCAAACAGATTAGAAGCACTTTTTTTTAAGCTTTGAAGCTTTGATGTTATTTTTTCTAGAAATAAATGGCTGACGTGACACATCTTGTGCTGGCTAGTGACTGAGTGCTTTTCACCTCTCAATGTCAGCCCACATCGCTGGCTAGCATTGCTGCTTGCAGCTCTGTAAAAAGGACAGCAGAGTGTGCAAGTCTCTCTCTCTCTCAATACATAGCCCAGCAAGCCCTACTACATATCACCCCATGGCAACACACGGTAACAGAGCACCTCACAGACTCAGGCTAGACTCTAGAGGGACTTGGAGGAGGTCTGGCCCCCAGACATGCGGCAAGCAGGCCCATCAACATGTGGACATGCCCTGCTGTCCACAAACCAGACCCTCAGCTATGGTCAAACAGCACCACTGCCTTGTGGTTGTCCTAGTTACGACCAAGGCTAAGGAAGTAAATCCTGACAGAAAGGGGTTAGACAAGAACTGTTCTGTCAATAAATTTGTTTACACTTTAACCCTTTCGCATTCGCACTGCTAGATGTAAAGCTAGCTCCTAGTATTCGCATTTTTCTGACATTTTTTCATCCGAGTACAGTCATGCTGATAAACATACTGCCATTCACTTGTTTGAAAGTACAGAAGAAAGATTTTTTGCACACATATACACAAGTGTCCATAGTTTGATTTGCATGTGGTTTTGTGTGTCCTGGGTCTAGTGTGCGTGTCCCTGTCACCAAAGATGTCACAGACAGAGGTATTTTTATGGTGACAATACAATGGTTAGCATACAAACAAGCTCTATTGTCTAAAAACAACATTTGTTAGTTGTACACACAACATCTGTCCTACCCGACGCTGTCTCTGCTCCTCCAGTATAGTATCCAATACACAGGCACAACACAAATGTCAGAAAAGAATTGTCACGATGTCACCAAAATGAACATAAACAGAAAGAAACAGAAGTGTTTTACAAAGATATTTTGTACATGTTCGTCTACAGATTTCATTCCCTATACACTATTTACACATATGTGCCTATACAGCAACTTTGCAGCTACTGTGATGATGGTGAGATGTTGTTGTCATCGTCACTGTGATTGTCACCGTCATTGTCAGTGGCAGTGTCACCAATGGTGTCACAAGCGCTGGTTGTAGCCTGTGTCGTGCTGTTTAGCGCATGATAGTCCCGGAAACAGTCCCGGACAGAAAGTTGACCAGTAGCACCATAGACGGGACTGATGTTTTAGCCCCATCATGATGAGAATAGACAGGTATGCCCTGATTTCATCAGCTGTCGTCTCTTTCCAAAGTGGGTCAGGTTGCCCCTTTGCCGCAATCTTCTGACCAGCGTAGTTGTTGGTCTCTTCAGCAGCACTGACAAAAAATTCTAGTGGCAGAAACAAACAAAAATAGTCTATTGGTTTCGCATCAGCGGGCAGCGAATGTTTAGGCCCAACAACTTGTGAAAATTCCTTGACTTCACAGCCACGTGTCACTGGTCGCCATGCCTGTACCAGTGCAGCCAGCGGTACATCGTCGTCTATGTCAGTCATTTCCATCTTCACCATCACCACCTACTTCAACATCCGACTCTACATCTTCCTTTTCTTCTTCATCTTCTTCTTCAATTTCTAAACGATCTATTTCTCTAAAAATTTCCTGCAACTCTGCTTCAGTGTAATCCACAAATTCGTCTTCGCTGAAACTCGCCATCTTTCCCACGCTCACAGTTGTGAATGAAAGCACGTACCACAGCATCAGTAAGTTGAGTAACTAAGTCTTTCAGTAGGCCTAGTGAATGGAAAGTTCCTTGCATCCCAGAATGCTCATACTATTTCTAGAACATTCAACGCGGGACTGACCAAGATTCTAACCACATGTGCGATAAGACAGCAAGGCCAGTAGTGATGGAAATTCCCCACACGTGTGCCGGAAAAGGTAGGGCGATCTCGACCGCTATGAACGGATCAGCACATTTTTTCCGCAGGGCGGTTACGGGCCTTGTGAACAGCTAAGGGTTAAAGCAAAACCATCATGAGAAACCTAGAAGAATGCCCTTGGCTAAAAGGTGGAGGAAAAATGTTAATCTTTGTTACGCTGATGACAATGTTCTAATTGCAGAAAATAAAAAAATAAAAAGACCTACAAAATCTCATGAATATCATAGATACAGAAAGCAGAAATAAAGGGCTAGAGTTAAACAGCAACAACACTGAAGTCATAGTAACCTAAAAAAAAAAAATTTTTTTTAAAACAAGAAATACCCTCATATAAAATGATAGCAAATGGCACAATTCTGAGACAAGTTGAAAAGTTTCAATATCTGGGAACAGTCATCTCACAAGTTGGCAGATGCATATTAGAAACAGCCAGCAGAAATGACCAAGCTAAAACAGCATTCAAGAAAATGAAAAGTGTTCTTACCAACAAATGCTTATCAACTGACATCAGGAGGAGTTTTTTTTTTCATGTTAAATCCTGGACAATCAACAAGCAAAGTCAGAACAAGACCTGTGGGAGATGAAATGTGGTTTCACAGAAGACTGTTACGAGTTCTATAGACAGCAAAGAAAATAAACACGAGTCTCAAAAGAAGCAAACACAAAAAGAACATTAATGAAGAAGATTAGGAAAAGATGAGCAACATTTATAGGACATTTTATAAGGCATGAGAAATTTGAACACCTAGTCACAAAAGGAAAGTTAGAGAGAGAAAGAGCACCTGGTAGACCCAGGGAGAAAAAATTAGACAGATTTGCCGAGTTAATGGGGACAGAATGGGTAGGAGATATACTTGCAGTGACAAAATATATTTGTATGGAGGGCCATGATGACCAACGCCATGCAGCATGGCACATGATGATGAAATGTCATGCAAAACTGAAGGCCTTACTGTGGCATTTGAAATATGTAAAACAGACAGTCGAGATGGCAACAACAGCAACCAAAATGGTGGTGACTGTGACTAGTTGTTTTCTCTGCAGAGTACCATAAAGACCATCATGTGTTCAAACTACAACAGGTTTCTCGTCGGCTACCACCTCCGCAACATTTGCCAATAGGCAACAATTCCTCGAGTAATCTGCAACTGTCATGCTAGTTAGTTCATCTTTCTAATGTTTGCCACCCAGCTTTTCTTGTCTACCTCACTTACAGCCTTCCTCCCACGGAACTACAAAGCATGGGCTTGGACAGTGCTGTATTGAGTGATGTGACCAAACCAAGCAAGACAGTGTAACTTCAATGCTGTCAGAAACAATTGCTGTGCATGACCAGGTAGGATGATGATCATGTTCTGTGCATATCTGGAAATCTAAATCACTGTCCTGTATCTAAAATCATGTAGTTTTTAAGGCAGAACAGATGAAACTGCTTCCTTGGACACCAGGTCTCAAGACCTACTCTTTCGTTTTCAGTAAGAAGTGTCCTAACTTTCACATCTACCTGTTAAAGAAATAACAGAAACTGCACTACCTGATTCCTTTCACTGCATTAACAATTTCAAACCAACAGGGATTTTTGTTATTGTTGCTGTTGTTCATTAGCTTGTTTTGAAGAGGGGTGGAAAAGAACACAGGTGAATCTCAATGTTCCATCAATTTACATTGGGTTTCTATATTGTGTACAGAAGCAATCCTTACCTGCTCCATGACTTCTGGAGCCATCCAACACGGAGTTCCCACAAAAGTATGTCTCACTGCATTCCGGGTCAAGTCTTTCCCAGTAGCAAGCCAGGCACTCACCCCAAAATCTGACAACACAATACACCATTTATGTAACTGCTTTACAATCAATCACAGCAGAACACAGCTGTTACATCTGATTTGTGACAGTTTGTTTTCTATAGTTTCAAATTCTTGTGAGAAAAAAAGCGTGATGTTCCACCAAGGTAATACCAATATACAGTTTGTGCATAACTGTGACTGTAAAAAAGCCATGCCAATTTAAACATATTAGTCCTTCTGCGCTTCAATATGACTTGCCCTATAATCCCCATACATGTCCTGCCCAACTGCCTTTTCTTATAATTTTTTCCATCTTCTGTGATCTTTAACTTTTTATTTTGTGATCTGTGATCTTTAACTTTCCAAAACGGAGATAAATTTATCAACAACAAAAAACACACAAACAAAAAAACATAAAAGTGTTTAAAAATATGCAAAAAACATAACAAATTCATCACACATTTTTCAAAGGAAGATCAGAAAGATGTAATGATCAAGGAACCAAGCAAAAGGATGTGGTAAAGATTCAGCAGCATCCCAAATGTTTGAAATTTCAGGTTGGCAATTTGATTTTTGTTCCCTAGTAACAGATTTACATATTATTATGTTTTTTCATAGTGTGTTACATACACATTTTAATCTGTTGACACTTCCACACACACACATATGCACACACATAAAAAAAATGTTAATATCACAACAGATTTTGTGACTGAAATATGGACATCTCACCCAAGGTACAGAATGTCACCAAAGAGGAGACTCATCCATTACCTTTCCATTACACTAGGTTTGCAGTTTCCTTTATCTATCAGAATAAATTATTCCACAAAATCATAGCAGGGAAACATGTCGCCATGGGTTCTTTTACATGCGTTGAGTGCATGTTGCCCAAGAGACCTCAGTGTATTATCTCTTCCATCAGTCTAGTACACAGACCACCGCTCAAGGTCAAGCAGAGGAGAAAGACAAATTCACTTATATAATGATCTTAGCATGCTAAATTGACAAAAGTGGGGGAAAGACTACACTGCTGCTTACCTGCCACATACACAGCACCATCTTCTCCAATCAAAATGTTCCCAGCCTTTATGTCTCTGAAATAAAACAAACCCAAACACATTAAGAAAAAAACCATAGTATCTGCCAATGTACATAAAATGTCAGCATACTGTTTCAAACCAAGCTTGGGTGGTATATGAAATACTGTTTCTTTTTTAAATTCTGATCTTCTGGGATACTTCTATCACTGTTCTTTTGCCTACACTGTGCAGACAATACACTGCTGCAGAATCTGCATACTGTCTTTGGTGGGCATGCATGCCAGATGTTTTTATGTCTCCATAAACTGTCAGATGCTGACATGACTTAACAGGATCTTAAACAAGCATATGTGATGTTCTTTATGCATATACACACAAGGGGTGCTCAGGCACTAACCAGTCTGCACACGTTGACCTGAGAGAGCGAAAAAAATCCCAACCCTTTACCCACCGGGCAGGTGATACCCAGGCACAATCAAATCCAGACCTTCCAAATGGGGAGGTCCATGCATGGCTAAAACATGAAAATATCATCAGCTCCAACATCTGTTGCTTTTTGTTTTGGTGTGATTAGTATAAATGAATCTTGGGGGCTTCTCATTTTCTGACATATTAACGGTCTCCGCACTGACACTGTGGCATACTGCATGCCTGATCTTATCCACACACTTCTGAAAATATGATACTTCTGATTGAAAGTAATCATCTGTAAAGAGAATTCACAGAATTGTGAAGTCTAAATGTAAAATAATTTTACTGTGATAAGCGAATATTAGAGAGTTATCTAGACAGGCACACATTTTCTCCTTCATGTCTATGTCTTCAATAATTCATTCCTCTCATTGATGTTTTAGTTACTTGTTTGTTAAGGTCTCTAGCAGTATGTCACCAGTTACGTATAGTCATTTCACTCATGTTTTATTCCCTTGTCTGTTAAAGGCTTGTCTGTCTGTCTGCCTGTCTGTCTGTCCGTTTCTTCATCTGTTAGTTTTTGATTAGTTGTTGTTGTTTTTTTCAACAAAACATCCAACAGTAACAGTCAACAGCAGTGACCTGTCCAAACCTTGCTTGACATAAGTTCTGACAACTGACTGATGAGATCATAAACTTATTATAAGTAGGCAACGTCAGCCAAAAAATAAACTTCTGAAAAGGTTATTAACACTTATATTTCTGAAAAGTACAAAGCACAATGCAAAAAAACTTAGTCTCTAGCTGTATTAGGTCCAGAGTTAACACACTTTGAAAACAGCAGTTTACGTACGTTTTCGCCAATTGTGAAATGCAGCAAGTTTGCAGGAACCTAAATTTTCCAGAAGTCCTCAGACAGAGAATGTCATTCCTGATTTTAATTCTTAACAACATAAACTACATAAAAAAGCAAGCATACAAGCAGATCTGTTCATAAATTTACACAGCAGTGCTGCAAACTTCATAAATATACCATTTTGTCAACGTTCGAAATTGCATGACAAGCCAATTTTGCACCCCATTACACAAAAATAAGAAGACAGTATTGGCTAGAGTTTATTTTTTCTCAGAAACAATGTTATTGTATGAAACTTAAATTTTGGGGGGCAGCGTAAAGTGACAAAGTCATGAGTTACATGGCTCCAAAAATGGCAAATATCTCATTTGAACGATGGAAAAAGCACGGTTCACATACAAGACCAAATTAAAACGCACATATTTCACTTATTTTTTGATGGATTTCCTTGAAATTTTGCATGTGAATCAAATAGACAGAAAACTAACAACAAATTATTTACAAGCTTAGTTATATTCAAGATGAAAGATATTTTGTATGCATTTGCACCCAAATAATGTGAGTGCTCATGTGTCGGGCCAACTTAAAACAGACATAACTCACATTATGTCTTGATGGAATCTCCTGAAATTTTGAATGTGAATCAAATACAAAGCTACAGCTTTACTCTTTACAAGCAAATGGTGCTAATATACGAGATTTTAAGATTTTGTATGCATGTACTGATTTAGTCTGAAACAATTTGATCCACAGATGATTTTGTATCATACTAGCACAGAAAGACATCCTTCTCAATAACATAATGAAACTACAATGTGTAACAGCAGAAGATACATGCCTGGCAATGCAGTATATGACTTACAGCCATTTCTATACTCATTCCTAATTTTATCAATAAGTTATTTTCATCAGTTATTTCGCAGTAACATGCATCTTCCCATATCCACAGACAAAGAAATTTTCAATGTCTGGTCTATCTACTGAAAATCTCTCCGCTTCTTTTAAAACTGTCTCAATTTTTGTCTTCAGATTTAGCCCCTGAGGTGATGATTAATCAGTGTTATAATTTTTTAAACTAAAGCCATGTTCTCGTCCCACGATTTATCACACTCAGTTCTCAACAGTTTTAACTGTAGAAGTGGTTTATTAGTGACTGTCTGTTGATGAAGTTTTGGTGGTAGTGATGGTTAATCTCATCCACAAAAAATCATCATTGCCTTGGAAACAAATAGAAATAAAATCCAAATTTTTTCTCAAGTATTTTCTTTAATTTGTGTCAGCTATTACTTTCAAGAGTAAAGTATTCTTACATTGTGCCATTAGAAAGGCTCATTGGACTTTGTGGAGCTATGCGTGCAAGCGTGTGTGACTGTGCAAAACTGCTATTTGCTGTTTCTTTGCAATGATAAACATGGTCGAATCTGATCCGATAGACGATATGCACTCGCTGACCAACTTCCAGTTTGAATTTCTGGTCAAGTACTAGTACAAATATGATTTCGATGTATTAAAACAAAATTCCATCATATTCATTAAAAACTAGCAATATAAACACCTTTGGAAAGCAGTCGCTTCACAGTTTTACTTCTACTAGTTCCAGGTCGCTTAAAAAAATCCCTTGGTGATAAAACATCAAACCGGAGATCATACTTTCTATTCTTTGCTTCTGCCACTGCTGTTCCAACCCTTCCCTTTAGTTGCTGAGCCGAGCGCGCTGACCTATGCGTGACCCGACCATGATGCCTGCCTTCCCTGGGCAGAATGTTTATATATCGCCTGTCAGCAGCCATAGCTGACATCTGGCGTTTAACTGGGGAAATGGGTATGACTTTAAATGCTACATTTTTTAAAGCGCTTTGGCCAAACTAGAGTGTATTGTAGATAGCTGGATGGCCAGAACCACGAGCTTTAAAATGATACCAAACACGAATGTGTTTGACTGGCAAAGCAGACTGCAGTGTTAGTTCAAATACATGCACAACCACAAGTACGGAGACGGATAATTTCCGATTTCACAAAATTTTGCTGTTTTAAACCGCCGTTAATGCAGTCCTGACAGTTTCCATGCACACAGAACAACATGCCACACAAACTACAGCATGCCAGCGTGCACCTCCACTTACTTGAAAGTTTTCGACCTGAACCTGAGAGGAGAGGTGCGCGTTTTAATTACTCCACTGAATTGGGGTCAAGAGGTTGGTCATCACACACTGCCGGGTGCGTGTTGAATGCAGGTTGAAGTTTTAACACAGTAATGAATAGTGTACACTGAACTGCATCAAAGTTAACCCACATTGGTGCCGCCTTCTCCACATCAGACAGACTGGTTTTCATTATTGTTTTCGATGGAACAGACGACATCTTCAGTTTTCTCAGCCATGCATAGCACTTTGAGTACATACTGACAGAGAATGGGAGCCCTGGGCTTTGTTTGTTTTTTGTTGTTGTTTTTTTTTTTTGCTGGAACGCCCACCACATGCTCGACACAAAGACTGAAGTCTCTCATTGTGCAAAATTGCAGTGTGT
The DNA here is from genome assembly GCA_030674185.1 of Monoplex corrugatus. Taxonomy (NCBI): domain Eukaryota; kingdom Metazoa; phylum Mollusca; class Gastropoda; order Littorinimorpha; family Ranellidae; genus Monoplex; species Monoplex corrugatus. Next base: position 17,531,255 of record CM060307.1, read on the forward strand.
TCATAAACAACAGCCATTGTTCAATTATACACACAACACTTAACACTAATACGTAAGGAAAGAACTACGATCAAAACAATAAAACTGTTCAGTTCTCTCACAACAGTGCTCTGAGTACAAGACTGAATGATGTGATGTTCAAAGCAGATTATAGTGAGTAACTTATCCTTAGACTTTCACTTAACTTCATATACATCAATACTTCAGCATCACATATATATTTGGAAACCAGTCTCCAAGTCAACGACAAAAAAACCCAAAAAAAATGGATGAAATAAAACGAGAACAAAAGGATGAGAAAACGATAAAAAAAAAAAAAAAAGGGGGGGGGGAACAAAAAATCAGCATCAGTGGAATTAGAAGTTTTAACACGTGAACAATAGATCTACACGTTTTAACAAAAAAGCACAGCAGCTGAACACATAGTCACTGCAAAAGTTTGTAGATTACAAACTTCAGCCAACGGTACAAATTCTAATTCTTAGACGTAACGCGGGCACTTAGAACAAACTTGTAAATCACAAAAAATCAACATCCAGATATTTTAGGTTCCGTGTCTACAGACAGGAGAAGATCGGGTAAAATGATCAAGTTTTAATACAGACAAAGAAGGGATTCGTCCGCAGCTACTGTCGTGACCCCGTCTCGACCCTGCATCCCACCCCCTTCCCCCACTCTGGAATGCCAGGCTTTGCAGGCCTACAGCTGCCGTCCGCAGTAAACTAAAGAGAACGATTTGGCCAGTTTTGCACAGCCGTGCTGCCGCGGACATCTTTTCAAATCTTTCTAAATAAAGAGAAACATCAAAAATAATTCACTGAGTCAAACTTCTAAGTCAATTTTCATGAAAAAATCAGTCAATGATTACGTTTTCCTTCAGCTTGACAATCACAGGTAGAAATCCATTGACTGGACTTTCAGCGATCGCTTCGAAGGCTGCCATGATTCGAGGTTCCCATATGTTAAAATGGCAGATCACGGGTACTCACCCTTCGGAGGCTCGCACACACCCTGTAAACGTCACATCTCATAGTTCCGTACACGGTTGGATTCAGCAAAAAATAAGCTATTTACGCATCCGCGGAAACGATCTGATTTATCAAGTAAGTCCTCAGATATTCTTCTTAAAGTTTGCCAATATTCCGACCTTTAGAAGACTAACAAACCAATAATCTTATAAAATAAATATTATACGGGAATGAAGGACAGGGTTTCAACCTGTCAACTGTACTAATTTGCATAAAGGTAGTCCTGTGTGACCCGTATAAGTAAAGCTGCCGTTAACCGGTCACCCCAAGCATTGCTGTGAGCCAGTCGCCATTACGTCACATGCGGCGAAACTTACTTGGTCGGTGTTTTTTTTTTTTTTTTGCACAGATTTTCGTATGGGTGCATTTATAACAAAAAACCCAGCACAGATCAACAGAGGAAAGACCAATTTTTATCTTCATGATAACAGCTTTGTCATTCATGTTCATCTGCAAGAATATTTGACTGATAAACATGTGCAATTTTTCCACTGACTGACACAATTCCCGCATTGCTGAAGAGAGGCAGCCAGTACCTATTATGAGTTACCTATTTCTCTCAAGGATTAAAACATACAAGTGAAAACAGGCAGAACTAATGAGGAGTGGAAGGCAAGTCTAAACCTTTTTTTTTTTAATATCTGACAAGAGAGAGATGAGAAGTTTCAATAAAATCAACAGATCATATCCTTGTCCAGTTTTCCATCATACCTGTGAATTTGCCCATTGTTATGGAAGTACTCCAATCCCTTGAGCACCTCCTTCAGCACTGTAGCAATTGTCGACTCTTCCAACACCCCATTCTTGTAGTTTCCTGTTCGCATCCTCGCCTTGATAATGTCAAGCATAGATCCTGAAAAATACAGAATGAATAATCTGAAGTATTAACATTAAAAAAAAAGATTAAAAAAAAGAAAGAAAATTAATGAGTTAAAATAGCATAACATTAGCAATAGTAAAACAATACTACAGATCCAAGTAATACTAAGAGCCATCCTTTGTGAACAATGACAGGAACAAGAGAACATCAAAGGGAGAAAATGAACAGGTAACATTAATCATAATAGTATATGCCCTGCCTCATGAGACAGGATTAGAAATGAAAAGATCCAAGAGATGGTTGGAAAATCACCTGTTGACCACTGCACTGCACAACAGCAGATCAACAGGTCTGGCCATCAGACCAGATTATCAATCACCCAGCCAGCCCTTTGAGATTGAAACATCAGATACTCAGGCTTCAGAGCCAGAAGATGACCATGTGGTGGACACAGTCCACATCTACAATATGACACTATATCAGGAGCTGCCAGTCTGACTGCTGACCATCAGTTTCATCTCCCAAGTGGGCGAAAAAGGGGGCAAAAAAAGGACTATACTTCCAATTATTCATTATCATTCTTTTTCTACATTCACAACATCAACACCAGCCCAACACTATATATGACTCACATGGACCACAAAAATCAATTTCCCATTAAATTACCTCCACTACACAGTTTCATGACCACCCACAGCTCCTCCTTGACCACAAAGGATGTGTAGTAGCCAACCACGTTCTCATGTTTACACTGGCTCATAGCCTGGATCTCTTTCTGCACAAAACAACAGGACTCGTTTTACCGTACAGCTCAACACAGAAAAGGAATGAAATAAGACTAAACGACAAAAAGAAATTAAATAAGACAGACAAGCCACACTGTCAGTCTCTTTCCAAAAATCCTTTAATCAAATTGATGCTTTCTGCATAAAATATGCAATGCCTGTCTGTCATTACAGTTATCTGACATTCGTAAATCCATAGATTTGTGATGTATAATCTAAGAAATCGATGCCAACATAATATCAAATCTGGGAACACCATCTAAGTATGCTAAATCAAATTTATACATTTGAGAATCAATATTTCAAATTCAAGCCAGACATTATGACTTACATTTAGAATTCAGCAAGAAGCCATCCAATGCTCCACCATGTATTCATGCATTCACAACATCCTTCAATACACTGCTCACATACACGATCACATGCTTGCTCTCTCCTTTCTCTCTCACAGGCACACACCCTCTCACATAGTCCTGACAGAGACTGTACTCATGCGCATTCACACATAGCACACACACACACACACACACAAAAGCAGATGATACTTACTAGCAGTTCTTCCACAGTGGTATTGCACTTTTCCAGGTTAATACGTTTAATAGCACAATGCTCTTCACGGGGCTTGCACAGAGCAGCCTGCACCACTGCTGTTGCTCCCGCCCCTACACATAAAAAAAAAATCATCTTATTTTCCACCTTGATTGTCAAACTGCTTAATCAATTTAATACACCATTCCAGACACATCTGCCAGAATGTATAGTCAATACTAAATGCACAAATTTACAATTGGCCTCAGCAAGACAGAGCCTATGTTTCAGCCAACATCATCTCAGGTTTCTGGCACTTCACAACTATCGTCTATCATCAACAGCCGGGAGATCAAGACTATAGACAAATTTTGTTAATTGGGCAATACAACACACAGCACTGGATCTCTTGATGCAATTTGAATTTGCTGATGCAGATTCAAGGGCTCCCACATAATAAACATCCACTACACAGCACAGCCGCTGCACCATATGAAACAGCTGGGGTTTCAATGTTAATTGTATCTGCCTGATGCTACGGTAAACTAACGAATCCTGCTTCACCAGGTCAAGCTCATAAGTGGTGTTATCATATAATCTTTCATTGTCTGAGCAATTGATACACCAACTGTTTTCCTCTAGTTTCTTGACCATGCATTGATGTATTTCTTCACAGTTTTAATTAAATAAAAAATACCTTAAGAGTCTGCTAATTACATAGCATATATAGATTTGGACGTCTGGTATCGTTTCCATGGCAATTTGAATATATAAAAAAAATCTGACAAAATGCCGGTATTGATGAATTTTAATATGTGAATGAACACATGAGATCTATGTATGCAGCAATGACAGACTCTCCAGTGTGCGGCACAGTCTAGCGTTAGCTCTGTATTTTTGACACAAGTCCCGCATGTCCTACATGTGTTTCCAGTAAAAAAAAATTGCACAAACATGAATTTTGAAAGAAAAAAAGATAACAACAGTACACACATTATGATACAAAAAACAAGACAATACAAAGGAACAAACAAGCAGTGGAAAAGACACCACTACCCACCCACAACATTTTTTGTGATCAACCACTTTCATCTTCATTTTCCCTCCAGATGCCTTTTCTTGCCTTAAGTTTCACTTTCAGTTTCAGTTTCTCAAGCTAACATCTCCATGCCTGGAATAAACTCCATATGCACTTACACCAGTGATGCCATGCAATGGAAAAGATTCAAATTAATCATGGTATAGACGATGCCTTAAGTTTGCACATAAGCCTTATGAAATACAGCACTCAACTGCACATAAATTCATTCTATGACCACAGAACTTACTTTTCCAACCTCCCCTTCTCTTCCCCCATTTTTGTGTGCAGGTTTTGTTGTTGTTCCTGTTGTTTTTGTTCTTTCTTTGTTTGGTGTGTGTGTGTGTGTGTGTGTGTGTGTGTGTGTGTGTGTGTGTGTGTGTGTGTGTGTGTGTGTGTGTGTGTGTGTGTGCGCGCGCCTGCATGTATGCATTTTCTTCTACTAGATCTAGAGAATTAAAATTGTCAAAACAACAAATTTGCAGCCTATGCATTATATTCTGATTCTGACATGCAAGAAGTCAGCACATTTCATGCCATACTCCCAGTCTTCAAGTGTGTGCCAAAAGTTCAAATGGCTAGTGCTACTTCACATTTTTGGATCCTGAGGGAGCTTCTCTTTTCCTTTATGAGATTTGTTTTGATTTTTCACGAAACTGACAAAACATTTACCAGAAAGCATGCCATTTCATCAAATATTAACTTATATTATAACTTATATTATCAAACTAAACACCATACCACTCAGAAATGTTTGCAGTTTCAACTGATGTATAACATGGAGCCTTTTTATTGATAGATTTTATAGATCTATCCAAATGGAATGATGTCACTATGGGAGAATGTAGGGGAGATAAGGCCCTCAGCAGGTTAAGTAATTTATTACTTCAATTCATAGCACAAATTTGATTACACTTAAACCTAAGGGTAGGATGAGAAATTTTGAAACAACTGGGACTGCCCGCAATCAAGCAAACAGAAACCAGAAAACATGAAAATACAGTCAGAACACATATGTCATATATAATATGAGGCAAGACAGGCACAAATTTTCAACCCAATGGCCTTTCTCAAGCATGAAAACAAATGTCAAACAACAGAGAACAAAATATTAAATAGCAAGCACAAAAATTTGGAGAAAAACTGCAAAACTTCTCTGTTGTTTAGTGAAGTATGAAGTCATCGAAATTCTAATGATCTGTTCTGAACCAAGCTCCTGATACTTTGAAACCAACCTGTTGGCTGGCTAACAACTCTTGTAAAGTGGATTTTACTCTATCCGTGGGAGTGGGGCTCTTCACTGGTATGCCCCTGGCCCTCCCCCCTTCTCGATTCATGTGCTCCACCCCGCTCCAGTCCCCCGAACTTTCTTGCTTTTCCGTGAATTCTCTTCATTCAACGTGCCCCTCTCACTTACAGTCCAATTCTTTAGTTACTGTAGGCCTATATAGATCTAGTACTAGACATAGACTGACAGAGATTGTAACATTACTGTGATTACTCATTTACTGCATTACATGATTACCAAGTACAATGTCAGTGACGCGGAACCATTTTATTACGGTCCATCCATGGGCTCCGCATCCCGGACGTTTTCAAAACTGGTCGAAATCGGAGCTCTGTCAAACACGCCAAGCATCGACCGTTCTACTTCTCAACCATAAGTTTTCAAAATGCCCCGTACGTTGCAATCAGTCACTAAGTATAAAGTATACAGCGATCACGACTGAGATGCCGAGCATTTCTCAACTTGTCAAATGACCAGACCGCACACTCCTGCATAACAGCATAAGAGCATTTGTAACTATTCATCTGTAATAAGTATCAATTTCCTTACCGATAAAATCCTGAAGCTCATAATCATCTTTTCTGTTTGGCCAAGAGCTTTCAGACGATGGAAGCGCAGCCATCTTGTCAGTATTTATCGAATAACTGGCTAAAATGGCGGAACATGAAGGTACTCTGGATTCTCAGAGTTTCGTCCCTTGAGCCCTGATTAATTTCCATGAGGTTTTGTCGTTGTTTTGTGTGTGTGTGTGTGTGTGTGTGTGTGTGTGTGTGTGTGTGTGTGTGTGTGTGTGTGTGTGTGTGTGTGTGTGTGTGTGTGTGTGTGTTCTTTTTTCTTTTTTTTATTTGTTCTGTTTTTGTTTTGATTTGTTTTCTTTTTTGCGGTTGTTTGTTTGTTTGTTTGTTTGTTGTTGTTTTTTCTCAGTTTCGCTGTTTACATTGATGTCAGAGACATACGCTTATTGTTATGATTGGTCTGTCCGTACGTTTCTGTTCATATTAATACTGACGGGGAATAGATGTAAGTAACAAGAAACTCGAAGCTGGACAGCAAGAAGGTCCCCACAGAAGAAGGCCTCCTCAAACAAGTGTTTCGGCCCTTAACTCTTTACACTCTGAGAGGGCCGGGCCACATGTAGGTCATTACAACTGGATGCCTCTTCTATTGTCGCCAATTAATATTTTTCCCTTCCAATTTGGTTCAAACCCCGGATGCGCCTTCAAAGTGCTCAGAAGCCTCCAGTCCAGGTAACTTGTGACAGGGTATTTGCATGTATTTACTGTTATTTGTTATTTTCATCTCTTACCTGTTTATTTATCTACATACTCCTTTATTTTGTATTTATTTATTCACTTATGTACGTATATACTTACTTAGTTCCTCCTTACTTACTTATTTACTTACTTACTTACTTACTTACTTACTTGCCTATTTCCTCTTTTCTTTCCTCGGAAGTGAACGACAGACTGTCGGGCCTATGACAAAGAAAATATTGTCTTCACCTAGTTGATAGACAGATAAGGCTTTGGGTCTTTCTGTCATGTGAGACGAGTTTATACAGAATACCTAGTTGTGTTGTGATTCAATGATTCAGACCTTTAATCGTATATTTATTTAATTTATAGATATGTTTGGTTTGTTTGTTTGTTTGTTTGTTTGTTGTTTGTTTGTTTGTTGTTTGTTTTGGTCTGTTTTTTGTTGGTTTTGTTTGTTTGTGTTTTGAAGATAAGATACACAGATACACATTTCAGTTTGATGTAACCGAGATCTTTCCAGTGATAGGCTGATACAGTACCCGTATGAAATATAGACTAAGTAAAAACATAGGCTAGGTAGCGCCGCAGGATCTGGTCAGCTCATGGGTTTATGTGCAGGCTGAAGGCTTGTGCCATGATCACCATACACATTGCACCTGTGACGTTAGTGCGTATGGAATTCGATCCGAGCGCGGAGACATCGACTTAAGAAGCTGAAACTGAAACTGAAACTGAAACTGTGACGGATGTCTCAACAACCAAGCTGTACCGTAGGAAGATGCAAGCCGTACGAAGTGAAGATATGCTGATATCGTTTAGAGCGGATGATTTCCGTGATACGCTAATATCGCTCAGCATGTTAGGGCAATATGTTTCGTTTTTGTCCTGAATCTGATCAATTTCTTTTTTTTTATGTATCTCTACATGTGTAAGCGTGCGTTCATCTGTCATTGCACAATGGAAGTTTTCCTGGAGAGAGAAATAGGCCGAACAAGAACGAAAGAAAAAAAAAGAAAAAGAAAGAAAGAACAAAAAATATATATGAAAAAAAGACAAATACACGCATGAGTGTAGTTTTGGTGCTTTATTTTGTTTGTTTGTTTGTTTGTTTGTTTGTTTGTTTGTTTGTGAAATCGTTTGTTTTTTTAAGTGTACCATATCATCCAACAAATGCATACGTACTTGCGAGTTCATTCTGGCATTGCATCACAAAGATTTCCATAAATCAGAAAGAAAGAAAGAAAAAGACAGAGAATATGAACGAAAGAATGAATGAAAGAAGAAGACGGGCAAATATACACACAATACAGGCCTACGTGGTCCAGATGTAGCCTACCCTCAACAAACACTCACCATGACTGGAGTGCGTTCATTTCATATCTGTGTTGTCAAGCCCCCCCCCCCCCCCCCCCGAGTCAAAAAAAAAAAAAGAAAAAAAGAAAAAGGTCGGAGGACAACTATAACGTATGTTGCCCAAATGTAACCCCGATAAATCTCTACGTGTGTAAGGGTGCGCTCATTTTGTTGCTTCATCGTGAAGATTTTCGTTGAATCAGCAGTCTGTAATTGTCTTCGTCTCTAAAATACTCGTATAAACTCTCTCTCTGTCTCTCTCTCTCTCTCTCTCTCTTTTTTTTTTTTCTTTTTTTGTTGTCTTTTTTCCATTTTTTTGAAAACATGATAACCATATTTTCACATGAAAATGAAAAATAACGATGATGAACATAAAAGGATAAAAGCAAGGGCTTTTTTTTTTATCAATTTTTTTTTTCTAATTTTTTTTTTTTAAATTTATTTATTTATTTATTTATTTATTTATTCATTTATTCATCTATCTATCTATCTATTTGTAGCGTCCTGATTTTCTCGGATGCGTGTATGCGTTTTGTTTAGCGCACATTGTGCAGGCTGTATGCTGCTGCATAGTCTGCTTGCTCATCTTTAGTGGGAGTGCATACTGTTGGGTATGTGGTCTCTCCAAGATACCCTGAGAGTTCGCCTTAGGAAACGCATGTGGACAGCACCCAGACTTCGTTCTAGTCTGGAGCGTCGAGTACATGCTTCTCTGCCATAGAAGAGAATGCGTACGAAGTAAACCGTATGTACCTTGATATCGTAGACTTAGTCAGCTTCTTGTTGGACCAGGCTCTCTTCGTTAACCTGGAAAGTGTAGCAAAGGCCTTTCCGAAACCCTTGTAGATTGATCAAACCAAGCGAAAGGTTGTCAGAGAGTAGACGAGTACCTCGATAGAACAAGAACAAATACATATTTATGTTTTTTTTCTATTTTCGAGGGAATGGCATGAGCTTTTTAATGCTTCGCTCATTGAGGATCTATATATTACTAATACAAATACATTATAATGTTCATAGCACATCTACACAAATACAAATGAATTCAATAGCAGAGAGACAGACAGACAGAGACAGAAACAGACAGGCAGGCAAGCAGGCAGGCAGGCAGGCAAATAGACAAGACATACAAGACATACAGACAGGCAGGCAGGCAGGCAGACAAGACAGACAAGACAGACAGTCAGTCAGGCAGGCAGACAGACAGTCTAGATTCTATGAGGGATTATAGATGTTTCTAGTATATCAGACGGAGAGAATCCAGGCACCTAGGCATGTTCAACTTTTAACCCTTTGACTCCCGCACCTGCCCACCAGCATCCTGTATTGCCAACCTTGCTAGCAAAGCAAAACTTAACCTTTTGATTCCATCACCCTTTCTACCAGCTTCCTGCAGGGTTAATTGGCTTCAAGCTCATAGTCCTAAGTATGTCAAGAAGGCGGCCCAGTTACATCCTGGTCCATCGCCTGTATTTTCTTCATATCAATGCAGACCGCACGAGACCGATTCGTGAGTCGCCGACTTCTCTACTAAGGACACTCACAGCTGCATCATTTCTTGGTTAAGAGTTCCTGACACACTTTACCTACACATTGGACTTAAATTAAGAAGTGGTGTACACATTTCATAATGTAAGCTACTGTTTGGCATTGTATGAAATGGACATTCTTTGGAATTAGGCTTTTCATCCTCTGCTTCTTTTTCTTCTTCTTTTTCTTCGTCGTTTTTGTCTCCCCACCCACTCCACCCCCACCCACCCCCTCTCATTAAGGCGGATCCTTCCCTCGGATTTTATGAGAATCAAAAGAGTAGGGTTTGGAAGATTTGAAATGGTCAGTGTCAAACGATATCTACCATTCATCTTCTTGGTTTCAGGACAACTAAAAGGGCAAGTGTTAACAAGTCTGAAAGCGTTTGTCTTCTAGGATTTTCGAGAATTAAAAAGGGAGAATGTCAAAGTGTTTTAACCATTTATCTTTCCTTTCATAAGCTTGATGAATTTCCCCATAAAAAAGGTGGAGACAGTTTGTAATGACACTGGTATTAAGTGAAAGCGCCCTTATGTCGACTGTTCGTGCATGCTATGTGTGCATGCGTGCGTATGAATCTGTCACTATCTCTGAACCTATAAATCACACATAGTAATACGCGCGCACAGAAGCCCTCTCTCTGTGTCTCTGTCTCTGTCTGTCTGTCTCTTTCTCTCTCTCTCTCTGTCTCTCCCTCTCTCACAGATAAAAGACAAGCATACCTACATACAAACATACGCGTGCTCTTTCTCTCTCTCCTCTCTCTCTCTCTCTCTCTCTCTCTCTCTCACACACACACACACACACACACAAACACACACACACACACACGCACACACACTTAAAATACAAGCATACCCACATACAAACATACGCGTGCGTCCTTAGATACAAAAATACGTACATTTTACCTAGCATACACACACGCATGCGTGCACACACATACAGAGAGAGAGAGAGAGAGAGAGAGGCATACGCACTGCAATGACTGAAAATAAACAATGTTGACTAAACTCAGCTCAGCCTTTTCTGTGAAATCAAACACATTATGTTGAATCAACCACGGTAGCAGCAAACTGTTGGGAAAGGCTTGACAGGACACCCTGTCAACCATGCCCACCTGACCCTTCCTTCTCTGGCACACCTCTCACTACTTTTACCCCAGTCTCACAAGAAGAAATTTTCAACACAATCAGATCCATGTCGTTCAAAACCTGCGAACTGGATCCTCTTCCAGGTTCTCTCTACTCCGATTGTCTCCCTACTCTCCTCCCATTCATCACTGACATCATCAACACTTCTTTTCAAACTGGAACTGTCCCAGATTTTTTCAAGTCTGCTATTGTTCACCCTCTCCTCAAGAAACACAATTTAGACCCAAATGAACTGAAAAATTACAGGCCTATCTCTAATCTCTCTTTCTTGTCAAAACTCCTTGAAAAAGTCGTCCTCAACCAGCTGAACTCTCACCTGTCTGCCAACAATCTCCTCAATCCTTTCCAGTCAGCCTACCGCCAGTGCCATAGCACTGAAACTGCCCTATTACACATTCTCAACAATCTCCTCCTTGCAACTGATACTGGCAAAGTCTCTCTCCTCACACTCCTTGATCTGTCTGCAGCTTTCGATACCATTGACCATGGTATTCTCCTTTCTAGACTTCATCATACTTTTGGCATCTCTGACATTGCTCTCTCCTTTTTCACTTCGTATTTATCAAACAGAAAACAAACTGTTCTCATCAATGGCACTTACTCTCAACCTGCATACCTGACCTGTGGTGTTCCACAAGGATCTGTCCTTGGCCCTGTTCTTTTCACTCTTTATACCTCCCCCCTGTCCACCATCATCAACTCCCACTCTATAAAACACCACTTCTATGCTGATGACACCCAACTTCAAGATAGTGACTCACCTGATAATATACAGCGCCTGTTGACTCGCACCACTGAGTGTTACTCGGACATTAAGAACTGGATGACACACAATAGACTTCAGCTTAATGACGACAAGACAGAAGCTATCCTCATTGGCACCCGTCAGAAACTTTCCCAGCTGCCTCCTCTTTCTCTCCCATTATGTAACACATCAGTCCCAATTTCTGATTCAGCTAAAAACCTTGGTGTCTGCATTGACTCTACCCTGTCCATGAACAACTTTGTTTCTCAAACTGCCAGATCTTGCTACTATCATCTCCATCGTATAAGCCTGATCAGGAAGTATCTCTCTGTCGAAACAACTGCAAAACTCGTTCTCTCCTTCATAATGTCTCGCATTGACTATTGCAATTCACTCCTGTCTGGTCTTCCTGCCTCCACCATTCACATCCTACAGCGCATTCAAAACAATGCTGTACGCCTTGTACTCAAAAAGAAAAAAGCTGACCACATATCTCCTCTCCTGGCACAACTTCACTGGCTCCCTGTATCAAAGCGCATACAGTACAAACTAGACACCATGTGCTACAAAAGCCTCAATAACGCAGCCCCCGATTACCTGTCAAGCCTACTTGAGATCTATCTTCCCTCACGTACCCTCCGCTCTGCCTCCGATCCTCTGACTTTTCGCTTTCCACGCACTAAGCTCAATACCTATGGTCCACGAGCCTTCTCTGTTTCTGGTCCACTCTCCTGGAACAAACTTCCTCTCGCAGTCCGTCAGCAACCTACTTTTGCCTCCTTCAAGTCCGCTCTCAAAACTCACCTTTTCTCCTCTGCATAAAATCCTAACCTCACTCAACCCCCCTCTGCAGCCTGTCTCCGCTCGGAGGGAATCACTTTGTTTTAATATATAATTGTATATGATGTGCTCTCTGTGGTTTTCCATTGGTTTTATTCTTGCTTTTATTGCTTTTATTCTTTTCTCCCCATTTGTGGCCATGCATGTGTGTGTGTGTGTGTGTGTGTGTGTGTGTGTGTGTGTGTGTGTGTGTGTGTGTGTGTGTGTGTGTGTGTGTGTGTGTGTGTGTGTGTGTGTGTGCGTGCGTGCGTGCGTGTGTGCGTGTGTGTCTTTTCGGCGCTTGGATTTGATTTTGTCGAGATTTGCGCTATATAAATATTGTAATTATTATGTATGCATGTGCGTACGTATGTATGTATGTATGTATGTATGTATGTATGTATGTATGTATACGCTTAGATTTATGTATGTATGTATGTATGCATGTATACGCTCAGCTTAGATTTATAGTATGTAAAGTATGTTAAAGCCATGTTATGTATGCATATGTGATACGTCTCATATGTAATGTAGGTAAGTATGCATGTATACGCCCCAGCGCTTAGATTTGATTTTGTCAAGATTTTTGCGCTATAATAAATAAAATTTATTATTTTATTATTATTAAAGCTGGACAGCAGAAGATAGTCTTCAGGAGAGACAAACTTCCCTCAAGCAAGTGTTTCGGCCTCATCGCTTTGCAACGACCACGAACTTAAGCGCCCATGAAATTTTGTGATCATAGGTAGATCAGCGCACGCGTCCTAATTGCATGTTTGTTTGGAGTTTGTTCACATCGCAGTCGGATATTCCCTATGCGCTAACTCACAAATCTGCCTGCAGGCTCTTGCAGATTCTTGAGCTTGCGCAAAACTCTATTCGAAATGGAATTCCACAGAAGATCACTATCATCCCCATTCTCCTCCTCATCACCTCACCTGTCACACCTTACCTGTCAGCGTCAACGGCTCAGTTTGCAGGCATTCTTTGAATGCCGCCACCTACCCTCCAAATGGCTCCCGTCTTGACCTTGTGGGTAACTTCTTGAATATGTAACACTGATGTTGGTTATATCCTCGAGTATGAGATTGAGTCTGCCTTTCTTCCTTTTTGCCACTGTTTTGCTTGAAACATGGTTGCCGTGAGATCTGTGTTCTTGTTGCGTGAACATGGCCATTATTTTAGTCTTCTCTTGTTGATGTCTGCTGGTAATTTTCTGAAGTATCAAGTTCTTCCAAGACACTTTCATTAGTTCCTCTATCTGTCCATTCGACAAGTATGAGTCTCCTATAAAACCACATCTCTGCTGCCATCAATTCTTTCGCAACAGCTTTTCTGAGAGTCCAGCTTCGCAGCCATAATCATGACTGACCGATCAAATTTTAAAAGTTTGATTTCTGGCCGTCGGTATGTCTGTCTTTCCAGATATGTTGTGTTGGACCATTTTGCTTGCTATTCACTTATTTTGACGTCTTTAGAGCAGTTTTGTCATCATTTTTACAGAACCACGATGTTGAAATATTTTAGCGTTTTGTAAAGGAACTTCATTAATAAATATGTCATGATTGTTTTCCTCATCATAGCATTGAAAAAGTGTCCCTTATTCTATAGTCCTTCTGCCCAGTGTCACGGTGATCTCATTTTCGGTGGGTGAAAATGTCTTGGACAACCGAATGAGCTGCATGGGAGCGTAGTGGACACGGGAGCGGTGCAGGCGAAAGGAGAGCAAAAAAACATAAAATTAACGAACAAACGAACGTATAAATAAACAAATAAATAGATAGATAAATAAATAAATATATGAATAAATAATAGATAAATAAATAATCAAGTCCTTTTTCCCCACTGGACGAAGCAGCAGGGGAGTTTCAGTCTTTTTCTCGTAGTTTTTTGTATTTGGTGTTTGGTCTTACGTCTACGCTTGACAAAGGCCAGTTGTCCGAAAATTTGTGCCTGTCTTGTCTCTCACCTGTCTCACCTGTCGGCGTCACCGGGAACAGTGTTGGCCGCTGCACATGATGTCCTCACAAGTTGCCTCCAGCACTCTCGATCTTGGCTAAGTCTGACCACCTCCTGGAGTTTCTTGCCACTGATGTTTGTGATGTTTCTAGCAAGTGATGCAGGTGGCCGTCCTCTGTTTCTCTTTCCTTCCACTTTACCTTGGAGGACAGTGGACATCAAGTCTGTTCTCTCATTACGGATTGCGTGTCCAACATATTTCAGTTTCCTCCGTTGTATGAGTACTAGAAGCTTGCGTGTAGTACCCAACTCATTCAGTATGCTTTCATTTGAGCGCCTATCCGTCCATTTGACCCTCAGCAGTCTTCGGTAAAACCACAGCTCTGCTGCTTCCACTCGTCTTTCATCCTCTTTCTTCATTGTCCATGCCTCGCAGCCGTATAACATCACTGGCCAGACAAGACATTTTAAGAGTTTTATCTTAAGGTCTGCTGTTATGCTGTGGTCTTTCCAAATATTGTTCAATTGAACCATACTGTTCTTGGCCATTCCAATTCTCATCTTTATGTCTTTTGAGCATGTTCCATCGTGTGTCTTGACTGAACCTAAATATCTAAAGTCCTTGACATTTTCTAGAGGGACTTGGTTTAGCATGATCTGGTCCTGTCTAGTGTTATATTTGCCTGCAACATGCATAACCTTTGTCTTCTTTGAATTTAAGTCCAGCCCAGCTGCCTTTCCAACCCGGTCTACCCTGTACAGGATCCTCCTAGAGCCTGTAATGTTGTCTGCCAGTAATCCTGTGTCATCTGCGTAGCGTAAATTTGACAGGTTTCTACCACCAATATTTACTCCCATGTCTTCTATGTCTGCTTCTCTCATGATATGTTCAGTGTATATGCTGAAGAGATGTGGAGACAGGATGCAACCTTGCCTTACCCCTTTAGTGATGTTAAAAAATTTGCAGTTTTGATTATTCCATCTGATTGTTGCTTTTTGATCATTATATAATGAAGCTATGAGGGAAACCAGATGTCTTGGAAAACCCATTTTGATCATGAAGTGGAAAAGACTTTGGTGAATCACGCTATCAAATGCTTTGCTGTAGTCAATGAAAACGATGAACATCTCTTGGTCTGTGTTTCTAATCTTTTCTATCAATATCTGGAGTACAAACAGCATATCTATTGTTCCCCTGTTTTTCCTATAGCCTGCCTGACAGTCGGATAGCTCTTCCTCTACTTTTGGCTTTAACCTGTTTAAGCTACGGAACTGTGAGTAGCGATTTTTACACTGTTGGGAGACCTTGTTCTTCAAAATTGGTAGCATTCTGTTTAAAATTATTATCAGCAGTATTTTACCGGCATGACTGATCAGTGCAATTGTTCTATAATTGTTGCAGTCTTTGACATTTCCACTCTTATGTAACATGACAAATTCTTGGAGCTTCCAGTCTGTAGGCCACTGACAAGTCTTCCATATCTTGCAGCATAAGTGACTGTCTTGTCTGGTTATATTAAATACGCGTTTTCTTTTTTCGTTTTTCTTTCTGGTTCAAATAAACAAAAATCTTGAATCGTTCATGCGTGCGTGCGTGCGTGCGGGTGTGTGAGTACGTGAGTGCGTGTGTGTGTGTTGTGTGTGTGTGTGTGTGTGTGTGTTGTGTGTGAGCGTGCGCGCTCGTGTGTGTATGTGTGCGAGCTTGAGTGAACGCCAAAAACCAACGAAGATGGGAGAGTAAAGTCACATGTGCGGACGTGTGCGCGCCTGTATACGTGCTACGTGTACACGCCTTTTTGTTTGTACGTTTTAGTTGTCTGATTTGAGAGACTGTAGAGAGAGGGCAGGTGAGGGCAGGCGCCTGTGTGTGTGTGTATGCATGTGTGTGCGTGCGTGTGTGTGTGTGTTTGCATGTGTGTGTGTGTATCTGTGTGTGTGTGTGTGTGTGTGTGTGTGTGTGTGTGTGTGTGTGTATTGTTGTGTGTGTGTGTGTGTGTGCGCGCGCGCGCGTGCCAGAGTCTGAGGATCAGAGGACAGAAAGATGCCGATAGAGGGGCAGAAGAGGCGGAGAAAGGAACAGAGAAGAGAGAGAGAGGCAGACAGACAGGCAGACAGGCAGGCAGAGACAGACGGAGACAGACTTGGAGAGTCTTAAGACAAGAGACTTTAGAGACGAGAGAGACAAGAGAGAAGAGTCAAGACGGAGAGAGACAAGAGAAAGGGAGAGATGAGGACACACACACACAGACACAGTGAGACAGAGACAAGACAGAGAAAGGAGAGAGAGAGAGAGACAGACAGACAGAAACAGAGACAGAGACAGACATAGTGGCTTAGGCATAGAATAAATGATTTAGATTGAAAACACGATAGACGAGAAAACAAAAACAAGGTAACTCTCTCTGAACAGCTGTATCAACCAAACCGAAAAGTCCGGACGCAGCGAGCGTTCTTTTCAGGACGTTGTATTTATTTAATGTATACCATCCTATTTTTAATTTTTCTATAATTCAATATAAAGTACAGGCCTCCTAGAGCCGTGATGTAGACTAGTGCGTACCAAAGACCATGACAGCATCACAGCCAGCCACGGGCTCTGCCACCGACACACGGCTGCTGGCCGTGTTCTTCACATTGTTCTCGCTGTTCTCTGCCTCCACGTCCCCGTCCCCCAACCCCGTATCGTCGTCATCGTGACCATCACCTGCCTCTTCGTCGTCGTCAGCGCCTCCGTTGTCGCTGTTGGCTGGTCGTCGTCCTTGCCGCGGTCGTCGCTGTCGGCGTTTAGAGCGCGCCGACATGGTCAGCTTTCGCGGCTGTTGCCCTTTGCTAGAGACCGACCGCGCACTTTTGTTGCGAGTGCTACTGCTGCTGCTGCTACTGTTGGTGTTGCTGCCTGAGCGATTCGTGGGCAAGGAGAAGCGTTCTTCCCGGATCTCCCTCAGCAGTCCCGACTTGACAGCTCGTTCCAGAGCGTTGCGGACCAGGCTGGTGTTGGTCTTGTGTCCGCTGCGAATCAGCTTGCTTCGGATGGACTCCATGGTGGAGCCCCGTTTGTTGTCCAGCTGGCCGATGATGTGGGCTACCCGCGATGCCGTCAGGTTGATCGGCTTGGGTTCCTGCCAGCGTTTTTGCTGGTGTGACTCTTCCCTCCGTCTTTGGAAGCGGATTTCCGCGGTCTACTGCCGCCGCCGCCGCCGCTGCTGCTGCTGCTGGCCCCTGCCCCGCGCGTTAATACTCCAGAGTCCCGTTTCTGCTTCATCGTGATGGAGTAGCCTTGTGCCCGTATGTCCCTGTCAACGTTATGTGTGCGTCTCTGAGCGCAGAGACGTGGCTCCAAGCGGTGAGTTAGAAATCTGCGAGGAAAATGAGCACACATACGTAACTAAGGATATTTATCACCTTCGGCTGTCATCAGTGTTTTCGTCGCCAAGACGTCACCTGGAGATGTCCACATGTTGTGTCAAACTCGAAAATCTCTGCAATTCGGTCCTGTGATTTGTCGATTTGTCGGCAGTCCCATGGCAATAACACAACAATAGAACAACAGTTGTTAGCTTACCATGGTGAGGACGTCGATTCCGGTTTCTTAGTTTTCCAAAGTAGTATGTTTTCTATAGACAGTCTTTCAAAAATAGTAGCATTTACCTTATTTTCTCTTGACAAAACGGACAAATAATTTAATCGGAGTTTTTGTAGTCAGATCTAGATTGCGTAAAAAAATGTGTATGAAACGCAAAATGGTAACGACGTCACAAGGACAAATGACGTTATTTTGTGAGCTTTCAGACATCGTGTTCCAATCGAAAATCCGATTTGCCTTTCGGTCGAAGTGAGAAAGAGGGAGTGGGGTGGGATTTGGAAAGGGAATAGAGAGAAAGAGAGTGAGAGTTGTGCCGGTGGGAAGGGGAGGTAATTCGCGTATGCCTAACTATACTAATGAAACAATGGCTGTCTGCTAATATTTAGCGAAAGCATTGGCGTTCAGCAAAATATGATTTTTGTGTTGTGTGAGGATTAACTTCGATCACGAAAAATTCCAGATATTATAAGAACTATCATCCTCTGGACACAGAGGCCAGATTCTCCAAAAATGAAATAAGTCCGTATAAAATGGCGCATTATTGAAAACAGTCGAACATGAAAAGGTAAAACTGTACAGTAGTCTAAAATCACGCGTATGATATGAATCAAAGAAAATACAGATGAAAGATGTTGGTGTGTTCGCTAGGTAGAGTGGTGAATGGACAATTCATATACTGTCCAACTTCATGCTTCAGTCCATCAACTGTTTTCAGTCTAGCAGGCTATTTCGTATGTCCTGCGCCCACCCCTACCCATCCTCTCCCCTCTGATTAAACAACAACGACAACAACATATGTGTGCCCGCTATTTTATCACTCGTTCTAGCACCAGATCTTGCCAATATCTTTAAACTGGCAAACAAATAAGCAAACACACGCACAAATACACACAGATGCATGCGCGCGCGCACACACACATACACACACACGCACGCGCGCGCACACACACACACACACACACACCAAAACACACACTCACTCACTCACTCACTCACGCACACACACACTCACGTACATAAATTACCTGAATAACCAGTAGCCTATTTCCGTGCGGTTTGGTGGTGGTAATGATGGTTGTGGTGGTGGTGGTGGTGCCTTCCCTTCACGTCTAATTCACAGACACACACAGGAACGCACACACAAACACATACTTACGAGCACGCGTGCACAAACACAAACACACACACACACACACTCATACAATCACACCAGCACACACGTATAAAGACAGTTTCTTTTCTTCTTTCTCTCTTTATTAATTGTAAGCTATTTGTTTTGTGGCATTTATACATTTCGAAAAAGCGCTACATATGATTTCACA
>CM060307.1:17555502-17563002 GCA_030674185.1 Monoplex corrugatus
ACCAGAAGGCAACCCTACCATCTGGTTTAATAAGCATGCAAGAAAAATGCGTTGAAAGTGAGAGGCAGGCCATGAAGACATGGACTGACAGCTTGAAAGAAACCTTGACGTCACACGGCATTTCTCCATTTACGGCCTTCCAGTGGATGCTTATCATCACCCGCGGGCCTCAGTAGCTGGTTGGTTGAGCGTCAGATTCACATACTAATGGTTGTGGGTTCGAATCCCGGGGTGCGCTACATTAAAACTGGCCTTCTTACTGTCCCATCTTAACATCATTGTTGTTTTGGTGGTGTCGGTATGGGATTAGATAAGTCCCCACTTCCCTGGAATGGTTATCCCCGTCGGCCATATCACCTGAGGTGGGTCATCATCATCATCATCAAGTGCCTTGCCACATGGCGTTGGCGATCATGGCCCTCCATATGCATCTGTCCTTGTTGCCACAAGCACATCTTCCACCCTCTCTGTCTTCAGCCACTCTGCAAGTCCGTCCAATATTTTTTCCCTGGATCTACCTGGTGTTCTCTTTCCCTCCAGCCTTCCTGCTGCGACCAGGTGCTCCAATTCCCCTTTCCTCATAAAATGGCCTCTTAATGTTGCCTGTCTTTTCCTACTCTTCCTTATGAATGATCTACTTGTGTCTGCCTCCATCAAGACTGTCTCGATTGTTTTCTTTGCTGTCCATGGAACTCTCAACATCCTTCTTAGAAACCACATCTCGGCTGTCTCAATCTTGTTCTGGCTTTGCTTGTTGACTGTCCACGCCTTACATCCATACAACAGTACTGATTCTATATAACATTCAAGAACTCTCTTCCTGATGTTAGTTGATTGGCATTTGTTGGTAAGAATGCTTTTCATCTTCTTGAATGCTGTTTTGGCTTGGCCGATTCTGCTGGCTATTTCTGATGTGCATCTGCCGTCTGGTGAAATGATCGTTCCGTTCCAAGATATTTAACTGAGGTGGGTGCCGACGTAAAAACTGAACCAAATCAATCGATCAAGCTTATCATCACCCATGATGATGCAAAAGGACAGATAAAAGAAGAAGAAGAATACGTTGTTCGAAACATTCTGCTAATAATGAAAACAGAATGACAATTGAACACAGTACGAATGCTGTTGGACCGGTGGCAGGTTCGTCTGCCAAGTGTGTACCACGTAATAAGTTAAGTGCAGGAGGTCTTTATGTCTCGCGTTGATCAAATCTTCCTTGGCAGTCAATGAAATAGCTGACTGCCTTGCCAAGAATGTCATCATCATCATGAGCCCTGCCGCATGACGTTGGTGATCATGGCCATCCATAAGAATCTATTCCTTGTTGCTGCA
Source organism: Monoplex corrugatus (assembly GCA_030674185.1). Lineage (NCBI taxonomy): Eukaryota > Metazoa > Mollusca > Gastropoda > Littorinimorpha > Ranellidae > Monoplex > Monoplex corrugatus. Next base: position 17,556,835 of record CM060307.1, read on the forward strand.
AGTACTTCTCCCATCCTGTCTGTCTTTATCCACTGCGCAAGTCCGTCCAGTATTTTCTCCTTTGGTCTACCTGGTGCTCTTTTCCCTCCAGCTTTCCTAATGTGACTAGGTAACGGAAAAGATTATTAAATCCTTCATCCGTCTGAAACCCAAAGTACAAACTCGTGTGAAAAACGTCTGGAAAGAGTACTGGAACAACCAGACAGACAACAAACTTTTTCAAATCCGCGGCGACCCTGAACAGTTCCTCCCATCTGTTCTTGGGAACCACAGGAAAAAGGGAGTGTTATGCAGGTTATACAGGGTCACACATGCTACACTGAAAGAGAGAGTGTTACGCAGATTATACATGGGTCACACATGCTACACTGAAAGAGAGAGTGTTACGCAGGTTATACATGGGTCACACATGCTACACTGAAAGAGAGAGTGTTACGCAGGTTATACACGTGTCACACATGCTACACTGAAAGAGAGAGTGTTACGCAGGTTATACACGGGTCACACATGCTACACTGAAAGAGAGAGTGTTAGCAGGTTATACATGGGTCACACATGCTACACTGAAAGAGAGTGTTACGCAGGTTATACACGGGTCACACATGCTACACTGAAAGAGAGAGTGTTATGCAGGTTATACACGGGTCACACATGCTACACTGAAAGAGAGAGTGTTACGCAGGTTATACACGGGTCACACATGCTACACTGAAAGAGAGAATGTTACGCAGGTTATACACGGTCACACATGCTACACTGAAAGAGAGAGTGTTATGCAGGTTATACACGGGTCATACATGCTACACTGAAAGAGAGATGTGGTGCAGGTTATACACGGGTCACACATGCTACACTGAAAGAGAGAGTGTTACGCAGGTTATACACGGGTCACACATGCTACACTCACCCACACCTTTTAAATAACGAAGAAGTATACCGTACTGACTTATACAATGTGAGACATAAGCACTGTTTAGCAGACTCCTTAAAAAATCTCTTCGGAGATGTTTCACCAGGCGTAATGTTTAAGTATTTCAAGGGATCAATAGATTTTACCTGATGTGATCATACATACGGGAAAGACTTTTTAACGCACTTTAGACTTAAAAAAATAATCTTGTGCTTGCTTTTTAACTTTTGTCTTTTCAATTATATTTAGAGGTATATATAACGTGGTGTTAGACCTGTATGGGTTTAGTAGTCGGCTAGGCTGAAAACAACATGAACTTGAATCTTGGCTATCACACTAACTGCTGTTTTGTTTATGTTCGCATATTGTTCTTGGCAAAGCTTCGGCACTCATGTATCAACACGTTTCGGTACAGAGAACACAGGGTTTTTTTTTTGTTTTTTTGTTTTTTCCTAGACTGAGGGACTGACAGCATCAGAGAGCAGAAACATCACTTCCTCTGCACCTCTTTACCTCTTGTTGCATATTCGTCTCAGATATTGTTACACATATCCCTGCTCAGAACATGGTGGTAAATTTCTCGATTGGGTAGAAATAGTTCTTTGCGATAATGTGGTAAACCAATTGTTATAGAGCTCGCCCAAGACGGGAGAGATGTAGGTTCAATTCCTGATTTGGGCAGGGATTTTATTCCTCCGCTGACATCGACGGTGGTATTGGTGCTAGTCTTTCACATGAGACGATAGACTGAGATCGGTGTTCATCGTTCTTTCAGCCCACGTTAAAAGAATCCACAGAAGAAAATTTGTCTTCGACAGAATTAACTGTGATGACTTTTTTTTAAAAAGGCATACGGGAGGAGGAAGGGAGGAGGTAGGTGGCGCTGTACTGTCGCCGCGTGCTCTCACCAGATAGAGAAAAATTAATTTCACACACAAAATCCGTTGTCAGAATACAAAACCATACGACAGTGGAGACAATTCACCATTGGCTATGATTAAATTGTGTGTGTGTGTGTGTTGTGTGTGGTGTGTGTGTGTGTGTGTGTGTGTGTGTGTGTGTGTGTGTGGCGCGCGTGGTGCGTGCGTGCGTGCGTGTGTGTGTGTGTGTGTGTGTGTGTTGTGTGTGTGTGATTGACTGGGACAGCTTCCTGTGGCATATGTAATCAAAGATGTACTTATGTAAATAGGGTAGCCTACTTCTATCTGTTTTCTTACATCCAAAAAGAGGTCAGTTGTTTCCCCTGAAGGTGGCAACTGTTGTTCACCTGTTGTCTCTCTACCTATGATCTATCACGGCGCCTCGTGCAGGAATACTCGCCGTGCATAAATACAATGAATAAATGCAACAGGTTGTTCCAACAGGTTGGATGTACTACGTGACATGGTCCGCCAAGTGGTCGAGCGACTGTCTGCCTTCCAGCCTGATTGCACTGTTTGGAGTCTGCTTGGAGAAACGGTGTAGATATATGCACATGCATATAAACGGCCAACCTTCAGTCCACTACAATTTGTGAATGTTAGTTTCCTGGCTGTGCTCCAGATTGGGGAAATAAACGTAGCAGAGAGAGGAGAGAGAGAGAGAGAGAGAGAGAGAGAGGAGAGAGGGATGTGAGTGTGTGTGTATGTGTATGTGTGTGTGTGTGTGTGTGTGTGTGTGTGTGTGTGTGTGTGTGTGTGTGTGTGTGTGTGTGTGTGTGTGTGTGTGTGTGAAATAAGCATCTCCATTATCGAGGTAACTTGAGAACTGAGGTGTTGAGGTGTCTATCACCACCTCACTTCCTAGTAATACAGTGGTTATAGAGCAACCTTTTACCATTTAATGTTACGTAACCACAATTGTTTTTTAAACTTAGCAACATGGAATTGTTTTCAAGCTTATGAATTTATATAATAATAATAATAATTACAATATTTATATAGCGCAAAATCTTGATAAAATCAAATCTAAGCGCTGAAACAGACACATACGCACGCAGGCACACACACGCACGCAGGTACACACACACACACACACACACACACACACACACACACACGCATGGCTATAAATGGGGAGAAAGATAAAAGCAATGGAAAATTATAGAACAGCATATTATATACAATTATATATTACAATGTGATTCCCTCCGATGGATACAGGCTGCAGAGGGGGTTGAGTGAGGTCAGGGTTTTATGCAGGGGAGAAAAGGTGAGTTTTGAGAGCGGACTTGAAGGAGACAAAAGTAGCTTGCTGACGGACTGAGAGAGGAAGTTTGTTCCAGGAGAGTGGACCAGAAACAGAGAAGGCTTGTGGACCATAGGTATTGAGCTTAGTGCGTGGAAAGCGAAAAGTCAGAGGATCGGAGGCAGAGCGGAGGGTACGTGAGGGAACATAGATCTCAAGTAGGCTTGACAGGTAATCGGGAACTGCGTTATTGAGGCTTTTGTAGCACATGGTGCCTAGTTTGTACTGTATGCGCTTTGATACAGGGAGCCAGTGACTATATAACCTAAAGATGTTCTGATATTGAGTGGCACATGGTTAGAAAAATGTATTCCTGTCAAAACGACCCCTTAGCTTTCGGGTTTGTCGCGTGGCCTGATTGTTTCACATTTGTCTTCTGTTTCTTCTTCATATTCGGTTCAAAGAGAGCGATGTGATAGATGGGAGCATTATTTGTGAAGATTCAGCAATCTGAACATCATTTGTGAACATGTGAAGCTATAGGTACAAGTGCCTCAGAACAGTAAGGTTAATGGCGATTGCCATGGTAACGATCTTCTTATTCTTGGAACAAATTTACGAAAGTGCCTGGCTCTAACGATAGAGCGATAGATTCCAGATCTGATGTCTCGAGTTCAGTCCCAGCCTGCAACATTAAAAACTGGCCTGTTGGCTGCCCTCATCTTAACGCAGCAATCACTCTGGTGGGGTATCTGCTTAGTGTTTCATTTCCCCACTCTCCTCTCCATTTCAAGACTATACCAGCACATATGGTTTTGCGCAAGCCCAGGGAGTCCTGTGCGATAAATTGGACGGAGTGATCAACGCCAGGGGCATGTCCTTAGATTATGTGCACGAATGCATTGAATGTATACTTAATTTTCTTTCTTTTTTTTTTTTTTTCCTGTTGAAGTTTTGCATGTTTTGAAGAGGTTATAGCCCTGATATGTCTTTACGCAGTCGGCTGGGCTTTAAACAACAATAACAATAACAATAAAGCTCTGGGAGTCTGACAGATAATATACTGGTACACATGGGTGAGATGAATGTGGAAATGTCCGAGAATGATGTATTTCTCTTGAACGAATTCCAAACTCCAGACTGAAGGAGAACTGTGAATTTACTGTGATTCTCCCTTAACCCTTTGACTTCCGCACACTGTCCACCAGCATCCTGCATTGTCGACCATGCTAGCAAAGCAATAGGGTGAGGGAGTCAAAGGGTTATGTTTTTGCAGTTGGTGGATAGGGCGCGAGAATCAAAGGCTTCCTCATTCACTTAGAGGCCCAGATTGCTGCTGAATAGACTGGATGTCACACGCACAGGTTTACTTCACTATCACACCGATAATAAAGTAGGAGTTACGTGAAACAGACAGCCAGACCACAATGATACAGATGGTACAGGGGGATATCTATGTAAGTCTTTTGTGTAACAAGGACACGCTTGGCGCCGACGTAAGCGGTTGTCTTTTTTTATCCTTGTTGAAGGCCAATTAATTTCACATACTTGGCTGGGCCCGAGGAATGTGTGCTCGTGTATGTTCAATGGCAGTAAATAATCTGTACATGTCTGTTGATAGTTACAGATAGTAAGTTCTCAAAATTACTGCTCTCTCGTGTGATCACTCGAGTAAAGCACCTTACTGAGAGCACGCACCTTTCCAATTTGTCTTCCAAACAGAAGAAAGGAAAACGTTCAGACAGCTAGGCCACAGCGATATGCAGACGTTTATTAAGTACGATGCTTTGACATTTGCGGCTAAGAAACAAAAACCCAAAATAAGTATGTTTCGTTGCAGAAATTGAGATGCCGCAAAACGGGCCGTAAAAAAAGCAAGGAGATGACCAAGACTGTGATTGGTTCTTTTCTCCGCGAAGTAACATGAGACTAGACATGTCCGTACATGGTTTTATAAGGTCGTCATCTTTAAAGTCCTAATACGGATAACTTCGCTTCATGGTGAGAAACATCTCCAACAGTACGCTGCGCCTAGGAACAAGCACTGCACATAATGGGGGGGGGGGGGGGGGGGGGGGGCACACCTGTAGGACACTGGAAAGAGGGGGATTTTCAGACCTGCTGGGGGCTGGCGGGGTGTGTTTCAGTGGGGTAGGGAGAGGGTGAAATCTATAAGTCATGTCAATAACGAGGACACTCATCTCGCCAGTTTAAGCTGTTCTTTTCATCCCTCATGAAAGACGATTAATTTCACAGACTTGACTGGGCCTGAGAAGTGTGTGTTCAGGTATGTTTATGGGCAGTGAATCTTTTTCTGGCTGGTGGTGATATCAGTTTCTGTTTCCGCTACCACTATCATGCTTGAGATAAATTATTCAAGTTGGGGTCTTTGGTGTCAATGGTTCATGGGGTCTGTCCATGGCCTTCGTGACGTAATATGTATGTCGCGAAGGCCACGGTTTATCACTGGAGGGCAGTGGTGGTGGTCTCCTTATCAAGGAGTCTTTCACTCTCTCAAGCGCCGAGACTTAATGATTACGGTCTTTAACGAGCGTTGTTCTCAGTTACAAGGATCCTAACATGCGCTGTTGGTACTCGGCGGAAGTAGCCCAGCAGCAATGCAGATTTTTCACTGGTGGGTGGCCCTGTGGCGACTTGACATTGCTGGCTTCCATAGGGTTCCTGGCACAAGGACTTCAGTTGCAAGAACATGAGATTAAGTGGTGTATTGCTGAGTCGGAATAGGCGACGTGGGGGCATAAAATGGGGCAGCAATAAAAACAAAACAAAAAATATTAAAAAGACGCTGTTAATGAAGACAACAGTGCTTTCTGACAACGACTGCTTTCCTTAAGTAATGTGATGGACGCTTGAGGGTGGGGCTGGGGTGGGAGTTTCAGACCTATGACCTTGGAGAGAGTAGGGAGACTGTTTCAGTTATTATTTTTTGTCACTGCCTGGCAAAGACGTATTGTATATGTCGGTTCCCGAGGCCCGTTACATGACTGTTTTTAGCCGGCATGTACTGTACGTAAGTGATTAATACTAACAGTCAACAAGCATTACTGAGCATTACTTAAACAGTCAGAATT
>CM060307.1:17573002-17598002 GCA_030674185.1 Monoplex corrugatus
CCTACAGCAGTGACTGTCACTAAATGATGTGGGAAAGGAAAACGCGACACTAGAGGGACGGGAAGAAGGAGAGGGTTGAGGAGAAAAGGTCGGTAAGAAAGAAGATGAACAGTGTCTAGAAACGGGAACGGGGGAGAGGAGGGGGGGGGCTTGGGAAACGTTAGAACAAGGGATGGAGCGGGATAGAGAAGGGCTGAGGGGTGGAGGGGGAGGGGTCAAGACAAGAGATTTACTCCTCCCTTGTTGCAATAAAACATACAGCCCGTGGGCAAAGCGCAGCAACGTCTGCAGTTTATAAAAGCGAAAAGTGGTCATGTTACAGCACACGAGGAGATCCCAGGTCAGGGGAGCGCGACTGACAAGCAAATAAAACTGTGGGACAGGTCCTGGAGAATTAAGACAGAGTTAGACAGAGCGAGTGAAAGAGAGCACAGAACTATTGTTCGCTTGCTTAGTGTCTCTGTCTTCTAGTCTTCTCTTTGATGTCAGCCAGTTTTTTTTTCTCCAATCAGTAACTGAGAAGAAAAAGCCAATTTACAATTTATACCTACAGCAGCTAGGAAGCCTGTCCAACGATAGTTACATTTTCGTTATTGAATGCTTGACATTTTGAGTACGTTTATACGATCAGAAGCTTAAGTAAGTATATATTTCAATGCCTGAGTGATTCTATAATCTTCTGCGTTTTCTATCTATAGTTTGGTCAGTTTATGCACTATTCCTAGTCATACTTGTGTTCATGAATAAATTTGAGCTTAATTAACAGTTTCGTCAGATGTTCAGCTACATAGTTCATCTTCATTCTTGAAAAGTTTCATCGGCCTTTTCAGAGTTACATCTACACACGAATTTTAACACAATTACTCAGAATTTTAAAATAATTTCGTCAGGCCGCTCAACAATAGCGTCGTTGTTTCTAAAAAAAACAAAAAAAACCATCTTGTAGTATTCTGTTTTTTTCACATAATTTTAAAACACTTTAGCCGAACAAAGTAGCCAGAATAATGACTCAAAACTGAATCGAGTGACCGGGAGAGCAACTAAGTAATAACTTCACCACACAACTGCCCTTCTTCTTTGACAGTTTGAGTAGCCCGTTCATGACTCGAACGGTAAAGTGACAACAACAAAAGATCCAAAGTGAGATCTGTGACAATGAAGACACTGACTTGTTGCTCTGTGAAACAATAAGACTTCTCTTCCGTTGCCATCCGTGTGTCCTCTGTTTCAACGATTTTCTGTCTTTTCCGCTTGGACAAGGCGTGAAGTGCATGGAAATTAGGTCTGAAACGGAAAGCTGGATTGATCATTCGGAATTTGAGGACCGGACGTGAAACTTCTGTCACATATAACATTTTGAAGACCGCATTGCTGGAGGATCCACCAGCTGCTGTACACCTGTTGACGTTGTTGGAATTGGTAAGTTTGTGAAAAATTGAGTTTCCCCTTTTTTCCCATTGTATTTTTGTGTGCTTTGTTTCTTATTATGTCTGTTGTGTTGATGATGTTTTTGTTTTATCTTTACAACCATGTGACTGTGATTTTCTTACTGATTTTACGATTAAGCTATCGTTATGACTGTATTCACATTAAATGCGAAGAATCATCATCATTTCATTGTGACACCCCCACACAGACTCTCTCTGTCTCTCTGTCTCTGTCTCTCTGTCTCTGTCTGTCTGTTTCTGTCTATCTGTCTGTCTGTCTGTTTGCCTGTCTGTCTGTCTCTCTCTCTCTTTCTCTCTCTCTCTCTCTCCCTCTCTATCTATCTATCTCTTTATCTGTCTCTCTTGTCGCAGTAGTAGTAGTAACAGTAGCAATAGCAGCAGTAATACTGGTACTACGTCATAGTACCGGTAGTAAAAACGGGCCTAGTAGATCTAGAGGATTAGTTAATAGTTACAATGGTACAAACAGATGTAGGAAGTAGTAGTAGTGGTGGTGGTAGTACTAGTAGAAGAGTTTTGTTGTTGTTGTTGTTTTGCTGGTTTGATTTAGTGTGGTTGGTTTGGTTTGGTTTGGTTTGGTTTGGTTTGGTTTAGTTTAGTGTGGTTGGTTTGGTTTGGTTTGGTTTGGTTTGGTTTAATTTGGTTTTTAGCCTCGCATTTTATTTATTCATTTATTTGTTTATTTATGTATATATTCAGTTATTTATCTATTTATTTATCTATTTGTTTGTTTATTTATTTATTTACTTTTTTTTTTGCACGTATGTATACTCTTTTGTTTCGCCGCACTGTGCAGTCGGTATATTGCTGCGTAGACTGCATACTCCTTCTTCGGTTTCTATAAGTTATCGGGCACTGAGATAAGTTGCAGGAATCTTTAACATACGTATTTATGTTCTGTGTGAGTGTGTACACATGACGTGGGTTTAGGTTTGCACAGATGTTCACCTGGGAGATGGTAAAAATCTCCAACCTTCGCCCACCGGTGGGAGGTACCCAGGCGTGATCGAACCCAGAACTTCTGGCTAGAATCCGAATGTCTTAATAATAATAATAATTACAATATTTATATAGCGCAAAATCTTGATAAAATCAAATCTAAGCGCTGAAGCAGACACACACGCAAGCACGCACGCACGCACGCACACACACGCACGCACACACACACACACACACACACACACACACACACACACACACACACACACACACACACTCACACACACGCATGGCTATAAATGGGGAGAAAGAATAAAAGCAATAAAAGCAAGAATAAAAGCAATGGAAAATTATAGAGAGCATAGCATATACAATTGTATATTATAACCATGTGATTCCCCTCCGAGCGGAGACAGGCTGCAGAGGGGGGGGGGGTTGAGTGAGGTTAGGATTTTATGCGGAGGAGAAAAGGTGAGTTTTGAGAGCGGACTTGAAGGAGACAAAAGTAGGTTGCTGACGGACTGAGAGAGGAAGTTTGTTCCAGGAGAGTGGACCAGAAACAGAGAAGGCTCGTGGACCATAGGTATTGAGCTTAGTGCGTGGAAAGCGAAAAGTCAGAGGATCGGAGGCAGAGCGGAGGGTACGTGAGGGAACATAGATCTCAAGTAGGCTTGACAGGTAATCGGGGGCTGCGTTATTGAGGCTTTTGTAGCACATGGTGTCTAGTTTGTACTGTATGCGCTTTGATACAGGGAGCCAGTGAAGTTGTGCCAGGAGAGGAGATATGTGGTCAGCTTTTTTCTTTTTGAGTACAAGGCGTGCAGCATGTCTTACCCACTTGACGATCGCACCAATTCAGTTGTGACAGTAACAGCAGCAGCAGCAGTAGTAGAAAGAGTAGTCGTCACAGATGTAGTAATTGTCGTATCAACAGTAATAGTAGTAGCAGTAGTTGTTGTTATTGTAAACTTTGCGCGTTTTAGTTTTGCTGCTATTGCTGCTGTTGTTATTGTTGGTGTTGTCTTTTTTTTTTTTCTTTTTTTTTTTTTTTGGTATTGTTTCTTACGCACCTCGGTGTTGTAGTTGTTATTGTTTAGATATTCCCCTGGATGTTGTGATTGTATCTGTTTTAGTCATAATGTTTCGTTGTGCTGTTTTCTGTCGTTTCCATTTATTTGAAATGTAAGCTGACATTTATAGGCCATTTTATGAGGAAGGGGGATTTGGAGCACCTGGTCACAACGGGAAAGCTGGAGGGAAAGAGAGCACCAGGTAGACCCAGGGAGAAAATGCTGGACGGATTGGCTGGGGATGAGGAGGGTGGGGGAGATGCTGGGGCAACGAGAGATAGAGATGGTTGGAAGTCCATGGTCGCCAACGCCATGCGGCAGGGCACCTGATGATGATGATGATGAAGCTGACAGTGTTTCTGACACGAGATGCACGCTCACATTCCTATTTGTTGATGACTGTATAGAGAAATAACACAATAGAAATTAAGCATGCCGTCTCCTTGAGAAATTTCCAGAGTCTAAAGCTGTATTCTAAGGCTGTTCATGTTCCACAGAAGACTATATTTTTTATGTGTTTTTGTTCTTCTTGATGATATTATATTGCGTTGTTTAGCCAACTGTTTCGGGTTATTAGGCTCAGTCCTGCTTTTATTAATATTCACGACGTATGGAGAAATGGAGTAGTCATGTTGATGACATTTATTCTCTCTGTCTCTGTCTCTGTCTGTCTTTCTCTCTCTCTCTCTCTCTCTCTCTCTCTCTCTCTCTCTCTCACCTCACTCACTCACACACACACAAACACACACACACTCACACACACACACACACACACACCAGGCACACACACACACACACACACACACACACACGCCGCGCGCGCGCGCGCCGCGCACACACACACACGTATGGCACATGTTTAAAACTAATGAGCTTTAGTGTCCACATTAATATTTATAATCATAGGGTCAGATGGGTGTGTTGCTGACGTTGGTTTTGTACTTTGAAAAAAAAAAAGCAAACAACAATATAAAGGCTTCAGTTTTGCTCCTTCTTTATTTATGTTGTGTTCATATCGTGTAAAGGGTGTTGTAAGTAATGACTTTCTTCTTTTTTGTGATGATGGAAATGGTGATGATGATGACGATGATGATAACGATGATGATGGCGACAATGTTGACGACAAAGACGTCGACGATGACGACGACGACGACGATGATGATGATGATGATGATGATGATGATGATGATGATGATGAAACTACTACTACGACGACGACAATGATTATGATATTTGTTTATTTGTCTGCATGTTTGTTTCTTTCTTTCTTCAGGCGTACTATGCTTTAAAAAATATGGTTTGTTAAACTAGCGAACATCTAGAGATGTTTTGCTCTGTGTGCAAAACACACAATCACACGTACACACAGACATACACAGACATAGGTACACACGCACACACACACACACACAAACACACACACACACACACACACACACACGCTCACACTCACACACACACGCTCACACTCACACACAAATACACACAAATACACATAGCAGACACACACACACACATGCGCGCTTGCGTTTGCGCTTGTGTGTGTGTTTATCATGTCCAAAACAGACGACGTGTCATGATGTGCAGGGAAAAGACATGTGTTTGGAAGAAGGGTACGTCTTTATATTATATTTCTTCCTTGTTTGTTTGTTTGTTTGTTTGTTTTGTTTGTTTGTTTGTTTGTTTGAACTTTGTTGCTTGGTTGCAAGTACTCTTAAAAATAGAAATTAGATGTGTAATTACATTTTTTTGTTTTGTTTTGTTCTGTCAGATCACCATGCACTTTGTCATCCTCTTAGTTCTGGCACTGCTGTCTTCTGTGAAAGGTGAGAGATGCGCCTTAAAATTCCAACGTTAAGATAGATTTGTGCTTAAGATCTGCCTGCCTGCCTGCCTGCCTGTCTGCCTGCCTGCCTGCCTGCCTGTCTCTCTGTCTGTCTGCCTGCCTGTCTGTCTGTCTGTCTGTCTGACTGACTGTCTCTGTTTCTGTCTCTCTCTGCTCTCTCTGTTCTCTCTGTCTCTCTGTCTCTCTCTCTCTCTCTCTCTCTCTCTCTCTCTCTCTCTGATATCCTCTCTCTCGTTCGCTCTTACTCTCTCTCTCTCTCTTCTCTTCTTTCTTTCTTTCTTTCATTCTTCTTCTTCTTCTTCTTCTACTACTACTTCTACTTCTTCTACTTCTTCTTCTTCTTCTTCGCATTCTTCTTCTTCTTCTTCTTCTTTTTCCTCTTCTTTTAAGCAACAATGGGCGTTAACTCAGGCTGATCCAAGGTGTCTTTTTGGCATTCTGTGGGGCTGTTGCTAACTATGTGCCCACAATGGTTTATATTCTGTTTATTGTATTTCATTTGTATTTATAATCTTTCTGTTTGTTTGTTGTTATACTGGCCAAGAGTTGGCCAAGTTCCGAGGTCCTTCGTAGCCTATGCTTTACCTAGCCTCCATTTTTCTTTATACTAGTACTGTTTCAGTCTATCACTGGAATAATCTTGGTTTCATGTAAATTACGTGTGTATCTGTGTATCTTACCTTCAAAAAAAAAAAGAACAGATAAATAAAGTAAATAAAGGGCTGAATCACAGTACAACTAACCACTCAGAATAAATTCTACAGAACTGTGCTAGAGACAACTCTTGTATTGCTGTTGACTTTTTCAAGTTCGCTGAGTGCGTACTGTAGGCTACATGGGAAGTCAAGTTTATTATCTCATCTGAAAAGCCTGCATCTATACCATCATTTAAGATCTGATGGAGTGAAGAGAACAATACTTGTCCAGATCTGCTAATGAGAGAATACTGTAAACTGATGCAGCTTCTTGTAGGGATGTCACAGCTCTGTTCTATTCCTTTAACCGTTCCACGAATTTCTGTTACTTGTACAGTAAGATCATTAATAAAGAATAGGAAAAGACAAACAACATTTATAGGACATGTTATGAGCAAAGGGGAATTAGAACACCCGGTCACAACTGGAAAGCTGGAGGGGAAGAGAACTCCAGGTAGATCCAGGGAGAAAATATTGGACGGACTTGCAGAGTGGCTGAAGACAGAAAGGGTGGGAGACGTACTGGCAGCGACAGGGACAGATTGGTGCATAGAGCCATGATCGCCAACGCCATGCGGCAGGGCACATGATGGTGATGGCTTGCACAGTTTCGGAGAATGTTAGAGACCAAGAATCAGATTCAAGATGGCGGACCAGCGTCAGGCTTCAACACGCATGACTGTTTTCAAGCGCTACAGTATCGTGGAAGTTCTTAATGATCAAGATATTAGTGCTGAAGACTTCGGATGACCAAATGGCAACAAATCTGATGATGGGGAGATGGACAACAACCAACACCACCCTCTTTTATCGGACGTTGTGGATGATGATGACAATCTAAACTCTGAACCTGACAAAAGAGAAAGTTACACTGAGTAACATGGTTCTGATCCTGCCAACAAAATTAGAATATTGTTTCACATCATAGCCAAGGGTAAAAGAAATAAAATGTCGAAAACCTAAGATTATCTCAATACATCAACAAGCAGTGAACAGATTTCTAAACCTGCCGAAGAAAGCAACATTTTTCCATTGTCACAGCGATACCAAAATGGACTGTTAAATATTTCTGTCCGTTTTTGATGAAATGTTACACAGCTGGTGTACTTTATGTAAGTAAGAATTGTTCAACTATTTGAAGACTGATTTTGGCTGTACAGTCAGTTTGTTGGTTGGATTTGTTTATGCTTTGTTTCTTTGTTCACTTGATTGCTTGCTTGGGGTTTTGCCTGTTTTGATTTTCTGTTGTTTTGTATTTGTTTTGGTTTCATCATTATCATCATCAGGTGCCCTGCCGCATGGCGTTGGCGATCATGGACTTCCATCTGTCTCTATCTCTTGTTGCCTCAGGCATCTCTTCCACCCTCCTTGTCTTCAGCCACTCTGCAGAATTTGGGTTTGGTCGCAGTAGCTGGCTGACGGTCTGGTGTCTCCTGCGCCACATGACGGTCCCTACAGGACGAAGGTGCTCCACAGGAGCGCCTATTTACGTCGTTATCTTCATTTTGCTTTTGTCTGTCATCCATGAATATCCTGGGGAAAATACGATGGTGGTTTCCCGTTGCCTTCCATCGGTTGTGTTTTGGTTTGGGTTTTGTAATTCTTACCCCAACAAAGACACCATTGATATGTGTATTTGTATATGTATATACTCTTTCAGGTTTTTGCTACAGCCCAATGCTGCATGGATTAGCTCCAGACGTGATCTTACCGTCAGTGCTGAGTTCTGAAATATACTGCCCTCCTCCACACGTCTTTGATCACTTTGTCTGCATGTGTGTCGGTAAGTGGACCAATAAGCAAACAAACAAAGTAAGAGAGGGGGAATAAAAGGGTTTTAACCAAAACATTGTACCACTTTGTCACAAAACACATTTCGTTTTAACTCGTAAACCCACAGGTTTTTGGCGCATACACCACAATTTCCACCGATCTGTTAAATAGAGACCTGTTTTTCCTGGATACCTATTTTGCAGACAATTCTTTTTATAGATTTTAACGACATAGCTATTAATTTTGTATTTCAGTAAGTAGAAATATTCAAGTAACAATCCATGAAAAATTGACGTCATTTTTTTAATATCAGTTCATTTTTTTTTTCATTCATACGTTGAGTCGTCGGACATTTCAGTTTCAGTTTCTCGAGACGACGTCTCCGCGCTCGGAATGAATTCCATATGCACTAACATCACAGATGCCATGTGCATGGTGATCATGGCACAAGTCTTAAGCCTGCACATAAACCCATGAGCTGGCCAGGTCCCGAGGCCCTACTTAGCCTATGTTTTACCTAGCCTATATGTTATACTGGTATTGTATCAGCCTTTCACTGGAATAATCTTGGTAACATGTACATGTAAATGACATGTGTATCTGTGTATCTCATCTTCAGAAAAAAGAACAATAAAATAATCCAAGGATTGAATCACAACACAACTAGCTACTCTGTATAAACTCGTCTCACGTACCAGAAAGCCCCCATCACCACCACCCCACCCACCCCCATCAATGCAAACGATTGACACAAGAATCAGACCAGTACATAAAATATTTCTGTTCTCTTTGAGTTTTCAAGAATCTTTGGTTCATCCTTCTCGCTTCCTGCTTCTTCTTCTTCTTCTTCTTCTTCTTCTTCTTCTTCTTCTTCTTCTTCTTCTTCTTCTTCTTCTTCTTCTTCTTCTTCTTCTTCTTCTTCTTCTTCTTCTTCTTCTTCAAAACAATGCTGTACGCCTTGTACTCAAAAGAGAAAAAAGCTGACCACATATCTCCTCTCCTGGCACAACTTCACTGGCTCCCTGTATCAAAGCGCATACAGTACAAACTAGACACCATGTGCTACAAAAGCCTCAATAACGCAGCCCCCGATTACCTGTCAACCCTACTTGAGATCTATCTTCCCTCACGTACCCTCCGCTCTGCCTCCGATCCTCTGACTTTTCGCTTTCCACGCACTAAGCTCAATACCTATGGTCCACGAGCCTTCTCTGTTTCTGGTCCACTCTCCTGGAACAAACTTCCTCTCTCAGTCCGTCAGCAACCTACTTTTGT
This sequence comes from Monoplex corrugatus, assembly GCA_030674185.1. Classification (NCBI taxonomy): domain Eukaryota; kingdom Metazoa; phylum Mollusca; class Gastropoda; order Littorinimorpha; family Ranellidae; genus Monoplex; species Monoplex corrugatus. The sequence goes on from CM060307.1 coordinate 17,582,049, forward strand.
CTCCTTCAAGTCCGCTCTCAAAACTCACCTTTTCTCCTCCGCATAAAATCCTAACCCCCCTCTGCAGCCTGTCTCCGCTCGGAGGGAATCACATGGTTATAATATATAATTGTATATGCTATGCTCTCTATAATTTTCCATTGCTTTTATTCTTGCTTTTATTGCTTTTATTCTTTCTCCCCATTTATAGCCATGCGTGTGTGTGTGTGTGTATGTGTGTGTGTGTGTGTGCGTGCGTGTGTGTGCGTGCGTGCGTGCGTGCGTGCTTGCGTGTGTGTCTGCTTCAGCGCTTAGATTTGATTTTATCAAGATTTTGCGCTATATAAATATTGTAATTATTATTATTATTCTTCGCATTCTTCTCCTTCGCATTCTTCGCATTCTTCTTCTTCGCATTCTTCTTCTTCGCATTCTTCTTTGCATTCTTCTTCTTCGCATTCTTCTTCTTCGCATTCTTCTTCTTCTTCTGCGCATTCTTCGCATTCTTCTTCTTCACATTCTTCTTCTTCGCATTCTTCTTCGCATTCTTCTTCTTTGCATTCTTCTTCTTCGCATTCTTCTTCTTCTTCGCATTCTTCTTCGAATTCTTCTTCTTCGCATTCTTCTTCTTCTTCTTCGCATTCTTCTTCTTCTTCGCATTCTTCTTCGCATTCTTCTTCGCATTCTTCTTCTTCGCATTCTTCTTCGCATTCTTCTTCGCATTCTTCTTCTTCGCATTCTTCTTCTTCGCATTCTTCGCATTCTTCTTCGCATTCTTCGCATTCTTCTTCGCATTCTTCTTCGCATTCTTCTTCTTCGCATTCTTCTTCTTCGCAATTCTTCTTCTTCTTCGCATTCTTCTTCTTCTTCACATTCTTCTTCGCATTCTTCTTCGCATTCTTCTTCTTCTTCGCATTCTTCTTCTTCTTCGCATTCTTCTTCTTCGCATTCTTCTTCGCATTCTTCTTCTTCGCATTCTTCTTCGCATTCTTCTTCTTCACATTTTTCTTCTTCGCATTCTTCTTCTTCGCATTCTTCTTCGCATTCTTCTTCTTCGCATTCTTCTTCTTCGCATTCTTCTTCTTCTTCGCATTCTTCTTCGCATTCTTCGCATTCTTTTTCTTCGCATTCTTCTTCGCATTCTTCTTCTTCGCATTCTTCTTCTTCGCAATTCTTCTTCGCATTCTTCTTCTTCGCATTCTTCTTCTTCTTCGCATTCTTCTTCGCATTCTTCTTCGCATTCTTCACATTGCATTCTTCTTCGCATTCTTCTTCGCATTCTTCACATTCTTCTTCTTCTTCGCATTCTTCTTCGCATTCTTCTTCTTCGCATTCTTCTTCTTCTTCTTCGCATTCTTCTTCGCATTCTTCTTCTTCTTCGCATTCTTCGCATTCTTCTTCTTCGCATTCTTCGCATTCTTCTTCGCATTCTTCGCATTCTTCGCATTCTTTTTCGCATTCTTCTTCTTCGCAATTCTTCTTCTTCTTCGCATTCTTCTTCTTCGCAATTCTTCTTCTTCTTCGCATTCTTCTTCTTCTTCGCATTCTTCTTCGCATTTTTCTTCTTCTTCTTCGCATTCTTCTTCTTCGCATTCTTCTTCTTCTTCGCATTCTTCTTCTTCGCATTCTTCTTCTTCGCATTCTTCTTCTTCGCATTCTTCTTCTTCGCATTCTTCTTCTTCGCATTCTTCTTCGCATTCTTCTTCGCATTCTTCTTCTTTGCATTCTTCTTCTTCTTCTTCGCATTCTTCTTCTTCTTCTTCGCATTCTTCTTCTTCGCATTCTTCTTCGCATTCTTCTTCTTCGCATTCTTCTTCTTCGCATTCTTCTTCATCGCAATTCTTCTTCGCATTCTTCTTCGCATTCTTCTTCTTCGCATTCTTCTTTTTCTTCGCATTCTTCTTCTTCTTCGCATTCTTCTTCTTCGCATTCTTCTTCTTCGCATTCTTCGCATTCTTCTTCGCATTCTTCGCATTCTTCGCATTCTTCTTCTTCCATTCTTCTTCCCATTGCCATTACACATGGAGATAAAGTTGGCTGTCTTCTGCAAAACATCCACAGGCCCATACCATTTCTCCTCAAGTGTAGTCGGCTTTGATCACATCTTCTCCTTCAAGAGATGGAGATTCCTGCAGACCAGTATGATGTGGTTTGTATCCTGCTTTGCCTCTCCACAAAGATATACATGGGAGAGCACAACTCTTCAGTTTTATTTTAAAAAGATGTTTATTCATCCTGTTGTGCCCAGTTCTCAGGCACGAGATAATTACCTATTCTGGTCTTGACAGCTGATGGTAACTGTCGTGCGTCAGAGCGCGTGCTGGTCTTTTGGATGAGATCATAAACCGAGGTCCCGTGTGTAACATGCACTCAGTGCGTATCAAAAATCCCACAGCAACAACAAACGTTGTCCCTGGCAAAATGTTTTTAAAAAATCCTTTTTCATAGTAAATCAGAACATACGCTCATCATCATCATCATCATCAGTTGCCTTGTCGCATGGCGTTGGCGATCATGGACTTCCATCGGTCTCTATCTCTTGTTGCCTCAAGCATCTCTCCCACCCTTTTTGTCTTCAGCCACTCTGCAAATCCGTCTAGTATCTTCTCCCTGGGTCTACCTGGTGCTCTCTTTCCCTCCAGCTTTCCCGTTGTGACCAGGTGCTCCAATTCCCGTTTCCTCATAAAATGGCCTATAATTGTTGCCTGTCTTTTCCTAATCTTCCTCATGAATGATCTACTTGTGTCTGCCTCCATCAAGACTGTCTCGTTTGTTTTATTTGCTGCCCATGGAACTCTCAGCATTCTTCATACGCTCATACAACAACAACAAAATGGCGCCATATTATGACAACATGCCTTCCCCGGGGATAGCGGCCTGTATTTTATATGGAGAAATTCTATTGTGACCAAAAAAATGCAATCCAGTCTGGTTAGATGGTTATTTGATAGTAGTCCGTCTGGTGTGCGTTTTTTGTTTCACGGGTCCCTTTTACTTGGGATCAGCTTTCATACTGTTTGTCAGGTCGTCACCTTTCTTTCAGTTGTGCTCTGAAAAATCTTTCTGCAGCTCCTAGATTTATCAATTATAATCACTCTGTGAGTCCGTTGTATTGTCACGCTGGTTTGTTGAAAGGCATTGATGTCCTTGGATGATCTACATAGGCTGAGCTATTCAAATTGAACATCACTGATCAATGCATACCTATAAACGATATCTTCATCCATAGTTCACATTCGCATCAGCAACAACAACAGCAGCAGCAAACAAACCAAAACAAAATTTATGACACATTCACCCTGTTATGAATGGATTCCTGACCCTGTTCAGGAATTTGGAAGGTAGAACAGCAGCAGATGAGAGGAGATGACGAGCTGTCCCCGTGAAAGAAAATGTGAGGACTTTGCCCCCTCAGCCCCTAGACCTTAGAGTTATGGGTCAACTTTGATTTTTTTTTCTGACTCATTTTCTAAGCCACTTTAGTGGCCACAGAATCTGGAACAAATTTTCACTAAGTTATGATGATGATGTCCAGGATGATAAACATTATATTATGGAAGTCCATTCCAGATCGCGTGACAGGGCTGTGTTCTACGTTTACCGTTATAGTATATCCTGGTATTGCCAGGTCCAAGAGACCAGACGCCTGTGATATCAGTTAGGAAGTCTGAGCACAAACCCTCAATGACCCATCTGTGAAATGGATGATATTCGACTGTGGAGTCCTGGTCTTCAGCACCCCACCCTCAATGACCCATCTGTGAAATGGATGATATTCGACTGTGGAGTCCTGGTCTTCAGCACCCCACCCTCAATGACCCATCTGTGAAATGGATGATATTCGACTGTGGAGTCCTGGTCTTCAGCACCCCACCCTCAATGACTCATCTGTGAAATGGACGATACTCGACTGTAAAGTCCTGGTCTTCAGCACCCCACCCTCAATGACCCATCTGTGAAATGGATGATATTCGACTGTAGAGTCCTGGTCTTCAGCACCCCACCCTCAATGACCCATCTGTGAAATGGACGATACTCGACTGTAGAGTCCTGGTCTTCAGTACCACACCCTCAATGACCCATCTGTGAAATGGACGATACTCGACTGTAGAGTCCTGGTCTTCAGTACCACACCCTCAATGACCCATCTGTGAAATGGACGATACTCGACTGTGGAGTCCTGGTCTTCAGTACCACACCCTCAATGACCCATCTGTGAAATGGATGATATTCGACTGTGGAGTCCTGGTCTTCAGTACCACACCCTCAATGACCCATCTGTGAAATGGATGATATTCGACTGTGGAGTCCCTGTCTTCCCAGTGAACCCATAGCACGCTCAGTTCCGGGTAGGAGCCAGCTGGAGCCGGAATATCTCACAATGATTTTGGTAGGACGGACTGAAAGGATTCGAACCCATAGCTTTCCAGTCGCATAGTCGTTGAACTAACCACTGCACCACGATAACTTTGATATTTTAGTTGACGTTCGGGGGTTGACGGGGTGACGATGTTTATGCCTTCGTTGAAAGCTTTGGTGGTGAGGTAAAATGCAGGTGACCCCAGTGGCGCCAGCCTGACGTCAGCCGATTTTCTTTTTTTTTTTTTTTTTGTTTTTTTTTTTTGGTTCATTTGGTAATGAGCTTTGTTTACCACCATTGAGCCACAGAGGAAAGACGGTGACGGGAGAGGGATGGGTGGGAGAAATTTAGGGCGTTGTTTGGAGAGACGCTAAATCATCAAGTGTGTATGGCAGCATTCCTGTCAAACAGCGGTTCAACCAAAGGAATATAGTACGTGTGTGTGTGTTGTGTGTGTGTGTGTGTGTGTGTGTGTGTGTGTGGTGGGGTGGTGGTGTTTGTGTGTGTGTGTGTGTGTGGGGTGGTGGGTGGGTGGGTGGTGGTGGTGTTTATGTGTGTGCATGTGTGTGTGTGTGTGTGCGCGCGTGCGCGCGCGCGCACGTGCCTTTTGTAACCAAGGCTATGGTCTGTTTTAGCATTGTAAACAGGAAAAATGTAAATACAGACACCTACACCTACTTCGGTTTCTCTTCATTTCTGTGAATCTGTGCTTAGGGGGAGGGGTTGGTGAGAGTTGGGGAATGTAAACGAGCGAGCAAGAGAGAGAAGGAGAGGAAGATTCCCGATGATAAACAGTTGAAACACTTAGCAGACAATGCGGCAAAGTGATTAGCCCAACAAAATGTACTGACTGGATTGCTGTGGGTTCGAACCACTGTCAATCAACAACAACAACAACAAAAACCATGCGGCAGTTTTTGGTCCCAACAGCTCCACCCTGAGCTGATTGTGCTATGGGCTCATTGGGAAAACTGGGACCACATGGTTAAGTTTCCTATATTTCATGAACGCGTCACTGAAGGAGTCGTTCAAATTTCCTGACCTGCACTGCAGGTGTCTGTATCTCTCAGGCCCAGCTGATGCCAAAATATAATTATTATTACAAAAGTAGGCATCTGTCACACAGTCTCAATCCGAAAAGGAACTCGATACCATCATCGAACCACTGTCAATCAACAACAACAACAACTATGGTAGCACAAGACCAAACAACTATGGTAGCACAAGACCAAACAACTATGGTCTTGTGCTACCATGGTTCCAGCAGGTGGGCTGTTTTTATCATCTTCGCCTCCAATGCTCATCGACTTAGCACTGTGAAAGAAATGCTGTAGATTGTGTGGCCCTTCATGCCTGCTGTCATGCCGACCTCAGTTTCAGTGGACTTGAAGGTGTACAGGAGATCCGCAATGAACTACATAGGAATAGTAACACAGAGAAGGTGCAGAAGATGAGGCGAAATAAAAATGATGATAATATTTGAAATAGAAAGATGACAATTTCCCTGCAAGAGCCAGACCAGAGGGGCTGTTTTTGTCATCTTCCTGTTTGGTCTTGTGCTACCATGGTTCCAGCAGGTGGGCTGTTTTTATATCTTCCTGTTTAGTCTTGTGCTACCAGAGTTCCAGCAGGTGGGCTGTTTTTGTCATCTTCCTGTTTGGTCTTGTGCTACCATGGTTCCAGCAGGTGGGCTGTTTTTATCAACTTCCTGATTGGTCTTGTTCTACCATAGTTCCAGCAGGTGGGCTGTTTTTATCATCTTCCTGTTTGGTCTTGTGTTACCATGGTTCCAGCAGGTGGGCTGTTTTTATCAACTTCCTGATTGGTCTTGTTCTACCATGGTTCCAGCAGGAGGGCTGTTTTTGTCATCTTCCTGTTTGGTCTTGTGCTACCATGGTTCCAGCAGGTGGGCTGTTTTTATCAACTTCCTGATTGGTCTTGTTCTACCATAGTTCCAGCAGGTGGGCTGTTTTTATCATCTTCCTGTTTGGTCTTGTGTTACCATGGTTCCAGCAGGTGGGCTGTTTTTATCAACTTCCTGATTGGTCTTGTTCTACCATGGTTCCAGCAGGAGGGCTGTTTTTATCATCTTCCTGTTTGGTCTTGTGTTACCATGGTTCCAGCAGGTGGGCTGTTTTTGTCATCTTCCTGTTTGTTCTTGTGCTACCATAGTTCCAGCAGGTGGGCTGTTTTTATCATCTTCCTGTTTGTTTGATCTTGTGCTACCATAGTTCCAGCAGGTGGGCTGTTTTTTATCATCTTCCTGTTTGTTTGATCTTGTGCTACCTATGTGGATCTAAAGTACGCTTTTTTTTTTCAATATTACAATCATACTCCATGTAAAACATTTTCGTACTGTGCACCCATATACTGGATGATATTTAACCCTTTGACTCCTGCACCCTATCCACCAACTGCAAAAACTTAACCCTTTGATTCCCTCACTCTGTCCACCAGTTTCTTGCAGGGAACCAAAGGGTTAAGTTTTTGCTTTGCTAGCATGGTTGGCAATACAGGATACTGATGAACAGGGTGCAAGAGTCAAAGTTAAAGTAGGGGTAGAAGTAGGTTTTGTTTTGATTTCGTTGGTGGACTGCAACCTGCATGAAGTTGAGATGACTTTTTTCGTGTAAGGCCCTTTTTTCACCCTGCTATTAAACTAAGGTAATCACACCATGTTTCCAGGGGCACTTGGGGCAGGTGACACAGGGCTGTGAGGTGATGAGATGTAAGTGTTTTATGTAATCATTGAAGGTCATCGCATTGAGGTGAAACGCAGTAGACCTTTGTGACGCACGCCGTACCTTTGCTCTTTCTAGCTAACGTAAGGTTTGCGTCAGCTAAGTCTCATTATTGTCATTTCCTTCGCACAGCTCTGTAAAGCTTCGTTTACAATACAGGGGTCACGGAGGAATGAAGGGGAGAAGGGAGAGGGGAGGGATGACAGGAAGAAGGGGTTTATGGAGCGGCGTTTTCAATGGTGTTAGACTGTTTCTGTGCGTCAGCCATCCTGTCAAAAAAAGAGGGGTGGAGGTGGGGGTGAATGGAAGGCGTTGTTGTGGTTTTGATGCGGGGGGTGGGTGGAAGGAGAGGAGAGGGAGAACAGTTATGATCTTCATGGACAGTTCCGGGATCTGTGGTTTGTTGTGAGGATGTCAACATGTGGTTCTTGTCGTTAGACGGTGCAGTTCTCACATTGCTAGTTCTCTTTCCTTGATGATGAAAGACTAATGTCTACAGAATTGCTCTGTCTGTCTGTCTGTCTGTCTGTCTGTTGTCTGTCTATCACTCTGTTTTTGTCTCTCTTACCCCCTTCTCTGTCTGTCTGTTTGTTTGTCTGTCTGTCTGTCTGTCTGTCTCTTTCTCTCTCTCTCTCTCTCTCTCTCTCTCTCTCTCTCTCTCTCTCTCTCTCTCTCTCTCTCTCTCTCATCGAATCGAAGGGTTAAGGTTTTGCAGTTGGTGCGTAGGGTGCGGGAGTCAAAGAGTTAATAAAGTTAATAGATATCCGTGGCGATATGAGAAAATTTGTTTCGTGGTTTAGTTTATGTTTGACTGAGTTGGCATCTCAGCCCGCCGTTCTGACCACGTGTTATCACATAGCTATCAGGCATGGTGGCCAGTGATCGCAAAAAGCGAAACGGAAAAGTGTCAAACGCAATCTTTATTTCATTGTGTTGTCATCATGACTGATGTTGATAATGTTGTCACCTCGATTGATTGGGTTGATCTCTCTCTCTCTCTCTGTCCCTCTGTCTCTCTCTCTCTCTTGTTGTCTGTCTGTCTGTCTGTCTTCTCTCTCTCTCTCTCTCTCTCTCTCTCTGATTGGGTTAATGTTTCTCACTCACTCTCTCTCTCTCTTCTCTCTCTCTCTCTCTCTCTCTCTCTCTCTCTCTCTCTCTCTCTCTCTCCCTTTTGTTACGTATATGTTCAACGCGTTTGAAAATAGAAATGTTGAAACATTTAATGTTTATAAGATTGTGCGATTTCGTCATATGCATTCACCCTTCTAAGAGACTGTAGCCTATGTATATGAATGTATCACCTCTCTACCTCTCTCTCTCTCTCTCTCTCTCTCTCTCTCTCTCTCTCTCTCTCTCTCTTGTGTGTGTGTGTGTGTGTGTGTGTGTGTAGCACAACAAACCCATGCAGAGTGTCGTAAATTCTCATGCAGGAAACATGTCACCACAATGGAGCAATTGTTGTCTGCTGGCTGAAGGAAAGCAAGTGAAGTTGCCGTCCCTAGACCTGCTTCTTGTCCCTCTCTCCTGCCTCAGTTCCTTGTTCGTCTGTCAGTAGCAAGCAGTATACGGACGTGAAGGTGTGCAGAGCACAGTTAAAGGGGCAGGATGGGGGGGGGGGGGAGAGGAGGCTTGAGGGGGGGGGGGTATTTTCTTTCTTTCTTATTTCAGAATTCCGATGTTCTCGGATGGATGTGTGCACGTTGTTTTGCTCAAGCTGCGGAGGCGGTATACTGTTACATAATCTGCCTACGCCGTGCATGCTGGGTATTTTCATGTTTCCATAGGCGACCGGACACTGAAACAGCTCACAGAATTTTTATCTCAAGTTCTGCTTGTGTATGTACACAAATGAGGTTTAAGCCAGCTGGTCTGTACATATGTTGCTCTGGGATATCGGAGAAATCGACCCCACCCTTTTACCCTTTAGACAGGAGATACCCAGGCCTGATCTAAATCTAACCCAGACGTTTTGTTTGGAAATCCGATGGGGGAGGAGGGGGGGGGGTTATAACTACACGATGATGAATTTTAGCCTTCCATCACCTTTTGCCATTTCTGTTCGATCGGAGAATTAACACTACGTTTCTAGTTGTGTTCTGTTGGATCAATTTACGATACTGCAATATGAACTTGTCCTTCTGCGTTCCAACTTGGTCATGTCTCAAATGGTCTGCACATCCATCTGAGGCATGTTTGTTTTAGCTCGGACGTGTATATATAATTTATATATATACACATTGTTCTGGACCACACTGTACAGGCAAAATGACGTTGCTGCACAGTTTGCCTACTCCGGCCTAGGTGAAGAGAGGACCACATGCAAGAATTTCTTGAAAACATGCAGGTGAATAGACCAGTGAGTTTGACAAATATAAAGGAAGAGGCGACAGAAAGAAAATAAAAGGGCAAAAACAAACAAAAACTGTAGCAGAAAACGAGTAAATTTCTAATATAGAATTTCCAAAAGGTGGGGATACTATTTATACGGAAAGAATCCCACGGCATCCCTCTGTTTTAACACATTCACCTAACAACATCATTAAAGGCGTTGGCGATGTATTACTATGTATGTAATACAGGCATGTAAAATATATATACAGGCGTTGGCGATGTATTACTATGTATGTAATACAGGCATGTAAAATATATATACAGGCATTGGCGATGTATTACTATGTATGTAATACAGGCATGTAAAATATATATACAGGCGTTGGCGATGTATTACTATGTATGTAATACAGGCATGTAAAATATATATACAGGCATTGGCGATGTATTACTATGTATGTAATACAGGCATGTAAAATATATATACAGGCGTTGGCGATGTATTACTATGTATGTAATACAGGCATGTAAAATATATATACAGGCGTTGGCGATGTATTACTATGTATGTAATACAGGCATGTAAAATATATATACAGGCGTTGGCGATGTATTACTATGTATGTAATACAGGCATGTAAAATATATATACAGGCATTGGCGATGTATTACTATGTATGTAATACAGGCATGTAAGTATATGCCAGAGTGGTAAATGTTCAAATGCCACAATGTCACAAGAAAAGACACCAGTACGGGCAAGTGAACCAAGAACATTTGCCACGTTGACAGGTAATGACGAGTGTGCACAAAGCAAAGGGTCCTCTGAAAGGCTTTACAATAAGGTACGAAGCCGTCATTTTCTAATTGTACTGCCTTACAATCGTTGATGTCCGGTTCTGTGACAATCTGAATTTTACAAATCCAGGTAAGAAGTAACTTTTGAATATCATTTTGCGAAGCAGATATGACATGGCAATCAGTATCAAGAAACTCTGTTGAAACTGTTGCTGAACAATGTGTGCACATCGAACAAGTGTCCCTACATTCAAGGATTGACACTTCGAGTGTTCATCTCAGGGATGCCCATTTCGATCACCCCACGAGTCATAGTCCAACAGCACTGATTTAACTTACTCTAAGAACCTAGTCTATCCAACACTCCACACCAGATGATAATCTAACACATATTAAACTATACCCATGACAGCATCTCCAGTAAGTAACTGTTTAGTGTTAGCTTGTCACGTGCCAGCAGTCAAATGCAATGTGTTCCAGTCAGAAATCTAACACATATTATTATTTTTGCAGATCCCGGTGCAGTGCAAGTTCGTGTGCCCACAGAGGGAAGGATCAGCCTGGAACTGAGTCTGCTAAACAGTCAACAAGTCACCTCCAACCCGCCCTTCCGTCTCGCTTCCCCGCTGGCCGGTCTGCCGGACATGCATGTGCCTGGTCGCTCTCATAGCTCCTGGCCCGTGGTCACTCCTGTCGAGCTCAACAGTGCCTCGTCTGGCAGTATCCCTGGCCGTGTGGAACCATCTGGCAGTATACCCGGCCGTGTGGAACCATCTCCAAATATACCTAGTCGTGTAGCACCTGTGCTGAACCCGTATGGATCGTCCTTTACTCTGTCTGCTGGCAACAACAAACTGGCCAAAGATGCCGGCAAGATGCCAGTGATGAAGACCTCTATAGCCAGCAAGCAGCGAGAACTCTTTGAGAAAGCTAGGTGGCAGCAACAGCTACAGAGAGAGACGGCTGTCGCTGTAGCAGAATTAGCTGCCAGTGCTGCAGTTGTATCTGCTGCTGCATCCGCTTCTGATCTGCTGTGCCTGTGTCTTCCAGTGTTGGTGGAGAGTCAACGCTGGATTTGTTTATGAGGGACACTCTGAGACGCATTTTGTATGGATACTAGTGTGACTGTTGATACATATTAAAGAGACATTTTGTATGAATGTTGATGTGACTCTTATACACATGAAACAAATTCGTATGGACATTAGTGTGACTCTTGATACATATTGCATGTAACGCACAGTTTGTATGGATATTAGTACGACTCTTGATACATATCAACACACATTTTGTATGGGTATTAAATATGACTCTTGATAAACAACACACATTTTGAATGGATATGTGTGACTGTTGATACACAGTAAGACACATTTTGTGTGGCTATTAGTGTGACTCTTGATACACATTAACGCACATTTTGTATGGGTATACGTGTAACTCTTGATAAACAACAGACATTTTGAATGGATGTGTGTGACTGTTGATACACATCAACGCACATTTTGTATGGATATTAGTGTGACTTGATACACATTAACGCACATTTTGTAAGGATATTAGTGTGACTCTTTGTACATATTAAAACGCATTTTATGGGTACGTTAGCCTATTTACGCATTTTGTGTGGAATATTAGTATGAATGTTGACCAATATAAAGACGCTTTTGGCATGAATGTCATTATGCAGTTTGTGTGAATATTGTCATGACATTTGAAAGACATCAGGCATGATTGTTGAAAGACTCTAAGACGCATTTTATATGTCTGTTAGCATGTGACATTTCTTACGTCTGTTAGCATGTGATATTTTGTATATCTGTTAGCAAGTAACGGTGACATTTTTTGTCCGTTTGAATGTGACATTTTTATGTCTGTTAGCATGTGATATTTTTATGTGTTAGTAACATTTCATACGTCTGTTAGCATATGAATTTTTTTAAAGTCTGTTAACGTGACATTGTACATCTGTTAGCATGTGACATTTTGTATCTGTTAGCATGTGACATTTTGTACATCTGTTAGCATGTGACATTTTGTACATCTGTTAGCATGTGACATTTTGTACATCTGTTAGCATGTGACATTTTGTACATCTGTTAGCATGTGACATTTTGTACATCTGTTAACATGACATTGTACATCTGTTACAGTGACATTTTGTACATCTGTTAGCATGTGACATTTTGTACATCTGTTAACATGTGACATTTTGTACATCTGTTAACATGTGACATTTTGTAATCTGTTAACATGTGACATTTTGTACATCTGTTAACATGTGACATTTTGTACATCTGTTAACATGTGACATTTTGAAATCTGTTAAGCATGTGACATTTTGTACATCTGTTAACATGTGACATTTTGTACATCTGTTAACATGTGACATTTTGTACATCTGTTAACATGTGACATTTTGTACATCTGTTACATGTGACATTTTGTACATCTGTTAACATGTGACATTTTGTACATCTGTTAGCATGTGACATTTTGTACATCTGTTAACATGTGACATTTTGTACATCTGTTAACATGTGACATTTTGTACATCTGTTAACATGTGACATTTTGTACATCTGTTAACATGTGACATTTTGTAATCTGTTAGCATGTGACATTTTGTACATCTGTTAACATGTGACATTTTGTATCTTCTAGTGTACATTGTAGATGTACATTTTGTATCTGTTAGCATGTGACATTTTGTACATCCGTTAACATGAATTGTACGTGATTTTTTGAAATCTGTAATGGTTGTACATCTGTTAGCATGTACATTTTGTACTCTGTTAGCATGTGACATTTTGTACATCTGTTAACATGGACATTTGTACATCTGTTAGCATGTGACATTTTGTACATCTGTTACATGTGACATTTTGTACATCTGTTAGCATGTGACATTTTGTACATCTGTTACATGTGACATTTTGTACATCTGTTAGCATGTGACATTTTGTACATCTGTTAGCATGTGACATTTTGTACATCTGTTAGCATGTGACATTTTGTACATCTGTTAGCATGTGACATTTTGTACATCTGTTAGCATGTGACATTTTGTACATCTGTTAGCATGTGACATTTTGTACATCTGTTAGCATGTGACATTTTGTACATCTGTTAGCATGTGACATTTTGTACATCTGTTAGCATGTGACATTTTGTATCTGTTAGTGTACATCTGTTAGCGTGTTACATTTTGTATCTGTTAGCATGTGACATTTTGTACATCCGTTAGCATGTGACATTTTGTACATCTGTTAGCATGTGACATTTTGTACATCTGTTAACATGACAATTTGTACATCTGTTAGCATGTGACATTTTGTACATCTGTTAGCATGTGACATTTTGTACATCTGTTAACATGTGACATTTTGTACATCTGTTAGCATGTGACATTTTGTACATCTGTTAGCATGTGACATTTTGTACATCTGTTAGCATGTGACATTTTGTATCTGTTAGCATGTGACATTTTGTACATCTGTTAGCATGTTACATTTTGTATCTGTTAGCATGTGACATTTTGTACATCTGTTAGCACGTGATATTTTGTTTATCAGGTAGCATGAGTGCTGACTTTACGTTTACCTGCTAGCATGTGATATTTTGTATTTCTGTGAGCATGTGACTTTTTGTCTGTTAATGTGTGACATTTTGTTGATCTGTTAGCATGAGTGCTGACTTATGTCCATCTGTTGGTATAAGTATTGATATTTGTATGTCTGCTGCCATAAGTGTTGACTTTTTGTCTGTCTATTAGCATGACCGTTGACGTTTTGTATGTCTGTTAGCATGACTTGACATTTTGTATGTCTGTTAGCATGACCGTTGACGTTTTGTGTATGTCTGTTAGCATGACTTGACATTTTGTATGTCTGTATATCTGTTAGCATGGCTGTTGACATTTTGTATATTTGTTAGCATGACTGTTGACATTTTATGTCTGTTAGCATGACTGTTGACATTTTGTATGTCTGTCAGCATGACTGTTGACATTTTATGTCTGTTAGCATGACTGTTGACATTTTGTATGTCTGTCAGCATGACTGTTGACATTCTGTATGTCTGTCAGCATGACTGTTGACATTTTGTATGTCTGTCAGCATGACTGTTGACATTTTGTATGTCTGTCAGCATGACTGTTGACATTTTGTATGTCTGTTAGCATGATTGTTGACATTTTGTATGTCTGTCAGCATGACTGTTGACATTTTGTATGTCTGTCAGCATGACTGTTGACATTTTGTATGTCTGTATGTCTGTTAGCATGACTGTTGACATTTTGTATGTCTGTCAGCATGACTGTTGACATTTTGTATGTCTGTCAGCATGACTGTTGACATTTTGTATGTCTGTTAGCATGATTGTTGACATTTTGTATGTCTGTCAGCATGACTGTTGACATTTTGTATGTCTGTCAGCATGACTGTTGACATTTTGTATGTCTGTCAGCATGACTGTTGACATTTTGTATGTCTGTTAGCATGACTGTTGACATTTTGTATGTCTGTATGTCTGTCAGCATGACTGTTGACATTTTGTATGTCTGTCAGCATGACTGTTGACATTTTGTATGTCTGTTAGCATGACTGTTGACATTTTGTATGTCTGTATGTCTGTCAGCATGACTGTTGACATTTTGTATGTCTGTCAGCATGACTGTTGACATTTTGTATGTCTGTCAGCATGACTGTTGACATTTTGTATGTCTGTTAGCATGACTGTTGACATTTTGTATGTCTGTATGTCTGTCAGCATGACTGTTGACATTTTGTATGTCTGTATGTCTGTCAGCATGACTGTTGACATTTTGTATGTCTGTCAGCATGACTGTTGACATTTTGTATGTCTGTCAGCATGACTGTTGACATTTTGTATGTCTGTTAGCATGACTGTTGACATTTTGTATGTCTGTTAGCATGACTGTTGACATTTTGTATGTCTGTCAGCATGACTGTTGACATTTTGTATGTCTGTCAGCATGACTGTTGACATTTTGTATGTCCGTTTGTCTGTCAGCGTGATTGTTGACATTTTGTATGTCTGTCAGCATGATGTTGACATTTTACATATCTGTAAGCATGACTGTTGACATTTTACATATCTGTAAGCATAATCTTAGAACAGTTTTCTTGAGCATAATCTTAGAATAGTTTTCTTGAGCATAATCTGTAAGATAGTCTTAGTACAGTTTCCTGGAAGATGATCTTAGTAAGCCAGGTTTGTCTTGTTACGTGTTGGTATCTTTTTTATTGTGAACAGCAGGGTTTTGCAGCGATCAAGCTGCCGCATGATGGTTCTACTGATTTCCTCACTGGTAATATAGCTACTAGCGTAGATCATATCATTCATTTAGGCACAGACAGAAAAGGACGACTATCGCTTTCTGTCGAGAGAGCAGCAAAACGTGATGAGGTTCACAATCAGCTCAACTCATACATGAACCGCAGATTCAGACCGATGGCTTTACCAAGAGATCCAGACATATAGCAGCCATATCACCTCTATCAAGTGGAGCAACAGGAAATGTTGCCGACCAAAACTCCACTGCTTCTTCTTCTTCTTCTTCTTCTTCTTCTTCTTCTTCTTTTTCTTTCTTTTTCTTCTTCTTCTTCTTCTTCTTCTTCTTCTTTTTCTTCTTCTTCTTCTTCTTCTTCTTCTTCTTCTTCTTCTTCTTTCTTCTTCTTCTTCTTCTTCTTCTTTCTTCTTCTTCGTATTCTTCTTCTTCTT
>CM060307.1:17610502-17635502 GCA_030674185.1 Monoplex corrugatus
AGGAAATGCTGAATCAGAAGAAACAAAAGTAAAAAGCGGGATCCCTCAGGGCAGTGTACTGGGTCCAATCTTGTTTACAGTATTTATAAATGACTTATCTGATTCACTGCACTGTACTTGCAAAATTTTTGCTGACGATACAAAACTATATGACAAGGTTGCTAATGTTAATTTAATTCAACAGGACTTGCTAATTCTACAAAACTGGTCAGATACTTGGAATTTATATTTTAATGTTTCAAAATGCCATGTAATGCATGTTGGTAAGAAGAATATTAGACGAGAGTATTTCATGAAAATTGGAAATGATGTACAGAAAATTAGTGTGTGTGAAACGGAAAAAGACTTGGGAGTTACATTTGATAGTGAATTATCCTTTGACCTGCACATTAAAAGAGTAGCAAATAGGGCTAACCAAATGATAGGAATTATCAAAAGAACATTTTCGTACATAAATAAACATACATTTTTAATGTTGTATAAGGCTTTTGTTAGACCACATTTAGAATACGCAAGTGTTGTTTGGAATCCGTATTTGATAAGACAGTCAAAAATGATTGAAAATGTACAAAGAAGGACAACTAAGTTGCTTATAGAGTGTAAAAATATGAGTTATGAAGAAAGGCTTAATTTTTAAAACTTCGTTCACTGAAAGGTAGGAGGGTTAGGGGGGATTTAATACAGGTATACAAAATAATGAATGGGATGGATAAGCTATCAGTTGAAACATTTTTTTCCTTTCCACAAGCTAGTATAACAAGGAATGCTGAAGGTAAAATATTTGTTAAACACAGAAATATTAACACAAGAGCGTTTTGTTTTTCTAACAGAATTGTTAAATTGTGGAATAAAATTCCTTTTGAAATTAAATTTACTAACAGCATTAACAAATTCAAAAATTTCCTGGACGATGACGCAGAATTCAAATTTTTATTTAAAAAATTAGACTGAAGCAGATTTGCTCAAGTATGAATATTAAGGCATGCTTTTCAGACCCCGAAGAAGAAAGCGCAAAACAAAAAAATAGGGCGTTAAAAGGCCAGAAGGCCTAGGCTACGAGCCAGCCCTCAGCTACTACTACTACTACCACTTAACGCTCGTGCCATGACCATTTTGGATTCCCATCACATGACACCAGTGGCGGTAGTGCATATGGAATTTATTATGAGCACGGAGACGTCATCTTGAAAAACTGAAACTGTTGACTAGCGTAAATACAAATCTTTCTAATATCATGTTATGATTTGTTGTTATTCTGGTTCATGCTACGCTGTGGTATTGCCATGTTGTGTGATTTGGTCTATGCTTACATTGCATTCATTTATTAACATGGCGACCTTGCTACCCCTACCCCCAATCTGATTTTGTTTTTTGTTTGTTGGTTGGTTTCTTTATTTTTGACATGGACTGTTTGCGCTATAATATGGAATTATTATTATTGTTATTATTATTATTATTATCATGATCATCATCATCATCATTTTCATTTGAATATGACGAAGAAAGTTCTACAAAGAATGAAATTATGAACCAAAGCAAGAGCAACCATTACCAGGCAATATAGCAGATTATGTGGCTTCATCACCACAGTTCTAGTACTACATAAAGGATTCTTGGCACCTCTTAACCCTTTGGCTCCCGCACCCTATCCACCAACTGCAAAAAAATGAACCTTTTGATTCCGTCACCCTATCCTGCAGGAAGCTGGTGGATAGAGTGAGTCAAAGGTAAATTTTTGCTTTGCTAGCATGATTGACAATGCAGGATGCTGGTGGAGGATGAGGTAATCAAAGGGTTGATTGGATCTGAATGGCGAGTTATACTTGGGATACGGACAAGCAACAACAAGCTTACACGTACACATACACAAAATCAAAGACCTGTGAAGGGGTTATTGGCAAGGTCAATTAGATGATGACGTCACTTCCCACAGTGCATTGCCACAGGAAAAATGGCCGTCGGTTTAGGGTAAACCAGCCGGATAACAAAAGTGTGTTCGTTTGAGTGAAACAGCTTAGGTGTTCATTTTTTTGTGGAATAGAAGTCTGTCAATCAAAGTTTTAATGTACATAGTTTCGAGCAATGTAACTAACTTGTCATATTCACAATGCATCTCGTGTTGACGAACAGACCAAATGGGCAGATGACGTCGTGAATGGTTTAGTCTGCTAGGCTACACAAGATTCGATTGTTTTGACTCCGTGATATCGACGATTCGCTGAAGGAATATATTTCATTATCATAAACACAAACTGCAAGTATGGCAGATGAGTGCAATATTAAAGTTGTATGCCGTGTACGGCCATTGAATTCCTCTGAAGAGAAGGCGGGGAGCAAATTTACGCTGAAATTCCCCACCGATGACTCTACCTCTGTTGGCGTAAGTACTACTAGACTCTAGATAGATCAGATCATACAAGTTACAGCAAAATGCTTTCATACTCGCACAGTCTTGATCAGTTGATGTGTCTGCTGCAAACTTGCACAAGAAGTAGGATCTGCTCAGCTGTAATCTAGATTCCATGTGATTATGATTTTGATAATAATATGCATCACCTGTTATGGGAATTGACAAGATGGCAGTTATGGAGGATTGCTCAAGGTATCCATTAGGCCTAGGCCAAAACCTAGGCAGAGTGTGTACTTGTAGTAAAGACAGCAGAATATAGACAAAGAAAAAAATGGAATTATTAGTGTGGGGGGCAGTGGGACTTTGCCTGAAGAAGAGATTTTTACCTTGAATAATTGAAAATAGAAATGATGTGCATGTTACCCTGCACCAACTTGTGATATATAGGCCTATATATACAGGTATATATATATATATATATATATATATATATATATATATATATATATGCTATGAGCCTCCTTTGTGACATGTCTCATTTTAGTTTTAAGATATTTTCCTGAATGTCAGGACTGTTTTCCAGCCACCCATCGACCCACCCTACTTGCTGGCCTTAGACTCTAACAGTGGTAGTTTTTGAAGATCACATCATAACATTGTGAATAAGTAGGCCTATAGCAGAAATAATGACAATGGATCTGCCCCCAAAAATCATTTTTCCATGCACTATAACACATTAACAGTGAAATTCTCTAAAGAATGACACAATCCACGTTGATTTGATTGTCACTACCAGCAAGACTTAATTAGTGAAGCTGCTCACTGTCCACCACCGCTAGGTCAGCAAAATCCTCGAACCCAACCCACCACACACCCCCACACCACCCCACCATATCCCATCAAGAGCTTTGAACAACACTCCTGTCTTAATGATGTATACTGTGAATTGGATGTGCCATACTTGACTGTGTGGTCCCAGTCTTCCCACTGAGACGATACTACAGCCATGGCACACCCCTAACTTTAGGTGGAGCTGGCAGGGGCTGAAAAATTCTATAGTGATTTCAGCTGATGGGATTTAACCCCACAGTCTCCCAGTCATTACTGCGATGATCACACTAACCACTTCACTGTGGTGTCGGTCAAGTCCATCAGATACAAACATACTTGATCCCGATATAATAACAGAATGTATCAGAAGAATCTCAGTCTGTGGTCTTGAAACCAAATGCGTAGTATGCATGCATGTCTGCATCAAAGAAAGTACTTTTTAAAATCAGATCATGCAACCAGTGCAAGGTAGTGTTTTTTTCATGGCAGTACAAATTTGTTTCCATTACTAGATTAAAAGTTGTTACTCCATGACAAAACATTCCATTTCTGAATTACAAGCTTTATTCTTTAATAAAATTCCTTCATCCAACTAAGCAGAACATTATGATTGTGATTGATTGATAGCTAGATAGGGAGAGGGGGAGATAGAATTAGAAGAACAGTCCTTATATCAAAATATTGAATTATTATCCTTACCAACAGAAATAGCACATTTGGTAGCTTACCAAAGGGTCTGAAGAGCTGATGAAATTATTCTGTGGTAGATAACATTTATAATACTTGACACAGCAAAAAAAAAAACAAAAAAAAAATGCCACCGTTCTGTAAATTATATAATATACTTACTGTATGGTGTCCTCATCATTTTATATATTTTTAGTGTACTCTTTCTTGATAAATCATTAAATGAATAAAATAAAATTATATATATTTGTGTCATGTTATCTTTAAAATTTTGGACTCGCAGAGCGTTACACAAAATCAGATTTTTAGTAGAGCATGGAGAACTGGAGCTGTTACTGTTACTAGAGTATTGTTAGGCGAGCCAACAACATTCCTTTGTGTTGTTGCAGAATCTGCATCTTAGTATGTTTGATATTCTACAGGCGTATAGTTATGAAGGGGGTTTAGGCACCACCAAGTCTGCATGGATATTGACCAGGGAGATATGAAAAATCTGTACCCTTTACCCACCAAGCTGAGGTGCCTTGATCAGGTGGACTGAACCCAAAACTTTCCATTTAAAAGTTTGTGATAATGAGGAAACGAAGATAGCCTTAAAAGTGGAGTTCCCTTGTTTATTTTAGGAAGTGTCACCCATAATAATGACGTCATCACTGAATTAAGTCATCATGAATGGACGATTTCCACTTCGTTGATCTGGTAACCACCAAATAATTTAGTGAAAAGGAGCGACTTTAAATCGTATCTTTTTGGAGGCAACATTTCAGGTAAATGTATAGTATTTTATCATAAATAAATGGAATTTACAAATAGTTAAGATTAGGAATCATTGCGATGATCGTTATTATGAAAATATCAACACCTCCAAGGCAGCGATCACCACAACCTAAATTTAGATTTATTTCATCAATATTTTGAAGTAGTGATGACCAATGCCATGGCTGTTGCCCTGGAATAAGCCATTCTGTTGATTTGTCGCCATGGCAGTGTGTACGTTGTTGTCAAAGGAATTGTTGGGTGCCTCAAATATAAGCAGATCCTCTTAGATACAAAAGAGCAGATGACGATGATGAATGATTAAATCGTTGAGACGTCCGATCCACCGGTTGCCTGCTTTGATTCTGGAATGTGTGATGCATTGAGTCTGTCGGTTTCTCCGAACTCTTAGGGTTCACAAAACCCACCTCATCTGCGCCCCACAACATTTTGGTGTCAGAAGTGGGATACATTGATTCTGGAATGTGTGATGCATTGAGTCTGTCGGCTTCTCCGAACTCATAGGGTTCACAAAACCCACCTCATCTGCGCCCCACAACAAGTTGAACATTTGCCCACTTGATCACCACAATGTATACTAAACTATACTAATGTACTAGTTTTGTAATAGTCTTTTTTTTTTCTTTTTTTTTTTTTTGAAAGAGGAAAAATTTCTCATCCACTGGAGAGAGTGTGTGTGTGACAAAAATGTATGGACATGAGTTTCTCATGTCTGTGACAAAGATGTATTTAACATAAGTGTCTCATGTTTTTATGGATGGATCTTTAAATACCAAATTGGGTCAAAGGTGTGGACTATTGAGGATTAGTCTGAAAAGTAAATAGTACCAAGGTTGGGGTCACACAACCAAAAAGTGCTTAAAATCAGCCAATTGGAGGAAGGTATGTGACCAGTATTTTCTCTGGAACTTATGACATTATTTAAAATCTGTTGTCACGGAACTTTATTAAGTCTGCATGACATATTGACAGTCTGCCATTGCCAGCAATGCACCTCAAGTTTTATATCATATCAGGCTTTTTTAGGGTCACAGTGACTTGATATTCTAGATAGACCATCTGTGTCTTAACCAGTTTTTGATCACACTGTCTGAAACAAAAATTGTCAGAAATGAAAAGAATTTGACTCTGAACAAGATAAAAGTAAAAATTGTTTCCTGTAGTATATACAATTTTCTTCTTTGTCTGTATGTCTTAATGAGCAGCAAAGCAGCGCAGAGAATATCACCGCAGTACTGTAAAACTGTGCTTTTGAACATGTATCTAAAAGTTTCTACAGAAGCTGAACTTAACTCAATCGAGTCACAGTCTTCAGGGTCATTCTCAGATTCTGCCCCCTCAATTCGGAGGATTTTTAGCACATTTTAAAAAAATATAGAAAAACAACCAAATAAAGTAGACAAACAAAGTAAAGTGATACAGAAAGACCAGGATTAGATCTTTACAAATAATCTTACTTTATTTATGGTATTCCGTGTACTTGTAAAATGATGAGGTATCCAAATAGGTATCCAAGGGGGGTAATTTTTGTTTTTTTCATGGATATGAACACACACTGTGAAACAGTTTTAGATGAAGTCCAGAACATAATTTCCATGCCATGGATGTTTCAAATCACAAGATTACTCATACTGGTAGTTGTCACTGTTTGCATCCAGTTGCTCCAGAGCACAAAATGTTTACAGAATTGTGAGGTTCGACTTGCTTTCCTTGACGCCACTTGCGAAATTCGCACAGTCGCGGCTAGCGCTGAAAAAAGGCTACTGTTGTCTTTGTTTCACATTGCCACAAATGGTCTAAGGTAAATAACTGCTGTAAACATACCCTAGTTTCTGTTCCCAGTGATTTTTCCCTATAACTGACGCTTCTGATGTAAAAAAAAAACAACGAATGTCCACCATCGATAAATCGACGTCGCGTATCCAAGCAGTTAACGGAAGTGAGGAGATTTTCTTCCGGCATGAAGCGATTGAGTTAAGAAAATTGTTAAATAATGCAGATTAAAGGGAAAAAAATAGTTATGACATTCCCAAACAATATGTATAATATATATTTTTTTATTATCAAAAAGCACTTCTTGAATTTGTTATGAATTATTCAGTGCTTAGGAAAACTTAAAGAGCCTTGGTGTGTATGATGTACTGTAAAGACTGATTAGTACATTTGTATAAAGACATGGTGGCTGTCTTCAGTCTTCATTTTAAAGCAAGATGACATGTCACAAAGTGATGTTGTTTTGAGGAGTCATTGCACCAGTTGAAGGAGTGTAAAGTCTAGAACAAACTCGCTTTGAAACAAAGAACCATGCAGCGAGCACATGAATGAATCATGCTTGGTATCACCTGGAAAGATCACAGAACTGCTCAGTGGATCAGAGAAAGAACAAAAGTGTGAGACATGGTGGAAACCATCAACAAACTGAAATGGAACTGGGCAGAACATCTCACTCGGAGAATGGACAATCGTTGGAGCACAAAAACACGTTCTAGATACCAAGAGACAGCACTCACAATAGAGGAAGACAGAAAACTAGATGGAGGGATGACATAGATGGATTTGACAAGGACCAGAGAGGAAAAGCGCTGGAGTGACGTGAATGGAAGCAGCTGGGCTAGGCCTATGTCTAACAAGGGACTTTCAATGGCTGAAAGATGATTTATGAAAAAATTTACATTTTAAGCAACAGTACTTTCTACTTCTGTTGATAAGACAGAAGATGATATACTTCAACAAATTGAGACTGTTTCAAGTGTTTGATTTTATCTTGCAACAGATCTACAGACAAGGCATATTTTGCAAGTTTAACCCATTGACTCCCGCACCCTATCTGCCAATTGCAAAAACTTGACCAGTTTGATTCCCTGACCCAATTCACCAGGATTTCATTACATTGTTTCTTTTTTTCTTGACATGGAGTTTCAGTTTTATTCTTGATACTGTTTATTTCTTGCTAATTTATATTTGGTTGAACTTATACTTTATATTTATTTATAGATTAGCTACTTATAATTGTTTACTTTCATGTAGATAATGACAGTCACTGTCTTTTTCTTTCAGGGAAAAGTATTTGTGTTCGACAAAGTGTTGAAGCCCAATGTTACCCAGGAGTATGTATACACAGTAACTGCAAAGCCCATTGTTGCAGGTAAAAGTGAATATGTGTAATTTGTGTGTGTGTGTGTGTGTGTGTGTGTGTGTGTGTGTGTGTGTGTGTTCACTATGTGTTTTTATGGTGTTTTGTTTTGCTTCGTTCAGTTATTGCTTATAAATATGTGTCTGAAAAGTTAACCCTTTGACTCCCACATCCTATCCACCAACTGCAAAAACTTAGCCTTTTGAATCCCTCACCCTATCCTTCAGCTGGAAGCTGGTGGATAGGTGAGGGATTCAAAGGGTTAAGTTTTTGCTTTGATAGCATGGTTCACAATGCATGATGCTGGTGCACAGGACTCGGGAGTCAAAGGTTAAATATGGATCAGTGGTAGCCTAAATAATGTGTGCGTGTGTATGTCACTAGTGTGAAAGGGGAGGGGGGGGGGGGACTTTGGTAAGGATTTCTTTTCTGATGATTGATGAAGGTGAATATTTCAGAGTTCCGTCCCTATAACAGGCCTGGAGAAGATTAAAATTTTTCTACTAGCTAGCCAGGCTTGTAGATTTTTTTAAGATCTACTAGCCTGCAGATATTTTCACTAGTCTGACAGGTTGCCCCTAAAAACAGTAAAATTATTTTGAATTAATACTGATGACCAAAAACATTCAGCAGAATAAGCCATTGTTACAACAAAAATGGTCAAACTTTCTTCTGGAGACTTTTCATCGGGTGGGGAGGTAAACGGTGGAAGATTTAATGTTGTATTATATTCCCTGGTTTTCCATGCTTAATTAGAAGCTTCTAACCGTTTGACCAGAACTGTCACAGATTGTTTAAATGATCGCTGATCGGTTAACATTCGATTGTAAAGTAGCACACTGACTCCCTTCACCGACAGGTTTTGTGGGAAGAAGAGCTGCCTTTCCCCAAATAACCTCGTTTTCACATGAACATCGGCGAGATTTGATCATTGTGGACAAAATCACTCGACAGATCAGAAAGTTCGAAAAACTGAATAAATTGTCACTGCAACTAGTGCAAGGGGCTGGATTGTCACTCACCCGATGGACTAGTAGGTTTTGATTTTGACTCGCCCGCCAGATATTTTACTCGCCTCGGGCGACTGGGCGAGTTGATTTCGCCAGCCCTGCTATAAGAAATCTTCAGTTTAAACTTAACTAGTTTGGAAGTTTCAAGGATCATGCAACTTCAAAGTTCACATATTGGCCCCAAACGGTTTTGTTTGTTTGTTCGTTCATTTTATTTTGTTTCGTTGTGTTTTGTTTTGTTTTAACTGAAGATACCCCAGCAATTTCTGGG
Organism: Monoplex corrugatus; assembly: GCA_030674185.1. Lineage (NCBI taxonomy): Eukaryota > Metazoa > Mollusca > Gastropoda > Littorinimorpha > Ranellidae > Monoplex > Monoplex corrugatus. The sequence continues at coordinate 17,619,562 of CM060307.1, forward strand.
ACAGGATGAGCTGCGTTATTTTTGTATTGAGAAAGCCTAATTATATGATACTGATACGGTGATAGGATGAATTTTGTTTCTTTTAAAAAGAAGGCGGTTTAAGTTTCCTCTGTTACAATGAATTTTGCGCTGAGAAAAGCGCAATTAAAAATGTGGCTATGTTGCCCTTTCACCATGACAAAGATCTGAAATACGCTGTTACAGATCCTAGAAAACTGCAAGGTTAAAAAAACTTACATATTTTCTTCTTTATTCAAGTTTTGCAATAGTAGAATTAAGAAACAGTTATCTTTCTTTAAGAAGTCTTATATTTTGTTTTGTATTTTCATTTATAATTGATTAGATAAGAATTGATTTGAGCTAAGTTTGAGCTTTGTTGTAATGTTTGTAGTTGAATTGATATTTTGTTGAAGAAATGGTTATCTGTGCGCATGGTTTTTAATGTTTACAATGCAGATGGAACACTCCCTCCCCCCCCCCCTTTTTTTTCTTTCTTAAATATAAATGAAATTAATAGTCTCTGTAGGTTGCTGTTGATAAAACCGGAAAACCCATCTTTTAAAAAAAAAATTATACATTTTAGTTCAGGTGCCTGTGCCTCCTGATGCATTGTTAAAGTATGCAGGTTTGCATGTGCCTGTACCTCTAGGTGCATTGCTTGCATGCATGTACTAGTTGCCATTCTCCTTAGGATCCTTCCTGGTGTTTCTACTGCTTGTGAATTGTTCATGGTGTATCAGGCAGTCTGCAACTCATGCCAGAACTGCTGCTCAAATTGGTTATTTCTGTTTCACGCTTGCCTGCTTTTACCAGCCCTCTGTTGGAACATCTGTCATCTATCATGCCATTGTATCCTGTACTAAGATAGTTTGTGTTTCTTATTTACCACTCGATGAAGATACTTTACATGGACAGAAATGGTGTTAAGTGCTGAAAACCCTAAAAAACAAAACAACATTTTTTATGAAGAAGGAGGGGAAGTGTTTTTTTGATAATTAATCATCACAGTTTTTTTCATTTATTACTTTGATAATTAATCATCACAGTTTTTTTCATTTATTACGTCTTTTTAGTGTGTATTTTAGGTTTTAATGTGCCCAGTAGTAGTTCCTGATATAGCTTTGTTTTTAAGCTATTTGTTGGTAGCATGTATGTTAAAAGAAATATCAGTGTTTTGGAGGACATTTGTGACAGTGAGGAATCATGGACAAATTTGAAAAACGTGATAAATGAAGCTTGTGAGGAAATCCCTAGAGTCGAAAAAAAAAAAAAAAAAGCAAAGAACAGGATGACAAAAGAAATTTTAGGCTTGATTGAAAAACAGAGGAAGGAAAAGAGGAAAAATTCAAAAAGTTGCAAAAGGAAATCAGGAATATGTGCAAAGAAAGCTAGGCTGGAAACAAAATGCGAAGAAATAGAAGACTGACACAAAAGAGATCTAAGTTTATGTACAGGAAAAAGATGTACACATCAGCTGGTTGCTTTAAATCTAAAGAAGGTACAATTATTATGGAAATAGACAAAATATTAGGTATAAGGGGAGAGTACATTAAAAACCTTCTTGACGATGACAAAGAAAGAACACATCATAAGAATGTTGAAGGACCACCAATAATGAAAGATGAAGTTAGGGTAGCATTGATAAAGATGAAACTATGAAATTAATGACACTGAAAAAATTCCTAAAAGATATTTGTCAAAATCAATTTTCGTTGCAATTCCAAAGAAACCAGGAGCTATAGAATGCAAACTTCATTGTACAATCAGCTTGATGAGTCATGTAACAAAGACTCTATTAACTGAGAATAATCATGATGAGGACAAGGAACATCAGAAGAAAAATAGCAGAACATTGTGGACTTGTTGAAGGGAAAGGAACTATTATTATTAATCAATGCCATAATACATCCTTATAAGTATAACATTGTGGACTTATTGAAGGGAAAGGAACTACTAATGCCATAATAGTTAATACATCCTTAGAACTCTCATGGAAAGATTAATGGGGTTGAATAAGGATAAATATGTTTAGGTTTTGTTGATCGGTGAGACACAAAGAATTGATCAACCAATTAAAAAGACTCAATGTTGATGGAAAGGATAGATAAGAGTAATACGGAATATACATACATATATATATATCTATATATATATGTATTAGGAACAAACAGCAATGAGAGTAGAAAAGGGTATGAGCTCTTTACAAAATATCAAAAGAGGGGTTAGCAGGGATGTGTTGTGTAACCAGGTTTATTTTCACTCTGTGGCAAAACCATCACAAGAAACCTAGAAGAATGCCCTGGGATAAAAGTTGGAGGAAAAAATGTTAGACAATGTTCGTTACAGTTACACAGATGACACTGTTCTAATTGCAGAAAATGAAGAAGACCTACAAAACGTTATGATAGAAATAGAAAGCAGAAATAAAGGGCTGGAGCTAAATATATAGCATTAGCAAGAAAATTGAAGTCATGTTAATGATTAAAAAGCAAGAAATCCCCTCATATAAAATAACAGCAAATGGCACAACATTGAAACAGGTTGATCAGTTTAAATATCTGGGAACAGTCATCTCACCAGATAGCAGATGCTTATTAGAATAGAAATAGTAAGCAGAATTGGCCAAGCTAAAACAGCATTCAACTTTTCAAGAAAATGAAAAATGTTCTTATCAACAAATGCCTATCAATTATGTAAAGCATGGACAGTCAACACACAAAGTCAGAACAGGATTGAGGCAGCTGAAATGTGGTTTCTAAGATGAATGTTAAGAGTTCCATGGACAGCAAAGAAAACAAGTGAGACTGTCTTGAAAGAGGCAAACACTGAAAGAACATTAATGAAGAATGTAAAAAAGACAAGCAACATTTATGGGACATTTATTGGGCAAGAAAATCAGAGCAACATTTATTAAGTAAGAGAAATGAGAGCACCTAGTCACGACGGAAAAGCTGGAGTGAAAGATAGACCCAGAGGGAAAATATTGGACGGACCTGCAGAGTGGATAAAGACTGACTGACTGACTAGGAGATGCACTTGCGGCAACAAAAGATAGATTTGTCTGGAAGACCATGATCACCAATGCCATGAGGCTTGGCATATGATGGTGATGATGACCTGGGTCATCCAGTAAATACCCAAAATGCCCATATGACTTAAAAATATGATTGCTGCAGCACTTTGAATTTTACATACACATTATTTAACTTATGTGATCTAATTATGAAATTACAAATTACAAGCAAATATTATGAAATCATTTGTTGTGATACCACGTTATATACAGTTATCAAAGCACCATGGCCATGTTTAGCATTGAGAAAGAACCGCACACTTAAAATTGAATTTTGGAAAGAAATCTCCAGCACAGAACTACAAAGTGTATATGTAGCTCTTTCTTGAGATGCAGTTTACAGGTTTGTTTCTTTTTGTAAAGATTGATGTGGTGCCATTAAGAGCAAGCATGATCTGGGGAAGCCAATTGAAGTTGCTGACAAGAAAAATGTTTAAAAAGTTAAAGGTATTTTGAATGAAGAGAGAATTAGTGTGTGAAGAGATCGCTCTTGATATTGGTATTACTATTAGTATTAGTTGTAGATCATTTCATTGCTATTTTAACAAATGAATTTAGAGTGAAAGTGAAACATCAAGTACAGCAAGGTGGGTCACGTACTGTAACCGTACACAAGATCAAAAATGGGCACATGTCACTGTTGCAGAGACTGTTATCGAGGTTTAAAATGAGAGTGACAGCTGTTTAAGTCAGATAGTTGCCATTGACTAAACCTTGGTTTTGAAACAAAATTAAAGAGACCGTTGTCAGTGACATACTCTTGCCTAGCGAAGACCTATCAGTATCAAGCTCAGAAGAAATCAAGGAAATTAAAAGATTATAATGAGATCTGTCTGAGTCAAAACTATGTAGACTGTTTGAGTGTTTCAGAATAGAATATTAAGATCAGCAATCTGGGGGGAAATGTAAAACACTACTGTTAACTGAAAACTCCATACTGTGTAGCAACACATCTTCAAGATCTTGCCACAGAGCAGAGAGAATAACAACTAACATCATTTGTGACATTAGTGAGATGCTCTGCCATGCCCAGCTTACTCACCAGATGAATCTCTCAGGCTTTGATCAACTCACCAAGTTGAAATACATCTCCATGGTGTATGTTGTTATGATTTATATGATTCCAGAGTGGAAGTGGTTAAACACTAACACTAGCTAGTAACAGGTACAACATATCAACCCTGTCATGTAATGGGCATTTCAGGCTTTAACAGACCGATGGGAATCGGTCATTTTGGGAAAGGGATATTAAATGAAAGGAATATGTGTAACGATGCTGATTATTTTCTCATTTTTTACATTTGAATAGACACATTCTTGCTATTTATAGGATGACCCTTGTATTATTTCATTCATTCAGATAGGAAATCCTTTCTGACATATTTAGCAATTGTACTTTTATAGTAATATTTTAGAAACAAAACTGTGCACACGATATATATATATATATATATATATATATATATATATATATATATATATATATATATATATATATATATATATATATATATATATATATATATATATACACATGCATTGCTCACATCCATGCAGATGCATGCGCACACACTCGTATCAGAACTCTGTTCTCACCCTGCTCATCTATAATGGGAATGAAAAAAACATTGTCAGTACCTGAGTGGTTCTATTAGGATATTATCAGTATTGCACACTGTATTGTATGCTTAGTTAGAGTGTATATTAATATTATATAGAAAAAGTGAGGGCGGGATAGCGAAGATCTGTGTGCTGGCTGAGAGCTGAGAATGACTGGCATGCAAGCTGTTTCCAGCTCTTGCTATACACTAATACAGTGTATTGTTAAGATCATTCAGCTTGAAGGCAGTGATGTCATTGTATTGATTAATCTGTCGTTGAGCTGCCATGGGATCTTACTCCTTGGTAAATCTGTTAGAGACCCTGCACACCTTGCTGTAATCCATTGTGTGTGTGTGCGCGTGCACGCGCATGCATGTTTGTGCATGTGCCTACATGCATGTGTGGGGAGTTGTATGTGTTTATGTGTACTGTGTTTGTGCGTATCTGTGTGTGTGTGTGTGTGTGTGTGTGTGTGTGCGTGTGTGTGTGTGACATGAGAGAGAGAGAGAGAGAGAGAGAGAGTGTGTGTGTGTGTGTGTGTGTGTGTATTTAACTTAGACTGAAGCCCATGAAACTGAAAGAGATTGGCTTGTTTCAGTTTTGAATCAATTGAATTAGTAAGCCTCACATCATGTGTCTGTGTCAAGTTGCAGGTCTTTTGGGAAGAATCCTTTTTTTTTTTTTTTGTATTGTGAAAGATGTGAAAGATTCATGATATATTATATGTGATGCTTATAAAATATTGTAAGTGCAATAAACATATGCCTTAGGCTTAGTTTTTCATTTTCAAGACAGTTGTCCATTTTGGACTTGGAGCATTTTAACAGCTTTTGTGATAATTTTTATCAAAATATACATCTCTTCTAAAGCTGCATAAAAAACAGCAAATGAAAGTACTGTCAAGATGTTTAATCATACTATAGTGTGAAGTTTTATCATTTGTGAATTTGCTGAATCTGTACTACTACTAGTAAGTATACTTAATTGAGTTTGCTGAATCAATGCTAGTTAGTATACTGTATCAGTATTTACTTCACTGTTCAGTCATTCAAACTGTATACATGTGTCTGTTCTGACTTGAGAGTCATGTTATACTCATGGTTATGTTCACTGGCATGTATACACACATGTGCATATATATATATATAAGTTATAACTAGTTTTTAATTCATCTGTGATGACGCTTGCCCATCCTGATTTTTGTGTGTTCAGGATCACATACTGTGATATCAGACCAGTCAGAAAACAAAAAAAAAGACAGTCTGGACAGAAAATGAGAAAATGTGTCCATTCATTGTGAACTCCTGCCTTACCTAGTGTTTTCTTCACATGTCATGGTCCTTTTCATTGCTTGCATTCTGCATTGTGGACAGATATTGTCTAATAGTAATACAGTAATAGTACAAATTAATAGTGACATGTATACTATTACTAATTCATATGGGCATAGGAATATTGGCAGTAAATGAGTTGTGAGAATATCATATTTATGTATGAAGAATGTGGTACATTTTTTTGATCCAGTCTTTGCATTTGACTTGAACACAAAATCAGATGATACATTCATGTATTTTAGCTGTCATGTAAAGACTGAATTTATTTTCAAACTGATTAGTTATTCATATCATCCGAATTCCATGTATATGCTCTGTGTGTGAGTAGTGAGTGTGTGTGTGTGTGTGTGTGTGTGTGTGTGTGTCACTATACATGTGTGTCACTGTGTGTGTGTGTTTTGAGAGGCTCAGACAGAGACAGAACGCATTCATGAGTATGTGTCACTGTGTGTGTGACTCATTTATTTCAGACAGCACAATAACAAATTCAAAGATTTTTTTTTGTAGCTGGTTCATTGGATAAACACTTAAATGCTGAATGGTTAAAAACATATACACTATGGTAATTTCTGCCCCCCTCCCCCCATGTAACGTAATGTTGGCTTTATAATGTCTTAGTGTCAATGTGTCATTGCATTTGTATGTCGTGCTGTGTGTGTGTGTGTGTGCGTGTGCGTGTGTGTGTGTGTGTGTGTGCGTGTGTGTGTTTGTGGGCGTGTGTGTGCGTGCTTGTGATTTCGGTTATATGTTTTGCCATTGTTAACGCCTAGGGCATTAATTTGATTAGGCGTACTAAACGTTCATAATAATAATATACAATCATGCAGATTCAGTAAAGATAGAAGTTGTCCATTAATTAAAAGGTGGTAAGGACTGTAATAACGTTAAGGAGAATGGTGTCTCTCCCCCTTAAATTCTTTACCGCCTGCAGCCCTGAACAATGGTGGTTACCCATTCATAGCTAGGTGAACTGGAGCGGCCTTAATTTCAAATTTCGTGGGCCATTAACAATCTATGGAAACCTGTGCAGGCACATTGTAAATCAAGGGCTCTATGTGAATACTGAATATGACTCATATTATGAGGTTGTTTACACAGTTCTTAAATTAACCTACGTGAATTGAACAGGTCTTTTATGGTTATGAATCTGTGTTGTTAACATCTGATCTAGTTCACTAGCGTTAATGCAGGAGATGAATTCAGTCCTGTTGTTGTGTTCTTGAAGTGGCAAAATTTTGACTTGCAGCTGAGCAGTGCATGTTACTTTGTGTCAGGCAGTAAAAAGTCTAATTCCTGGGGATGGAAATAGAACATTTAAAAATTGAAAATAGCATCTCAGATTTATTATCAGTCACCTAATAAACAGCAGCTTATTCTTGTTCATTAAGGTTTGTATAAATTCAGTAAACATGTGGACAGTAATAATTAACAGTTATTCTGTATTTTTGAGAATGAACAGAATGTTCTGATTCTTATTCTGAATCTGATTAGTTTATGATCTGTATATAATATATAATTTATAAATATATATGTGCCACAGGATAGGTCCAGAAGTGTAGCAAGATTGAAGCCCTTCAATTAATTTATTAAGGTCAACTAGAAGCTTCCTTTCTAAGAAGTTTCACTGTTTGTAATCTGAGATTGTAAGAAGGACATTCACTAACTGAGTAAGTGACATAATGTATTAATTCAAATGTCTGATACAAATATTTGGGCTTTGTCGGTTTATCACTTTATGTTTGTTAGATCTTTATTGCTATAGACAACAGATTTTTGTCCTTGGGGTTATATTCTTATAAACATTTTTTTTCCCTATAGGGTAGTTTTCCTTTTTTCAATGTCTATTAAAAAAAAAAGTAAAAAGAAAAGAAAAAGAAAGACAGAAAGAAAAGGAAAAGGAAAAAGAAAGGGAGATTCGTAATCATATCCATGGCGAGGGTGCATGTCAGTGACAAAAGTGTGGTTTTCTGAGCTGTTTTTACATGGGTTTTTACCAGATCTAGATGAAAGATACAGACTGTTGAGGAGTCATGAAATGATGAACGCATAAGTTTGGAAATCATGGTATTATGGTCAAGACACACTGACCAAAAATGTTTCTAAAATCATTTTGGAGGAATGTGTGATAGGTGCGGTAGCCAAGTGGGTAAATGCTGGACTTCCAGCGTGAAGGTCTTGGATTCATTCCACCCAGATACTGCTGCCTGGTGGTTAGACTTAGAGGGTGATATTTTTCTTAACTCCAGATGAACATGTTTGCAGACCTGTCTGTGTCTAAAACTCTGTCATGTGTAAACGATTCAGAATATCTAAGCATGGTATACATAAATTATCTGTAAGTCATGTCAGTGGCTGGCATATGGAAATAAGAAAAGACCCAGCATGCACACCCACCAAAGATGTAGATTGTGCTAACAAAGTGGAGTATGATCAGCTTGCGTAACAGCTTGAGTTCTGTGTGCTCTACTAAAAAGTCTGATTAGTGATAATCATTATGATTGTGTGTAATAGTAATACAAATAAGTCTAATTCTAAATGAATTTAAAGAATAGCTTTGTAATATGCAGGAACAGTTTATAATGACAGCATATTTTCATGAACTTCTGATAGAATAACTTCTTTCTTCATTGTTGTCTGAATAACAATATCACTATCACTGTATCAGTATTTTTTTTTTAGCAGTGTAATAATTTTTGTTCAAAAAGGGATATCATGATAATATTGGAATAGCATTAGACCATCTTGGTTTTCTTTCCTGTTCTTTCGCTCGCTTGCTTTTTATGAGGATGGACCATGAACAGTGTAGATTATTTGTAGTCCTGATAGAGCTTGTTATTGTTTACAGGCCAGGTGTTTGTTTGTTTGTTTGTTTGTTTGTTTTTTATAGAGCCATTGACTTAAGACCTCACATCTTGAGTTTATTTACAAACTGCAAAGAGAAAACCTTGGCTCATTTGCTGCTCATTTATGCTAAGTTATATCATTCTAGAGGTGTCAGTGTTTCATAGGTATTGTTTCCCTTCACATTTCTAGATCTTACTAGTGCATACGACTACACAGGCACAAGTAGTATGCCAGAACTACTTGCAGATTTGGGTGGAGTGCATACAGTGTTTTCTGAGTGCGATGAATCCTTGAACAAACTCCATAAGTACTCCAAATTCCAGTTGTTTGTATGACACAAAGGAAAGTACCAGGAAATGAGAACACACATTCCTTGCTGTCTACACCAATGACATAGCTGTATGACTGTGTATGATATAGTATAGAATGTGTGTGTGTTTTGAGTGAGTGAGAAAGAGTGTGTGTGTGTGTGTGTGTGTGTGTGTGTGTGTGTGTGTGTGTGTGTGTGTGTGTGTGTGTGTGTGTGTGTGTGTGGTGTGTGTGTGACAGACAGTTTTAGCCTGCAGATGCGAGTTTGTCTGCATCACTCTGTGAATCGAGATTGCATGTTCATCCTTTTTTTCTGTGTTATTTATTTGTATTGTTAGTTTGTTAAAAGCTTTGCATTTTCAAAAATTGTTTTGCTAGAATATATATCCCCCCCCCCCCTCTCTCTCTCTCTCTCTCTGTGTTTCTGCTTATAGTTATACTAGTTATAGTTTACATAATTTCTCATTTTCTGTATTGTCTTTATCAGTTCCTTATAAAACAAAAGTCTTCTTGTTTTTCAGATGTTCTCAGCGGATACAATGGCACTATATTTGCGTATGGACAGACATCCAGTGGAAAGACGCACACCATGGAGGTAAATGTCAATATGCAACCTTCTCTTCTTCAGTAATGTTGATTGTCAGCGGAATGTGTTTTGTTATGTGAAGTTAAACTAATGTAAGTTTATTCTCAGTTTTGTGATAAGTTAAAACCTAACATGTAAGTTTTATTTCAGTCAGTTTTGTGATAAAAGTTTAAAACCTAACATGTAAGTTTTATTTCAGTCAGTTTTCATGTTTTGCATGGTACTCTGGCCACTAGTCAAACTAGTAATATTTATTAGTAGTTGTGAACTCTGCTGCATAAAGATACTTTTGCTCAGCATGGAATGTTTTTCAACAGAGAACACATTGTCTGCATACACCTGTCATATATGGACAATCATTTTATGATTTAGCTGAAATGTTCTCATTATATTCCTTGTCATAAAGAGACCATTTGAAGTTGTTTGGAACCTTTTGAAATAAAGTGTTAATGTGGTTTTTAATATGATACAGCTTAACAATATGAGGTCTGTCCATTTTCATTATCCTAAGGTTTGAAGGTCATCCAACTCACTGAACGGGTGTCATGGGCTCTTTTGGCATAAACAGTATCCCCTATCTGCAAATTGTGCCAAACAATTTCCTCATTTTTGTAAGCTCTTGGTTGCTCCTGTGTTTTCTGCCATCTCTTCCTTTCTGTTTTCTGCCTTGTTGATTCATTTACCTTTATGTTTTCCATAAAGACTTGAATAATTTCTGTCCATGAGAATCGAATAATTGGATACACAGATATTAATAATTGCATTTTTAGCTTGAGAAATTGCGAACTGTGTGGTGGCAATTTTAGGTGCTATAGTCAGGTTTTATGTTTTTTGTTTTTGTTTTTGTTTGTTTTTTTGGTGTGGTTTTTGTTGTTGTTTTTATCTCCCATCAGATAAATTTGGCAAAGTGGCCATGCCAAGGGCATATGCTGTAATTATTTGCATGATATAATTATAATGATATGTGTGATTTTCTTTTTTAGGTTTTCTTTTTCCCAGGATCATCAGTGTGTTTAGACATGTGTGCTTTGTTTAAGATGGTTATAAAATAACTCTGAGCGGTCTGCTGAGCTTCAGTTTAACTCATTCAAGTCCTGTTTGATACGGGTTTCTGATACTGTAATTTTTGCTTGAGAGTGTGATGGACACACAATTATGTCCTGCAATTTTTTTTTGTATTTGTTTTTTTTTTTTTTTGTATGTGTATTAAAAACAGCTGAAGAACCTGTTCCTGGGACCCTCAGACACTTTTGTAGCAGTTCTTTCCCTTTACACTGTTAATCTCATATTTTATAGCATTTTTATATGCATTGGCACTGACCCACTGTGTTCGAGCTCCCAGAATTGTGATTTCAGCATGGGGACTCTCAGTCACAAACAAAAACGTTTTACAGTGCAGAGTGGATTTGTGGCTGTTTTGTGTTCTCCTACAACCAGTATACACCAGTTGTGGCTCAGCAGAAACACTGACTGAGTGTACTGAAGGAAGGATGCAGTATGTGGGAAATTACTGTATGCCATGTACTGCGTCTGTATCGATTTAACTAATATTATTAATAGTAACAGTGAGTTCATAATAACGATAACAAAGAGTTCATTGACAAATGGGAAAGAAAACTGCAGTTTTGGGTAACAAGTGACTTAATAGTCCTAAACAAATTCCATGTGTGATAATGCTTGTAACAGTTCATTGTTCATTTGTTTTTGCATACATAGTTCTCACTTACACCTTATTCCTGGTTTAGATTTCTCTGAACTGAAACTCCCCTAAATGGACTTTATAGTCCTAAACAAGTTCCATGTGTGATAACTCTTGTAATAATTCATTATTCATTTGTTTTTGCATACATACTTTCTCACTTACACCTTATTCCTAGTTAAGATTTCTCTGAACTGAAACTCCCCTAAATTTTGAAGGCTTTTTATTTTTACATTTTAACAGCATAATTGATGTGCATGAATTGTTGTAGATGACCAATTGAAAAAGTGAAATTTGGCACGTAAGAATGTGTGAGTACAAAAGTGTGGATTGTAATCTGTATTATTTACTGTCAGTCTGAGTGCCGAAGTGTGAAAGGTCATGTCATTGTCACTAAATAATATAATATGTTACATAGCAATCAAATCACAACATAGAATCATGGGCTTTTATCACATACATTATTAGCAAAGGTGAAAGCAGATACCTTCCCAGTTTGATCCACCTGCAGTCTTATATAGTACAGGTCTCTCTAGGAGTCCTACTATTGTCACATCATTATGATAACTGATATATCAATTGTCACACTGTTAATCAAAACATTTTATTGGACCATTGTTTGGAGAACAGCCTTCAATTTTGTTAAACTCAGTGGGTCATGAAGTGGCTATTGTCAGAAAGTCAAATGTAATCACATGTTACTTCATTTTAATGTTCAGTCTTTTTTTTTGTAAATTTAAGGGATACCAGTATTATAAATTAGTACTCCCGCTTTGGCATGTCTTCCGCACACTCATTTCAAAATATCTGAACACATGTTTACTGTAGTATATATGTGACAGGACCACACTCTTACAGATTTATTTGAGTCAGTCCTGTTGGGTTCATTCCCCGTTTCTTTATTGTAAATCTCAGAATTCACGAGAGGCGTAAATGTGACAGAAAATAAACCCTGAAACACACCAAGAAACATTACTCAATAACTACACCATAACTTATGTGCTTCAGTATTTACAAATGACAATAAAGTCCATTTTCAAATTGACTCAAAAGTAAGTTTTAGAGTCACTGTAAACAATAAACTAACAAGCTAAATCAAAATGTAATAATGATTTAAAAAATGATAATGCCTAATAAGCAAGAAAGAAGTATCTGAACTAGACTTGATCTAAATCTAGACTAAAGAAATAATCCAAAATAGGCTTACCCTATTTGTGGAATAAGGGTTATACACATAAAATGAGATGTTTTATCGTCAGTCACATCAGCTACAAGTGATCTCTCTAGAGACGTTTGCATCCTACACCAAGAAAAGGAATAGGCTTAACCAAAACAAAAACAAAAACTGGGCCGCACACACTGAACAGTTCTCCCTCATGTGCACACACTGAACAGTTCTCTCTCACGTGCTAGTGTGTGTGTGTGTGTGCGCATGTGTATATGTGTGTGTACGTGTGTGTGTGTGCGCACGTGCGTGTGCGTCTCTCTCTCTCAAGCATCACCGGGTCACATATACTTCAGTTTGAATAAACGATAATTTACTGTGAATAGTATTAGTATAACAATATACTTTAATGCATGTATATATATGTCAGTGCACTGCTTCAGTTTTATCACTACTTTCACTACAAGTTTTACACAGGCACGCACATGGGAATATCCATAAAAATTAAAATATAATTGTTAAATTAATTTGAGTTAGGAATGAGTCAAATATATGCTGTGTTGATCATGATGTACTGGATTTAGGTTGTTGTCATGAGACAAAATGTGTCATTTACTATAAAATTAATGTAGGGATATTTTCCAGCATGTCCAAAGTTTACTGTTATTCTTTCAGGCCGTCTATGGTCTTTCTCGTCTCTCTTCACGGTCTTGATTTGAGTGGAACTCCTCAGTTCAGGCCCACAAAGAGTCACAGTCTGTGCTAGGCATCATCATTTAGTGCAGATGTTTTATGGCAGTATACCTTGTTTTCTCTGAGTGTTCAACTTAGTACTACTACTATAGTAGGCAACAAAAGTGTGTCCTTGAATTGGTGATTCCTTAACATTATAATGATATGACTCAGATAAAATGTGGATGAATTCATAGTACTTTAGATAAAATGTGGATGAATTCTTAGTACTTTTAAAATTACCTGTTTTTCATCAGATGCACAGGTAGTGCTGATGTTAAAGTTCATAGTAGTTTTACAACTGCCTTTTTTTTTTTATCAGGTGTACTGGTGTTGCTGATGCTAAAGTTCATAGTACTTTTTTTTATAAACACCAGTTTTTCAACACATGTGCAGGTGGTGCTGATGCTAAAGATGCTAAATATTGTCATTCTGAACACTTCGTTTTTTCTTGGAAGTATGTGTTACATTGTTTTGCCTACACTCTACGGGCAGAACATTGCTGCACAGTCTGCATACTGTTTTTGATTGGTATGCATGCTGGTGGTTTTCATGTTTCCATGGGCCAGCCACTGACATGACTGACAGTATATTGAAACATGCATATTTAATATTCTGCATATATGTACTTGAAAGGGATTTTTAGGTGCTGACAGTTCTGCACCCGTGGTGACCTGGGAGATCAGAAAAAATCTCTCCCTTTACCCACCAGATAGAAGTGTTGAACCCAGGACCTTTCTAATAGAAGTTCAGTGTTAGCTCACTTGACTACTATGCCCATTGTGAACACTTCATCCAGTATTCCCCCAGTCCAAATTATGAAGTGTTAGCTCACTTGACTACTATGCCCATTGTGAACACTTCATCCAGTATTCCCCCAGTCCAAATTATGATAGTTTCATTTGACACTTATGGTGTTGTTTCTTTCACAGGGTGTGCTGGGTGATGATGCTATGCAAGGTATCATTCCCCGAATTGTGCAGGACATCTTCAACTACATCTATGGCATGGATGAAAACCTGGAATTCCACATCAAGGTACTGTACATTGCCCACTTGCATATTTACCTGCTTTACCTTTCCCATCTCATTTATTCTTCTTTTTCATCTCTGATGTGTATACTTGTGCGTAGTTTGACAGTCTGAGTGGGCGTGCATGTGCTTTGCATGTGTGGGGCGAAATAAGTGACATTTTAAGGAAGGTTGCAGAGTAGGTTCTGATCTGTACATTGTTGTTTTTTTTTTAATCTTTTTTTCATATTAAGTCTAATTATAAAGTTTGTGTAATATTTGCATGTGATGTAAAATGCAATAGTTGCAGTGACTGTTTTATGTGGCTATTGAAGATAAGAGTGAATGGAATGCAGATCTTGTCAAAAGCAATCGTGTTATAACTACTGTTTTGTCCATATCCAGGTTTCCTACTTTGAAATCTATATGGACAAGATCAGAGATCTTCTGGATGGTGAGTAAAATTTTCTTTCAAAGGTGATTGTTAATGATTAATTGATGTCAGCATATGGCAGCTTCATTAAGACAAGCAGTGCTTACTCTGTAATCTGTGTATTGTGACAGATGGCCAACAGCAAACAAAAATGGCAAATGAAATTAATTTAGCTTATCACCACTAAGACTATGTCAGGGCTGAAAACATACTAAACAGAAAGCTGGATTACTGAGACAGAAGCTAAACAAACAAACAGAAAAACAAATAATTAAGCACACAAAAGATAATGTAAATATTGTAATCAAATGAAATGTATACACCTTCACTAATAGATATTAAGAACATGGCCATAATGTATGTTGGATAGCACAAAACTGTTAGTTTTTTTTAAAAGGATTTTGTTGTTTTAATGTTTTTGTTTTATTGTTTTTGTTGGATGATGAATTGCGGAAGAAGGTAAAATACAATAGCTGTGAAATTTCAAAGATAAATGACTTTGCTCTGACTATTAAAGCATGGTTTGGATAGTGACAATGACTCAAGTGTTGATATGATAT
This sequence comes from Monoplex corrugatus, assembly GCA_030674185.1. Lineage (NCBI taxonomy): Eukaryota > Metazoa > Mollusca > Gastropoda > Littorinimorpha > Ranellidae > Monoplex > Monoplex corrugatus. Next base: position 17,634,909 of record CM060307.1, read on the forward strand.
ACAAGAAGTTGAAGTGTATGATTATATGTGACTGTATCATTGGGTGATTTTTTAAAATTGTTGTTTTCAGTTACAAAGACCAACTTGTCAGTACACGAAGACAAAAACCGAGTTCCATATGTCAAAGTAAGTGTTTTGTTTTTGGGTGGGTTTTTGTTTGTTTGATTGATGAAGGTGTTCTGGTTTCCTTGGTACCATTTGTATTTCTGTAGCAAATTGTTTGAGAGTACTGAGTGTGTCACAGGGTGATGGTATGTGTATCTGATAATTTTTTTCGAATTCTTATTTTGACAGGGTTCAAGTTTAGATATCTGGATATCTAGTTGCCTTTAGAAATTGCAGAAGATATCCTAATTTGAGCAGCCATCATATAAAACTTCATGGTTACCTGTCTTGTGTTTGTAAGAGACAGATTATAAGAATATAAAACAATTTATGGCTTAAAAGCATGTACTGGTGATTTATCTTTTGACTTAAAAAGGCACAAAAAAGCATGTATTGATGATTGTTTATGACTTAAAAAGGCAAACCAGGAACTGAATGAAAGCCTCAGTTGTTCAGAAAGAGTTCTGAGATGTGATGGTTTTGTCAGTG
>CM060307.1:17640502-17670502 GCA_030674185.1 Monoplex corrugatus
ATAAATGCATCTGGGATCGATTTTCTGTTTTGTTACAAAAAGAAAGATTGTTTTCTACATATTGCTGGAAAATATGGTGGCATTTGATTATATTCACCGTGGGTAACAAGAGAAAAAAGAAATCATGGATTTATCTTAGTAGTAATTATTTTGTCCTCCTTGTTGCTTAAAGCAAGACAGTAATTTTAAATCTTTTCAATTGTTTAGAACTTTTAGCAGGTTGCACAGTCGGCCATTGTCAGTAATACTGAGCAAACCTGAATTGGTTGATAACAAAAAGTAAAGCTGTCCCAGTCATGTTACTGTCATTTGAAAAAATGTCACTACTGTATCGTTGCTGATTTTGTAGATGTTAGATTATCAGCACTATATGAGATGAAAAACAACAACAGAGTTTTGTTGTGTCCTGGTAATAGGGTCCAGTTCACTTACCACTGTCTGTTAGTATTCATAAGTTGATCAGTATTAATGTTTCATTAGGCCTCAGGGTTTTCAGTGATATGAGTTCCAAGCATTAAAGGTCAGTATGACACAAAATGTTCCAAGCACCTGTGGCCAGTTTCGATACCAGTGTCAGTTTGATAACTGGCCAGATCTGATCACTTTGAAATCACTAAAAAAGGTTCAGCATCAGATTGGTTTTCTTACTAGAGGGCTGACAAATTCCATGGTTATGTTACCAGGTAACACAGTGCCAACAGAAGAACAGGTGGATGTTAAGACAGCTGCTTTGGAAGGAGAACAGGTGAAGGAGGGCACACCCCCTGGTCCTGGAGGTCTGCACATGACCACCAGCTTTGTGGGTCTGGCTGGCGGTGGCACCTCTGCCATCTCAGAGGCAGAGAGGCAGCAGCTGGAGGCTGAGAAGATGGCATTATATCAGCAGCTAGATGATAAGGTGGGTTAAGATCTGTTACCTTTTTGTGTTGTACTGTTTGTGTAAGAGAGAGAGGCTTCCACATCTCCAAAGCTGAGAGGCAGCTTCTGGAGCCAGAGAAAACAGCCTTGTACCAGGAGCTGAATGTTAGCTTTATCTCTACAAGTGTCAAGATTGCCAGATGATGGCTTATCTCTACAAGTGTCAGGATTGCCAGATGATGGCTTATCTCTACAAGTGTCGGGATTTCCAGATGATGGCTTGGCAACAGTTGTGCATTATCATTGGGATATCGTGACATGGGGTTTGATAATGTAAGCAGCTAAGCTTATTCCCACAATCCGAGGCTAATGTCCTGAAACAAATTCATGATTCACCTGTTACTCACAGTTGGCCATGGTAGAGCTGAACTCGGGCTTGTCATTATGTTACAAGAAGGGTGGTGATGCTGGAGAGTTAGTGTCAAAAAGAAGGAAAGGGAAAGCAGCAGACGAATGAGATGAAACAGAAAGAGACCAAAAACACATAGCCACAACAAAAAATGTAATTTGCGGTGTTCCCCTATGTTGCAAGTTTTGTTCAGGGATAGAGATCTGCTATTCTGAATTATATCCTGCCTAGATGTCTGCTGGCCATGAGTGTGATTTGTCATGTACACATTCTTTGAGGATACTGTTTAGAAGTTTTTTCCTTCTTCATTTGGACTCACCTTGGACACGTTGCCGTCCTTCAGTTTCTTTGGAGTGTGCACAAGTTGGATTGTGACTTTGATCAAAGTGTAACTTCATGAACTGATACACTGAATGTGTATGCATGTCTGACATTTTTTACCAAAAATCTTCACTTATTTTAGATGTACCATTACTCAGCAACAATAAAGATAGGACACTTAAAATTTCAGCATGTCGTGATTCATCATATAGACACATGACCTGCCAAATTTCAAGGCGCACTTTTTATTGCATGAGAATTGTTCTCCTGACATATACAAATGGTGTGTTTCCAGACACTCAGACGGTATAAAACCTTATGTACTGAATGAGGTAAGGTAGGTGATGAAGTGGCAGTTTCCTTCCTCTGTTGTGCATTGTATGTGTGTATGTGTGTGTGTGTGTATGACAAAGAGATGAAAATGATGTGATCATGTCATGATAATAGCATAGGTTGAGGAACAGAAAGGGCTAATGATCTGATGAAACAGATGGACATAAAAACAGTGTGTTGGATGGCCTGTTTTTGACAGGATGAGGAGATCAACAACCAGTCACAGCTGATTGAGAAGCTGAAAGAACAGATGTTGGAGCAGGAAGAACTTATCCTTCAGTCACGACGTGATTACGAGAATGTCCAGTCTGACATGGGACGCATCCAGCAGGTGATTGTCTTCTGATTTTTCTTTTATTGACAAATACAGCAACTGCGGTAACCGACTACAGTCCGTATTTTACTGATTCAAAACACTGAATACCGACTGTGATTTAACCTGTCCTTACCCAAAACCGAAAAAAAATTCATTGTACCGGTTGCTTCATTGACCTTTTTTCTCCCGGCCTAGTCCCATGTTCCGCATAGTGACATGAATCACTCAACCAGTTTCCGGATCAAAAGGCACTTGCTGCATGACAAAAACCATAGCCTGGGACTGCTGCGCTGTTATAGGAAGGGCAATTAAAATTGATAGAACAAGCCTACTGATTTTTTTTTGTCTGTACCGGTTGCATTTTTGACATGTTATAATTGCCGTAGCTAGTACCGGCTGGGAAAAAATCTAGCGCGATCGCTGCAAATACTACTGGATCTTCAGAAGATGGGTTGGCTTTCTAGAAGGTGGGATAGTTTACTAGCAGAAGTGTTGAGTTCTGAAGAGATTAAGCATAATCAAATATGGTTGCCAAATGGATGAGTGACTAAATTCATGACCAGGCTTGAACACATTGCCCCAGTCCACCCTGCTGTAAATGGGTGCTTTGCTTCTTTACAGACGGGGAAGGATTAAAAAAATGAGGGAGAGGAGGTGGGTATCATACTCATATTGCTTGCCTATAGAAAAGTGAAGGTCTGTTAACACTTTGTTCTCCAGCAAACTTTGCTCTCCAGCAAATGAAACAGTTCAGATTAAAGGGTGATACGCCTAGGCTGAATCTTTACCTTGTATTAATAGTAGCCCAGGCAGCTACTTAAGATTCATTTGGGGACTGTAGAAAACACTACAAGACAGGAGAGAGAGCTGTTTATTTCTCATCAAATGAAATTAGTTGGTGTCTGAGAGAGAGAGAGAGAGTGAGAGAGAGACATTGACACTGACATTGTTTAATTGTGATAGACATTAACCCATACGTATTATTTTAGCATGTATAGTGCATGCTGTCTTACACACATGCATTCATACATACATACACAGATTACATTCATGTGAGAGAGAGAGAGATGCAAAAACTTTGCCTGTATATTTTTTTAGAAGTTGTACCTTTCCTTCTGCAATTTCAGTCAAACAAAAAACAAAAGCTTTTTTCTGTCTGTTCCTCCCTCTGTCCCCTTCTCTTCCCTCTATCCCTATCTCACTCTTTTTTTTTCCCTATTCTGTTGTCTCACTTTTTTGTTTTTTAATTGTTTTTTTTATTTTTTTTATTGAGGGTATGTGTATGTGTACTAGGACAATGATTCATCTCTATTGCCTATCACATTTTTGTTTATTAATTATTTTTCTTGTTGTTTGTTTTTTTGACTGATGGAATGTACACATGTACTAGGACAACGAGTCAGCAAAGGAAGAGGTGAAAGAAGTTCTGCAGGCCCTGGAGGAGCTGGCCATGAACTATGACCAGAAGTCTCAGGAGGTGGACAACAAGAACCATGACCTGGAGACCCTCAGTGAAGAACTCAACCAGAAAAGTGTATGTAGCTCATCATGACTTTAGCTTTTCAACTAGTATAGAAACCAGTGTGTGTCTGTGTCTTTGGATTTACTGTGGTGTGTCTGTTGTCAAAATGTCACAAGATGATTTACTGTGTTGGAGTTCCTGGAACCCTTCAGGGAGGAACTCAGTCAGAAAACTGTGGATAGCTTTTTGAAGCTTATTGTTGTATTTTATAAGATTGTCAACACAGAATTGACTATGGGGATCCTTGGTTTGTATATGAACTAGAAGAAGCTTGGGGTATGGGGATAGTCGGTTTCTATACATATACATATATATGTATGTATATATATATATATATATATATATATATATATATATATATATATATATATATATATATATATGCATATGCCATTAGTTTTTGTTATGAACTAGAGCTGTACAAGTCTTGCAGACTCATGGTGAATATTCCATCATTTCCCTCTCTCACAGTCGTTGAGGAACTCAACCAGAAGCTGTATGTCATTTGTCACAATAGGTGTTATGATAATAGCACAATTAGATTTTATTTTGTTCTTTTTTTAAGCTGTAGACCATATTGTGATAAGTGTAATGATAGTAAATAGATTGATATGCTAACTACAGATTATGGAGTCATAATGATGAATCCAGCTAGACCAATGTATGTCTCCTGTCATAGAGAAGCCAGACAGAAAAGGACACTACCTCTTTGATTTTTTTAATTTTGTCTGGGGCTGCTGTTTTTGAATGTCACCAGATTGTATCCAGAGCTGTTGATCTGGGATATCCAGAGACAGGCTAATCATACAGTGGTGTTGGTTCTCAGATATCTCCTTTATAAAATAACCCAGCCAGGTATCTCTTTGGTATTGATACTTTTAAGTAGGGATTACTGTATTTTGTCATTGTGTCAGGTTGTTACAAACTGTTACTTGTTGACAATTAGAGCTTTGCTAATGATACAGTGGTGTTGGTCCTCAGAGCAAGCTGAACAGCCTGCAGTCAGAGCTGGAGACACTGAAAGACACCTCCTTGCACCAGAAGAAGCGTGTCACTGACATGATGGTCAGCCTCTTGCGTGACTTATCTGACATCGGCACAGCCATCGGGGGAAGTGCTGCTGAAAACAAGGTGCGGCTGTTTTTTTCTTCACCTTGTTGTTTGTGTGTGTTTGTGCTATGTATGCATGACTCAGACGTTTTATTCTTGAAAAAAAGAGTATGTTTGCATTACAAGTGATTGTTAATGATTTGTGTCTTTTGGTAAACAAAGTTGTTTTGACTGTGAACTGTCACTGTTTGCATTATGAGAGATTATGTATGATTTGTATCTTTTGTTAAACAGAGTTGTTTTGGCTGTGAACTGTCAGAGTGGCTTTCTGAGAATGTTTGCTTACACATGCGAATGCACTCACTCAAACACCCCTCATTCTCTCTCTCTCTCTCTCTCTCTCTCTCTCTCTCTCTCTCTCTCTCTCTCTCTCTCTCTCTCTCTCTCTCTCTCTCTCTCTCTCTCTCTCATGCATGCATGCTTACATACATGCTGACACATTGTATATGTTGTAAACAAGAGTGGATTTTGCAGCCTAACCCTGGTGCCGGTGAGAAACTGGAGGAAGAGTTCACAGTGGCTCGCCTGTACATCAGCAAGATGAAATCAGAGGTCAAGACACTGTCATGTCGTGCCGCCAGCTTGGAAACTCAACACATGGAGAACACCAAGAAACTTGGCGACACTGAGACGGAACTGTCCGACAACAAACTGAAAATCCAACAGGTAAGGGGAAGAGAATGATGCTGATGAGTTTCTTGCCCTTGAGCACAATGTATGTTTATTGATGTATTAATTACCACATGTAATGCCATTGGCATGTAGGGCAGCAACACAGATTCTCCGCTCCTGTCTGTTCTGGGCCAGCCTCACATGTGTCACCAGCTGTTCTGGATCTTCTCACATCTTCCTTTTGATGTCCAGTGAAAGGCAGGCTGGGAGATATACTGCTCTCTTCAGATAACGTGTTCAATCTCCCTTCATCTTTAAATGATGATAGTGTCCTTATGTTGATTGTTCTTGCTGTAAACTGTTTCTTATCCATAATACAAATGCATGTTTGTTGCTTCTGCATGGATTGTTGGCAGTATGTCAGCTTGTACAGTGTGGTTTTCAGGACCACCTGTTTTTTTTTGTTTTTTTTTTTTGTTGTTTTTTTAAATTTCAGGATAAATCATGAAGTTGTTGGTCATATTGTATCAAATTGCTTTTTTTAAATTTAATATTTAGAAAAGATACCTTTTGTAATTGAATGTTTAGGAAACAATCTTTTTTCTAAAAAGAAATTAATTCAGTTTCATCAGATGGACTCGAGTTAAATCAAAGCAGTATGTGCATGAATAATCTAGAGGTAATGGGTGTTAAAATTGGTGATTTTTTTTTAATGTGTATTAACTGGTTGGATATTGTGTGTGTGATCAGTATGAGGCCAAGATGTCAACACTGTCTGAAACCATCAAGACGGTAGAACAGAAAAAGAGACAGCTGGAGGAAAACATTGACTCTCTGAATGAGGAGTGTGCACAGCTCAAGGCACAGCGTAAGTAGCAGAACTAAATGTCCCTCTAACCCTATCCCACTTGCAGATAGTTCATAAAAGTACAACCTTAAATTGAGCTTACAGTCTTTGTTACTGCGTCCCATACATATGAGTGATTTGTGTAAGGAGTTGCAAGTTTTATTTTCAAAGCATTCAGAACATAAGAAACTTAATTTGATTTATCTACTGTTTATGTTTTGAAACAAGGAGAGATACATATTCAGAAATGTGAAAAGCAAAGAGTAATATTTCTTGTGTCACTTTTGAGTTACAAAGTGTTCAGTAAAAGAGATTTGTTTTTCATCTTGCATGCATCAATGACTATGTATTGCAAAATGTTAAGATATTGGATTAGTTCTGCTTGTCTTTCCCCAGTTAATTTGATGGGCTTTATTATTAAGGTGTTTTTTTTCTTTATTACAGAATCGATGGCGACGGCTGTGAGTGAGAAAGAAAAGGAGACATCGACCAAGCTGCAGGCAGAGATCGAAATGAAAGAGGCTCTGGAGAAGCAGATGATGGCACACAGAGAGCAGCACCAGAAGCAGCTGTCCACCCTGCGTGAGGAGATTGCTGACAAACAGGCCCTCATTGACGGCCTTAAAGAGTTAGTCAGCAGCGATCAGCTGCTTTCATTATTCTTTTTGTCCTCACTCTTCATACAAAGGAAGCCAAGATTGATTTCGTCATTTTCACACCATGTATGGATGGGATAGTGTAGTGTTTAGAGGACACTCCGGAAAGCTAGACATGTAAAGTTGGCATGTTGGGAGGTCCCATGCCAGCGTGCAGGATCAAGAGACCTCTTCACTATTATAGTGCCCATAGCAGTTGAAATAATGATATGTATCAGGGGGAGGGAGGTTAACATTTTGTTGTCAAGATGGAACCCTGATCATTGCCCCATGGCGATATTGAACAGTTTTCCAAACAGGCCTAATTAATGATGATTGCCCATGGTGATATTGAACAGTTTTCCAATCAGGCCTATCTAATTGATGATGATTGCCCCATGGTGATATTGAACAGTTTTCCAAATCAGCTATCTAATGATGATGATTGCCCATGGTGATATGAACAGTTTTCCAAATCGGCCTATCATTGATGATGATTGCCCCATGGTGATATTGAACAGTTTTCCAAATCGGGCCTATCAATTGATGATGATTGCCCATGTGTATTGAACAGTTTCCAAATCAGCCTAACTAATTGTTGCCGTTTAAGTCCATGAAACAGTAGGTTTAGTTAATGCAATTTTAACAACAACAGCAAAAAACAAAAACTGAAATACAGAAACTCACTGTTATGCCTGAGCCACCATGGTTGCTTTATTGGATGGATGGGCAGATGTATTCTCAGGCTTGAGTATACTGTCCCAATCTATGCAGTGGTAAATACCTGTTTCTTTTCAGGGACATTAGATCAGAGAGTGAGAGTAGATGAGCATTGCCTGAGAAAAGTTAAAGGGGTGCTGGGAGCTGAGACCATGATGCTGTACTCATTATACATGCAAATTTCATGCCTGTACATCAAGTATTTAAAGATGGTCATGACTATTCAGAAGAGAATTTGTAACCAGCTGTGAAAATAAAACAGATTTTTTTAAAAGCTAAATGAACTTATGAGCATATACACACGCGTACATGCCTGTGCCCAAAATCTCTCCTTATTTCTTACAGGCTTACTTCCGCTTTCTTTCTGTTTCTCATTTTTACACACATGCATGCATGCTCACACACACACACACACACACACGCTCACACACACACACACACACACACACACACACACACACACACACACACACACACACACACACACACACTCACACACACACGCTCACACACACACGCTCACACACGCACCACACACACACACACACACACTCTCTCTCTCTCTCTCTCTCTCTCTCTCTCTCTCTCTCTCTCTCTCTCTCTCTCTCTCTCTCTCTCTCTCTCTTCTTCTTTATCATCTGTGTTTCCTCTCATGTCTGACATGTCCTACTTCATCCACAGAACCAACCAGAAGTTGTCACTGGCCATGGAGAAGGTGCAAGGTGACTACGAGAAGCTGAAGGCAGAAGATGTGGAGAAGAGTGCCAAGCTGTCAGAGCTGTCGGTGCAGCTGTCACGCCGGGAGCAGGCCAAACAGGACCTCAAGGGGCTAGAGGAGACTGTGGCCAAGGAGCTGCAGACTCTCCACAACCTGCGCAAGCTTTTTGTGCAGGACCTCCAGAACAGGGTCAAAAAGGTAACCTGCTGTTTGGTTTGTGCTTGTCAGATTGTTTTTAAGAGAGTAAAGAATTAGTCTGCATCTATATGCAGCCTGTGCAAAGTTGGTGTCATTCTTCCACTTAGAAGGCCAAGGAAAGGAATATATGTAATGTAAGAGGACTTGTTGATTCAGTCAAGTCTTTGTCTTTTTGCATCTTTGTGAAGAAAATTGCTGTATTTGTGTGTATTTATGTTTCTTTTCCAGTCATCACTTTGTCCTGTTGAAAAACATTTAATCACTATGTTTGATGATAGAACTATAATGTATGTACTTGCTTTGTGTAAAGTGACTTAAAATTTATGTTTTATATTTTCTTGATGCTATAATCATGGGTGCGTAATCCTTGATGTTGATTTGGTGTGTATGTTGCTTTTACAGTCCGCCAACAAGACAGAAGAGGAAGAGGAGGAATCTGGTGGCACTGTTGCCCAGAAACAAAAGATCTCATTCCTGGAGAACAACCTGGAGCAACTCACAAAAGTCCACAAACAGGTCAGTTGTGTCACATGAAGTCTTGAAAGCACCTTTCACGTGGACTGTGTGTATCTGACTGCATATCTGTAGAACACAAATTAATGAATATGAGATACAGGATTTATTTTCATGTAATATGCAGATACATTTATACATATGCAGATACATTTATACATGGAAATAGTGTGTGATTAGTAAAAAGAAATGTGAAAACAATGTGAATTAACCCTTTTTGGTGCCTCAAGGCAGTTATGAAAGATTACAGCTACAAGCAAGTTCAGTTGACAGGCTGTCTGACAACTGGTGTCAACATGAATAATGTCTTTTTCCAGTACTCTTTTTTTGTGTTGTATTAATGCAATATCAGCAACATAAGAAGTGTACAACCAAAGACTATCCAGTGTTCTGCTGCATAAGCCAGGTGGAGAAGCAGCGGTGAAAGGTTAATGACACAATTGTCTCATTCAGATAGGATTCTGGATATGAATCAAAGTAAAGAAAGCTATTGGAAATGTGTGTATGTGTGTGTATATGTATGTATGTGCAAGTGTATGAGAGAAAGAGGAGAGAGTGATGCAACAGGAATGAACTTATTCCTACTAAATGCTGCTTCAAGACTCAGATGGATTTTTTTGGGGGGTGAGGGTGTAAAAATGCTGTGATAATCAATTCTCCCTCATGTTAGTAGAGGCTTGAACCATAGATCGGATCTGTTTCACCAACTCTCACCAGAATGTATAAGAAATGTTGTTTGTCACAGCTGGTGCGTGACAATGCAGACCTGCGGTGTGAGCTGCCCAAGTTGGAGAAACGTCTGAGGGCCACCATGGACCGCGTCAAATCCCTGGAGACCGCCCTGAAAGAGGCCAAGGAGGGAGCCATGCGAGACAGGAAACGGTCAGTGGATTAAGGCTTTTGGCTGCTCATTTTTGCGTCAGAATCTCTGTCAGTCTGTGTGTCTCTGTGTGTGTGTATGTCTGCCTGCCTGCCGGTCTGGAGAATTTTGTGAACTAACAGAATTTAAGTAACTCACAGTATGGCATAGATGTAGACTTCCATTACCTTTGCTGGATTTGTATCATCTGTTAAAGACTGTACACGAAAATGTAACACAGAGATTGGAGATACCACATGGCAGACAACCCTTCCCCAGAAAACACTCTACACAGTGGAGACAGGTACTAAATTCTGTTATGATATTTTGATATTAAAAGATGGTAACTCCAAATGTAGTTCAAACAGAATGAAAATTTTAATTGTACAGAAAATTGTTTTTTGCAAAAAGCACAAAACTATGGACATGAACCTTGAATTGTTGCAAACCCAGATTGCACACAGAATCCTTAAAACAAATGCTATTTTGAAAGAAATGAAAATTGTCAACAGTATTCTGTGCCATTTCTGCAGAGAACATAAAGATAGAATTGAACATCTGTTATGTCACCATATAAAACAGTTTTGGCAAAATTTTGAAAGTCTGTTGAATAAAAGGTGTCCTCTGTTATGTAACATGAAACTCAGTGAAAATATGGTTTTACTCGTTGACATTGGATTCAGGACTGACACAGTTCTCAATTTCATAATATTGTTTGCTGAAGTTTATGTTTATAAATGTAAGTTAGATATATATTACCAAACATTTTTTGCTAGAATGTATGTTAATGTAAGTTAGATAATATCTAACCTAACATTTCTGCTTTCAAAAGGAAGGTGAAATTCGGATAAGAATTTGAAGAATACAGTGCAAAAATCAAGGGTAACTATATCAGATTTCAGGCAGATGGATTATTTTATTCTTCAGTTATTGGTTCCTCTGTTTCCATTGCAAATTAATTAGCCATGAGCATGTATTGCATATAAAGTTGAATTTGTTGGTGGCAATGATGATGTAAGATTACTGTTTGTATTGTATGCCTCAGTCTGACAGCTTGGGCCTGTTAGGTTGTTGACTTTGGATCTGTTGCAGCTCACTGGTTGCTCTCTGTTATGCCCCTCATATTTCATTTCATACGTCTTTCTTCCTTGCTTTTCAGATTTTTGTTCTTCCCTTGCATTAAAATGTGTTTGATGTTTGTTGTAAATGACATTGTGCTGACTGTTCTTTCCTTTTGTGTGGTCAGGTACCAGATGGAGGTGGATCGCATCAAGGAAGCTGTCAGACAGCGGAACCTGGCTCGTAGAGGTCATGCTGCACAGATTGGTCAGTACTCTTCATCAGTCTGTTCTCTTGTGGTTTCATTTCAGTTTGGTTTTAGATGATATTGAAAATGAGGTATGGTTGCCATAGAGGTAGAGCTGCCATCTTCCAGTCTGACTCTGTGTGTGTGTGTGTGTGTGAAACGCTTATAAGGAAAACTGTGTGGATAGATGGTGTGTGTCTTGTCCATCCAGCTGTGAATTAGTTCCTGACCTTGTGAAGAGTTGAGGAAGGTAAAGCAGCAAGGGAGAGGAGATGAGCACATCCTCATCATGCTGGTCCTAAAAAAAAGTTGTTTTGCGCCCCCTTTTTTTTTCCTTTCCTGTATTAGAAACAGTGTTGTCTAAAGTGTTTGTATACTCGGTGCTCAGTTGGTTTGGCTTACTTTTTGCAGGTATAAAGTTTCTGGCAGTGTGTAATCTGTATGGTTGGTTATGAATGGCGATCACAGTCAGCTTTTTGATCATTAGTTCTGCATTTTTGTTGAACTCTGTTTACCTGTTAGAGTGGATTTGCCTACAGTTTTTTGTTTGGGACAACCTTTTTGTTGCTGTTATGTGGGCTTAAGATTGCACATAGAACCTAGGTTTATTTTCTCATTCAGAAGACTAGCACAAGATTATCACTCATGGTCTTGTGGATGGGAAAGAAAAGTCCCTGTCCAGCTAGGAATTTAACCTAGGACCTCTTGCATCCAAGATGGGAGCTCACAAAGTCTCCACTCCACTGTTTCACATTCAGATTTGGGTAGAAGATACTGAGAATGCAGTATTCCTACTTGTGAGTGAGTGAAGGAGTGGGTGGAAGTATGTGTGCAAAAAGTGGCAGCAAGTATGTGTGACAGGGTTGTATGCTATATGTATGCTGTATGTTTCTGTTCATTGTACATTCTGGTGTCATCCAGGTCAAAGAGTTAGAGACATCTGCGGTGTTAGTTCAGAACACCCGCAGTGATACATCCATGAAGTGGATGAGACATGACTATGTTGTCCCAGTCTTCCTATTGAGTTTATAGCATGCTCTGAGGAGGAGCCATTTGGGAAAAGAAATAACACACAGTGAGCTAATGTGGACTGATCAGATTTGAACCTCAAGCTTCTCAGTCATCAGTTCATTTAACTAACTACTTCAGTGTTGTGAGTAGTTGATTGCTCACATTCGTCTGGACATTGGCCATTTTCAAGGTCACAGTGAGCACATGTGTGTTAACAGATTCCCCCTTTCCGATTGTTCTTTCTCAGAAGTCTGCATGTTTGGTCGAATAGGGAGACGAGTAAACATGGTAGATTGCTCACAAATATGTAGACTGTGTCTATTCTGTGTCTGTGGAGGAAAAGAGAGAGCTAGTTCAAGGAAAAAATTAGGTAGTCTTGATCTTTCTAAATGTGTGTATGTTTTAAGATGGAGAATGTGTGAATGTATATTCTCATGTACATCATTGATGTGATTTCAGCCAAGCCAATCAGGCCAGGGCAGCACCCAGGTAGTGGCACTACCCAAGGAACTGGTATCCGGGGTGGTGGTGGCATGGCAGCCAACGGACCGGCTCTTATCAAGCCTGAAAGCCAAGCTTAGGTAAGTCTCAGTACTTAATAAAGGCTGAAAAGTTAAATTTGTGATTGTCATCCATCTTGTACAAAGACTGAAAATGAAGCTTAAGTAAACTGTCATTATCAAGGCTGTTAAAGCTTAAGTAAACTTTAATTATCAAGGCTGTTATGTTTGACAGACCCCTGTTCAGTAATCCTGTTGTGTCTACAAACATAGTCTAGCACCTTACGGTTAGGGTTTCCCCCCTTTCTTTGTAGTTAAGTGTTCTGATAGAAATCGCTTGAAACATTCTACCAGGCATTTGCTTTTTGCAAGGAAGTGAATGGAAGTGAATGAATTGTGTGGACAAATCCCAAGCTGACCACGAAGACAAAGATGGCTGTATACAACGCCTGTGTCCTCAGCACCTTGCTGTATGGCAGCGAGGCTTGGACCACGCATGCTCATCAGGAGAAAAGGCTCAATACCTTCCACCTGAGAAGCCTACGGCGCATACTCGGCATTTCCTGGCAAGACAAGGTGACCAACACCGAAGTCCTGACCCGCGCTGGCCTCCCAACCATGCATACCATGCTGAGACAGCGTCGGCTGCACTGGTTGGGCCACGTTCACTGCATGGAACATGGTCGCATCCCAAAAGACATCCTTTATGGTCAGCTTGCCACAGGGCAGAGAAACATTGGCCGCCCACAGCTGAAATACAAAGACGTTTGCAAATGTGACATGAAGACGCTTGAGATCAACACTGAGTCCTGGGAGGACCTCACAGACGACCGCAACAGCTGGAGAACCACTCTCAAGAAACAGCTGCGGATTGGTGAGGACAAACTGTCAGCTGCTGCAGCAGAAAAGCGAGTTCGCAGAAAAGGGATGACAGCCAACAGACCAGCATCAGCATACACATGCGACCGCTGCGACAGAGACTGCCTATCTCACATTGGTCTCTACAGTCACAGGCATCGCTGCTTGGACCAAGCAGACAGCCCATCTAGACATTAGAACAGATGTACTTTGTCCATGGTCAGCCATGACCAAGGGAGGCCTACTACTACTGAATGTAAGCATGTCACCAGCTAGACTGTTAATTTTGTGATGACACTTGAACCGTGTCAGTGACCTTGTTTTAAACAGTTCATCAGACTTTCATAAAGCAATGCTGTTAAGATTCTTGTCACTTTGTCAGAGAGCTTTCAGTAAAATATGACAGTAAAGAAATGATAAAATGTCCTGTTTAAAAAAGATCCATGTTCAGAAACTATACAATTTTGTATGTGCACTTTTCACTCCTGGTTTATTTGGTGTTTTTTTGTGTTGCAGAATTGTAGGACAAGGAGAATAGTATGGTTTTACCTGCTGGAGCGTGACCATCCCAGCTTTCTGTCTTTCGCTGTAAACTTTTTATCTTCACTGGAGCTTTGATCAACAGGGATCTCGCCTGTTCTTACAGCATTCCGCTTTTATTGTGTCTGCTTCCGGGATCATTAGGCAGAGTTATGTCACTTGTGTCATTTTCTTTGCCTGGTTGATTGTTGGCTTCTTTTGGTGGATAGGGGTGAGTGTAATGATTCAGGATATCTCATCCAGAGCATTTCAACAGCTGAAACAGTTTCTGTGAATTTCCTTCCCCCTCTGCCATTGTATGAGAGGTGAGCATGACATATAGATTTTGCCAGGTTGTGAAGAAGGTGTGGGGGTGGGAGGGAAGAGGGGCATGTGTGTGCACCATTCTTGGTATCTGTCCTTTCTGTCGCTGCCAGGCTGTTATCAGGAGAGTTGTTAGTTTTCAGTCAAGTAACTGCATTTTTGGAACTGTGGAATGCATAACAGCACAGCAAGGACTTACCATTATGTCTTTTCTCATAGTCACTTCTGCTTTGGTGTTGTCGTAATGAGTTGTACATAGTCTTTTAGTGAAATTGTTTCATAATTTTAAAGCTTCTAACCCCTCCCCTTCCTTGTAGTGCAGTTGGTTTGGTTTGAACAAATGAAATAATTGTGTTAAAGAGTTTCATGTAGGTTCTATGGTACAACTTTGGATGTTGCATAACATGTTGATGTAGGTTTCATTGTGTGATTTTCAGTATTGCTTGTACCTTTGCTCTCTGTTGTAGAAAATTGCTTTTAAGGAGAGATGGATTGGAAGGACTGTGCTTTGTTTTTGTTTTTGTTTTCTGGCTGGTATGTGAGTGGTAAAGCTTTGTTTTTTTCAGGGCCGCAGGTACATGCAAATGGTTAGCCTTTGTGTTACAATGGTTGAGGTGAAAATAAGTAATTGGAGCTGGTTTGCACATGCTGTTTTGTAAGTCATTTTGTTAATTGGGAGCTGCTGACAGATGTTAAAAGTATCCCCAAGTGCTGGTTGTTAGCTTACAACAGAATAACAATTATTGAACTATATCTGATAGCATAAAACAGATTATTGTACTACAGCTGACATATGGTGGAAATTTGGGAAAGATCATCAGTATGTTTTGTGTCTTGTTACACTTCATGTTTCCTTGACCCTCCCTGCCCTCTTCTTCACAGAGTAGTCTCCTGATAGCTCAGACTGCTGGTAATAAAGCTAATGGTAAAGTTCATTGAACAGCCTCTTGTTTTTTTTTAATTTCCACTATGTTTACAAGTACTCCTACTGTGTAAAAATGCTCTGCTTTTGATTGTTCTTGAAAAGTTCCATCCAGATGTGTTGAAGCTCTCCTTATGCTAGATCTTTCAGACTACAAAAAAAAAAACAGTTCACAGGATGTCAACAGATATTCTGTCCTTGTGCAATTGATCATTTCGAACTTTCGATGAAAGGTTTTTGCAGTCGGGAGAGTTGAGGTGTTGAGTTTAGGCAGAACAGTTTACATAGCTGCTAACTCTCAAACAAAAAGTACTGTTTTTAGTGTTTTATCCATTGTCGACTCTTTATCAGGAAAAAGAGTAGGGAAAACAATCTGTTACCTGTTAGTATCTCTTAAAACTTGCTCTGGTTTTGGTTTTCTTTGAGTTCTGAAATGCTCTTTAGATGAAGGTTCAGTATCTGCTGTGATTTTAATACCTAATCTTTTGTCTGTCTGATTTACTATGGCGAGTAGTGCAATGTGTTTCAAACTAAATTTTATGGCAATTGTAATTTGCATTTTGCCATAAACATGTGTCAGTGTTTGTAACATTCAAAAGTATTGTAACCTGATCCCCATATTTCTGAACAAGCATGTTTCTATTGTACATATATCATCATATGTAAAATTTATATATTGTACTCAATGATGAGTTGACATTTGTCAGTTGTGCTGTTAACATTAGTGAATAACTCTAGCTTTGATTTAGCTTATACACACATCTATATTTTCACTGTCTTGTTAAAAGGCTCTGGGGAGAAGATGATGATTCAGATTGCATAACTTGTCATGGCTTTTTTTATTCCACTGTATAATTCTGGTTAAATATTTGAAATTGATTTCTGTATATTGAACATGTATTCACCAGATTTGAGCAAGAGATCTGCCTCAGCGTGTACATAAGCAAACATGACTATAGGTCACAGTAAACAGAATGTGCATGCATATGTTCATGTTCCCTCTTGTAAAGGAGATCTGTGCTTATATTTTGCCATGTAGAAGCTGATTCTATCACTGTTTCACATTTTAAGCCTGGTGTATCATGCACCACATTTTAGATGTCAGATTATTTAAAGGACCATGCTGGTTTGAGGTGAAAAAAGAATGTAACTGGTTATATGCCATGTGGTAGCACTTTTGTATTCACTTGCTCTTTTTACTCAGTAATCACTTATTGCTTAACTAGAAGGGAGAATGTTAAGATTGCTTCAACAGCTGTTCTGTAACTTAACGTAAATTTCGTTTGGGTGCTATTAGCTGTACAGCGCTCTGCCTGTCATTGTGTTCATGTTTTAACTTATTTTTTTAAAATAAGTCAGTAGTCTTGGCCTGGCACCAGACCAGACCAGGGATGTGAATTCATTGGTGGCTGATATAGACCTTATGACTGACTGACTTAAATTAACAGTCACTCCCTCATACTATCCATCAGGTTGAGGGTGTAAAAAGATTAAAAAGGTTTTCTTCAGCCACTGATGATAACCTACTTGTGAGATTCTGCGAGTTGTTTTTGCCCTGTGCGTTTGGCTAGAATCTCCTACTGTTGTCTCTGCTGTGTACATTGTAGTCATTGACATTGTCATGTTCCCTGTGAAATCATATAAATGTGTTAAATACGAACATGACATTCAAGAATAATATGAATTTTTTCATTTGTTGTGATTTTTAACTGGAATATTTGCAGCAGAGCATCTAGATGGCCCAGATAATGTCCAGATTATTCATTAAATTGATATTGTGTGATAAGAGAAAGAAAGTGTACAAAGCATACTGATACGTTGAACTGCTGTTTTGGGGGTCAGAAACAACAGAAGTAAATAAGTTTCGTCATTTTTTCCATGAACTTGTATCATAATTGTACATTTCCCCCACCATCCCTTTAAGATGTGTTGTTAAAATAATTTATTGTCATTCTTCTTATGTGTGTATTTCTGGATTTATATTAGCCTTCAGTCATTTGGGGAAAAAAAAGTTTTAAAAAAGTTGAAGAATGTGACATGTGGGGACAAACTTGCACTAACAGAATATGGAAAACAGTAGAAAGATTGTTACATATTTCCAGACATTCTTTAAGACTATTGATGAGAAAGACTGAATTCTGGTACTGGATGTAACAATGGAAATATGACAGACCAATTAATGTTTTAAATACGGAAAATCTAACCTTGCGTACCGTTTTGCTGTGTTTATTTATTTTTCACTGTTATCAGTGCGTTCTCCTGTTTTAACACATAATCTTGTGACTGACTTTGCTGTTTTCTCTGTTTCTGATATTCTGTCATAGGTCATGTATTTGACTTGCATAAAATGCAAAGGGGATTTTACCTTTTTTTAAATTGTTACAAGTACTTTTAGAAGTTATTTTAGCATGGTGTACCTTTCTTTGAATATATTGCACAAGTTGGTTAAGAGTCATTCCGGATTCAACCAATTAAGTCGATGATAGTCTTTTGATCTGGTTACAGTGATAGGTGTGGTAGAGAATTTTCACATGCATCCTTTTCTTCTCCTTCGTTCAGCCTCCTGCAAATCATTTTAATGCTTAAATTATTTTGATTTATAGTCCATGCCTTTGGTGAGGTATTTCTGCTGGGGTCTGTATGGTAGCCTGACTTTCTACCATGTCATTTTCCATGCCAGTTTCTGCACAATAAAGTCAGTAATTGAAAGTATTGATCTTGTTTTGTTTGATTTGGTGAGTGTGAATGTTAATGTGAAGTTTGTAGTAAGAGTGCTGTCTTGTAAAGAGTTTTTGATTTGGAAATAAAGCTTAAAAGTTGCACATCTGTGGATCATTGCAGGCATACATTTAACTAAAACACTAGGCCATTAAAAACAAATAAACAAGCAAACATAATGATAAACAAATGCTTACAAGAATACAAACACTCGCACTCAAACTATATGTAACACATCGGACCATCAAAAACAAATGGGCAAAGACAACAACAACAAAAAGAACACACATAAGAACACACACACACACATAGTTCAGAGTATTTCATTCTTTAACCCTTTGGCTCCTGCAACCTGTCCACCAGCATTTTGCAGGAAGCATTTTGAGGGAATCAAAATGATCATTTTGGCAGTTGGTGGATAGGGTGCGGGAGTCAAAGGGTTAACTTATAGCTGGGGCTTGGAGCATAATGAAACCATCATTAACCAAAACCAGATGAAACAAACAAAACATTAAGACAGAGATAATCGATTTTCTCCATGTTGATATATTTGGCTAAATTCGATACTCTCGCCTTTTCCACCTGTAATCTGGTTTATGTGTGTGTACACCTGTATGTTGTGCGAATTCCTTGGTGTGGTTTCTTTTCTAACCATTTGACAAAAGAGTTTTTTTTCTTTCTGATCAATTGACAATAAGAAGTGTAGCCTACATTTAATTATGATTCATTTTCATTGCTTGTTTTCTGACCAATTGACAAAGGAACCAGAACAACATGAAAATAGAATCAGAACGCGTATTTAAATATTTTAATACAACCAGACAAGACAGGCGTGAATTTTCGGCCAATTGGCCTTTGTCAAGCGTAAACGTAAGATCACAAACGAACAAACAACAAATACAAAAATGAGGAGAAAAAACTAAAACTTCCCTGTTGCTTCGTCCAGTGGAAGAAAAGGACTAAAATGAAATCATAATGTGCTTTTCAAAAAAAGACACTAAATCATAAAACTGAATGTCTTATTATTTTCCATTCCAATGATTGGTGTTTATATACATGCATGTGTGCATGCAACATGCATACTTTTATTTCCTCACCCACCCACCCTATTTTTTCTTTCATTTTTTTTTCTTACTTTTAAACATAAAGTGCAAACAGCATGCTTGAACGTGGTCTGTTTGTGCTGTACAAATGGAATTATTACTCGCACACACACGCATGCACGCGCACACAGAAATGCATGCACACATACACACACACAAACACACATGCACACTGCACTCAGCAAGGGATCAAGCCTCTACTTTCAGTTTCCAAAATAACATCTCCAAATTCACAGTAAATAACATACACTGACATTACGTGTAGGCCTACCACAAAAATACCTCTTGTAATGTCAATAAAATGTCAAAGTGTACAATTCTCTCTCTCTCTCTCTCTCTCTCTCTCTCTCTCTCTCTCTCTCTCTCTCTCTCTACAAACTCAAGCACCCACTGGCCTACACACACAATTTTACATTTGAAAGAACATAATTTCACATGACTAAATATTGATTGGAATCTCCTCTGGTGGCACAACACATGGTATCACGTCATAAATGTTACACTTTACGTCACATGCTGCCAGGGCTGTAGAAGGGGGAGAGATAGACTACTTACAGCAAAGAAAACAGAAAGTTTATCATCAGCATGGAATACTTGGAATTCATTAAAACGTCAAGGAAGTGTTTTAAAATACATATATGTAAGAACTGTGACAAAAGTTGTTCAACAGTGTATGCTTAATTTTCCCTTTAATACAGATGTGTCCATCAGCTTGCAAATGCAGCTTCAGTAGGTACTGGAAAATACTCAAGTCAAACCCACACTGTAGTGAGATTCAACAATTATAGATATATATATATTTGAGAAAGAAAGAAAGAGATGATGTTAACCATCTTGTGTTGTTCTGAACCTTATATAAAAACTAGATATAGCTTGACGTTTTTAAAATAACTTTTGTTTTTCAGTGCTGTCATGAAAGTACAAATGGCTTTGAATATCGATCTAGGTGAATCAAAACAGTTTTTCATATTTGAAGTTATAATTTGATTGAGTGAACGAAATATGGTTACAACTGGTTTAAAAAGATGGGCACAGTGTGTGACATAAAACATTCATTTTTGTTTTTGCGACTTTGAAATCGAGATAAGTCATTCAAATTTTGGCATTCATGATTCTTGATTCGGGGCACTATTAAAATTGCAAAACATTTCAATAAGATGACATCATTTTTTAACAGGATGTTCACACAAATGTCATAATCAGTGACCCACAGAATATAAAAGGAACTCATTAAATGTCTTCATTGTTTCCATTATGACTGCGCTGATTGTTAATACATGTAAAATATCAAATTTGTTAAAGAAAAAAAATCTGTGAAAAATTGAAGGGTTTACTTTCCATGAGAAAATCCAGCTTTTGTTCTTCTAAGGGTCATTGTGACCTTGAAGAAACTTCACTTTGATAAAACTTGATGTCCATCAAAGACAATAATAGACTGTCACAATAGTGAAAACAGATTATATATTTCAAAGAAAATGATGGTCACATACTTTCCTCATAAGGCACAAACTTTTTGCACTGTATTTTAGTTGATCCATGTATCCTTGACCTTGCTATCTTATTTTCCAAACTTGTGTTTTTGCCTGTCCTCAGCAATCCTGGTACAGCTTTGATCAAAATTTGGTAAAGATCCACACACATATAGCTAAGAAAATCGTGTGCAAACGCTTTCATCTCAGACTGCCGGGCTGAAAAGTGCACATTATTATGTAGACTGTTATTTAAAGTTATTGGAGTTATTTCAAGAGGGATTCACCACGCTCAGTTAACTCCATGTGCGCTCCACCCAAATCTGCCAGCAATTATCTGACAGATTTCCTGAGCCTGCACAAAACCCTATGTGCTGGCAAGGTCTTGAAACGGGGGCAGGGGAGAAGGGACAGGTCTATCAAAAACTAAGCTGGCACCACCAGAACGATGGAAACATTAAGATGGGCAGCAAACAGGCCAGTTTGCTGCGGGATGGTGCTGAACTGAACATATCAGATCTTGAGTCCATGGCTCTACATCAAGCCAGCGCAAAAAAAAAAAAAGAAGAAAAAAAGACAAACAAAACAAAAAAAACGAACACACACACACACACACACACTAAGAGGATTAAAACAAAACAAAGTAAAACAAAAGTCCCCATTCACGACCGTAAATGTTGTGATGGGTTACGAAGCAGGCCACTCTATGCGGAGACTGTTGACAACAGATCACAATTTTTTAACGCACACACACTCTCATTCACTCACTGAAACAGACACAAAACTGCCCCCTCACAATGTGACAATGATACGGTTTTGTTTTCAAGAAGATAAAAATAAGTAAACAAATGATGAAAACGTGAATGACAAAATCCACGATCAGCGAATTCCAGCATGTCTACTTTTTCACTGAACCATAGCGAAAAGCCCAAGCAGCGGGCCACACGTGTCACGAACAGAGACGCGTAGGCCTATCGATGCTGAGATAGCCGACCGATGACTGAACTGTGAACATTAACATTGCCGTAAATCTAGTAACTTAGGATTGCTGTTTCGTGATGAATTATCTTTCCTCCCTTCTGTGGAAACTTCTTGGATCAGTGACAAATAAATGCTTTATTTTTCACAGAAGAGTTTGAGTTGGTGAAATAAAGTCAAACAGAAAAGTTGTGTGATCTCCAGACCCGCTTGTGGTGGGCCTAACCCTGTCGAGAGAAGGGAATCAACTAGGCCTACTGGACATATAATTTGAATGATCGTTCCTGACTTTGACGTCCACTCCCACTTCCCGTTCCACCGAAAACATGCCGGTGTGTTGTTATTATTATTTTGTTTTGTTTTGTTTACTTAGGTCGTTACTTCGGGGGATATGTAATGGATGAATAGTTTGCCATGATATTTCAATCATATTATTCGTAATTTTATACTTTTGTTTCTCTATTCTGCTTTTCACTCTTTGTCAGCAGGTGCGGAGAAGGTAGCACTAGTCTCAGTCTGTCACATTTGTGACATTCACATTGTACATGAAAATAAAATTAAAATGCATATGTACGACGTCGACGTAGTCTGCAGTCAGATGATTTGGAAAGTTTTTGGTCTTGAAGCGTTCAGGCTATGCATCTGCTGTCATAGGACTCTGGCTGCCATATATTGAATTCTTTCAAGTTGATCAATTGATTGAATGGTAGGGATCCCATTCACTGATTCAGAAGAACAAGATGGATTGGAAACTTTCATTTTATTTTGGGTAATTGGTATGGTAGATAATGTTTACTGGCACTGTGTCAGTATGATAGGTTATGTTTACTCACACTGTGTTTAATCTTCGCGACATTCATGATAGGGTAGATCTGTGGCTGTGAGATGCCTTGGGTGAGCCTGATTGGTGGTTGTTCTGTAGACTAGTTCTCAGCACTCTTTAATCTCGTGGTCTAAGTCCCTGACTTTTTCAGAATTTCTGGTAAAGTAGTGACCCGCCACCATTTGCATTCACAGACAAACTCACACACACACACACACACACACACACACACACACACACACACACACACACACACACACACATGTACACATGTACACATACACACACATGCACATGTTTACACATTTACACACACAGAGACACACACAGACACACACACACACACACACACACACACACACACATACACACACACACACACACAATACACACACACACACACACACACACACACACACCCCACATCTGCACATGTCTTTACTGCAGAACATTTTGCAATCTTAATGGCTTTGATTGAATTGTATGATAAATCTTCCTAGGACGATTCCCCAGATACTTTTTTGCGTTGATTCAAAATCTGTACTTCCAAGTTCTTGAATTATCAAAATTACAAACAAGATCTGAAATGATATTGGAGATTACTCACTTGATTAATAGTTTATCCTTAAGAGGCACTGATACTACTTTCTCAGTTTCTGCTGGATACCATCTCATAGTTCTTTTCATTACAATGATATGGTTGATAAGGCTGCCAAACGGGGGGCAAATAGCTCACAGATTCAAATCATACAACTTTCCCTCTCATTGCATGAGTGTTGTAGTACAACTTGTACCTTAGTGGACACCTACGTATGGAAGCAGTTTCAAGATTAACAGAAAAAGTATGAAAAATGTTACCTGAACTTTGAAATTAGCAAAACACCTAAGCAGTTTCCTGCTAGCAGAAGTATACAATCCCTTATGTATAGGTGGAAACTTGATGCATCAAAACAAAATACACCAGGAATGTAGTGTGTCTGTGTGGAAAGAAGATAACACATAGTCATATTCTTTCATGCGTTCGGGTAAAATGACATAAACCCACGCTTTCAACGAAGACAGTTTTTGATATATTTGCCTCACCATCCTTAACATATGAATTTTTTGTTAGCCTGTCAAAAAGTCCTACAGTGAATTATCTTTAACGCGCCATTATTTCTCATGTTCAATGTTATGGTTAGCTAATTTTACTGTTTCAATCGTTAATTATGATAACGTCATTTGTGATTTTTTTTTCTCTTGTTTTCGGCACAGTTGTTTTTCTGGTTCATTTCTTTTTCCTGAAGATTAATAATAATTTAACCATTTCCTAGTTTCCTCTTTTCTCCTCATGTAGCTTTTTTTCCTTTTTTTTTTTTTTTATTGTCTAAATTCACTTTAGTGAATAGACATTAAATCAAAGACCACCAACACACACACACACACACACACACACACACACACATACACACACATATACACATGTTTACACACACAAACACACACACACACACACCAGAGACATACAGTATACAAGACTGAGTAATGATATAAAGAATATTTTCGTTTGTGTTGGCAGAGACTCCTGCTTTTATGTGTTGTACTACTGTCGGTGTCAGTCAGTCCACCATTGGCAGGAGGCACCGATCACAGACCGGCTGACACTAACACCCAGAGTGTCACTGCCACCACTTTTAAGCATGACAAACCATCTTCTCGTGTGCTACTGCAGCTGGTAAGTCAGTTTGTCATTTTGTTATGTGTGCTGCTCCTTATAAAGTAAACGTTTTCCTCTACAGGTTTTGTAGTGATCCTCTCTGGCATTCTTTGTTGTTCTGTCAATAAAGTAAAGTATTGATGATTGTTCTGGGGTTTTGTTTGCTTGTTTGGTTGGTTGGTTGGTTGGTTGGTTGGTTGGTTGGTTTTTTGGTTTTGTTGTTGTTGTTCTTTCTCATCAGAATGTACCGATTTGGGTATTCCAAGTTGTAGGTCAGGTGTGTTGATTGTATATTTCATCTGTCAACATAGCCACTGAAAGTTGAAACTGAGGGTGCCATGAGATCAGGACATAAAGGGGCTCAGAATCTGGGACAGTTGTTTGTTTTTTTATTTATGTGTGTGTGTGTGTGTGTGTGTGTGTGTGTGTGTGTGTGTGGAGTGTTAGTGTGTGTGTGTATATACATATTATTGAATGGACGGCTACATATTTTACCAGACATGAACATATTTTCTAGGATTAAATTTCAATGCTGTAATCATAGGCTGTCTATTAGAATTTGTAGAAGGTACAAAATTCCAAGAGAAGACAGATAATGTGATATAATAATGGATGTCACTAGTGATGAGTATCATGTATTTTTTTAAATGTGTGAAATGCTTTCCGGTGAGGAATATGTTTCTACCTACAAAGTATATTTGCAAAGGAAATCTGTTTTTACATTATGTAGGTTGATGTCAAATAAGTCAAAGTGAGTAATGCTCAATTTGGCTGTGTTTTGTAAATACTGCATAGCTGTTTAAGGCTGAAATTTCTTTCTGTATCTTTTTCTCTAAACTTTTTGATTTTTTAATTGCTCGATCTTTTTTGCATTATCATTCATGTGATTTTATACACCAATGGAGAAAATAAAACATTCATTCAACAATATTTTGTGTGTTTATAAACCAATGGACAAAATACTGTTGATCTTTTATACCAATGCTATATTGAGATAATTGTTTTTGATGTCCTAAATAACCAGTGGTTCAGTAGTTAATTTTATTTGCAGTTTTTTCAAGATACCATCTCCATACATAGAATGAATTCCACGTATGTACTGACACCACTGATTCCTTATATCAGAGGTCTTAAGAGGATCCAAAATGGTCATGGCATAAGCCATAAACCTGCACATGAGCCTCAAGTGCTGTCAAGGTCTTGAGGTTCTCCTTGGGTGTGTGGGTTTTATATATATATATATGTTTTTTGTCAATCTGCCTTTGAAACAATTCAGGCTGCATTGTAGTGAGACATATATCTCCACCAGTAATATGGAAACCGATAAAAACACAACCAGCCCCCTAGTATAAACTGATCTCATCAGCGTTTTATAAATGCAATCACATCACAGAAGTCAACCTGGGACAGTACAACACATAACTTCCACCTGCCCACCAAATCAGTTTATCATCTCCATGAAATCGGTTAAAAAAAATCATGACAGTGAAAAACAAGACAAAACAAACAAACATAAAATAAATAAACAAGAACCCACCACTACCAATACTACAACTTATTTTATTCTGTTCACCACATTCCTTTTCATTATCCGTCCAATTGTCTTTTGTTTCATTACATTTCTTTGATCGCTGATTCAGATCAAGCCCTACAACTTTAATGTGGATTCAGTGATTACAGTAGTGAGATATTTAAAACACAATTCATTTACTTTTTTTTCCAAGTGATTAGTAGGCACATTCAGTCCAGAAATAATGCATGAATCTTAAGCATCAAGTGCCAAAAGGCTCTTAAGTGCTCTTTACCACCAGGCCATAACTACTGGGTTTCTTATCGAGGTAATGAAAGTTCTGCAGCTGCAGACTAGAACGCATTTCAGTCACAGTCTCTCATTGACTCGGTTTATTCCTGGACCACTAAACTTCTTGAGAGGTTGGTTTGTTTTTTTAGGTTTTGTAATCAACCACGATAATTATTTGAAAAACCTATGTGTGGCAGAATGACGCATTTCAAATAATGTGTTGATTGTGATCAAGAGACAGGTAATGCTGACAGATTTCACACTGACTGTAAAAACTGCTTGTTCTTTTATTTTATAATGATGTATCTGTAGGTTTGAGTATGATTGCAAGAAAAAAAAGATCAAAACATCATGCACTCCAGTCTGTCCTGACTTCACTGCAAAACAGGTACTGAAAAAGTATGACAGTAGTGATGCATGTCAGATATCTCTCACTCTTTCTCTCTCACACACAAACACACATGCACATACTCATGTGCACACATGCATGCATGCACACATGCATGTGTGATTATACATACTTAAACACACATGCACGCACGCACACTCACTCACACACACACACACACAGACTATGCCTTCCAAAGATTGGGCATACAGACTGTGCAGCAACATACTGCATGCACAGTGGGGATAGAACAGAGTGCATACACACATCCAAGAAAAATTTGAATACTTAACAGCAACAACAACAACAACACAACAAAACTACAAAACAACTGCTACAACAAAGGCAACCGCCAAACCCACACCACTTTGAAAGAGAGAGAGAGAATTGGGCCAAGAATTTTATTTGCTAAGTTGTAACGGGAAAATGTTTTGTTTGACCTTTTGGTGGTTTTCATTGATTTCAAGTAAGCCATTGAAATCCTAACCAATGGATTAGTTTACTCACACTATAGTTTTGTCTGATTAAACCCAGAGTATACGTCATCACCACTCTTAGAAAACTCAGCATAGCTGTATTGATTTTGTATACATCAGTACGCTTTGGAAAAAATGAATTGTGTCATACTGATGTGGCCCCTAACTCTGCATTTCATGTATCGACTAATTATGTGATCATCTTGGTTACAGCTGTTTCGCCATGGAGACCGATCTGCTATTCATGTATTTTCATGGGACGAGCATGAATCAGCCTGGCCCCAAGGAACTGGTCAGCTTACAAAGGTAAAAGTTGAAAACTAACTCAGTTGTGTCATGACTCATGTTAAGTTGTGCAGTATACAATTCATTGTTGCAGTTTGAATGCTATAACTGTGTACACATGTTAGTAAAAGGAACATTTCTTTCTGACAAGAAACGGGTAAACATTTGCATACAATCAGAGTTGTGGTACTGTATCATATCCAGATTTTTACCACAACCTACCCCACCATTAAAAGATTTTTTCATAACCTGAGGGGGAATAGATGGAGCGAGGTGTTCGAAACATGCGGCTTGCACTGTCTTGGGTCCAGCATTTTGAGGGTGATACCCATCTCCTCTCCCTTGTTGCTTTTTCTTCCCTGTCTCTAAAGTGGGCCATGTATCCATTTACCACTGAATGGACTGAAGTAAGATGTTCAAGCCAGAGCATAAATTGGGTCACCCTTCCAATTCACAACCATATTGGATTGTGTTTAACCCAGGGCTTAGATCTCTTGGTAGTGGCTTCGTAGAATCGTGTCAGACTGCATTTGTTTACTGGTTTGGTAGCATGGCTGGCAACCTAATACTTTCAGACCAGGACAAGAGAAGAAATCCAAGTCCAATAAGATCACTGTTCTAGTTACCTACAAATCTGTCAGGCCATCTCAACTTCCCTTGTTGGTAACCTGGCTATTTACCTCGTACCAGTGGGGAAGTTTGTTGACAACAGTTTTTATGGGTGAACACACTAACCACAACAGTGTCCCATATCCCTCCACTCCCTCATTCTACACTCTTGAAAGAATTTTTAATTATTGATTGCTTTTGTTTTGTTTTGTTTTTTGCTGACAGTGTTTTCTTGGATGCATGTATGCACATTGTTTGGCCCCTGTGTGCAGGCCTTATGTTGCCACACAGTCTGCACGCTCCATCTTTGATGGGTATGCAGGCTTAGTGTTTTTTGTGTTTCTATGAACCACTGAACACTGACATAGCTTGCAGGGTCCAGTGTGTGGTTTTGATGCTCTGTGTGCATATACATGTACACAGAAGGGGGTAAGGCACTTGCAGGTCTGCATGTATGTTGACTTAGCAGATCAAAAAAATCTCAACTGTTTATCCCCCAGGCAGCAGTCAGATAGGATTGAACCCAAACCCTTGGATTAGAAGTCTGACATCCCAATCACTGAGCTGTCACATCTGTCAGAGCAACCATTTAAAAAAGTCACTGTGACTGTGTATAATGTATGACACAGTTTTAAGAAGGAAAACATTTGCACACTCAATGTCACAAGGAATTTTGAAAATAAATTTTTGGTCAACAGCATCTTGCATGAGAGAATTAAGTGTTTGACACATAGACAAATGAAACGGCTTATGTACATATAATGAATATGACAGTCATTCATGTTTACAATGCACATATTCAGTCTGCACAAAACTACATGTATCAAGAACATCTGCTGCACAGGTTTTTAGTGCCACTCACTTTAAAAGGGAAATGTGACAATTGATACCTTAGTGTTAATATTTCTGCACCAGCAGAACATTGAGGAAAGCTTGGTCACAGCTTGCATGCTTAATTATGCACATGGTGTGCAAGTCACATTGCAAAAAATTCATGCAAGCTAGTAATATTACTTGTAAGTTTAGATTTTTGTTGTTGTTGTTGTGGTTGTTATATAGACAGATAAATCTTACAGTGGCAATCGTTGATCAAAGCTATAAAATATTCTTATTTTTGTCAGTTGTACATGCTGTTATTTTGGCTAGCACAGTAGTAGCTTCTTCTATACCAGATAGTTGCAATCAATCGTTTGAAAAGCATCAGTGAAAGTTATGTCTTCTCCCCCATCCCCCATCCCCCACTTTCTCTCTTTTCAATTGCATCAAAAGTTCTGTTTTTTTGTCCTTGTTTGTTTTTTTTTTTTTTTAATCAAATTAGACATCTTTGTAATTAACAGGCGTTTACTCAGTTACAGTAAATTTAATTTAGATTATATTCTGTTAACATTATGTGATTGTGATTTTAATCATGATTGTTGTCTTTCTCTCCCTTCTCTCTCTTCTCTCCTGTCTCTGTCTCTGTCTCTCTGTCTCTGCTCTCTCTGTCTCTGTCTGTCTCTGTCTCTGCCTCTCTCTGTCTCTCTCTCTCTTCTCTCTGTCTCTCTCTCTCTCTCTCTCTCTCTCTCTCTCTCTCTCTCTCTCTCTCTCTCCTCCCTCCTCCCTTTCAGCACTGCATGATACATTATGAAATAAGGCTAACATACATTGAATATGTTTCTTCAAACTCAAAAGTGATTTAGAGTTCATTAATTGAAAATTTGTTTGTTTATTTTGATTGGTCAAATGATAATATCTTTCACATTGTATTGGTTTGATGATGAATTGACATGTGTAATGATCATTGACTGACTGAGATGAACAAGTGATTAGTTGTAGATCACTGAGAGTTATTTAATTGGTGATTGTTGTTATCATTCTGATTAATGAATTTGTAGGTCTGTGGATTTGTTTGATCATTTTATTTGTGGGTTGATTGAATTGATTGTTTGACTGATACGATGTTAATTTGTTCATTAATCAGTGGTTGGTTGATTGATTGCCTGATAAATGACTGATTGATTGATCAGTTCAGTTTCTGAGTCTCTAGTTGTTCAGTTGAATGATTCTTAATTGATTTAATATTTCATTGGTCATTGGGCCATTGACTGGTTGTGTTACTTGATCGCTTGCATGATCTTATTAGTTGATTTAATAATTGATCAGTAGTGAATCGATGGATGGATTGAATAATTGATCAGTATGAATTGATGAATGGGAAATGTGTTTTTGATTGATCAGCGTATTAACTAACTGATCTGGCTGGT
>CM060307.1:17673002-17718002 GCA_030674185.1 Monoplex corrugatus
ATAATAATATTTTGTATAACAGGTGGAGGTGAAGAGTACAGACTATGACCGCACATTGATGACGGTGCAGTGTCTGCTGGTTGGCCTGTTTCCTGCCAGCAACCGCACCTGGCCTTTATCTCCATGGCAACCCATCCCTATCCACACACAAGCTGGGTCCAATGATCAGGTAAGTGTGTCACAGGCCGTGTGTTATTGTGTTTTTACTTTGTCAGTTTCCTGTCTTTTATATTGTGCGTAATATTAAAAAAAAAGCCCATTCATGTCCGTATAAAATAATCTCTCTGTTGTTGTTGTTTTTTTTAAAGAGAAACCTGTATGTATTAGTATTGAAGAATTTCTTTTCTCTAACCTTTACCTCAGTTCTGACTAACAACCTGCATAAAGAAATCATTCTGTTTATGGCCCAACAACATGCAATTCCCTCCCAGTTTCTTCACAACAAAGTAGTTGTCTGCTTACTTTCAGAATGCACCTCAAAACACAACTCTTTCAGTAGTATCTCCAAACATTATGAATTAACATTTGTGGCTCTTCAAATTCTTCAAAATCCAGTGGGATTGCAATTTGTCGTTTGTGTGTGTGTAAATGTGTGTTTTGTGTGTGGTATGTGTTTATGCGCGGGGTGTGTGTGTATTTATACACATGGTTATACGTGTGTGTATTTTCATGTGTGTGATAGTCTCTGATAAACTGAAAAACATATTTATTGTTATTTTTGATGAACCATGTTTATGTTACATTGATCTGTTGGTGTATATATGTATCCCACATGTTTGTTCTAAATTATAATGTATTGGCATTGAAATGTTGATGTTGCATTGATATATTAGTGTATGTATTCTATATATGTATGTATTCTACTATTAGTGTATGTATCCTATTATGGCATCGCATTACTGTATTACCATCACAATGTTGATGCTGTTTCTTAAATGCAGCAAGCAGTCTCTGACATGTATATTTGTGCTATATAAATGGAATTATTATTTGTAGTAATAGCATTAGTATTAGTATAATTAATTATTCACTGTTATTATTATCATTGTCATTGTTGTTGTTGTTTTATTATTACTACTACATGATCTTCTTCAAGTGTAGCATGGGAAAGAATCCAGCGGCCTTGGATTTTTCTTCTTCTTCTGGTCCATTTTCTTTTGAATAGCAGCTGTTCTGTGCTGTTCAAATGTGATTCATTGTACTGTGTGCACTGATGCAACCAGTTTACTCTGTTGGGGACAGTGTCTGTCCAGTATGGGATGTTAATGCTACAGATGTTGAGGCTGGCCTGTAGAATATCCTGTATCACTTTAGTGGTCCTCCCTGGTCATGGTGTCCTTGTTTCAGCTTTCTGTACTGGAGCGTCTTTGAGATCTAGTTGACATACAGACAACATAATTATAGGTGTCCAACGAAGATAGCACTGGATGAGTAGACACACTATACTTAGCTGGCCACACTTTCTTTAGAACTTGAGGGTTGGAGACTCGAATCTTGCCACTTGAGCCTGTATGCCTGATCGGTACAAGGAATTTTTTTAACCCTTTGACTCCCACACCCTGTCCACCAGCATCCTGCATTGCCAACCATGTTAGCAAAGCAAAACCATAACCCTTTGATTCCCTCACCCTATCCACCAGCTTCCTGCCAGAAGCTGGTAGATAAGATGATGGAATCAAAGGGTTATGGTTTTGCAGTTGGTAGATAGGGTGGAGGAGTGAAAGCGTTAAGCATGGGGGAGACACATTGGTACCTAGTGGATAGGCTGCTTTATGGGGTAAACTGATCTAAAAACCGACTGATTTTGGGTGATGTAAATTCCGACTGACATCGGGGTTTGCCTCATAAAATTGAAAGTACAGTCACTCCTGTTACTGAAAATAGGTGAATGAAACTGGCTTCAGTGTAGGGAATAACCAAGTTTCTAGGATTTGCCAATGAAAATAAAAATATTTTTTGAATTATGACACAGTGCGACGCTGAAGGCCACACCAACCTGCCTACTTCTGGGCGCCACACGTGCCACTGTGACTTTTCACGTGATTGCTCGCTGACCCCTTGTCGCGACAAACTGACACTGTCGATAGAGAACTGATTCGCTGTCTACAAGATCACATGCCTAATGTATAAATATGGACTGCAGAAGCTATTTATTAGGTTTTGGACGTTATTTAGATCAGTTCCTCTTATGAAATGGCGGGGATTTGGCTCGGTCGGACTTTACATCAGGCTTGAATACCTGAGTGATCCATCGGTCGGACTTTACATCAGGCTTGTAATACCTGAGTGATACCTGGTGATTCATCGGTCGGACTTTACATCAGGCTTGAATACCTGAGTGATCATCGGTCGGACTTTACATCAGGCTTGAATACCTGAGTGATTCATCGGTTGGACTTTACATCAGGCTTGAATACCTGAGTGATCTAATTCTCAACCGACTCGCACTGTCTCTCTTTCTCTCGCTCTCTTTCCCTCCCTCTCTCTCTCTTTCTTTCCTGTTTGCTGTCTCATGCTTGCTCTGTCTATCTCTCAATTGCTCACAAGTGCACACGTGTGTGAGTGTGAGAGATGGCAGCCACTTAGATCTACATAGACCTCCTTCACGCACTGAAGTACTGACCACGCTGCCTTTCTAAAAAGTATGCAACAGGGAAGGATGTTGATCGTTTGCGAACACAGTAGATGTGGAAAACACTGATGAAAATCATCAAGGCATACATTGTTCCAGAAGAAACTAACTCTTTTTTGTTGTTTTTGATTGATAGATCATTTGTTAATCAAATAATGTGCACTGCCTTGACCATATTCATGCTGGTCAAGGTTGAGATCACCCCCTGGTCAGATTTTACATCCACCTGGTCGGAATTTAGATCACGTACCCTACTTCGTTCTTTAGCATATTGTAAGACTGCAGTACCCCATGTAAGTTTGTAAAGCCCAATAATCAATCGCAGAAAGTCTGCTATAAGCATCAGGCTGTTCTAGCTTGTCATCTACGAAATATTTCTGAAGACACGACACAAAGCCTGTACCTTGTGCCTAAATCGGTCGGATTTAGATCAGTTTACCCTACCTGCATGGGAAGTGAGAGAAGCCAGAGGTCCAGATTGAGTCCTCGTTTGGAGTTTTCCCCCCTTCTGCTAGGTCATGAGTTGTTGCTGGACTGTTAGTCTTTCAGATGACACGGTAAACAAGGTCTGGGTGCGGCATGCACTTGGCACTGGTAAAAGAACCCATGGCAACATGGAGGTTCTCGTTGGCAAAATTGTATAGAAAATCCACTCTGGTAGATAAACAGAAACACAAAGAAACAGAAGAAAGGGGTGTGGCACATGACTGTAGCAATCTGCTTTCCTTGAGGAAAGCAACCCATATTTCATACAGAAAAATGTTATTATGATAAGAAAAATAATGAAGTGCTGCCATATCTAGTCTGATGTGAATAAAGTTTTTCCTGTAGATGTATCATGTGCAAGTTGTTTATGAATCTTTTTTTGTTCTTTATCTTGTATAGTTATTTGCACACGCACCATGTCCAAAACGGATCATCTGGATGAGCAGTCTGAATTGTCTGAATTTGCAACCAGATTCAAGACAAAATATCAGGTTTGTACTGTTTGACAGTGTTTTGGATAAGAATGCTCTGTTTTTGTTTTGTTTTACAGAGCATTTTAGAAACACTGATTTTTTATTTATGTCAGCATCACGTGCATTGAATAACATTATTGTTTACATTGATCACTCTTGATCAGTAAGAGTACAAATATGCCCATACTGTAAAAATTTGCTATACCGGTAAAGTTGGCAGAGCTTCAGTCAGTATGTAGAATGACACAGCACAAGGTTTATTCGGGGTGGAGGGGGGGGGGGGGAAGATAGTATGTGAAACCTGTCATGTTTTTACAGGGTCTAGTCTTTATCTTGCTGCTGCTTAATTAAGATAAAAGCTTTATTTTTCTTAGTCTAATAATTTTCATGTCATTAAAAGTTTGCATGCAATTATGTAGGTGTGTGAGTATGTTGTGTTTGTGTGTGTGTGTTTGTATGTATTTATGTGTGTGTGTGTTTGTGTGCATGTGCGTGTGTGTGTGTGTGTGTGCGTGCGGGCGTGCATGTGTGTGTGTGTGTGTGTGTGTTAGTGTGCTTGCATGTTTGAACACATGCTGTACTAAACAACTCTCTTTTTTATTTTGATCTGATTATAATCATGTTCTTTGAATGCTTGAATTGAACATGAATGTTTGGAATAGTATATGCCACTGCTGTAATTATTATCTGCTTTTTGTCTTACTTGCATGTTTCGTGACCAGCCACTGTATGACCAGCTGACAAATTATACTGGTACGCAAGTTAACGAGTCTGTAGCACATCAGATCTCCGACACTATGTTTTGTGAGGTGAGGCTGTATATGATTATA
Organism: Monoplex corrugatus; assembly: GCA_030674185.1. Lineage (NCBI taxonomy): Eukaryota > Metazoa > Mollusca > Gastropoda > Littorinimorpha > Ranellidae > Monoplex > Monoplex corrugatus. The sequence continues at coordinate 17,677,424 of CM060307.1, forward strand.
AAACAAAGTGTCTGTATAAGGTGTTTTGTGAGGTGAGGATGTGTACGTTTATTGAACAGAGTGTCTAAATAAGCAATGTTTTAATTACATGTACTTTATCGTGACTCATGAGTGCAAATACTCTATGGCTGTTTGCCGTCCTTGCCTCATAGAAAAATAGTGCTGCACTAATAGCGACGTTGTTTGTTGGTGGTTCTTAGCCATCTTTTCCTTGACTTTGCCTCCTTTCAGTGGCTGATTATTTTTTACTTTGTGCCATCCAGAGTGAGTTGTTTGTGCTGTGCCTGTGCCTGCTTATGCATTCTTCCAAGAGGAAAGTATATAGTTTCAGTTTCAGTTTCAGTTTCTCGAGATGACGTCTCCACACTCGGAATGAATTCCATATGCACTGTTGTCACAGGTGCCATGTGATGGAGAAGATCCAGAGTGATTACTGCACAAGCCTTAAGACTGCACATAAACCCATGAGCTGGCCAGGTCCTGAGGTCCTACCTAGGTAGCTCTGTAATCCTGGGGTAGTAGGGGAGTGAGGTGGCAGAGACCTCAACTTTTCCTGGGGCCAGCACCACAAGGGTGGTGCCCATCCCCTCTCCCTCACTTCAAATTTGTATTCATATTCACTTTTTTTTTTAACTTAGAAGGAAAGTGTACATCTAGAGGTTAGGCAGTGAGGCTTACTTGAAATCAGATATTTTATCTCTCCAACTTTTGTTTCAATTTTTGGCCTCCAGCTCTTCTGTCTGTCTGTCTTCCCTATCTATCTGTATATCTGTCCAGGCTTTGCCTATTCCCTCAGCTGCTCCCTCTCCCCCAGCAGTGCCATCCAAACCTCGCATGATGGACTCTGCTCTGGCAGGGCCATGCGGGCATCTTGAGTTGGATTTGGCTGGAACAAGCTCTGGTCAGTCCTGGGATTCTTCTTCCCTAGCTGATCAGCCTTCTGCTGAGGGTGTAGAGCCCATTTTACAGAGTGTCTGTATAAGCTGTTTTGTGGTGAGGTTGTATGTGATTATAAAGCAAAGTGTCTGTATATGGTATGTTTTGTGAGGTGAGGCTGTGTATGATTATAGAAAAGTGTATTAGCTGTGTTATTTGAGGTGAGGCTGTACTTGATTATAGAAAAGTGTATTAGCTGTGTTATTTGAGGTGAGGCTGTATAGATTATAGAACCGTGTATTAGCTGTGTTATTTGAGGTGAGGCTGTATGTGATTATAGAACGGTGTATTAGCTGTTATTTGATGCGAGGCTGTGTATGATTATAAAACAGTATTTGCTGTGTTATTCAAGGTGAGGCTGTGTATGATTATAGAACAGTGTATTAACTATGTTATTTGATGTGAGGCTGTGTATGATTATAAAACAGTATTTGCTGTGTTATTTGAGGTGAGGCTGTATATGATAATAGAAAAGTGTATTAGCTGTGTTATTTGAGGTGAGGCTGTATAGATTATAGAACAGTGTATTAGCTGTGTTATTTGAGGTGAGGCTGTATGCGATTATAGAACGTGTATTAGCTGTTATTTGATGTGAGGCTGTGTATGTTTATAAAACAGTGTATTCGCTGTGTTATTCAAGGTGAGGCTGTGTATGATTACAGAACAGTGTATTAGCTGTGTTATTTGAGGTGAGGCTGTATATTGATTGTAGAACAGTGTATTAACTTTGTTATTTGAGGTGAGTCCCAATTTCTGATTCAGCTAAAAACCTTGGTGTCTGCATTGACTCTACCCTCTCCATGAACAACTTTGTTTCTCAAACTGCCAGATCTTGCTACTATCACCTCCATCGTATAAGCCTGATCAGGAAGTATCTCTCTGTGGAAACAACTGCAAAACTCGTTCTCTCCTTCATAATGTCTCGCATTGACTATTGCAATTCACTCCTGTCCGGTCTTCCTGCCTCCACCACTCACATCCTACAGCGCATTCAAAACAATGCTGCACGCCTTGTACTCAAAAAGAAAAAAGCTGACCACATATCTCCTCTCCTGGCACAACTTCACTGGCTCCCTGTATCAAAGCGCATACAGTACAAACTAGACACCATGTGCTACAAAAGCCTCAATAACTCAGCCCCCGATTACCTGTCAAGCCTACTTGAGATTATGTTCCCTCACGTACCCTCCGCTCTGCTCCGATCCTCTGACTTTTCGCTTTCCACGCACTAAGCTCAATACCTATGGTCCACGAGCCTTCTCTGTTTCTGGTCCGCTCTCCTGGAACAAACTTCCTCTCTCAGTCCGTCAGCAACCTACTTTTGTCTCCTTCAAGTCCGCTCTCAAAACTCACCTTTTCTCCTCTGCATAAAATCCTGACCTCACTGAATCCCCTCTGCAGCCTGTCTCCACTCGGAGGGGAATCACATTGCAATATATAATTGTATATAATATGCTCTCTATAATTTTCCATTGTTTTTATTCTTTCTCCCCATTTATAGCCGTCCGTGTGTGTGTGTGTGTGTGTGTGTGTGTGTGTGTGTGTGTGTGTGTGTGTGTGTGTGTGTGTGTGTGTGTGTGTGTGTGCGCGTGGGTGCGTGTGTGTGCGTGCGTGCGTGTGTGTGCGTGCGTGCGTGTGTGTATGTTTCAGCGTTTAGATTTGATTTTATCAAGATTTTGCGCTATATAAATATTGTAATTATTATTAATTATTATTATTATTATTATATGATTATAGAACCATGTATTAGCTATGTTATTTGAGGCGAGGCTGTATATTGATTGTAGAACAGTGTATTAGCTTTGTTATTTGAGGTGAGATTATATATGATTATAGAACAGTGTATTAGCTATGTTATTTGAGGTGAGGTTGTATATGATTATAGAACAGTGTATTAGCTATGTTATTTGAGGTGAGATTGTATATGATTATAGAACAGTGTATTAGCTATGTTATTTGAGGTGAGGTTGTATATGATTATAGAACAGTGTATTAGCTATGTTATTTGAGGTGAGGTTGTATATGATTATAGAACAGTGTATTAGCTATGTTATTTGAGGTGACGCTGTATATGATTATAGAACAGTGTATTAGCTATGTTATTTGAGGTGAGGTTGTATATGATTATAGAACAGTGTATTAGCTATGTTATTTGAGGTGAGGTTGTATATGATTATAGAACAGTGTATTAGCTGTGTTATTTGAGGTGAGGTTGTATATGATTATAGAACAGTGTATTAGCTATGTTATTTGAGGTGAGGTTGTATATGATTATAGAACAGTGTATTAGCTATGTTATTTGAGGTGAGGTTGTTATGATTATAGAACAGTGTATTAGCTGTGTTATTTGAGGTGAGGTTGTATATGATTATAGAACAGTGTATTAGCTATGTTATTTGAGGTGAGGCTGTATAATGATTGTTGAACGAATTGTCTGTATAAGCTGTGTGAGTCATAGTCATGCACTACCTGGAGCTGTTAATGTGACAGTTTTAATGTAATTGATTACTCTGAATGCTTGGCTCATGCTGTTATTCTTAAGTTGTAAACCTATTCATGTATTTTTGAGCCACTGATCATCATTCTCTTAGCAGATGGATTACATTGGATTCTCCAGTTTGTTATAAATTTTAAAATATTCATCGCTTCTGAAAAAATTCTTTTACCAAATCTGTCATTGCCATCATATTTGCATGTTGTGTGTGAAATAGCATGTATTACAGGCTGGGTAACTCTCAGCGGATCCGCTAATTTCAGCGGATGAACCCCTAGTTTCAGAGGGAAAAAAAAAATTTTCAGAGGAAATATTACTGAATTATTGTATTTGCCATCAGGAAATGCATCCATAATGCCTCAAAATTACAGATCTGTCATTGCCATCATATTTGCATGTTGTGTGTGAAATAGCATGTATTACAGGCTGGGTAACTCTCAGCGGATCCGCTAATTTCAGCGGATGAACCCCTAGTTTCAGAGGGAAAAAAAAAATTTTCAGAGGAAATATTACTGAATTATTGTATTTGCCATCAGGATATGCATCCATAATGCCTCAAAATTACAGATCTGTCATTGCCATCATATTTGCATGTTGTGTGTGAAATAGCATGTATTACAGGCTGGGTAACTCTCAGCGGATCCGCTAATTTCAGCGGATGAACCCCTAGTTTCAGAGGGGAAAAAAAAATTTTCAGAGGAAATATTACTGAATTATTGTATTTGCCATCAGGAAATGCATCCATAATGCCTCAAAATGCATCCATAATGCCTCAAAATTACAGAAATTCTTCAGCTTTCTGGGGTGCTTGCCCCCCCCCCCCCCCCCAGACCCCCCAGCAGGAACATTGCCCCTGGACCCCGGCCAATTTTCAGAGGAAACTATATTCTTTTCTTACCCAGACTGGTATTACATTATCTTGCTCAGATTTCTACTATTATACTGTATTTTTGTTTAACATTACCTTTCAGTGTAGCTTAGGGTTGGCAGCTGTGTCTGCATTATATTAGGGTATGTTAGGTTTTTGGAATATCTGGATTTTGTTTGGTTGGTTGGTTGGTGTGGTTGGTTGGTTGGTTGGTTGGTTGGTTGGTTGGTTGGTTGATGTTTTTCTCCTCAAATCGGTGTTGAAACTTGCACCTGTTATGATTTCCCGAATATAACTGTTTAAACTTATACAACTGTTTAAGCTTATAGTTGTATAGTCGTACAAACTGTTTTAACATGATAGCAGAGCCTTGTAGTCATGTGTTTATACAAACTGAATGTTGAAGCCTTTCGGTGTGATATTTCAAGGGATATTTCAAGGCCTTATTTGAGTTGATGAGAATTTTGAGTGAGGTAAAAAATGAAATGAAGCTTTGATACTGTACTTCACCCTTCTCTTAGCTCACTTAATTGCACACAGAAGAAGATAATTCACATCCTGTTGGATTTTGCGCAATGCACTTGATTTGTTAGAGGCATGTTTTGCTTGTTGGCCTAAACTTTGCGCATGGTGTCCTGAAAAGCTTTTTGACCTTTGTGTAATTTATCGGAAACAAACTTTTGAGGAAGACAGTAGAAATGCCTCTTCTACTATCACTCATGCCAAATGTGTTGCCTCATGATTCTTGCTGTGGCATCTCTCGTTTCTTCAGCTTTAAACCAAGCTTACTGCCAGCGTTCAAGTAAATAGGAACTAGAAACACATGCCATAGAATGAGAATGTGTATGTAATACACAAAACAAAAGAGCCTCAACACAAAAGACAGCAAAGAGCAAGAACACAAAACATGAACAAAAAACAAAAAAACAAGTTTCTGATTTTTTTTTTGCACAGGAGAAAATGTCTGATATGATCATTTTTAGTGACATTTATGTAGGAGCATTTCCATAGTGTTGAATTTTTTTTTTCTTTCATTCAGGCTCAGCACAATATGTCTCGTCCAAGCTGGATGACTGATGGTATCTTTCAAGAGCTGATGAATTTGAGAAATGAAACCTACACACAGAAATGGAATGCCCCTGGTGCAGTTCGACTTGCTGGAGGTACTGACATGGCGCGAATGGTTGTCTTGTGCCATGTTCCTTTTGTGAAGCTGTCAGAGCAGATTACAGATAGGCATGATAGTTGGTGGATTAGACATCTGGCTTTCAGTCGGAAGGTCAGAGTTCAGTCTTGCATGGGTACCTCCTGCCTGATGGATGTAGCATGGAGATGGGTAAGGGTAGAGATTTTTCCGATCTCCAAGGTCAGTGTGCATGCAGGCCTGCTAGTGCCCAAACCTCTTTATTTGCATGCACACACATAACATCAGATATGCACATTAAAGCGTGTAGCCAAAAGAGATTGCGTTTCATTTTTGCAAAGTTCACTAACTCGGCCCAGAGAATTTTTATGTGGTTTAAGAAAGGATACACAGCAGTTAGATTTCTCATGTTTATGACTCTCTTTCAGTTATTTTTTTATACCAAGTAGGTTCTTAGGGCTGTATATTGTTTTCAATCTGGCAGACTAAGGAACCTTTTCTCCAATACAGCACTGTCTTTCCATGACTTTTGTTGTTTACCATCATACAAATTGTAACACATTTCGAAATTTGTCATCCCTCAGGAATTTTTTTTTGCAAATCCAAAGGTTATGAGTTTTGATTTGATGTATAGCAATTCTCTCTAGTGGTGTAATATTTCGTTTTAAATGGATTCTAAAAAGTGCTTTTACTTTCCAAAATCTTTCAGAATAATTGATCATCATACATTCTCCTTCAAATCCCGTGTAAACCTTATATATAGTATCCTCAACTTTCTTGAATTCCACTCTGACATTTGGTCTGACTGTGTTTTTTGCTTCTAGCCAGACTGCTTGGTTTTTTTTTTACTCATATATGTCATTTCAGTTGATTTTTCAAAAGACATTCTTTTCTATTTCTGAACTGCATGTCAAACGCAGATTGAGAAATCTTGTCTTGAGCATTACCTTTCTAGATTTTGTTTGATATCTTTATCCTATATCTTCACAATTGCCGGTATTTCTACACTTAACGTGAAGAGGTAAGGTAGGACTGGATCACCTTGGTTCACATAAAAACCGTACAGGATTTTTAATCTGCACATTTTATGTTCTGTGTTCATGTACACATCAACAAGACGGTTTAGACACTAGTAGATCTGTGCATATGTTGGCCTAATATACTGGAAAGTCTACACCCTTTATCAACCAGGCTGGAGGTTGTCAGGCAGGATCAAACCCAGACGTTCTGATTAGAAACCTGATGTCTTAACCATTTGACTGTTGTGTCTGTCAAAGCACCAGCAACTTGTGTTTTGTATAGGAGGTAACAACCATCATAGCAATGTTTATTCTTTTTGCATATCAGAACTGCAGATCACAAATACTATGCCAACCCATTTTTCACTGCTTGAAGCATGTGGTTCAGGCTGAATGAAAATACTACAAAAACACAATGTGGTTTTCTGTTACTAGTGTTAGATATTTTGTAGTTCAGTGTTCACTTTTTTATTGGGGGAGGGGGGACTTGTTTGTTTTGTTTTTGTTGTTGTTTTCAGTGTGGTTACATCCATAGATGTGTTACATATTTAATGCCTGTACTGCCTTGTTTACAGGTGCAGTTTTAGCTGAAATGACAAGAAACATGGAAAACCGAGCAAAAAATTCTTCAGCCAAGGAAAAGCTGTTCCTGTTTTCTGCCGTAAGTTGGCACCACTTCAATTTGTGAAAATTATTTGGCATTTATGGTTAATAAAAGAGCTGTCTGTGTGGGGGCAGTAAACACCATACAGTCTGGTTTAGAAATTATTGATATGAACATACCAGTCTTTAGGTATTATGATAATTTGGCAGTAATGTTGTTTTCATGATATCCTGTACTTAATAGTTGCCATTTTCCACAAAGAATAATGTTGATAACTTACACATAATGGAATAACTGTCTTGTTGCTTATTGGCTAGACAGTTGTTAAGTCAATTAGAAGCCATATTTTATATACTGCTTGGTCACGCTTGTAATTAATTTAACACTATTGTGATAAATTACCTCACATGGGCCCTTTGTACTTGTGTATTTGTTGTCTTGAGTGAAAGATTGGTGAAGTATTTGTTCCTCAGAGTGACAGGTTGGTGAATATTTGTTCCCCAAAGTGAAGGATTGGTGAAGTATTTGTTCCCCAGAGTGACAGATTGGTGAATATTTGTTCCCAGAGTGACGGTTTGGTGGAGTATTTGTTCCCCAGAGTGACAGATTGGAGGAGTATTTGTTCCCCAGAGTGACAGATTTATGGAATGAGATTCCCAGAGTGACAGATTGGTGGAGTATTTGTTCCCCAGAGTGACAGATTGGTAGAGTATGTGTTCCCAGAGTGACAGATTGGTGAATATTTGTTCCCAAAGTGACGGATTGTGGAGTATTTGTTCCCCAGTGACAGATTGGAGGAGTATTTGTTTCCCAGAGTGACAGATTGGTGGAGTATTTGTTCCCCATAGTGACAGATTTATGGAGTATTTGTTCCCCAGAGTGACAGATTGGTGGAGTATCTGTTTCCAGAATGACAGATTGGTGATTCGTTCTCTAGAGTGACGGATTGGTGGAGTATTTGTTCCAGAGAATGAGATCATGGTGGAATATTTGTTATGCTGAATGACAGATTGGTGATTCATTCTCTAGAGTGACGGATTGGTGGAGTATTTGTGCCAGAGAATGAGATCATGGTGGAATATTTGTTATGCTGAATGACAGATTGGTGGAGTAATTGTTTCCCGGAGTGATAGATTGGTGAAGTATTTGTTCCCAGAGTGACACATTGGTGAGTGTTTGTTCCCAGAGTGACAGATTGGTGGAGTATTTGTTCCCAGAGTGACAGATTGGTGGAGTATTTGTTCCCATAGTGACAGATTGGTGGAGTATTTGTTCCCCAGAGTAACAGATTGGTGGAGTATTTGTTCCCCAGAGTGACAGATTAGTGGAGTGTTTGTTCCCCAGAGTGACAGATTGGTGGGGTGTTTGTTCCCCAGAGTGATACATTTGGTGGAGTAAGTGTTCCCCAGAGTGACCGATTGGTGGAGTGTTTGTTCCCCAGAGTGACCGATTGGTGGAGTAAGTATTCCCCAGAGTGACAGATTGGTGGAGTATTTGTTCCCCAGAGTGACAGGTTGATGGAGTGTTTGTTCCCCAGAGTGACAGATTGGTGGGGTAAGTATTCCCAGAGTGACAGGTTGATGGAATGTTTGTTCCCCAGAGTGGCATATTGGTGGAGTGTTTGTTCCCCAGAGTGACAGATTGGTGGAGTAAGTGTTCCCCAGAGTGACAGATTGATGAGTGTTTGTTCCCAGAGTGGCAGATTGATGGAGTATTTGTTTCCCAGAGTGACAGATTGGTAGAGTATTTGTTCCTGAGAGTGAGATACTGGTGGAATGTTTGTTATCCTGAGTTACAGATTGTTGGATAGGGTGAGTGAGTCAAAGGATTGTTTTTGCAGTTGGTGTATAGAGTGCAGGAGTGAGAGGGTTAAGATGGGCAGGGAACAGGACAGTATTCAGTGGTTCAGTGTTGCGGGCTGGGACTGAACTCACGATACCATATCCTGAGTCCACAGCCCTGTTACAAAAACCATCATGTAAGGGATCGCAGGCAAGCTGATGCCAACACTGGCTTTTTATCATATTGTCAGTTCTCAGTAATAAATTCAAGTTGTTTTTTCTTCTGTTTTATTTCAGTTTATTTTTGTTTTATTTATTTAGTTAGTTATTTTTTGTCAGATCTGATTTAGCATGCAGAATTTGGGTTACTCTTTCCAGAGCAGAACATGTTGTTGCTACAGTGCAACACCATCCAAGTGGAAATAACATAGAGAATAACTAAATGAATATGGCTTGCTTAAAGTTAAGTTTTGGTGCACTCTTAATCTTAGCCTGCATGTTCCATCCACATGTAAAATATTGAGGGGAAAAAATCCAAGGAAATGTATTCAGTAAGTGTCGAAACTTGAGTATGCCTACAAAAAGGTCACAGCATAATCTAAACAAACAACACTAACTTACAAATAAATAAATAACAAAGAAAACTGAGTCTTGTTAGCAGTTATGTGAGCTCTATTGTAGTAAGCTAGGCATGAGGTGAAAACTAAATGTTCTATATCCAAGACTTAATCAGTCACTAAATAGGTATGTATACATGTAAAAGAAACAGAAAGATGAAGGTGGATATTCAAGATCTTGCCAGCTTGTAGTTTCTGAATGCATGAGGTGACTTGTGCTACTTTACCAGCATGTACAGTGCACGGGTGTGAGACAAAAGCTGTACCAAGGTCCTGTCATCATGTATTGTCTGTTGCATGACAGGTGAAAAGGACAACATGTTGTAATGTATGATCTTACCAGACAGATGAAAATGTGCAGACTGGAGTTTAAGGCACCTGGTGCTTGGCCAGTTTTGGACACTAAATTTGACTGTGGATTGATAATCATTATCTTTGTTCTGAATCATTTCAGTGATCTTACTTTGTTATTAATTGGGAGTGACGTGGTTTATCAGTTTTCGTCACCTGTTTTGGATGATTTATTCCTGTCTTGCATTTTTTGTCATCTTTGTTGGCTTTCTTTTGAGATATGTCGCAGTACAGCCATGTTAACTCATAAAACATTGTTGACTTCCACTGAACCAGTGGCTTTTGCACAGAAGTTTGTGGGTAATATCAGTAATTGATGGTGAATAATAGGGAACGGTGAACTGCATGGCCATTTCAAGTTCCCGTTACTTTGATCAGCCTGAAATAAAATTGCAGTGGCCGTTGGAATGTAAATTATGGAATTAGACCTACATAATAAGCCAGGATGAGGAAATAGTCCAGCCATGGTCAGAATCATGATGAAGATAAAGCAGGAGTCCGTGAACTACAGTTTTGCCATGCATTGTATTGTCTTAATCCGTTTCACTCCTTCAGTCTACTGACCAGCTTCTACCTGAAGGAATCTGGTAGTATTGAAAACGTTTGTGTTGGATGTGCAGCATGATACCAACGTGGCCAATCTGGGTAAAGCTTTGGGCATCTTCAACGATCTACAGCCTCCCTACCTGGCCAGCATTATTTTGGAGTTACATCTACAGGATGACAACTATTTTGTCAAGACCCTGTTTGACAATCACACACAAGACAGCCCTTATGTTAAAACCATCAAAGGTTAGGCTAATTAGATCTTGTGGTAGTATGAATCTGTTTGTCTGGGGATATACTGTAGATTGGTACTCAACTTTGCCATACTTGATAGAATGAATTGATCCTTACCAAAGTCAGTTGCTTATCAAGTGATTTCAGTCAAAATATGCTGGTTATAAGCCATTGTTACATCACTTAGTTTAACCCTGGTTATGATTGAAGCCACGTGTACGTTCACTCAGTTTAAACCTTTTATTTAACAGTTGTGAACCCTAGTCTTCAACCTGTGTAAAAGATAGACATGGCTCATTTTGGATCTTATCCATCACATGACATCTATGGCGTCAGTGCATATGGAATTTATTCTGACTGCAGAGATGCCATCTTGAGATAATGAAACTGAGACTGAGTGAAGGGGTTAAACGATAATAAAAGAAAGTATTAGTAGTTTCTCCTATTTTGACCGATATTGTCAAACTGAACATCATCACTTACATGAAGAACTAGCAGTTTGCATGCAATGCAACATGTATGTAACAGTACACAAACCTACACAACCTAATCATCTCTTACAACGTAACAGTAGCAGTGATCATCGTTAACATATATGTAAGATTAAGTTTATTTATTTTGTGAAGTGGTTTGTGCAATAGACTACTCATTGGGAGGTCATGGGTTCAGACTTCCATTAGTCCTAACAGCAGCACAGGGGTAGTATAGAAAATAGGACATCAAAAATTGTGTGTATTAGTCTGTGAAACTAAAAATGAACAGATTGTGCAGTAAGGCAGTATATGTAAAGAAAAAGATTGTGTGTATTAGTCTGTGAAACTAAAAATAAACAGATTCTGCAGCAAGGCAAGTATATGTGATGTTATTGCTATTTTATAGATGAATAAACAACAAGGCTTTTTCTGTGCAGGCTGTGCTGAAATGTGTCCATTGGCTCAGTTCCATGAACTGCTAAAAGATAACATGGTGTTACCTGAAGACAGAGAGAAAGCCTGTGCTGATGACACTGCTTCACAGTTCTGGAAACAAAGTAAGCAAAACTCTGTGAATGAGAGATTATATAACCACAGAATCTTCAGCAATGGCCAGTCTATTTCACAACCTTTTCTTGTTCTGACCATCCGTGACCCACTATCACAAACGCAGACATCAGTAGATAAGCAAACTGAGGAGATACAGCCTCAGAAAGTTGGTGAGGATCTACATGGGTGCAATTGAGATTTTAGTTGCAAGCTGTTGTTTGGGACTTTCTTTAGGTATATGATTAGTTTCACAGTGAAAATCATTGTTAAAAGCGCCTAGCAATCATTGCTGAAATTAACGGCAATTGGCAAGTTTTTCACCACTGCCACACCACAACCCATTACAGAATCCCAACATTCCATATATCGTTTTGACGCTTATTATGTCAATTTCTGAGTGCTGCACACAGTAACTCAAGGTGAACCAATTCAGCCACAGCTCTTACAGTTTGTGTCCTACAGACGTAACTTAAATATATCATTGGGAAGGAAATGTCATGTTCTCTGTAATAAAACCAGTAACTTGATGTATTGATGTGTCTCTTTTTGTGTGTGTTGGTCATATATTTTGGACAACGTTTCCCTCCACCACAGTTTTTGACACTTTTGTACACTGTCGCACTTTTGTGTTTCCATCTCATTTGTGGTATATAGTCACTATTCTGAAACTTTTGAGCAATAACAATGAAAATTCTAATCCTCTAGATATCAAGCCCTCTGCATATAATCCATTACATACATGTTGAAAACCACTCAAAGTGGGATTTACAAATAACAGCAGTCATTGTGAATTTTTTGCAACAAAATTACGCCTCTCTTGCATGATTTCTTCCAACCAGCATGGGTTTCTTTTTTCCGTTCCCTTATTGGAAAACAAATTTTAATCAAAGTTTTGTTTATGAACTTTGTATTGACCATGTCTGAATTTAGTTGTTCCTAAATTCTTTTATTTAGTATTTTTTTACAGGATTTGTAATGGTCCTGGATTTTTTTAAAAGTCCTGAAAAAATGTCAGTCATGGAATTTGATAATAATAAACAGAACAAAGCATTCCTGCATTTATTTGCAGACACTCATATATATGCACAAACTCCCCTCCACACACATATTCAGAAGGACATGAAGTCTGCTTTAACTTTTAATTCTTCCTGTACGACAAGCCGCTGTGATCGGCTCGGCTGACTTTCAAAATGGCCGCCAAGCCGATCAAGCGGCTCGACCCGGTTCATCACTTTCTACTTTCCGTTCTTCCCCATTGAAGACATACGGCTGCATGACAGCAGAATGATGTTATTACCTGTATGGTGTTTAGAATTCAATTCTGCACAACCCCATACCAACCTTTTTGTTCTATGTTGAATACAAACGTATCTACAAGTGTTTTACTGACCTTACCCCCTGTTCCAAAATAGGTCGCAGATGAACCCTGCGTCCAGTCTGAAAACTGTAAACGTACAGGAAGAGTTTATTAGATAACATACAATATATATTTTGTTGTTATATTCATGCATTGAATCATTTTTGGTGTCTCATGTTGTTTAATATTTAACTTTCAAGGTAATACCACTGCAGGCATTGAAAACAACAAAGTCAGGTCTGAAATTTTTTTTTTTTCATTAAAATGTATTCTTTTCAAAACATGTAAATCGGAAGTGATAGAACCGAGATTTGTTCACCTCAGACTGTAAAACTCTGAATTTTCACCGTCTGATCCATGGTCAGCTCTCCAGCTCTCCATATAACTGGTCCTGTGCAGCTTGCTGGTGATTGTGTCAGTGTACATCACATACATAAACAGGTTTCTTTTCACAACCTTTGCTCATACTCGTAGATATGCTTAAACTTAAGTCATATACAAAGACATTAACTGCTTCACTGCCAGTGATTCTAGAATGTTAAAGTCCTCAGTGCCAGCTGTTTTACAGAAAAAAACAAGAAAAATGCACCTACCGATTTCAAATGACTGTAACTTTTCTTATTTATCAACCAAATTGCTTTCTGTTTTTTTTTTAAAGAAAGAAGAATGATTGGAGTTTGGGATTATGCAACAATAAAGTATGTTTATGCAGTGGAGTGATTTAAGAGCACAATTAAGAGCAGCAAGTCAGAAAGTAACGGACCCTATTGTTGTCGCATTTTGGCGACATCAGTGGTCTGCGTACTGTTGCCAAAAGGCGCCATTGGCGGTGAAAGGGTTAAAAAATTCAGATCCTTATTTTACGTATGTGTATATGTGCACATAATTTTGTGTGTGTTGCCTTGAATGTGCATCTTTGCTTGCGCATGAACACGTGTGCTTGCTTGGTGTGTCTACAGACGGACTCTCTATACTGATCGGAGTGCTGATAGTGCTTGTGGTGGCAGTCTCGGTGATGGCGTACAAGTTGAAACGAATGCGATTTCAGCATAAGGATCATGCGAACGTTCAGTATCGACAACTTCTCCAGGACAACGCCGACAATGAAGAGGATGATGATCAAGTTGATGATTTATAGTTTTTGTTTGCTTGGTTTAAGAATTGAGATTTATTGTGATGTCATATATCTTGGTATTATTGTATTGTGATGTCACATGTCTTTATCAGTAAGGGCTTTGTGTTTCTTTGTTTTGGGTATGTTTCATCTCCCATCTGCGATAAGGTCATGATTTGCTTCAGGTGTCTTTGACAGTTATTTCTCAGACATTCCAGCATATATGGACATGTTGGTATCTTAAATGAAAGCCAGTGGAATACAGGAAATTTTCTGCCTAATGCTTGTTTGCAATTTTCAGCAAGTCATTGAAAGGGACTGAATTGGTATATGTTATTATACTTAATTTCAAAAGAAAATTAGCTTGTTTCTTTTTTAGTGCAGCTACAGTATCGACTGTACAGAACAATAGCATTATTGAAAACAAAAGGAGCAAAGGATAAGGAAGCAAAGAAAGATGACAGAGAGGAAGCAGAAAATGATCCTTTCCTTGTTTTTAGCAAGGTATTCAAGTATCATCCTCAACCTCAAGAGATCATGGAATTGCATGCTGGGATAGATTTGAGGCACAGCTCCTCATTGTGCACTTCAGTGCACACACATAGATAGGGGTACATGGCAATCCAGGTACTTCAGTGTGCACACATAGACAGGGGTACATGGCAATCCAGGTACTTCAGTGCACACACATAGACAGGGGTACATGGCAAACCAGGTACTTCAGTGCCACACACATAGACAGGGGTACATGGCAAACCAGGTACTTCAGTGCACACACATAGACAGGGGTACATGGCAAACCAGGTACTTCAGTGCACACACATAGACAGGGGTACATGGCAAACCAGGTACTTCAGTGCACACACATAGGCAGGGGTACATGGCAAACCAGTACTTCAGTGCACACACATAGACAAGGGTACATGGCAGACCAGGTACTTCAGTGTGCTCACATAGACAAGGGTACATGGCAAACCAGGTACTTCAGTGTGCTCACATAGGCAGGGGTACATGGCAAACCAGGTACTTCAGTGTGCTCACATAGGCAGGGGTACATGGCAAACCAGGTACTTCAGTGCACACACATAGGCAGGGGTACATGGCAAACCAGGTACTTCAGTGCACACACATAGACAGGGGTACATGGCAGACCAGGTACTTCAGTGCACACACATGGGTAGGGGGGTACATGGAAGGCCAGGTCTTGCCCAGGAAGCAGACCTGCCCTCTCCACTCTGCAGGTGAAAGTCCAAGGAAAAGACGAGCCAGTACAGACTGGCTCCAACAGTGTCACAGGAGTGCAGGAATGAGGCTTAGAGCAACAACGAACCACATTAGGGATTTCAGTTTGGTATTTCTGTCAGGTTTACTCCTTAATCTTTCTTTTCCTGAAGATTATTGCAAGGAGCAGGGTGGTAGGTGGCTGTTGACACTAACAGAGTTTATGTGCTTTTTGAAAGCTCTTGTTTTTTAATCCTGTAAGTATCCTGCTACTCCTCACTTAAGCTTGCTGGGGGTACTGGTTTAGTCACCAAGGGTCCAACCATAACCAGGTAGTATCAGATTACATAGTTACCAATAGGAGGTCAGTGGCCTGAACTGATGTTTAAGCAAGGTATAATTATAGATGGAAGTGCTAGGTTGTAGTTTTCTTTCATGGTAGTTTTGTGCATTTGATTAAGCCTGTCTACCAGCATCCTGCATTGTCAACCATGTTGGCAAAGCAAAAACTTAACCTTTTGACTACCTCAGCCTATCCACCGTCTTCCTGTATTGCAGTTGGTGGAAAGGGTGTAGGAGTCAAAGGGTTATGGTTTGCAACCCCCACTCCCTGCCCTGTGGGGATGCCAGAGGCTTTTTTAATTTGATTAGTATCGCCCATCTTTCGGAAATTTTCTGCTAGAAATTTCTTCTTTTCCTGTCACTCTTTTCCTTTCTGCCTTGCTCTTTTGCTTTCTGTCATTTCTTCCAGTCATTTTTCTGCTTTGCTGGTCCATGCAAGTGTATGTGTTCTGTAAAGCTTTAAAGACTACTGGGATTGATATTCGGGTTCATATCGATTGCTTTTTTGGCTCTAATAAAATGTAATGTGTAGCAGCAATTTTGATAATGTAGGCCATTTTACATTAATACGTATATACATATACACACATATATATATTACATGAGTGTACTTAGTTATGTTTCTTCAACTGTGTTCAGTTCTTGGTTGTTGTTTTTTAAACCTCCTATTGACAAATTGGACAGGGTGGTCAATGGCAGATGTATATCCTTAGATTATGTGGGCAAATGCATTGATGTGTGTGTTAATTGTTTCTTCCAGGTTTTTTTTCAAGGTCAGTGATGTGTGTGTGTTTTGAGAGGGTTATAGCCCTGATATAGCTCTGTGCAGTTGGCTGGGCGTCAAACATCAATAATTATGTCAATAATAATGATAGTTTGTAGGAAGTTATGTTCTCTGTAGGAGGTCATGTTGTTTTCCAGTATTACAATCTGCATATTTGATGCATTCAGATTGATCCTAATTACAGACCTGCTCACATTGTGATTATGTGCACATACATACACACTCCTCATCTGCCATTCACGTACATGTATACAAGTACATATGCATGTTCACATGCATGCACACAAGCAGGCGCACACACACACATGCACACACGCACAACACACTTCGTAGTTAGTTCATAGTTTCAGTGTTATAACATGTTTGAAAGCAATCAGTTGAAAGAGCGGACTGTTTCCTGTTCTTTAAATCAAAGCATTACACAAATAGATCAGTAATAAAATGGGTTTAAAAAAAGTAGTAGGCTGAAAAAAAAATGTCTGTATATTTGTGTGTGTGTGTGTCTGTGCACCCCTTTGTATTTCTATGTACACCAAGGAGAAATATGTGCACTCGAAAGGCCATGCCTATTTGAGCAGTGAGTGTGCAGTTTTCTTTTTATCTAAAATTGATGAAGAGAGAAACCAGTCAAATGGCTTGTGTATTTTTGCTTTGGCATAAATTGTTATTATGTCAGTAGACAATTGAAATGTCAGCATCATGAAGAACTGATAATACAACGAGCAGTGCAATGCATTCCATTTATGTTTTATCATTTGTATGATATATATATATGTATACCCACATTCCACATATATATATAAATATGTATACATATATATATCTGTATATGTAAATATATATAAATATATCTATATATATATATATATACATATATATATATATATATATATTTATATATATTATATATATATATATATATATATATATATATATATATAAGAGAGAGAGAGAGAGAGAGAGAGAGAGAGAGAGAGAGAGAGAGAGAGAGAGAGATTTATATGTATAGATAGATAGCTGTTGGTATGGATATATTCTTCTTCTCCCTTAACTCTTTGAAGAGTCATTGGGGTGCCACCGTAAAGAGTTCACCAGATACCTCCAGCTCTGTCAGTTGTGAGTCAGAGCCTGGGTCTCTGCAAATGGTGTCTGTCCATTGCGCAGTGTTATTAGTCCATTGTTTGTTTGTTGTTGTTGTTTTCCTGTCTTGCCTTCTGTCTCCCGCCCTCAATAGTTCCCCTAGGGATTGATTTAGTAAGGCCCCTGGATCTTGTTGCATAGTCATACCATTGTAGTTTTCTTTTCTTAATGATGTCAGATGATTTGTTGCACTTATTTATTGGTGATATAATCAGCATATCTGGTGGTCTCTACACAAGAATGTAGTCTGTGTGTGTGTGTGTGTGTGTGCGTGCGTGCTTGCGTGCGTGTGTGCAATTTCCTTAATTATAAATTTGGCACGTTACTTGTTGGGAGGTGAGTGCATGTAGCAAATTGCGTTGGAGTGTGAATCTCACACTGTAAAGTGCATCATGCTTTTTGCTACTACTCTTATTCTTGCTATGTTATTATTGTTGTTTTTGTTGTTATTAATAGAGGTTGACATGTATTTACTTATTGTGTGTCTGCCTTTGTCCCTCTTGCTTTTCTAAAGCGCTTGACCAGTTGACATCTGAAAGTGGATATTTCATTGTAATTGAGGGTTGTTTTTATTTTCTGACTTCTTTAACATTGTATATATTGAATCGTCTGTTTTTATCACAGCATTAGAGTGGACATGTCTCCCTCCTCCCTTGTTGTCAATGTTTCTTTTCTCTTCTTCTTTTCTTATGTTGCTATGGTTTGTGATTTATGTATGTATGTATATTTTTTGTTTGCAATTCATTTTTATTTTGTTTGTTTAGTTTTGATTTATGTATTTTCCTTACTGCTTTTTGATTTGATTTATTTATTTTTCATGCTTGTGTCTTATGTGTAGAATATCAAGGACTAGCTATAAGACAGGTCCTATGCTACTATCCTTGAATAATAGTGTTTAAATTGAATTGTGGCATGTGATATGTGAAACTGAACCAGCATAATGAATGACACATTTTTTCTGTTTTTTTTTGTTTTTTTTATTTAATCATGACAGACACCAGACTTGGCAGCATCATGACGTGTGATGGGAAATAGTGGAAATTGTCTTCTTGCCACAATAACTAAAGACACAAAATGATAATGATGCCATTTTGGCTGAATGGTCCCAGTGACTGGTTGTTACTGATGTGTGAAACTGAAAGCCAGTGAGACTTAGTTACTTCCCTCCAGCATGTGTGTGACATCAGCTTGGAATGGCCTATAGTCAGTTTGATAGTACGCTTTATTTTACTTGGGGTAAAAGGCTTAGCCTAGGCCTAGGCCCCTGACCAGCAACCAAAGACTGGTCAGTCCACTGCTCATTGTGATATTCTTATTCTTTGTTGTTGGATCATGGTATTCCACAGGTCTTGTTCCTTCTTTTGTTGTTGGATCATGTTGGTATTCCACAGGTCCTGATTCTGCCTTTATTCTTTTGTTGTTGGATCATGGTATTCCGCAGGTCTTGTTTCTTCCTTTATTCTTTTGTTGTTGGATCATGTTGGTATTCTGCAGGTCTTGTTTCTTTATTCTTTGTTGTTGGATCATGTTGGTATTCTGCAGGTCTTGTTTCTTTATTCTTTGTTGTTGGATCATGTTGGTATTCTGCAGGTCTTGTTTCTTTATTCTTTGTTGTTGGATCATGTTGGTAATTCTGCAGGTCTTGTTTCTTTATTCTTTGTTGTTGGATCATGTTGGTATTCCACAGGTCTTGTTTTCCTTATTCTTTGTTGTTGGATCATGTTGGTATTCTGCAGGTCTTGTTTCTTCCTTTATTCTTTGTTGTTGGATCATGTTGGTGTTCTGCAGGTCTTGTTTCTTTATTCTGTGTTGTTGGATCATGTTGGTATTCTGCAGGTCTTGTTTCTTCCTTTATCCTTTGTTGTTGGATCATGTTGGGTTTCTGCAGGTCTTGTTTCTTTATTCTTTGTTGTTGGATCATGTTGGTATTCTGCAGGTCTTGTTTCTTTATTCTTTGTTGTTGGATCATGTTGGTATTCTGCAGGTCTTGTTTCTTCCTTTATTCTTTGTTGTTGGATCATGTTGGTATTCTGCAGGTCTTGTTTCTTCCTTTATCCTTTGTTGTTGGATCATGTTGGTATTCTGCAGGTCTTGTTTCTTTATTCTTTGTTGTTGGATCATGTTGGTATTCTGCAGGTCTTGTTTCTTCCTTTATTCTTTGTTGTTGGATCATGTTGGTATTCTGCAGGGCTTGTTTCTTTATTCTTTGTTGTTGGATCATGTTGGTATTCTGCAGGTCTTGTTTTCCTTATTCTTGTTGTTGGATCATGTTGGTATTCCACAGGTCTTGTTTCTTTATTCTTTGTTGTTGGATCATGTTGGTATTCTGCAGGTCTTGTTTCTTCCTTTATTCTTTGTTGTTGGATCATGTGGTATTCTGCAGGTTGTTTCTTCCTTTATTCTTGTTGTTGGATCTTGGGATTCCACAAAACAGCATTCAAGAAGATGACAAGCATTCTTACCAACAAATGCCCATCAATTAACATCAGAAAGAGAGTCCTTGAATGTTATATAGAACCAGTACTGTTGTACGGATGCGAGGCGTGGACAGTCAACAATCAAAGCCAGAGCAAGATTGAGGCAGCCGAGATGTGGTTTCTCAGAAGAATGTTGAGAGTTCCATGGACAGCAAAGAAACCAAACGAGACAGTCTTGATGGAGGCAGACACAAGTAGATCACTCATAAGGAAGATTAGGAAAAGACAGGCAACATTTATAGGCCATTTTATGAGAAGGGGGATTTGGAGCACCTGGTCACAGTGGGAAAGCTGGAGGGAAAGAGAGCACCAGGTAGACCCAGAGAGAATGCTGGACGGACTTGCAGAGTGGCTGGGGATGAGGAGGGTGGGGGAGATGCTAGGGGCAACGAGAGATAGAGATGGTTGGAAGTCCATGGTCGCCAACGCCATGCGGCAGGGCACCTGATGATGATGATGATGGTATTCCACAGGTCTTGTTTCCTCCTCCTTAAGCCCTGGACCTATGTCCTTGACCATAGCAAGGTCTGACCAGCAGCCAAAAATTGGTCATCCTGCCCATTTTAACCCTTTGACTCCTGTACTTTATCCACCAACTGCAAACACTTAACCCTTTGACTCCCTCACCCTATCCACCAGCTTCCTGCAGGAAGTTGTTGGATAGGGTGAGAGAGTCAAAGGGTTACGATTTTGCTTTGCTCGCATGGTTGACAGTGCAGGGTGCTGGTGGACAGGGTGCGGAAGTCAAAGGGTTACTGCTCGTAAACATTCTTTGTGATGGTGTCAGCTTCATGCTCCATTGGTCCTGTTTACCCCTTCTTCCAAGCTCCTTCCATTTCAAGACTTTGCCAACGTAGTGTTTTGGTCAGCACAAGAAGTGTTTTGGTCAGCACAAGAAGTGTTTGGTCAGCGATGTTTGGTCAGCACAAAAAAAGCACAAGAAGTCTGCTGTATCACTGCTGGCTGACTTGGGGAACTGGAACATGTAAGCATAATGTATGAGTTCGGGATTAATTCCCCATGAATGAATTCAGGCCATTGAACTGGGCTTATTAGCATATTGCAGATTGAACTCTGTTACATTCTGACTTGTGATTGTTATCACACCAGTTTCTCTGACTTTGTTTTCATGACTTTATTCTTTGTGACTTATTTCACCTCCTCCACCACCAGTGTCTGTGACTTTGTTTCTGTCATGTTCATTACGTGGCTCTTCCTCGTTACTAATTTCTATAAATTTTCTTTCCATGATATGACTGTAGTTGACAATGTTGATTGTAGTCCAAAGATCAAGTTCATATTTTCAAGTTGTCTGTGTGTGTGTTTTCACTTTCTGGTAATACTGATGGAAGCATGTGAGACAAAGTCTTGGTTGTGGGCTTGTGTTTTGGGTTCTGCTATGATGATATTGATCGTATGCTTTGAAGAAATTTATGGTTGTGTGTTTGTGTGTGTGCATACGCATGCACACTTTTGGTGATACTGGTAGCAGCCTTTCAGCAAGTGATGATTTTGTGATTATTCTTTGAACGATGAAAGTGATGGTGGTTGATGGTAAAATGTTGTTACTCAGTCATTGTTCAGGTTTGTGGGATGTGTATTTACATCAGTTTTTTTCTGTGAGTGTGATGTAAACATACTCCGATATAAGAGATAATATGCACTACAGTTCAGCTAGACCTGTCCTATGAAAATTATTGGAATGAATTTTGGATTGAAGTGTGTTACAGCATTGTATAATAATAAGAAATAACATGTTAATGTTTTCATTGCTTTAGAGCTAGTTAATGCTAAAAGTGTCAATTGCATGATGGTAAAGTGCTTTAAACTTTATTGTTTGCAATAAACTATTCATGTATTTTTCATGTGCATATGTATGTGGTGTGTTTGTGTGTGTGTGTGTACACATACGTGTGGGAACGCTATAACTGTTCATTTTGTGCTGCCATGTTGGTTCAGATTGTGGACAAACATTGTACAACATTTACGCATAACTGAGCGACTGGGGTATCAGGCCCAAGTGTTGGAACATTTGGCATAGTCTGAAGCAGTTGTTTTACTTTTTCACGTGTATGTCCATCTGTGTACGTGCTGATTGTTTGTTTTTTTTGTACATACAATTAGTACTTATGTTTACTTTTATGTTTTTACATTCTGTTCTTGTGAAATAAAAAGCATTTGATATAGATCTGTTTAAGTGCAATTGCTTGTCTGTAGCAAGTGACTTCAATGAGTCTAGAGTTATTTCCTCTTTTTTTCTGTCCTCTTGATATAGATTTTGTGTATTTGAGTTATATTATTTCTGGAAATGGCAAATAGCATGAATGTGTCAGTAAAAGTGCAATTAGTTGTTTATACTCCTATTCCAGAGCATTAGTTACCACAGATTGATTAACTGATATTAAAACTAAAATTGCAGGTTGAAAAGTGCAAATGAGAAAAAATGAGAAAAATAAATCAAAATCATGTACCTTCATACCAAGGAGAAATAGCCGATGGGTTTGTCTGTTTTGTGTTGCATATGGTGGGAGTTTTCAAAATTCTTTGTGCTGTTCATAAAGTTATGTGACTTGCTGTGGTGTGTCTCAAGGCCTCACCCGGAGGCAGTGTTTATGCATAGGCTTAGGTATTTTCAGTGAATATGTAGAGATCCTTTTCCCTCACATGGCATCTGCCTTGCTAGTGCGTATGTGTTGTTCTGAGCCCAGCTGAAAGACATTGGTGAGATAAGATTATGCAAAATGTTGGTGAGACAAGCAGCTGGATGTGTTTTCATCCATTTGTTTTGTTTTTGTAAATTTTTGACATTAAAGATGAGACGACATGTCCTTACAATGTAGCCGAGATTATACACAAACATGAAATATAAAACCCACACAGTTGGTAGGTCCTCAAGATCTTGTCAACACATGAGTTTATGTGCAGGCTTTAGGCTTATGCCATAATCATTTGGAGCTTCTCCATCATATGATATCAGTGGCATCAGTGCTTAAGGAATTTATTCCGGGTGGGGAGACATTATCTTGAGAAACAGAAACTGTTCTGAGTGAGGTGACACCCTCTTGAGAAAATTAAGACTGCACCAATGATTACCAACCGTACATGGTTTTTCATAAAACTTTGCTAATGCTCCTTCATTTTTTTATTGACACTCTCCCCACAGGACTTTCTTATTGTAAATCACAGTTCTGAAATTCCTTTCATCTTTTTACTTGTGGTATTTTCCCAAGTTTGAAAAATATCTTTATCAAGGTATGGACATTTTTTCTTGATTTATTTATTTGAAAAAAAAAAAGAAGAAGAAGAAGAAAACTGCCAAGTGTTATGTAGCTGTGCTGACTGTCATCTCCTGTCTTTTACCTTTCGTTGCCGTGTACATAGTCAGGCCACATCTAGCAATTAGTGGCCCTTTTTAATCAATTCCTGTCAGCTGCCACGAAAGTTTGGTGGTCAGAGGAGTTCCTGTTGAGGCTTACGACCTGGTGCTCCTCCACCATGAAAGAAAAAGAGAAAAATCATGTCAGATTTTTTTTCCCGTTTGTCCTACCTATATACCAAGCAGAAGAAGCTGATGGGTTTGTTTGTTTGGTGTTGCGTGCGGTGGGAGTTTTCAGAATTCTTTGTGCTGTTCATAATGGGAAAGCTCCATTTCACGTTTGATGTAGATGATCTTGTAGAAATTTGTGTGACATTGCATGATACCATGCTTTGTTAGAAGGCGTATGCTGGCCTGGTATCTCTAGCTTCAGCCCTTTAGGTTTTCTGTCAAGGTTATCCTACCTTTAGCTTACGGCAAAAAGACCAACCCAGTTAGTGCAGTAGGTTAGGGCTGTAGGCAGCTTTATCTGCCTGATGACTCCGTCGTAGGACATTTAGGGTATTTTTTAGGTGTGACCTTAACAAGTGCCACCACACCCTGTCCTGGAAGTCTGGCTTATTTCCCGAAGGCCATCCACTACCTCCAACCAGCTGGGTTGGGAATAGTCGCCCTAACTACCAAGTTGGAGGTAGTCTTTTCAGGTTGGCAGTCGTGAGCTTTCCATTTTTATCTTGAGGCTTTTTCTTATGTGAAGCTTGTAACTCTTTGTCATCCCTGACAGTGGGAGTTTTGACCAGTATTAGGTGATGTGAATATTGTTTGGTATAGATATCTGAGTGGTGTTATGAACCTCCTTTGAAATTCTGTGACACGGTCTATCTCTAAGCAAAGAAATGTGGTCTTTTTCGTTCGGTCGGTTGTTCGTTTGGTCGTTCTTTGATTTAACATCTTTTCACTATGAGTGATATTAACTCCTCTGTTATTTCAAAGAAATAAACAAATCTGCAGAGCCTTTAACCACAGGCAGTGGTCTTTCTTGACATATCAGTGTTAATTTTTGGGTGAAATTTGGCTGAGACAGGCTTGTTGTCACTATGGCTTGTTTTATGTGCACTGTGGAGAGTTTGATCATGAGGTATGAGATGATGCCTTATACCTCATGATCCAGCATGTTAGAGCCTGATTCCTCCTTTTAATTGGATCATGAGGTATGAGATGATGCCTCATACCTCTTGATCCAGTGTGATAAGAGTCTGATTCCTCTTAATTGGATCATGAATTATGAGATGATGCCTCATACCTCATGATCCGATGTGGTAGAGCCTGATTCTTCCTTTTAATTGGATCTTGAAGTATGAGATGATGCCTCATACCTCATACCTCATGATCCAATGTGGTAAAGCCTGATTCCTCCTCTTAATTTCACGATGTTTTCTGAGTCATAATGGTGCTACTTAAGTGTTGCTACCATCTATGAGTACCTTTCATGATTTAGTTTGTATGCAGTGGTCCTGCAGAGGGCATGGGACTGCACACTAACCAGAGATGTTTGTAGCTCCGGGATGTATCATACAGGTGCATACTGAGTGTTGACGGTCATCAAGGAAGACAGTGATCACCTAGGGAATTGTGTTGTTGCCAGTCCTTTGTTTATGGACATTGTGATGTTTTCGTATCTTGTATTAAATTGCACTTTTAACCAACATATCACTGTCCCCTCAGTAATCATGGAACTGGTTTTTCTATCCTTTTCTTTGACGGATTGTTGTTTGTATGTATTTTGTCAACGAACATGGTGACTAGAATGACATGTGCTTATCTACTATGTACTCGCAGGCAATCTTTTTATTTTATTTGTACTCACACTTATACTAGATCATGTTTGCATATATGTTAACATTTGTTATTATTGATACCATTGGTGATGGTAATGATAATATTTGTTTGTTTGTTTGTGTTAATGTGTGTAATCAATGATCAAGCGTTTTAGTTTTGATCTATTAACTAAGTCAGTGAAAAAAAAACATTTTGTTTTATTTTTTTGTACAATTAGTGAACAGTCGAACAGGATATGTATCAGTGTGCTCTAAATAGATTGTATATTGTTTGCACTGTATTCTTTGATCATAAGGTTGTGATCCTTGTTTATTTAACACTGTGGTTTGAAATTAACATATTCAGTGCTAGACATCCTTTGTTTTAGACAGGTGAGTCCTCATTTTTGCGGCAGAGTATAACGTCTGATTGGTTACAGTGGTGGTATTTCTGATCTTTGAAGCTTGTGTGCCTTTGTTTTACTTAACCTTTTGACTCCTGCACCCTGTTTACCAACTGCAAAAACTTAACCCTTTGACTCTCTCACCCTATCCACCAGCTCCCTGCAGGAAGCTGGTGGATAGGATGAGGGAATCAAAGGGTTAAGTTTTTGGTTTGCCAGCATGGATGGTTGCCAATGCAGGATGCCGATGGACAGAGTGCAGGAGTCAAAGGGTTAATGTCTGTAGAGCGAATAGACATGTGTGTTCGTTGATTGTTGATGCTCATCGATGTATTCTTCTCGTTTTGGTAAGAGTTGTGAGCACATTACTTACTTTCGTTAGACAGAGGGTTGCACCTTTGGTTTGACCACGTATGTCCTGAGAGAACAATAGAGAAAGGGGGTGGGGAATGCATCCACTGCTTGACCTTCTCTGTCCTCTGAGAGAGAGAGAAAAGTGTGCGTGAGACATGGAAACCATCTTGAATTGATGTCGAGCTGGAAAAGAATGAGAAAGTAATTTAGGATGGATGGGTGACTTACCTGAGTATGAATTCATTTTCCAGCTTTTAAAAAAAGAAGGAATGTAGTGTATGATGGATTGGTGACCTATCCTAGTTCAACATGATTTTTCGACTTTTGAAAGAATAACGAATGTAATTTATGATGGACTGGTGACCTGTTCTTGTTTTACTTGATTTTCCAGTAACTTTCTAGCATTTTGGACGCAATCTTATGAAACCTATGAGTTACTTTATAACTGAAATGATATGAAGAAGAATGCAGAAACTGAATGCTCATTTTGTTTTTTTGTTTTTTCTTTCTTTCGTGTTTTGTCTTTGAAGCATCGATTGTTTGGTTGATTTCTGTTCCTTCTGGTCTTCTTGTTCTTCTTCTTTGCCATTTCTGGGACTGTGACATTGTACAAAGTCAGCAATTTAATTGAGTCATCAGCCTTATCTCTCAAGAGACCAGAAACTACTCAGCGTTTTATTATTTTATAAGTAGACATGTGGAGATGGAAGGAACTGTAGTCGAGTTGCTGTGACATGTGTAGTAGCAAGAAACACTAGGGAGAGCTGGACAGGAGAAGCCCCCATCAGACAGGTGTTTGGTGTTTCAGCCCTTAACTCCTTGCATTGTAAGAAGACCGGGCCAGGTGTTTGGTGTTTCAGCCCTTAACTCCTTGCATTGTAAGAAGACCGGGCCAGGTGTTTGGTGTTTCGGCCCTTCACTCCTTGCATTGTAAGAAGACCGGGCCAGGTGTTTGGTGTTTCAGCCCTTAACTCCTTGCATCGTAAGAAGACCGGGCCAGGTGTTTGGTGTTTCAGCCCTTAACTCCTTGCATCGTAAGAAGACCGGGCCAGGTGTTTGGTGTTTCAGCCCTTAACTCCTTGCATCGTAAGAAGACCGGGCCAGGTGTTTGGTGTTTCAGCCCTTAACTCCTTGCATCGTAAGAAGACCGGGCCACATCCAGGCCATGACTCCTGGATGTCCCTCTGCTGTCAACACTTTTTTTTTTCAAAGAAATAAATCTTCTACATGCTAACCAGCTTGGCCTGCCATAATTTGTGACAGAATGTAAGGTCAGTAGTACATCAGTTTGAAACCCTACTGTGACATACAAGCACATAATCATGTTACCTGACGTGTCCCACTAGCATAGCTGGTGAGAGTGCCGTTTTGATAACATAACGATCATGGGTTCGATCCTGAGATGGGCCACAGGGTTGAGTTTGTTTGTTTGTTTTCTCCTCTGCAGGGCAGTTGGCTCTTTTGATGGGGCCGTGAACTCAGAATCTTATGTCTCGAGTTCAATTCCATCCCGCAGCATCAAAGTTGGCTTGTTTGTGCCAGTCTGAATGGTTTAGTCATTCTGGTGGTGTGGGCTGATTACAGTGTTTCATAAATTCCGTTCTGTCCGTGTTTCTCTGTTTCAAGATCTTGCCAGTGCGCATGGTGTTGAGACGGGCTGAAGGAATCTTCAAAATGATTACTGGCACATCTGGGTGGAGCGCTTATGGGATTGTTCGAATGTGATGAATCCCTCTTGATCAAACGTCAAATTCAGATGACATGCTAACTGGTGTAATAGTGCCATAATGTAGCATTGGTAGTTCTTAAACCCACCACATCCACTCCAAATGGATCAGGACACACGCACAGCAAGATTGGATAGGGCTAATTTAAGGTAAAGTAAAGCAGTGCTGTTTAGAATGAATAGGAACCAGAGAAAAACACGAAAAAGAATAAGAACGCATATTTAATTCAACAAGACAAGACAGGCGCGAGTCGTCGGCCAACTGGCCTCTGTCAAGCGTAAGATCACAAACAAACAAACACCAGATACAAAAATTAGGAGAAAAAGACTGAAACTTCCCTACTGCTCTGTCCAGGACTGTACCTGGTGTTTGTTTCTTTGTGGTCTTACGCTTGACAAAGGCCAATTGGCCGAAAATTTGCGCCTGTCTTGTCCTGTCGTATTAAATACGCGTTCCTATTCTTTTTTGTGTTTTTTCTAGTTCCTGTTTATGTTTGCTTGAACGCGGGCAGTCGCACTTGTTTTTGATGTAGAATGTTACACGTGTGCTGGTTGGTTCTTTTCACAGACCTGTAGACTCAAGATCGGATAACTCGAGTTCAATTCCAGCCTGCAACATCAATAACTGGCCTGTTCGCAGCCCATCTTTATGTTTCTATCATTCTGGTGGTGTCAGCATAGAGTTTCATAGGTCCCTTTCCCCGCACTACATATTTCAAAACCTTGCCAGTGCATAGACTTTCGCACAGGCGCAGGGAGTCTGCCAGATGATAACTGGCAGATTTGGGTGCAGCGCACATGGAATTGCCCAAGTGCGACACAGCCATCTTAAACAAACTCCAAACCACAAACTCCAGCATTAGAACTTTGCACGTTGTTTGGTGTGTATGAAGACTTTGCACGTCGTTTGGTGTGTATGAAGACTTTGCACGTCGTTTGGTGTGTATGAAGACTTTGCACGTTGTTTGGTGTGTATGAAGACTTTGCACGTCGTTTGGTGTGTATGAAGACTTTGCACGTCGTTTGGTGTGTATGAAGACTTTGCACGTCGTTTGGTGTGTATGAAGACTTTGCACGTCGTTTGGTGTGTATGAAGACTTTGCACGTCGTTTGGTGTGTATGAAGACTTTGCACATCGTTTGGTGTGTATGAAGACTTTGCGCGTCGTTTGGTGTGTATGAAGACTTTGCACGTCGTTTGGTGTGTATGAAGACTGTAGAATCCAGACTGTGTTTCTGCACAGTGTGTGTGTGTGTGTGTGTGTGTTGATACAGCAGGCCTTAGTTTTGTTTTCTTCACACGTGTTTCCTTTGGTGATGTATCTGTCAGATGTGTCCTCATATTACTTAGCTCCCCACCCTTGTTTCATTTCATTGTGGTTGTGTTTTTCTAATACGTGTATATACTCACATGATTAATTTAAAATATTAAAACTAACTGAAAGCTGGGATTGTCACTGAGATTGTACTCTGTGACAAATATGAGCCATGTAGCTTTCGGAAATCTTTGAATAACTCACAGCAGACAGCCTGTGTTATCTTCTCAACGTGTTGAATTCAAACGGCATCCCAACTGCCACCCACCTCATACATCCCTGTGACGCCTTGAAGCTTGAGAGCGTACTCTGACATGCAGTGTATACACTAGCAAAGTCGTGAAATGGGGAACTTATGAAACACTAAGTTGACATCAACAGAATGATTGAAGCATTAAGATGGGGCAGCAAACATGTTTAGTTTTTATGTCACAGTACGGGATTGAACTTGAGATGTGAAGTCTTGAGGCCATGGCTTGTATGTACATTTGTAACCTGACATACTAACTGGAATGATTCATCGTCATTTTCTTACCAATTGCCTAGTCAGTGCTTAACGTCTGAATTCCTGTTATGGTCCTTCTGGGGAATTATTATTGTTGTCAAGATTGTGGAGTGTGGAATTTTTTTGGAGTCTGTTCAGGAGGGATATATCGCACTCAGACAATAACATATGTGCTCCTTCGAATCTGCCAGCAATTATCTGGCAAGCTGTTTGAGCCTTCACAAAACGATGTGCGTTGGCAAGGTCTTGAAATGAAGAATTCGGAAGGGGAGGGGGGGGGGGGGGCTGAAGGATGGAGAACCCATGAAAAGACTGCAAATCTCACCAGAATGACTGAAGCAGTAGATGGACATCAAACAGGCCAGTTTCTATGTTTATATGTTGCAGACTGGCACTGGACTTGTGATATGAACTCTTTGAGTTCATGGCTCTATCAGTTAGCCAGACTCCGTGTGTGTGTGTGTGTGTGTGTGTGTGTGTGTGTGTGTGTGTGTGTGTGTGTGTGTGTGTGTTTTAGGTAGCACTAAACTGAATGTAGAACTGTAGTTTGTTTGAGTGCTATGCACAAAAGTCGGATCTTAACAGAAGTGTATGTGATCATGTAAACCCTTCTGTCCTGGGAGATACTCTGGGTACAGAAAAGTGTATGTGAGTCATGTAAACCCTTCTGTCCTGGGAGGTACTCTGGGTACAGAAAAATGTATGTGAGTCATGTAAACCCTTCTGTCCTGGGAGGTACTCAGGGTACAGAAAAGTGTATGTGAGTCATGTAAACCCTTCTGTCCTGGGAGGTACTCGGGGTACAGAAAAGTGTATGTGAGTCATGTAAACCCTTCTGTCCTGGGAGATACTCTGGGTACAGAAAAGTGTATGTGAGTCATGTAAACCCTTCTGTCCTGGGAGATACTCTGGGTACAGAAAAGTGTATGTGAGTCATGTAAACCCTTCTGTCCTGGGAGGTACTCTGGGTACAGAAAAGTGTATGTGAATCATGTAAACCCTTCTGTCCTGGGAGATACTCTGGGTACAGAAAAGTGTATGTGAGTCATATAAACCCTTCTGTCCTGGGAGATACTCTGGGTACAGAAAAGTGTATGTGAGTCATGTAAACCCTTCTGTCCTGGGAGGTACTCGGGTACAGAAAAGTGTATGTGAGTCATGTAAACCCTTTTGTCCTGGGAGATACTCGGGGTACAGAAAAGTATGTGAGTCATGTAAACCCTTCTGTCCTGGGAGATACTCTGGGTACAGAAAAGTGTATGTGAGTCATGTAAACCCTTCTGTCCTGGGAGATGCTCTGGGTACAGAAAAGTGTATGTGAGTCATGTAAACCCTTCTGTCCTGGGAGATACTCGGGTACAGAAAAGTGTATGTGAGTCATGTAAACCCTTCTGTCCTGGGAGATGCTCTGGGTACAGAAAAGTGTATGTGAGTCATGTAAACCCTTCTGTCCTGGGAGATACTCGGGGTACAGAAAAGTATGTGAGTCATGTAAACCCTTCTGTCCTGGGAGATACTCTGGGTACAGAAAAGTGTATGTGAGTCATGTAAACCCTTCTCTCCTGGGAGATACTCGGGGTACAGAAAAGTGTATGTGAGTCATGTAAACCCTTCTGTCCTGGGAGATACTCGGGGTACAGAAAAGTGTATGTGAGTCATGTAAACCCTTCTGTCCTGGGAGATACTCTGGGTACAGAAAAGTGTATGTGAGTCATGTAAACCATTCTGTCCTGGGAGATACTCTGGGTACAGAAAAGTGTATGTGAGTCATGTAAACCCTTCTGTCCTGGAGGTACTCTGGGTACAGAAAAGTGTATGTGAGTCATGTAAACCCTTCTGTCCTGGGAGATACTCAGGGTACAGAAAAGTGTATGTGAGTCATGTAAACCCTTCTGTCCTGGGAGGTACTCTGGGTACAGAAAAGTGTATGTGAGTCATGTAAACCCTTCTGTCCTGGGAGGTACTCTGGGTACAGAAAAGTGTATGTGAGTCATGTAAACCCTTCTGTCCTGGGAGATACTCTGGGTACAGAAAAGGGTGTTGCATTTATTTGGTGTTGTTTGTCACGGTTTGCTTTGAATTTAACTGATTTTGTCATGTAATAGTGTCATGTATTATACTATTATTACGTCGTTCAGTGCCATTGACAGTTTGGTGGAAAGGTATCAACAGTATAACAAAAAATAAAATGCTAACATCTCTTGTATTAATGATGTGTGTGTATTTGTGTGTGTATATGGATTGGTTGGTGTGTGTGTGTATGATGTATTTGCGTGTGTATGTGTGTGTGTGTGTGTCTGCTGCATGTGTATTTGTGTGTGTGTGTTCGTGTGTTATTTCTGTCGGCATTTGTGTACTCACACACACACACACATCTCTCTCTCTCTCTCTCTCTCTCTCTCTTCTCTCTCTCTCTCTCTCGGCTTTGTGTGTGTGTGTGTGTTGTGTGTGTGTAAGACCAGTAGAAACAACAGCAGCTTCAACAACAACGGAAAACTCGCTTTATTGCACAAACGACGAGAATAAGAAATTTGTATTGCCATTATCACGTCTTTTGAACACAGGATTTAAACATCACTTCATAAGCTTAAAGTGCTCATGGCATACTGGCAAAAATTAAATCAGGAGCACAAACACTAGAAGATAATTATAACAATGGACGCTGATTTAGTAAGGAACAAGACGAGATAAGTACACATCTTTTTGCCACATGGCCTCTCTAAATTACGTCCAACAAACGAACAAAAACGAAACAAGACGGAAAAACCCACAAATAAACGAACCCACAATACGTGCACACATATAACACACACGCACGCACACACACACACACACACACACACACACACACACACACACACACATAAAAAAAAAAACCATCACGAAGTTCAGTATGAAATGACCAGTTTCTGAGTGTGTGTGTGTGTATGTGCGCGCGCGTGTGAGTGTGTGAATGAGTGAGTGTGTGTGTGTGTGTGTGTGTGTGTGTTGTTTTATTTTACATCCACCAAGTTTAGCACAAAATCAGTTCCTAAGTTTGTTTTTGTCAGTCTTTATGTCCTGAATTTACCAGTCTCTACTTGCTTGCTTACAATTTTTTAATGCTTGACAGAAAGACCAGAATTTGTACCTGTGTTGATTCGTTCATTCAATAAGCATTCATGTTCTGTTTTTGTTCATTCTGTTTACTTAACTTTGACAGTAGCTACAAAGCAAAAACTGCTACGAGGTTAAGTGCGGTAGTAACATACAAACCTACGACATTAGGAGTATAACAAAATCAACATTTACACACGGCAAGAAAAACAGTTACCTGTCACTCCCGCAGCCTGTCCATGAGCTGCAAAAACTTAACCCTTTCACTATCACATCCTATCCACCAGCTTTCTGCAGGAAGCTGGTGGATAGAGTTAGGGTGTGAAAGGGTTAAGTTTTTGCTTTGCTGTCCTGGTTGATAATGCATGGTTCTGGAAAGTGGGGTGAGGAAGTCAAAGGATTAAAACAGGCTTTGACTGACGTGGTACTCGAGTGATGGGTACGCTGGACTTCCAGCTGAAGGTCTGGGATTTGAACCTGCATGGGTACCACCTGATCAGAGGGTATTTTTCTATCTCCTGGATCAACAGAATTTTTTTTTTTTGCGGATCTGCTCGTACCTGAGCTCGCTTTCGTGTTATACGCACGTGGAACATCAAATACACACGTAAAAGATCCTGTAAATGGTGTTGGTGTTCGCTGGCTTATGGAAACATGAATTCAACCAGCGTGCACGCCCATCAAAGACAGAGTATGTAGCCTAGTCTGTGCAGCAACATAACGCCTGCACAGAGTGAGCTAAACAAGGTGCTTACATGCACTCGAGAAAGAGAACGTTGCTCGGGACGCATGAATAAATAAATAAATAAATAATAAATAATTAAATAGATAAAAACAAAACGATAACAAAGCAAAACCAACCAACCAATCAAAAACATCGGTATAAAGAAGATCTAGGTGCAAGCTCATACCCGAAAGTCTAAATCTTAAACAAGATATTAGTGGTTCTTGTGTTTCAATGTCAATTAAAAGCAAGCAACCCAAAACAAAAATATCAAGGAAGCAAGGTTATGGTCTGTTTTCTTGTAATGATCCAAGACAGGCAATGTTGCTTAGCCGTCTTCATTTCATATCCCTAAAGATTATAGTAGGAGGGGAGAGAGAGAGAGAGAGAGAAGAAGAAGAAGAGAAGAAGAAAGAAGAAGAAGAAAAAGAAGCAGAAAAAGAAGCAGAAGAAGAAGAAAAAGAAGAAAAAGTGACGTTTCTCATAAAACTCAACCAATGTAACTTGCCTACAGTCTCGACTTGATCCTTGCAAGTTTTAACAAAAATTAGTTTAATCTACATGTACTTGCCGATACAGAGGATTCTATTTGTAAAATTAGGAGTAAAAGACCATAACCTCCTCCTTCCTGCTTCGTCCAGTAAGAGAAAATGACTGAAATAAAGCCATAATGTGTTTGTGAGTAATAGTAAGAACTGGGAATAGGGGAGACATATACATGAAATTATTATGTTCACAACCGAAGTAGCTCACCCAAGGAACAATAAGTAAAGAAAGCCTGTTGTCTTAAATAAGATAAATACATTTATGTCTACATGAAAATGTTCATATACGGTCACATCATCCATTTTGAAATGTCCTGATTTTGCTCATACAAATAACGTTTTAACAACAAAACCAATAATAATAATGATGATGACAATAATAACAACAAACGGCTCTCTGAGGATTTGTCCAGCCATCCGTCGTGATTGCATTAACTTATTTTTCTTGTGAAATGCTTAATGTTGGTTGACTGATAGAGAAAAAGGTTTTTGCGGAGTTTTCTGTTGTGCCCAATGAATATCTATCGACACGGTTGTGAGAGGATAAAAGGTCAAATGAAAAATGGGCAGCTCGGTTTGTTTGTATATGTAAAGACGACAGACCATATTACAACCTTCCCACGTTTGATAATGCGCTAATCAACAAGTCATGCAAGAATATGCCACCAACATCCGCAAGTACTTAAGAAGTTGACAACTTCTATGAAGCATTAGAGATGGCTAAGATCAATGCAAATCATAGGATATTACAGCAATAATGGGAGATTTCAGTGCTAAAGTGGGACAGGAGAGGGCGGAGGACATAGTTGGACCTCGTGGCCTTGGTACACAAAATGAAAGGGGAGAGAAAACTGTGGAAAGGCCACAGATGAATGAGTTCATAGAAGAAAACATCTGGTTTGAGCAGCCTTACAGAAGAAAATGGACTTCGATGAATCCAGGAGATAATACTAAAGATCAAATTGATTACGTCCTGGTAAATAAAAGATTTAGAAATTCTTTACTGATAGCAAAAACACTACCAGGCGCAGGTTGCAACAGTGACCACAATCCTGTAATGGGAAGAATTAGGCTAAAACTAAAGAAAAGAAAACAGACGAAAAGTAGCATCAAAATGTTTCTTGGACTCTTAAAGACAGATGACGCGACCCTGAAAAATTTGACGTACATGTTCGAAACAAATTCAGTGCTCCGGAGGACGTTGGTGACAGTGAGGAACAATGGACAAAGTTGAGATGTGTAAAATTTCTAATAAAAAATTGTAAAGGGAAAAATACTCTCAGAATTTGCTGATAGACCGACATTTTAAACTTGAGCCCCTTCGAACCCTCCCCCTCCCTCTCCCCCTACCATTTGCATTTCGTCCACTGATGGGTATGCAACACTTTCTCTGTCTCTTGTGTTTCTTTTTTTCCTTTTAAGGGAAAGTTACTTATTTAGCCTGTTGTCTTAAATAAGATAAATACAATTATGTCTACATTAAAATGTTCATATACGGTCGCATCACCCGTTTTGAAATATCCTGATTTTGGCCACAAATAAGTTTTAACAACAAAACCAATAACAATAACAATAATGACGATAATAACAACAAACAGCTCTCTGAGAATCTGTCAAGCCACCGTCGTGGTTGCATTAAGTTCTTTTTCTTGTGAAATGCTTAATGCTGGATACAGGTTAGTGGCAATACCTTTTTCTTCATGGTTATTTAGTTACAGGTAATATCTGAAGGCAGTGTAATGAGTACAGTATACTTATATACACTAGACATACTTCTTTCTGCATGGTTGTTTAGTTAGCGGCAATATCTGAAGGCAGTGTAATGAATACAGTATACTTATATATACTATACATACTTCATTCTGCATGGTTGTTTAGTTAGCGGCAATATCTGAAGGCAGTGTAATGAATACAGTATACTTATATATACTATACATACTTCTTTCTGCATGGTTGTTTAGTTAGCGGCAATATCTGAAGGCAGTGTAATGAATACAGTATACTTATATACACTATACATACTTCTTTCTGCATGGTTGTTTAGTTAGCGGCAATATCTGAAGGCAGTGTAATGAATACAGTATACTTATATATACTATACATACTTCTTTCTGCATGGTTGTTTAGTTAGCGGCAATATCTGAAGGCAGTGTAATGAATACAGTATACTTATATATACTATACATACTTCTTTCTGCATGGTTGTTTAGTTAGCGGCAATATCTGAAGGCAGTGTAATGAATACAGTATACTAATATATACTATACATACTTCTTTCTGCATGGTTGTTTAGTTAGCGGCAATATTTGAAGGCAGTGTAATGAATACAGTATACTTATATACACTATACATACTTCTTTCTGCATGGTTGTTTAGTTAGCGGCAATATCTGAAGGCAGTGTAATGAATACAGTATACTTATATATACTATACATACTTCTTTCTGCATGGTTGTTTAGTTAGCGGCAATATCTGAAGGCAGTGTAATGAATACAGTATACTTATATATACTATACATACTTCTTTCTGCGTGGTTGTTTAGTTAGCGGCAATATCTGAAGGCAGTGTAATGAATACAGTATATTTATATATACTATACATACTTCTTTCTGCATGGTTGTTTAGTTAGCGGCAATATCTGAAGGCAGTGTAATGAATACAGTATACTTATATATACTATACATACTTCTTTCTGCATGGTTGTTTAGTTAGCGGCAATATCTGAAGGCAGTGTAATGAATACAGTATACTTATATATACTATACATACTTCTTTCTGCATGGTTGTTTAGTTAGCGGCAATATCTGAAGGCAGTGTAATGAATACAGTATACTTATATATACTATACATACTTCATTCTGCATGGTTGTTTAGTTAGCGGCAATATCTGAAGGCAGTGTAATGAATACAGTATACTTATATATACTATACATACTTCATTCTGCATGGTTGTTTAGTTAGCGGCAAATTTGAAGGCAGTGTAATGAATACAGTGTGGTTGTACTAACGTTTTCTTCATGGCTGTTCAGTTACAGGTAACCCATGAGGACAATGGACAAGGAAAGTAAAGCAGTACACATGATATGCTAAAGCAACACACACACACACACACAGCGTACAACACAAACGACAGGTCTGATAATCAAATGGGTAAAATGGCGAATATGCAGTCAAAAGGTGTGGGTTTGATCCTGCCTGGGTACCTCCCGCCGGGTGGGTTACGGGAGACAATTTGTCTGATCTCCCAGGTTAACATGTGTGCAGACACGCTAGTGCCAGAATCTCACTTTATGTATACGCACGCAGAGCAAAAAACAAAAAAAACAACAACAAAAATGCATGTTCGAGGTCCTTTAAGTCATGTCAGTGCCCAGTGGTTCATGAAAACATGAAAACACCCAGCATGCGGGCCCACCGAATATGGAGTATGCAGATTGTGCAGCAACATACTGCCTGCACAGTGTGGTCAAAGCAACACATCCGAGAAAAATCGGAACGCTGAAACATGAACAACAACATCAACAGCAGCAGCAGCAACAAAACATGAAGATCATGGCCAGAATTGGGGAGAGGTGAAATAGAGGGGATGCAGGAAACGAACACAATCGGATTAAAATATGAAGATCATGAAATAAAAGTAATCAAAGTCATCCGTCACATGCACTCGCTAGAAATATTTACGTATTGTGCTTGATTTACAGGTAAATGTAAAACAAACAAATATACAAACAAACAAACAAACAAAAACCAGACAAACAGATAGACAAGCACACAGACATGGAAACAACAAACAGACAGACATACAAACAAAAACTTTGCATGCCGACACAATTATTGATAGAAAAATCATAACCACATTTTTTTTAACTAAGACAGTTTTAATCAATACGTTAATATTTTATTCAACTTTAACTCCGATGGGGATATGGCGGGATACAAAGTGACGATAATTTCAACAAATAAGCTCTCAAGACACTAACAAAAATCATTTTCATTGAATAAACACCGAACTGTTTTATGAAAAAAAAAAAAAAAAACCAGAAGAAAAATTCTCAAAATTGATGTCATGTATGGTACATAAGTTTTTTGTTTTTTGTTGTTGTTTTTTTTGCCCAGCAGTTCAGCACAATAATTTTAATTAATGTGACTGTCTTTGTCAAGTAAAAAATAGTCAAAACTTGGCCATTTTTTAAGATAAAGTAATTGGTACGTTATTCATTGCTCAAAAACCATCAAAACACAACAAACATACAGATAAAAACCTCTGATGTTTCAATACCAAAGTGATTTGAAACTTGCCACACTTTTCAAACCAAACTTCTTTGACAGCAACAGATACAAGTGTAAGCCTTACAAACTTTCTCTAGATCAAACAGTAAGTTCATGCATAGCGTATAAAAGCAAGGTCAAAACAAATTGTTATGGGAAGACAACTTTCTGTTTATCACCAATGTGCCAATAACTGCATCAGTTTGAAATACATTGCATAATTGACATTAACTCAATCTAAGCCACGGACAATTGACAGTACTAAATATTTCTTTACAATTTTTAATCGTCCTTTGTTCAAACTGGCCAGAAGATCCCAGTAATTTATGGTTACTGGTATTCAATACAGCCCAAACTAGTGATCGTACGTGCTAAAAACATTTCTATTTTATACTGGCCTTCAACATTTTTGCACATTTTCACAGATGTGTTGGAAATCTTTCAAAACTTTGCACATCTTAAACACATAATTGTTGGAAATCCTTGTGCTTGAATGAATAGATCATCGATATTTATTGACAAAGTGGCACTGTTTGCGTTATTGTCAAAATAAATTGTTATGGGAAGACAACTTTCTATTTATCACCAGTGCGCCAATAATTGCATCAGTTTGAAATACATTGCATAATTGACGATAATATCAACTAAATCCAAGTCACAGACAACTGACAGTACAAAATATTTCTTTACAATCTTTAACCGTCGTTTGTTCAAACTGGCCTAAAGTGTCTACTAGTAAATGTTTGCTGGTATTCAATACGCCCAAACTAGTGATCGTACGTGCTAAAAACATTTCCATTTCATACTGGCCTTCAGCATTTTTGCACGTTTTCACAGATGTGTTGGAAATCTTTCAACATTTTGTGTATTTTAAACAGATAATTGTTGGAAATTCCCGTGCTTGAATGACTAAAGCCTCGATAATTATCGACATAGTGGCTCTGCTTGCATTATGCATCGATGAATTATCGACATAGCAGCACTGCTTGCATTATGCATTGATAATTATCGACATAGTAGCACTGTTTGCATTATGCATTGATAATTATCGACATAGTAGCCTGCTTCATTATGCATCGATAATTATCGACATAGTAGCCCTGCTTGCATTATGAATCGATAATTATCGACATAGTAGCACTGCTTGCATTATGCATCGATAATTATCGACATAGTAGTGCTGCTTGCATTATTGTCAAAATGATATCAATACAAAACGTTCTGGCAATTGAATTAAAACACAAAATGGTTTCAAACAGGGAAATTGGAGTCATTCAGCAAACAACAACAAAAAAATGAAAACAAAATAACCAAACAACACTTAACCCAAACAAACTGGAGATGGGATGAAAAACTGTTAGATGTTTAGTTCTCGATAAATTCTCTTTACTTTCAAACGTTCAGTCATGATCAACGCCTCTATCAATTAAATGATAAGTTGTTAGTTAAATTAATGCTGGTCAGTTCTGCTTGGACATTTGACTCTATGACTCTATGACTGATCATCAGAGAAGGCGGCAGATCAGCACAAAGAACAGAATGTCAAAGAGTGAAACAGGCTCGAAAGAAGCTCAGATATTTAGTAATCATATTAAGTTGTCTATTAACTCATTTATTATTTTATGTTCTTTTTAAGATCTTGACGTTAAGTGTTCACCTAAATGTAGCAGCAGATGATCAGTCATTGGTGAGCCAGTTGATAACGGAAACACATAACCTGAAATATACCTGCATCGTTGGCTGGTGCCAATGCCATGTTAACTTCAGACAAACCGATATTACTATTTTGTATATGTATGACATTCAATCTATAATCACCTGAGTCAAACAAAGATATTTACACAGCTGTTTCAAAACTGGATATATTGATAGCTTCAACTTAGAGACCAACAATTAGTTCAAATTTAAATAAATCATTGGCTTTAATCTTGACACACCAACTGACTCCAATACACATACACTAACGGCTCCAATCTGTGCACACAAAAGCTCCAATCCAGATTCCAACAATGACTCCAGCCTGCTAGAGTCACCAATGTCTTTAATACAGATATACCAAAGATTCCAACGAGGACACACTAATGGTTCTAATCAGGACACATCAACTGATGCATCAATGCATTGTATTATAATGACGCCAGTCTGGATACACCAATGATTCCAATCATTCAAATATGAATACACCAAAGCCCCAATCAAGACATGATGACTCCTGTTTGGAAATACAAATGAACCACAACTTTCAAACCTGAAAATACGTCAAGAGTTCAAACCTGGACACACCAAAGACTCCAACTTGTATATACCGTTGACTTCAGTCTAGATACATCAGTATCCTCAATCCGGACACACCAAAGCCTCCAGTCCAGACAGATCAATGATTTCAAGAACGTACAAGCTCTAACTTGGAGATACAAACAGTTCCAATATGAACACATTGATGGTTATGCACATCAA
>CM060307.1:17723002-17728002 GCA_030674185.1 Monoplex corrugatus
TCGGGAAGTTCTTGACGATCTGAAGACATGCAGGGTTCGTTGGCACAGGCCAGCAGACGACAGGCGTACACAGACCACTCCTCCTCCTCCAGCTGCTCCTCCAGTTCCCAATCTGCAATGGATCCACCTGCATACTGCCTGTTGTTCTGGCTTCTCTCAGACCCCCAAGAGAATGGTTCACCAGGTCTGACACCTTGTGGTTGTGCTTGAGAGACGTCACCGGATTCGTTCCACGGGTAAGAAATGCTAGGTGGACCGTATCGTGTTTGTGTGGACTCAGAAAAGGAAGAGTGAATTTCCTTTGCTTCTGCTCCTAGAGATGATGTTGAACCACTGAACGGTTGTTCTTTGTCATCTTTGCGAATAGCTGTGCTTGAGCAGTCTTGCTCAAAGGGAACTGTAGTGTCGATCATGCAGGCCAGAGATGACCCCAACGATCTGATCTCTCTTGGTGAACTGACCTGCATGCTGACACCAACACTGTCGCTATAACGTGAAGGGGATTGGACTGCAGGTGCTCCTGTGAGATCAGATTGTCCATACAGTGAAGACATATCACCTGTAGGTGCTTTTGTAATGACGGACGCTGGGACAGCTCGACTGTCATGCTGACTATAACAGAGTATTGTATCTAAAGATACATCTGATGAAGAGGTGTCGACAGGCAGACCAGGTGATGGAACAACACGACTTTCTCCAGCAGGACCAGCCTGTGGAAGAGTTGGTGGCACAGAGCACGTAGCACTTCTTTCTGTATCAGAAACGGACACGTGTTCTGTTGTATCCACATTGTCCACATCCATGTCAACACTCTGACGAAAAGAGGCATTTGATGAAATAGCCGACTTTCGGGGAAGAGGGCAAAAAAGCTCAGAGCTGTGTGGGTGTGAAAAGTCCCCTACACTATACATCTCAAAGCTGTCCATCGCAGCAGAGTGAGAATGAGTTTCCTTATCGGGATCAAGTTGCACCGTTGGATCACACCAGCTTCCTATGTCCGCAGAACAGGTGTCCCCAGCACCAGCATCGTTGTCATCATGCAGTGCGGGAAAATCTGATGATGATGGGATGTCATCTTTTTGTTCAAATTCTTCCCCTTCCCCTGCTGCCAGTGACTGATTCTCTATTTTTTCATCTTTAGCTTCCTCCACATCGACCGTCACAGAGACGATTTGTTGTCAGGTTCCGCCATCTTTTTCAGCATCACCTGATCAGACGATGGTGTACCTGAAGACGTGCCATTGTCCACTGCAGGACAGGGGAGGTCACTCTGTCCGAACCCAACGATCAGTGTGTTGGAGTTGATGTCGGGGGACGAAGAGGAATCTGAATCCACAGCCGAGGAAGCGATGTTGCAGTAGGAATCACCACACTCTTCAGGAGACGACACTGATGGATCTGAACTTGGAAACAGCTGTCCAGGACGACTGGACTGGAGGACTTGAGACCTGGGAGCCATTTCAATAGATTCCAGAACAGGAGTGCCGCCTCCTGTGGAGAGCTGCTGTTGCTGTTGCTGCTGCTGTTGCTGACGTGAGCCGTGCAGCAAGATGTCTTGGGATGGTTTGGTGGTGACTGGCGAAAGGCGCTGATGGTGATGGGGATGGGGGTGACTGACGTCAGACCTGGTTTTATCATGGTGACTGGGGACGGTGACGTCAGAGGGGTGATTACCGTTGCTGTCCTCCTCCTGCTCTGTCTGCATGGCCATAGTCAGCAGCTGTCTGTCATCCTGAGCGCTCTCACCTGCCTCACCTGAAACACACACACACGCACGCACACACACACACGCACACACCACACACGCACGCACGCACGCACGCACGCACACACACACACACACGCACGCATGCGCACACACACACACACATGCACACATGTATACATATATATATATATACATACATATATATATACATATGTGTGTATATACATGTACACACATATTTATATATAGATAGATATAGATATGAAAAATAATGTATTGGTTTTTATGAAATATATCTTAAACACATTATGTTTATTTGTATTGAATTATTCCCCTTCTCAGAAATCTATGATCACTGGGAACGATAGTGTCAAACTTTATGTAGGGCTTATGTTCAGGCTTAAATGTATGCCATGA
The DNA here is from genome assembly GCA_030674185.1 of Monoplex corrugatus. Lineage (NCBI taxonomy): Eukaryota > Metazoa > Mollusca > Gastropoda > Littorinimorpha > Ranellidae > Monoplex > Monoplex corrugatus. Next base: position 17,725,128 of record CM060307.1, read on the forward strand.
TCGTTTTGGGTCTTTTCCATCACGTGGCATCTGTGACGTCAGTACATATGGAATTTGTTCCGCGCCATCATGAGAAACTGAAACTGAACCTGAAACTGAAACTGACACCTCACAATCTTCTGATACGATCGCTTGGGAATTGTAGACCACCTTCGGTCATGGCTGACCGTGGATACAGTACATCCGACCTAATGTCTAGTTGGGCTGTCTGCTTGGTTTAGGCAGCGTCGCCTGTGACTGTAGAGACCAATGCTAGAGAGGTAGTCTCTGTCGCAGCAGTCGCATGTGTATACTGATGTTGGTCTGTTGGCTGTCGTCCCTTTTCTCTGAGTTCGCTTTTCTGCTGCAGCAGCTGACAGTTTGTCCTCACCAATCCGCAGCTGTTTCTTGAGAGTGCTTCTCCAGCTGTTGCTGTCATCCGCGAGGTCCTCCCAGGACTCAGTGTTGATCTCAAGCGCCTTCATGTCACGTTTGCAAACGTCTTTGTATCTCAGATGTGGGCGGCCAGTGTTTCTCTGCCCTGTGGCAAGCTCACCATAAAGGATGTCTTTTGGGATGCGACCATCTTCCATGCGGCGAACGTGGCCCAGCCAGCGCAGCCGACGCTGTCTCAGCATGGTATAGGCTACATGGTTGGGAGGCCAGTGTGGGTCAGGACTTCGGTGTTGAAACCTCACATTCTTCTGATAGGATCGGTTGGGAATTGATACTGGATTTATTATGCACCTTTTATCACACAGCCTGCAGACTACTTGGCTCGTTTGACAGAGTCGTGTGCTCAAGATCTGATGTTTCGAGTTCAGCCCCAGCCTGCATAACAAACACTGGTCTGCTTCCTGTCCATTTTTAATACTCCCATCATTCTGGTGGTGTCATATTTGTGTGTCATAGGTCCCTCCCTGCCCCCCCCCCCCCTCCCCGCAACACACACACACACACCAGGTTGATGAATAAACAAACAAAATAACAACTTGATTAATGAAAATTGTGTTGATATGAAATCTTAGATAATTCTGTAAGTCTAGAATTATGTCATGTTTTAAAATATAATTGCACATCCTCTTTGATAATTGCTGCTCTGTTATTTCAGCTCTGAAACAGACCATCACGAATTATGTTACCATTTTATCTGTTCGCATTATGAGTGTGTTCACCGTTGCTTCTTAAAAGCAAACTATTCAGAATTATAAACTTCTCGTTTTGTTATTGCTGGTTTAATGTGTATCTATCAAAAAACTTACGATGTCGGTTTATTCATGTTTCCTCATCAATTACGGTATTTGTGCGTGCGTGTGTGTGTGTGTGTGTGTGTGTGTCTGTGTGTGTGTTGTGTGTGTGTGGTGTGTGTGATGTGTGTGTGTATGTGTGTGTGTGTGTGATGTGTGTGTGTGATGTGTGTGTGTGGTGTGTTAGTGTGTGTGTGTGTGTGTGTGTGTGTGTGTATGTGTGTGTGTGTGTGTGATGTGTGTGTGTGTTGGTGTGTGTGTGTGTGTGTGTTAGTGTGTGTGTGTGTGTGTGTGTGCGTGGTGTGTGTGTGTGTAAGTGTGTATGTGTGTGTGTGCGTTGTTGTGTGAGTGTGTGTGTGTGAGTGAGTGTGTGTGTGTGTGTGTATGTGTGTGTGTGTAAGTGTGTATATGTATATGTGTGTGTGTGCGTGTGTGTGTGTGCGCGCGCGCGCGCGCGTTTGTGTGTGAGTGTGTGTGTGTGTTATGTGTATATATATGCGTTTGTGTTTGTGTGTGTGTGTGTGTTTGTGTGTGTGTGCGTGTGTGTGTGCGTATGTGTGTGTATGTGTGTGTGTTTGCGTGTTTGTGTGTGTGTGTGTGGGGGGGGGGGGGCTCGCGCTTTTTTCCGTGTGTGTATCAGTTCCAAATATTTGAAAAACACGTTGTCATTAACACAGTACGAACATCGGTAAATCAGTCAGAAAAAGAAAGATAAAATTCACGACAAATTTTCTTTTTACTTGATGTTTCATGGTCTTAAACTGCCCGAGTTCTTTTATTTTTTATTTTTTATGTTTTTTGTTTTTTTTTTCTTTTTCTTTTTTATTCCCGAGTTCTTTGCCTTTTAAGGCTACTTTTTTCTGTTTTCTGTCTTTTTTCTTTTTTTTCTTCTTTTTTTCTCTTTTTGTTTTGTTTTTGTTTCCTTGGCAATCTGTTATTCTATATTCTCAGTGTTGAACAGAAATCAATCACACTTCTTCTGTTATCTAGATTTCTGGGTAAACCCTTCAGCTTGTTTGGCTTTCTTCGTTTTGTTTACTCATTTTGTTTCTGGTTGTTTTTGTTATTGTTGTTATTGTTGCTGTTGATGCTGCTGCTGCTGCTATTGCTGTTTGTTGTTGTTGATGTTGCATATCTTCTTTTCTTTGTTACATTTCTCTTGATATCGATTGCTTTATTTGACTAAACAAATAGAAACACAATGTCTGAAAGTTATTCGCAAAGCTGTCCACAGTTCATGGGAAGAGAACCTATCTGTTGATTACTTTACACAAAATGTAGGATTTTGTTTCTTCAGCTTTTATTTAATTGACACAAGTCAATAAAATAATATGAATGAAATGTACACGTCGTTAGTAAATTCAACTGTCATACACACGTTAAAGTCAACTCATCTGTGAATGTCAATGACACAGAGACAGCGCCATCATGTCGATGAACATATCAGTAAAAGATACTTGTTATATGGTTCATATGATTAGAATCAGACATGTAATGATGTCTGTGATTACAACATGTAACTGTTCTGGTATAAGATGAAAGCTTTTACCACAAAACTTTCGAGGGTTTTAAGTGGTCTTCAATGACATGCACATTCAAATTAGGTATTCGTCTTCTTCTTCAAACGCAGGCTAGAGTTCCCGCGATCA
>CM060307.1:17735502-17743002 GCA_030674185.1 Monoplex corrugatus
GTGCGCATATGGAACTGTCCGAGTGTAGTCAATAAATCCCTCTAGAAAAAACTCCAAACTGTACTTCTACTTCTTCTCCTCAGTTGTCTGAATGTATGTAGTTTAAGAACAGCAAAGACATAGCTTGCCCAGTGTACTAATATCTATGTCTGAATACACGTAGTTTAAGAACAGCAAAGACATAGCTTGCCCAGTGTACTAATATCTATGTCTGAATACACGTAGTTTAAGAACAGCAAAGACATAACTTGTCCAGTGTACTAATATCTATGTCTGAATACATGTAGTTTAAGAACAGCAAAGACATAGCTTGTCCAGTGTACAATGTACTAATATCTATGTCTGAATACATGTAGTTTAAGAACAGCAAAGACATAGCTTGTCCAATGTACTAATATCTATGTCTGAATACACATAGTTTAAGAACAGCAAAGACATAGCATTGCTCAGTGAATTATGTACTAATATCTATGTCTGAATACACGTAGTTTAAGAACAGCAAAGACATAGCTTGCTCAGTGTACTAATATCTATGTCTGAATACACGTAGTTTAAGAACAGCAAAGACATAGCTTGCTCAGTGTACTAATATCTATGTCTGAATACACGTAGTTTAAGAACAGCAAAGACGTACGTGCTTAGTGTACTAATATCTATGTCTGAATATATGTAGTTTAAGAACAGCAAAGACGTAACGTGCTCAGTGTATAATATCTATGTCTGAATAATGTAGTTTAAGAACAGCAAAGACTAACGTGCTCAGTGTACTAATATCTGTGTCTGAATATATATAGTATAAGAACAGCAAAGACATAGCTTGCTCAGTGTACTAATATCTATGTCTGAATACACGTAGTTTAAGAACAGCAAAGACGTAACGTGCTCAGTGTACTAATATCTATGTCTGAATACACGTAGTTTAAGAACAGCAAAGACGTAACGTGCTCAGTGTATTTAATATCTATGTCTGAATATATGTAGTTTAAGAACAGCAAAGACGTACGTGCTCAGTGTATTAATATCTATGTCTGAATACACGTAGTTTAAGAACAGCAAAGACGTAACGTGCTCAGTGTACTAATATCTATGTCTGAATATATATAGTTTAAGAACAGCAAAGACGTAACGTGCTCAGTGTACTAATATCTGTGTCTGAATATATGTAGTTTAAGAACAGCAAAGACGTAACGTGCTCAGTGTACTAATATCTATATAATCTATCTTGCACCGTTAAACATTGGTAATAGAAGAATAAAAGAAAAAAGTTTCGACATTATCATCTCACTGCTGTCCTGCAGCCAACGCAACCAACAATCAGCACTTGAGCTCAACACACACACTCCTGTCTTCTAATATCACTCATCGTGAAAAGACGTTAAATCAAGGAACACTCCTGTCTTTTCCTCTCTGTCTGTCTCATCCTCTCATTGTTTGAAATAGTTAAGTCTAGTATTAACAACGGCAGTTAACGTCAGCTGACCAGTGCGCTAATGATATTTACATCGCGGGGGAAAACACAAGTGGCAGTTCCCAGCACACGACAAACACACTCAACTAGATCGCCCTTTCCATATTGAAATGTTCTCCAGGAATGAAGTGCCAACATCACTGTCAACTCACCGTTCCTCCATCACCTGGCCAATAAGTCACGTCTGTCACCCCCTTTCTGTCTGTCTTTACCGCCAGTCGGGCAGTCGGTGCAGGAAAAGAGCTCAAGCTTAGTAGTAGTGATGAAGTCTGTGTTGTCGCTGCCGGCTTGCTGCTGCTGCTACTGCTGATGCATTAGGCCTGAAGTTGCGCTCGCACTGAATGCGAATGTGCGCCACCGGTTAGTCAGTCCATCGACGTCTAAGACCTGCTGTTGTAGCTCCTTCCAGTTAGCTGTCTTCAACGCAGAAGTGACGGAGGGAAGGGGAAGAAGAAAAAGCAGAAAGAAGAAGAAGAAGAGAGACAGAAACAGAGAAAGAGAGAGAAAGAGAGAGCGAGAGAGAGAGAGACAGGCAGACAGACAGACAGAGGGAGAGAGAGAGAGAGAGAGAGAGAGAGAGAGAGAGAGAGAGAGAGAGAAACGGACAGACAGACAGGGGGGAGAGAGAGACACAGAGAGAGACAGACAGAGACAGAGATAGAGAGAGAGACAGAGAAAGAAAGAGAGACACACAGAGAGAGAGACAAACAGACAGACAGAGGGAGAGACAGACAGACAGAGTATGAGTAGTCTTCAACTGAGAAGTGAGCGAGGGAAGGGGATGCAGAAGAATAAAGAAGAAGAAGAACAGAAAGAGAGAGACAGACAGACGGACAGACAGAGGACAGACAGAAGACAAACAGACAGACAGACAGACAGAGACAGACAGAGACAGACAGAGACAGACAGACAGACAGACAGACAGAAACAGACAGACAGAAGACAGACAGAAGACAAACAGACAGACAGACAGACAGGCAGACAGACAGACAGACAGACAGACAGACAGATAGACAGACAGGTGGGATAGCGAGTAAGAGATATAAAAAGCGAGAGGAAAACCAAACGGCGAGATTGAAACTGAGAAACGCACAAATCTGCTTCTTGCCACGGAGCTAAAGGCTGCACATGTCTGTCGTCTATAGTCATTTCTTGACAGTCGTGAAGTGACAACACATGGTCGGTAGGCGCACATTGTCGTTTCCATGTCTATATGAAACAAACACACAAAAGTTTAAAAGCATGCATAGTCGTTTATATCTGTCTGTTTATGTATGTATGTATGTATGTATGTATGTATGTATGTATGTATGTATGTATGTATGTATGTATGTATGTATGTACGTATGTATGTATGTATGTATGTATGTAAGTATGTATGTATGTATGTATCTATCTATCTATCGATCTATCTATCCATCGATCTAACTATCGGCCTGTCTATCTATACACACATAGTTACATACACACACATGTAACATGTATATGTGTATAGATAGATACATAGATAAATAAATGACTAGATAGATAGATAGATAGATAGATAGATAGATAGACAGATAGACAGACAGATAGATAGATAGATAGAGAGAGAGAGCGATAGAGAGATAGATGGATAGATGGATGGATACATAGATAGATAGATAGATAGACAGACAGATAGATAGATAGATAGATAAATAGATAGATAGATAGACAGATAGATAGATAGATAGATATATAGATAGATAGATAGATAGAATAGATAGATAGATAGATAGATAGATGTGTGTGTATCTATTGTATATACATGTATACATATATATATATACATAAATACATAAAGTCTAGGATTTAGAGCTTGCTCAAAAGGAATTCATCTCACTCAGAAAGTTTTGTATTCGCCGCATCTAAATCTGCCAGCAATTATTGGTCAGATTTCATACGGTGGCTGAAACGGGGAGAGAGGGAAATGACCTATGAAACACTAAGCTGACACCATCAGAATGACGGAAACAGTCAGCTGGACAGCCAACAGGTCAGTTTTACTGTTGTAGGCTTGGATTGAACTCGGGGCTATCGAGTCCTATGGTCTGTCAACAGACCCACCCAGCCCGCATATAAACACACAATACTACAGTTGTTTGTGTAACCAGGTGAAATGAATACATCAATATCAAAAGCACTCTCAGTCGTTTCTGTAGCTATACAAAATATATACAGTCTGAAACTTTAAAAGCTTTCACAGCAGTTACTGTAGCTATATGAAATAAATATATAAAAGTTTAAAAGCATACATATCGTTTATACAAGTGTATAGAATAGAAACAATCGTTTCTGCAAGTGTATGGAATAAAAACGTAGCACTTTAAAAGCTTGCACAGTAATTCATCAAGCTACATGAAATAAATACATAAAACCTTAAAAGCATGTACAGTGTTTTCTGTCTCACCTGTTTCACCTGTCGGCGTCACTCTTTGACACCACCACCAGTCCGCTCTGTCTTGACTTTTGTGGACAACTTCTTGAATGTTTAGGCCACTGATGGTGGTTATGTTTTCGATGTATGAGATTGGAGGTCTGCCTTTCTTCCTTTTTGCCACTGTTTTTCCTTTAAAAAATGGTTGCCACGAGGCCCGTGGTCTTGCTACGTGACACATGGCCAATGTATTTTAGTCTTCTCTTGTTGATTCTGCTAGTAATTTCCTGGTGGTACCGTGTTCTTCCAGGATACTTTCATTAGTTCTTCTATCTGCCCTCATAACACGTAGTAGTCTCCGATAAAAACCACATCTCTGCTCAATTCTTCTGAGTGGTTTTTGTAGCCGTATGAAATAAATTAAAGAAATTAATGGCACACACAGTAGTTTCTGTGGCCAAACAAAACCCAGGATCAAAATGTCAATACTTACAGAACAGATACTGTATTCAGAAGCTGGGAGGGATGGACGAGGGGAGGGGGGCAAAATGATCAAGTGCCCTCTTACAGTATGTGTATGTGTGTATGTGTGTGTGTGTGTTTGTGTGTGTGTGTGTCTATGTGTGTGTGTGTGTATGTGCGTGCGTGCGTGCGTGCGTGCGTGCGTGCGTGTGTGTGTGTGTGTGTGTGTGTGTGTGTGTGTGTGTGTGTGTGTGTGTGTGTGTGTGTGAGACCGGAAAAATCTTCACCTTTTTTCCCGCCAATTCAATTCATTTTGCTTATAGCCCAGCCGACTACTAGAGTCCATATCAGGGCTAACACCACGTCTAAAAGAAAAGAACATTTTTTTTCCTACCAGGGAGGAGGTATCCGGCACAATCAGGCAGAATCAAACCCAGACTTTCCAACGGGAAATCCTCCATCTTACCCATTTGATCATTATGTACGTCGGATCTAATTACAAAAAAGCTTGTTTCTGACATAATATGAACTCAACAGAAATGACAAAATGTGTGCAAAAATTCTTATTTCTGTGTTGTGTGTGCCAAATAGTTGTTCACAAGACTGGGTTGCATTCAGGTTTTGGCATGATGGAATTTTTGTGTGTGAAATGCGGGCTCCTTCTCCAGGGAAGCCAAGTGGCCAAAGTTTGACATCACTCTTTTTTGTTTGTTTGTTTGTTTGTTTGTTTTTCGTTTATTGTTGTTGTTGTTGATTGTTTTGTTCCCCCTCTCTCTCTCTCTGTCTCTGTCTCTGTCTCTGTCTCTCTCTCTTTCTCTGTCTCCCTTCACAGAACGGACAAAAATTCAGACCTGTGTAGGTCTGGATGGGTATCAGTGAATGTGTGTGTGTGTGTGTGTGTGTGTGTGTGTGTGTGTGTGTGTGTGTGTGTGTGTGTGTGCATGTGTGTGTTGTGTATGTGTGTGTGTGTGTGAGAGAGAGAGAGAGAGTGTGTGTGTATGTGTGTGTGTGTGAGAGAGAGAGAGAGTGTGTGTGTGTGTATGTGTGTGTGTGAGAGAGAGAGTGTGTGTGTATGTGTGTGTGTGTGTGTGTGTGAGAGAGAGAGAGTGTGTGTGTGTGTGTATGTGTATGTATGTATGTGTGTGTGTGTGTGTGTGTGTGTGTGTGTGTGTCTGTGTGTGTGTGTGTGTGTGAGAGAGAGAGAGTGTGTGTATGTGTGTGTGTGTATGTATGTATTGGTGTGTGTGTGTGTGTGTGTGTGTGTGTGTGTCTGTGTGTGTGTGTGTGTGTGTGTGTGTGTGTGTGTGTGTGTGTGTGTGTGTGTGTGTGTGTGTGTGTGTGTGGTGTGTGTGTGTGTGTGTGTTATGAGCGCGTTGTTTTGTTTACCTACAGAAGTAGATTTTTTTCTGTATAATTTTACCAGCAACAAATCTTTTGTTGCCGTGGGAGCTGTGGGTTCAACTCTCGGGCAGGTGACGGTTTCCAACAGCAGGCTGGCCGACTCTGGTAACACAACCCTGAACTCAAGATTTCATAGCTCGAGTTCGATCCTTGCTTGTAACACAAAAACTGGCCAGGTTTGCTGCCCATCTTAATGCTCCAGTCATTCTGGTGGTGTCAGCTAAGTGTTCCATGGGTCTTTTTTATCACCCACCCACCTTATTTATAACCCACCCACCTTACCTTCCCCTTCCATTTCGAGACCTTGCCAGTGCATAGGGTTTTGTGCAGGTTCAAGGAGGATGATAGTTAATAGATGGCAGACTGGGTGGAGCGTATGTGGGGTTGTCGAGTGCGATGAACCCGTCTTGTAGCAAGAAACTCTAGGAATAGCTGGACAGCAGAAGGTCCTCAGAGGAGTAGACCCATCAAGCAAGTGTTTCGGCCCTTAACTCCTGACACTCTAAAGGGGCCGGCCAGTATCCAGGTCATTACTCTTGGATGCCCTTCTGATACAGTCTTTTAATTTTTTTTGAAATATACTTCCAACTTCTAGCTTAACGTGTTTATTTGATGTTCTGTGTGCTTATAATGCACACAAAAGGAGTTCAGGCACTTGGACGTCTGCACACATGATTTCGTCTCATTTCTCTCCCTTGCCAGGATTGGTGGTAGAAGCCACGCTCGACGTCACAAGTTTTCTCCAGGCCCCAGATCACACGATTTAGACATCTGTGGGCGACCTCCTGGATCTCCAGACCACAGACTTCAGCGATATTGTTGAAACAGGAGGTATACGGTCGTCCCTTTCTTCTCTTCGCCTCAACTTTCCCCTGCAGGACCGTTGATATCAGATCTGTTTTGGTGTTTCTGATCGCATGGCCTACGTATTTCAGCTTTCTTTTGTTGATCTCTGGCGCCTGACATTCAGTTCCTTTAACACGCTATCGTTTGTTCTTCTGTCTGTCCATTTGAGTCTTTATCCACCAGGCGCTACCACGTAGGACTGAACTCGGACTTTCCGATTTGAAATTCGATGTCCTGACCACTCGACTATCGCACCCATCTTTGAGTCCAGAGTCTGCAGTTTGTTTAAGAGGGATACATCGCACTCGGACAATTCCGTATGCGCTCCACCTAATCTGCTAGCAATTATCTGGCAGACTCCTTGAGCCTGCGCAAAACCCTACATACTGGCAAAGTCTTGGAATGGACAAGGGAACGGAGCCTATTAAACATTGGTTCACCAGAACTGTCAGAGCATTTAGATGGGCAGTGAACAAGTCAACGATTATGTTGCAGGGATGGACCGAACTCGATTGGGTGTATCTTTAACCCTTTGACTCCCGCACCGTCCACCAATTGTAAAAACTTAACCCTTCGACTCCCTCACCCTATCCACCAGATTCCTGCAGGAAGATAGTGAATAGGGTGAGGGAGTCTAAGGGTTAAGTTTTTTGCCTTTGCTAGCATGGTTGACAATGCAGGATGCTGGTGGACAGGGTGCGGGAGTCAAAGGGTTAAACATCAAAAGAGTCAGTGAGTTAGTGCACCTCCTCTTCCCTGCTCACAAGAACAGGACCACAAAAGAAAGAACGGGGATAAGGGAGGGAAGCAGAGAGCAGTCTACAATACACTAACGTGTCATTTTCCTGTGTGTGAGCAGAATGATAGCAGACAGCAGCAAGGAAAAACAAACGAATGTGCAAATAACATAAACCTGTTAACCCTT
>CM060307.1:17748002-17755502 GCA_030674185.1 Monoplex corrugatus
TTTAGATGACAGATTGATGGGTGGATGGATAGATTATTGGTTCATCAACTGGTCGATGTGACTGATTGATAATTACCGATTGTTGATTAACCCTTTGACTCCCGCACCCTATCCACCGACATCCTGCATTGTTAACATGCCAGCAAAGCAAAAACTTAACCCTTTGACTCCCTCACCCTATCCACCAGCTTCCTGTAGGAAGCCGTTGTGTAGGGTGAGGGAAATCAAAGGGTAAAAAAATTTTTTTTTTTGCAGTTGGTGGATAGGGGGGTGTCAGAAGATTAATACGCTGGTTGACTGAATGATTGATCATTAATTGATGATTCGCTCGACTAGTAATTTGATCAACCATTGATTAAGGACAGAAGTAATGAAAATAAGAAACGTAACATTGTAATTCCAGAGGATGGTATGAATGCAAGTATGTAGGCCTATATGTGACAATACAGAACATAACTGACTTCTTCTGACCGGGGATTATACAAACTGGTTGTAAACATGCAATAAAATGAACATTTACCCGATCCCATCCCCACCCGTCCCATTGTTCGTATTGTGGTCCAAGGCTGATGTACATTATTTTTTTTAGTTCTGAGTTAGCTTACTGTCTTTGCTTTGCTTTAACCCTTTGTCTCCCGCACCCTGTCCATCAGCATCTTGCAGATCAAATTACCAGTCGAGCAACTTATCATTCAATGATCAATCATTCAGTCAACCAACGTATTAACCCTTTGACTCCCGCACCCTATCTACCAACTGCAAAAACTTGACCCTTTGACTCCCTCACCCTACCCACTAGCTTCCTGAAGATGACAAGCATTCTTACCAACAAATGCCTATCAATTAACACCAGAAAGAGAGTCCTTGAATGTTATATAGAACCAATGCTGTTGTACGGATGCGAGGCGTGGACAGTCAACAAGCAAAGCCAGAGCAAGATTGAGGCAGCCGAGATGTGGTTTCTCAGAAGAATGTTGAGAGTTCCATGGACAGCAAAGAAAACAAACGAGACGGTCTTGATGGAGGCAGACACAAGTAGATCACTCATAAGGAAGATTAGGAAAAGACAAGCAATATTTATAGGCCATTTTATGAGGAAGGGGGATTTGGAGCACCTGGTGACAACGGGAAAGCTGGAGGGAAAGAGAGCACCAGGTAGACCCAGGGAGAGAATGCTGGACGGACTTGCAGAGTGGCTGGGGATGAAGAGGGTGGGGCAGATGCTGGGGGCAACGAGAGATAGAGATGGTTGGAAGTCCATGGTCGCCAATGCCATGCGGCAGGGCACCTGATGATGATGATGAGATAGGGTGCAGGAATCGAAGGGTTAATGTAGAAGGGAGACAATCAGACATTCAGTTACCCCTGTTATCTTGTCCTATTGTTTGTTTGCCTTTGTGTCTGTCTTGTTTTTATTTTGATTGCTCCTTCCACCCCTAATCCCCATCTGAATGATCATTTAACAATCTCTCTGTCTATTGCAGGAATAATGGTCTATTTCTACCTAGGCTGTCTACCTGTGTCTATTGTATTTTTTATGATTTGTTATGAGGAGTTCACACAGGTGTCAAAATATACACTTTGTTATTGTTTACCACGTGCATCAACGCTTATTTTTTCCCTCCCCATTTTCTTTAAAAAAAAAAGAGACAGAGAGAGAGAGAGAGAGAGACAGACAGACAGAGAGAGAGAGAGATTGTTTCATACAGGCCGGAGGGGTGTGTGTGTGTGTGTGTGTGTGTGTGTGTGTGTGTGTGTGTGTGTGTGTGTGTGTGTGTGTGTGTGTGTCTTTAAGTCTGTGTGTGAGTGTGTGTACGTGAGTGCGCGTGCGTTTAAGACAGAATTGTGTGGACACGATTTTCTCGCTCTTCGTGGTGGATGTTCATCAAGTTTTGGTCAAAGGTATGGACTGTTAAGAAGTTGCGGAAGCATAAGTTTGTAAGATAAGGTCCTTTGAAGATAGTGCCTAAGATTAGCATTTTTCAAAGACAGTATGTGAAAATAGTGCCTAAGATTAGCATTTTTCAAAGACAGTATGTGAAAATAGTGCCTAAGATTAGCATTTTTCAAAGACAGTATGTGAAAATAGTGCCTAAGATTAGCATTTTTCAAAGACAGTATGTGAAAATAGTGCCTAAGATTAGCATTTTTCAAAGACAGTATGTGAAGAGCACTTTCTTAAGAACTTCTGACAATATTTCCACTCTCTTTTCACTGTTGTAGCAGTCTTATCATTGTCCTCACTGCACATCAAGTTTAATTACATCTTGAACTTCTTCATGGTCACAGTGACTGACATTTAAGGTCATACGTGTGATCATGATCTGACAGTATGCGACGAAAGTTGTTATAAATTCAAGGTATCGACTTTTTACTGGTATAGCTAAGAACAATAGTTGTAAACCGTAATCAATTTTTTTTTTCCTTCTTCAGTGAATGATATGCGATGTGTTGGCCTTAGAAACCAAGAGAAAATATCGTCAAAGCACACAGAAAACGTGGCTTTGAGTGTTTCCCGCTCCGACACACACACACACACACACCACACAACACACACACACACACACACACACAAAACACACACACACACACACACACACACCCGCACACACATACAGCACACACACACACACCACACACAACACACACACGCGTGCACACACACACACACACACACATACATACACACACACACACACACACATACACACACAAGCACACACACACACACACATACAAGCACACACACACACACACACACACACACACACACACACACACACACACACACACACACACACACACACACAATGAGAGAGGGAGGGAGAAACGAGTGGAACTGGAGACAGACGGAGACAGACACAGGACACTGGTTGTTTTTATTCACACAGGCCGTAGTCCCAAGTGGTGTGAACGATACAATATACGTACAAAGACATGTCCATATTTTCTTTTATATGAATTGCAATAGACATCAACACAGAGGGGTAAAGATCGTGACACACACAACATTACATTTATGGCGGCTGTCTGTCCGGGGCTTTTTAGTTTAGTTTAGTTTAGTTTAGTTTAGTTTAGTTTAGTTTAGTTTAGTTTAGTTTAGTTTAGTTTAATTTAGTTTAGTTTAGTTTAGTTAGTTTAGTTTAGTTTTAGTTTAGTTTAGTTTAGTCTAGTTTAGTTTAGTTTAGTTTAGTTTAGTTTAGTTTAGTTTAGTTTAGTTTAGTTTAGTTTAGTTTAGTTAAGCAAATATTATTTTATTTTATTTTACTTTATTTTATTTTGTTTTATTTTGTTTTATTTTATTTTTATTATTATTGTCTTGTTTTTTTGTTTATTTTTGTTTTGATTTTTTTTGTTTTTTTTGTTTTTTCGGTGAAAATGCGAATTGCGAACTTTTTTACTTTATCTTCATTTCATTTGGGGACGAGAAAAGCAACGATATCTGAAACGCATACACATGAAGGGTGTTTGTTTGTTTGTTTGTTTTTTATTTAATATCTCATTTGAATCACATCACCGCGTAGATCGTGAAGACTGGAGCAACATCGGGTAAGGTGTAATTCGTTTTCAATGTAAGTCTGACATAAACGACAGGTGAAAGTTTGCTCCTCAGGGAATTGCACATCGTTATAAACGTGCTGCATTACCAAAACTGCTACATCTTAATTTCACAAGAACCGAGAAAGAGAGAGAGAGGGGGGGGGGCGGAAACAGGGAGAGTGAGAGATAGAGGGATTGACATAATAAAAAGAGGGGGGGAGGAGGGAAGGGAACAAACAGAAAAAGAGAGAGAGGAACGGAGAAAGGGGGTGAAGATAGAGGGGGAACATAAAGTAGAGAAAGAGAGAGCGTGACAGAGAGAGAGAGAGAGAGAGAGAGGAACAGAGAGAGAAAGAGAGAGAGAGAGAGGAACACAGAGAGAGAGAGAGAGGAACAGAGAGAGAAAGAGAGAGAGATATATATATAGAAACATAGAGGGAGAAGGAACCGAGAGAAAAAGAGAGGAACAGAGAGAGTGAGGGATAGAGAGAGAAGGGTACATAGAGAGTGAGAGAGAGGAGGGGGAGAGAAAGACAGAATGAGAGAGAAAGAATGAACAGAGAGAAAGAGAGAGGGGGGTACAGACAGAAATGGTCAGAAAGAGGGACAGAGAGAGAGGAGGGAACAGAGAGAAAGAGAGAAAGATGAAGAGAGATAGAGCGAGAAAGAGAGCGAGAGAGAGAGGAAGAGAGAAAGAGAGAGAGAGAGAGAGAGGAAGAGAGAGCGAACGAGAGAGAGAGAGAGAGGAAGACAGAGAGAGAAAGACAGAGAGAGAAAGAGAGAGAGAGAGGAAGAGACAGAGAGAGACAGAGACAGGCAGACAGACAGAGACAGACAGACAGAGAGACACACACACACACACACACACACACACACACAGAGCCCAACGAAACGAAAAGAAAGGTGGTTTGTGTGGTACGGCCTTATCATGATTTATTTCTTGTCTTCCCTCTTCTCCACCTCCCTCCGTCCCTTTCTCCCATTTCTCCTCCTCACCGCTCACTTGTAACTTATCACACTGCCAACAGGTTCGCTGCGTGAGAAACCCCCCTCCCCCACTCTTCCACCCTTCTCTGTCTCTCTCTCTCTCTGTTTTACCTTCGATTTCGATATATCTTTATTGCTGTCTGTTATTTCCTGTTGTTTTGATACATGTAGATAAGCAATGGTATTTGGTTCAAGTAAGAATGTTTTATTAAAAGTGTTTTATTATCTCTGAAAAAAAAAAAAAGAAAGAAATCAAATGCAACATATCTGCTACACAGTTCCGGCCACAATTATATAGCACATAAAAAACACATACACGCGTGCACACACACACACCACACACACACACACACACGCACGCACGCACGCACGCACGCACGCGCACGGGCGCACGCACGCACACGCGCACACACACACACACACACACACACACACACACACCCCAAACACACACACGCACACGCACACATACACACACACGCACACGCACGCACGCACGCTCACGGGCGCGCGCGCACACACACACACATACACACACACGCACACGCACGCACGCGCACGCGCGCGCACAGTCACACACACACAAACACACACACCACAACGCACACCTACATATTCCATGTTCACATGCTGTGTGCATCCATCCATTGCTGACTAATTCATTTGTTGAGGAGCACAACTGACTTCGGCACAAACCTAATACGATAATTGAAGTTACTCAAAAGTGGTAACATCCATAGCTTTTTCCCCCTGAACTATCTTTTGCACTGATCCTGTGTTACTCACCCCTTGCCGCTCATTTCAGCTGTCTAGTATACTTCTAAACTTAACGAAACTGAGGTAACACCATAAGAATTGGTCATGAAGGGCCACAGTATCTGGAACATTATTTTCTGCAATGCTATGATGATAAGACAATGGGATTATAATGATGATGCCATGAAATTTTATTATTTCATTCGGAACTGAGAATACATGACATGGTTGTACTCTAGGTTCACTTTCATAATATATCCTGACGTCAAACAGGCCGAGAGATACAAAACACATGCGGTGTTTGTCATGAAATTTGAGTAACACCCCCCCCCCCCACCACCCACCCCAATGATGCATCCATCAAGTTGATGAGACTCGACTGTGTGATTTCAGTCTTCTCACGGCGAGTTCATAGCACGCGCACCTGTGGGTAAGAGCCAGTCGAGACTGAAAAAAAAAACAAAAAACAAATTAAAAAAAAAAAAAAAATTTTTTTCAACTGAAGGGGATTTGAATCCACGATCTACCAGCTGGTAGTCCGTAGCGCGAACCATTTTGCCTAACGAACGAATGACAACCCTACTTTCCCTCTCTCAGGCTGCTGTGGAAATGCACCTGCGTTTACTCTGTTTAATAATGTTACCCCTGGCAATCGTTTTTGTTTTTGTTTTTGTTTTGTTTGTTGTTGTTTTTTTACCCCATGAATGACAAGGACGTCAGCAGAGCCACACTAGTGAATTCGATAGATTCAGTAGTGAGATTCAACGATAAGTGTTGCATTGCACTGTATTGTACTGCCTCGAATCATATCATATAGTATTGTGTTCTATTTAATCTTGTTGTAACTGATAAATTCAGGATGTTCTTCCTGAAGAGAGGGCATCACCACAGTACAGCGCTACATTTTTGTATGTGATTGTCGTTATTGATGATCATTGTTGAAAATTTTACTAGGGACATCTCCTTTGTGATTTTTTACGTGCTCCTCGTCTTCTTCTTACGCAAACCAGAGCTCATGCGAGCATTCCCTGTCTAAGCAATATATTATTCATACCTACCTCCCTAGAAGACGTAGCAGATTTTTTTTATTCCGTCTTTGGGAAGCTAAGGAGAGAATTTGAAAGAAATACGGGTGAATGATCTGGAAGGCAGAAAGAAGAGTCTTATGAGAAAAAAAAAACACCATGACAGGTAATAGGAACCCCTAATTACCTAAAAGTAAGCTAAATAGCTCTTGTTGTCCCAAAACAGGAGAGGACTTTAATTGCTGCGGGATTATATACTTCAAGCGCATGCTATAAACGGGATTTCGACTTATCGGAATGTTAGCGGAAAGACTAGCACCCTCACTGCCACTCAAAGTCTAATGAACGGAAAATAAAATCGCTGTCCCAGCTTGGGATATGGAACCTGAGTTATACATCCTTCTTCTGAAATCCTCAAACACTGCATCTTCCCTCCAAAAGACTTTTTTCCTTACAGTCGGATGCAACCATTGTCAGACACAACAGAGGTGTAAGCAGTGAAATCAAGACACGTCTAAAAAAACACACAAAAAAACAAAAAAAGAAAGAAAGCTGTCATACTGCTGACTCGAACAATGCTAGAAACATCCTCTCAAAGTGCTGACTCGAACAATGCTAGAAATAGAAACATCCTCTCAAAGTGCTGACTCGAACAATGCTAGAAACATCCTCTCAAAGTGCTGACTCGAACAATGCTAGAAAACATCCTCTCAAAGTGCTGACTCGAACAATGCTAGAAACATCTCTCAAAGTGCTGACTCGATACAATGCTAGAAACATCCTCTCAAAGTGCTGACTCGAACAATGCTAGAAACATCCTCTCAAAGTGCTGACTCGAACAATGCTAGAAACATCCTCTCAAAGTGCTGACTCGAACAATGCTAGAAACATCCTCTCAAAGTGCTGACTCGAACAACGTGTGGCGGTCACCCCATCAATACAGATCCATACCATGCTGAGATTTTACCAGAGCCGTCTTCTTTCCACCCTACACCAGGACTCGGAATACCTGAGGATGACAGAAAGCCATTTTACCAAGCTACCAACTTTCCACGCAAAGAATCTCCGAATGAATCGTACGCATCTTTGGGCCCAGCACCATTTTCCAACCAACACGACTTGCTCGCTGCCCAATAAAGAGAGTAAGTAACACTTTCATTATAAAAAATACAGGATGGATGAATGATTGGGT
>CM060307.1:17758002-17800502 GCA_030674185.1 Monoplex corrugatus
GCAGGCGCCTTCTAACAAACCATAGCATCATAACGCAAATATACACATGGTCTTCCACATCACTTGAGAATGGTTCTCGTCCACTGAGGTCCCTTCACTGTGGAACATCGCCGGGTCCTGCGCCCAAACAGTATTCACTCTCAGCTTCTGGAGGTCCCTCCCATCTGTCTTATCGCACCAAGGAACGTAAAAGGAAAACTACATCTCTCCAACTTGTTAACCCTTTGACTCCCGCAGCCTATCCACCAACTGCAAAAACTTAACCCTTTGACCTCCTCGCTGTATCCACCACCTTCCTGTAAGAAGCAGGTGGATAGTGTGAGAGAGTCAACGGGTTCAGTTTTTGCTTTGCTAGCATGGTTGACAATGCAGGATACTTGGTGAACAGGGTGCGGGAGTCAAAGGGTTAAGTTCCATGGCAGCCGGCAGTAACTTGTAAACGGCCACAGTCATCGCCGTATATGGCCTGGCCATGTAGATGACGAACAAAACAAACAGGAAAACAAAAACAAAAAGCGTCCACAGTCCAAAAGTTGGACCCTGTTTACTTGGTCAGGTGTATTTGGGATCATGCGCCATGCTGGACATAACCCTAGTTTGACTATGATCAAACTTTCTTTTTTTTAATTTTTTTTTATTATCCATAAACGACTGAGAAAAAAAGTTTTTAAAAATATGTTTTCACTTTGCAGGGATGTTTTTTCTTTTTCTTTTTCTTTTTTCTTCTTTTCCTTTCTTGTTTTTGTTTTGTTGTTGTTCTTGTTTTTTTTTTTTAGTGCAGACGTATGCACAATATAGAAATGTTTGCTGTTAATTGTAAAGCTCTTTTGATCTGTGACCTCGAGCTTTTTCACTAGTGCTGTGCGTTTGTCCCAAAGTTATTAAAACCCATCATCAAACAGCCTTACCTTATTATCGTTATTTGTTTGTTTGTTTGTTTGTTTGTTTGAGAGAGAGACAGACAGACAGAGAGAGAGAGAGACAGACAGACAGAGAGACAGACAGAGAGAGAGAGAGAGAAATAAGAGCGAAAGGACTTGCCTTCTTAGAACAAAAGTTGCTTTCGAAGAGAGAGAGAGAGAGAGAGAGAGAGAGAGAGAGAGAGAGAGAGAGAGAGAGGGAGAGAGAGAGAGAGAGGTATGACATCATTATTATTTGTGACCTATGACGTCAGCACGGTTGGTAGTCTACCATGCATTATGAGTGAAGCCAGCGTTATTTCGGGCCAGCGTATGCAGAGCATGGGGCGAGGTGAAAGGTCAGACAACACAAGCAACAGTGCATACATCGATTGTTTCCCTTCGCTCTACTAACACCCTCATAGATACAAGATGTCTGTGCATAGGCACCCATCTCCTTCCCCTCTCCATGTCCTCCTCTGTTTCTCCTTCCACGTTTTCCCCATCTTCCCAATCATTGCACCTTCATTCTGTTACTATTGTCTGTCTTTCTGTTATGCTCTCTCTCTCTGTATTTCTGATTCTCTCTCTCTGTCTCTTGTTTGTCTGTCTGTCTCTGTCTGTCTGTCTGTCTGTCTGTCTGTCTGTCTGTCTCTCTTTTCCAGGGGCTATTATTTTTCACATTTTTTCTATCTGATTTTTTTGTCAAAAGATTCAAGAAAAAGTTTGGAAATTTGCCGAAGTAAAAACGTATTATCAGTGCAAATGTCAGATAAACTGAAAATTCAAACGGTTTGGTGCTGACGAAAACATGTATACTTATCCAATAGTTGAATTAATTATCCTTCTAAGGAGCATATACAATTATAAATGCAAATTCGCAAAAACCCTTCCAAACGTAACTTTTTTTTTTTATTAAAAAAAATCCTTCCACAAAATACCACATAGAAGAATATAATAAAAAATTTACTTGCACACTCAGTTTCACAGGAAAATGTCTTATTAACCATTGGTGGAAACTGACGCATGATCTCTTGCACATAAAAGTAACATAAAAGTGCTTATTCTCTATTTAACTTGAAGCATGATCTCTTGGATATTAAAAGGAACTGTAAAACTATTGTTCTCTATTATACACATGAATGTATGTATGTATGTATGTATGTATGTATGTATGTATGTATGTATGTATGTATGTAAAATGTTTGAAAAAATGACTGCATTTCATAACTATATGCTTACGTCTGTGGAAGTTTAAATCCTACGATGCGATTGTAACTATACTTTGCTAATAATATCTGTATATGTACTTTCTGTTCTTTCTTTAAAAAGACTAAAACAGGTTTGAAGAGGAAAAAAGCCTGGGTGATTTTATCATAGTGTTATTTCCTTCAGATAAACGATTGTAAGAATGGGCTTGCATAGAATACTACGCTTCTCCCTTTCCTTGTATTTATGTGTATACTGATATTTTACAGTTTTTTTAGCACTGTTTATCTGTTAGTTTTATAAAACAATTTTTTGTTGCCTCACCTGTCACAGTATTTCAATGAAATTACGTTCACATCACTCATCCCGGTTCCTCAACACACCATCAATCCAGCGTTCATTCAGTGGAAGTCACAACGTTCTTATGATTATAAAGCTTTGCTCCCTGTCTTTGCTATTCCCCCCCCCCCCCTATTTTTTTGTTTGTTGTTTTGTTTTGTTTTCGTTCTCGCTTGAAAAAAAAAATGGGTTGGGTGGGGGGAAAGGAAGAATGTTTCATATAGAAAGGAGCTCTCTCTCTCTCTCTCTTTTCTCTCTCTCTCTCTCTCTCTCTCTCTCTCTCTCTCTCTGTCTCTGTCTCTGTCTCGGGTTGTGTGTGTGTGTGTGTGTGTGGTGTGTGTGTGTGTGTGTGTGTGTGTGTGTGTGTGTGTGTGTGTTTGTGTGTGTGCGCGCGCGCGCGGGCACGCGCGTGCGTGTATAACTGACAAAAACATGTGTTAGCAGGATTTCCTAGCTGTTCCTGGATGGAACTTTACGAAATTTGGGTCAAACGTAGACCACTGAGGAGTCATAAGTTTAGAGATCATAGCTCCAAGGTCAAGGTTAAACGAACAAAAAAAAAGAAAAAAAAAGTGTCTACAACGACAACTTTTTTCATCAAGATGTGTGACCAGTATTTTCTCAGAAACGTCTGACAATATTGACGGTCTGTTTTCACTGTTGTACCACTCTACCATTGTCCTCGCTTCACGTCTTTCACGTCAAATGTATTTCTTCTGATGGTTCTTTAAGGTCACATTAACCTTGAGAAGTACAAACTCTGGCTTTTCTGTAATGAGCTTACAATTAGTGAGTTAGCTGTTTTAATTTCAAGCGATAGAGAAGGATCAGTATCAGGAGCAGCAGTATTAATTGTGTATCAATAGCAGTGATTGTGCCCTAATTCTTGTTCTCTTCCTATTCCACATTTCGTTTATTCTTTTTAATAACAGTCAGTTGCGCGCGCGTACACACACACACACACACACACACACACACACACACACACACACACACACACACACACACACACACACACACACACACACACACACACACACATGCTCACGCTCACACACAGGCACTTTAGTGCATACCCATCTGGCCTCACATTCATGCACGTAAGTACACACACAAGCTTGTGAAGTACCACACAGACACTTGCGAGATGTGTGCGTGTGTGTGTTTGTTTGTGCACCCGCTCTTGTGTGTAATTGCGTACGCATACTTCAGTGTTTATGCGTCATAATGCGAGCTCGTCATAGATCACAGTTTGCGGGTGTCTGCAAGTGACGAATGACCAATGTATAAACGTATATGTGTGTAATGTATAAACCCCATTAAAAACCTGTCATAAAGCGCTTAGTCTATCTATCTATCTATCTATCTGTCTATCTGTCTATCTATCTATCTGTTTATCTATCTATTGTGTCTGTCTGTCTATCTATCTATCTATCTATTTATCTATCTATCTATCTATCTATCTATCTATCTATCTATATCTGTCTATCTACCTATCTATCTATATTTACAATAAAAACAGACTGAAAATGACTTGGGGAAAAAAATCAACCCAGGAAAAATTGCGCACAAATCTCGTAACCACGCTGAGTGGCTGGGGAAGGGGGGTGGCGGACGAAAAGGTCAAGTCTATCGTGAAGGGGTGATACCCAATTCCACATTCAATAGTCAGGCGTATGCGTACACCCACTGGCTTCATCTCACGCACTCTCGTCACCCCTCTGATTAATTGAAGGTCCAATCACGTGGATGTAAGCATTTCAGCGCGAGATTTGCATTGTATTGGAAAGGTTGCAGGCGACATTTTTGTTAAGTGCAGGGTGCGTTTTGTGGGCGCTTTGGTTCCCAAATTCAACCGAGTCCTGAACGGAAATGTTCGTAACGTGGGACAGTTTAGAAACCAGATCAAAACAACTGAGAACGAAGCATGGCCATTCAGTTTCGTCTGTTGTTAGCTGTGTCACAAGACGGAACGAAGCATCATAGCATGGCTATTTAGTATTTACTGAATTCAGGTCATTTCCGTCCGACTTTTCGGGTTAGTTGTATAGTGTTAGATCATGTCTTTGTCGTTCTTTGTTCAAAAATTGTTGTGTAACGTTCGCCATTAGTATATATGTGAGTGTTCGTCTCGTTCAATTCTCAGGCTGATTAGGACTTCTGTTTTCTAGTGTCGGAAAGAGCTGGAAGTAGAACCTGGTTTGTAGGCTAGATCTAATGGTGCAGTATTCAGTTAAACCTTCAGGTCTCACGTTTCCCGGCAGTCTAGATCTAGAGAAAAATTGTGGTTTAGATCTGTCAGTCCTGAGAGAACTAAATCATGTAAATGGCTTCAAGTTCACTGCTCGTGCTTACTTATGGCTCATTTACGACAAAAAAAAAAAAAGTTTTAGGGCTGCTACCAACATTAACTCTCCCCATCCGTATTTCTCTGTCTCAGTGTCTGTCTGTCCCCACGTTTCTCTTGCTTTGTATAGATCTGTGTCAGTGCTTTACACTGCTTAATCATTAATGGTGTAGGGGATCGAAGGTGGGTGCGGGGTCCGATAAAAAAACACACTTTAAAATGAATGGACCAATGCATGTGAGTTTCGAAAATTGCATTTGAAATTGCAGTATTCTCGCCCTGCCCCATGTAAATGCAGTGATTTTGTTCACGTTGGGCTGCAATTAGGCCTAATGCGGCCCATCAAAGTTCCTGCACTTAATCTTTTCTGTTTCACTTCAGTATTTATATGCATTGTCATGATTGTGTTGGTAATCATGGCCTCGTCAGAAACTGAGAAAAGGGCCCAAGCATTGTTTTGCACGTTTGGTGGTGCAGTTTAGATCTCTCGCGTGTCCCGGCGAGCCATGTACAGAGAAACTGGTGCAGCTCAGGTGTCTGTCATGCAGTCTTTTTTCGTTATGAGAGACCTAAACAACGCCATTACTGTACCCAACTACCACCTCTTGCCCCGTGTATGGAAGCCTAGTGCGGGCGACTTTGTGACCTAAAGTTAGCATGTAAGAATGAATATAGGCCCAGATTAGGTCAATGGCCAATACAATAAATACTGTTGAAATGTGTGTGGAGTTGTCCTCTGGTGTCTCGCTGATAGCTTTCTCAACAATTCTTCTTCTCTGGTCTTGTTTTCTGGCATATTTCTGTTTACTATATCTCACCTTTTCCCTCTCTTCTATAGTGCCTTTCTCAACACTCTTTTCCGCTCTGGTATTTTAATTTTCTATTGTATGTTACTCTTCGTCTCTCTCATTGCCTCACTTCTGCATCCCTTTTATCTCGTCTTTCATAGGTTGTCACTGTTCAGTTAACCCCCTCCCTCCCCTATCCGCCTCTGTCTCTGTCATGCACAGAACTGCCAATCGTCTGCGAAGAATGACTGGGTAAATGTTGATAGCAGTAAAAAAAAACAAAAAAAAAAACAATAAAACAAAAAACATTACATTTTCCAGAATGTTGAAATTTTCGAAATACTGAAACTTGCGGTTTAAATATGAGGAATTCTACTGATGTGTAAGACATTACTGTAGTGGCTTTTTCCTGAAATAAAACAGTCCTATCTGAAATATAGCCATCAGTGTCCCCACCCCCTACCTCCACATAGTGAAGTATTTGGCGTATAATAGCAAAACCTGACCTCTGCTTTACAGAACTGTGCCCTTGCTAAGATTGGCAGGCTAGACGTCGCGTGGGCACTTTTGGTCATATTTATTTGGCGTGCTTTCCCACTTCGTTAATTCAATCATAGATTCTAGTTGTTCAGTCTCCAGGTTTTTCAGCTCACTGTGCCCAGGCTTTGGCTTTGGAAACATCCATCAAGCGGAGCAATTCCGTTGTCCTTAGGAACTGGAGGAAAATCAACAGATATGTTAGAATGATACCCGACTATCTGTGTAGTGGTTGTCGACAGTAGCACAAAGCTGCTAACTTGAGGGCTCTGTCCACTGCCGCTGCAATGTAATTGTGCTGCCAGTCTTAGAAATGGCCTTTGTGGTCAGCTGGGTTATGGATATATATCTAAGGTCTTTAGGACACAGTGAACAAGAGGTGCCACGAGTAAGTCTGTTTTCAGTCCCCGTTGCATCTGTGATTGAAAAACCGATTGATAAAAGAGTTCAAATACACACACATGCGCACACGCATGCACACACACACACAGACACGCGCATAGACACACACACACACACACACGCGCACACAAACACACACACACGTACATAGAAGCGCGCGCGCACACACACACACACACACATACACACACACACACACACACACACACACACACACACACACACACACACACACACAGATTCATGTGTACCTTTTCGACAGGATAAGAAAAAATATGAGGAAAGAAGGCAAGGTAAGAAGAGAACGAGTTATTGGCATTGTGTTGTTGTGAATCATATAGCATACTGGGACAAGGCGACCACAAGACGGAGCGTGAGAAACGGTAACGGTAAGCAAGCAGCCACACTCTGGCACTGATCCCACACACACACACCGCCTGTCTTCACCATCACAACCTGCCCACCTTTTTGTATCATTTCCATCCGTCTCGTAAATGTGCTTTCACCTCTAAATTGTCAACTTTTCCGTCTTAGCCTTCTAAGGAAAAACGTGTGGGCATCCCTCGATCCAAAAAGGTCATAGGTTTGTTCCATTGGACAGATATCAATGTTGTCAGCAGGGTGTAATCATACACTGATACAGTTCTATGCGGCGTGTCGTTCTCTGCCAGTGCCCACGTAATTTGATGATAAGACAAACTATCTGTCAGCTTAGAGCCCAATCTTCTGGAAACACTCCTCATATATCCGTTGAATCAAGTTTTCAGAATGAGAGACTCCTGGCTAAGCTTATAGTTTCCGGGCACATTTGTTTAGAAATGTTTAAAACTGAAGCCCGTAGGTGTTCGTCTACTTCATGGCATATTGCCGGAGATTAATGAAAACTGATGAAAGCCGAAACACTGGGTGGCTTCAGGTCTTCTGTGTGGGCAGCAGATGCTTGTCTGCAAATAGGCAGTATCTCTGGTACCTCGACGCGTTGCTCAGCAGATCTTAGAGTCTAGGGTATCATTTCTGTGCATTCTTCTGAAAGTAACTTTAGTTTTGGCATCAGTGAATAAAATTAGCTTGGTGTTAACCGTGTGCGCTGCAAATGTGAATGGGGTGCATACTTAAAAATAATAACATATACCCATTCCAGTTTTCTCTCACTTGATAGCAAGGTTTTAACATAAATTTGATGAGTGCCATGTATTTCTGCCATATTGGTAGCAAATAGCCTTGTTGAATATGCACGGCGTTGCTGCATTGACAGACAACAACCGACTGGCAGCGACTGGCCGGTTAGAATGAACGCAGCCTTAAACCTCTAAACCTTGTGAACGGATATATAAAAAAAAAATATTAGACCAGTCATTTTTTAGTTCAGAAAACCACACAGCGTCTATAGAAGCGAGGAATTTGGGTCTGAAAGTCGAATGAAATAATCACCGTCTCACAGCTGTATCCGTTTTATGTATATCTTCAGTTGTTTATTGATAAATGGAAATGTTGGCATGGCACGTCCATCTTCTTAAAATCTTGATATAAAGTGTATGCTATTTTTTGTTTATTGGCCGGTTCTTCTTTGTTCATATTTATTCTTTTCTTTCTTTGTATTTTAGGGTGATAGTGGTGTTGGTTGTTTTGGTTTATTTTCTAGGTATATTGTTTACTTGGACTGTTTCTCATGTAGTTGATAGAATGCTTGGCCTGAGCCTATGTGTAAATATTTCTGGCTTGCTTGAAGGAGATGATGACAATAAAAAGCAGAAAAAATGACATTTATATTTTTATGTAACTGACATTAGACGCATACAATTGCAATAATTGATTAGATAACATTATTTCAGTAGTTTTTATGAAATTATACAAAGAGCACATACACAGTGCTTTAACCTGAGTTCTACGTGTGAAAATGAGAACTCGGACACTGTCAAAATCTTAAGAAAATGTACAAATATCATATACATATTCCAACACTTTCACAAGAATGCTTGGCATAGTGATTATATATTATTCTCACCACACGTTTCTATTCTGAGCTTCCTCAGTATGCGTAAGATTATTTTCCAGGGTATTTCCATGATACTGCTGTTAGATACGCAGCATTTTACTTATATAACTGTATTGGTGGTAAAGTGATTAGAACAGCCTGAAGGCTCGTTTACGTGAATAATGTAATATTAGTTCACTTTATAGGAGTGCGTTGTATGTCAGAAGTTTTACTACCCAGTATAAGAACTAGAAAAACACAAATATGAAATTCAGAACGAGCATTTAATATAGGAAGGCAAGACAGGCGTAAATTTTAGGCCAACTGGCCTTTGTCAAGTGTAAATATAAGAAGATAACAAATAACAATAACATTAAAAGACTGTAATCAACGAAACAGCAGGGAAATATTCATGTTTTTCTACTAACTTTTGTGCATGTTTGTTTGTTGTGTTACTTGACGAAGGCCAGTTGCCCGAAAATTTACGGCTGCTTTGTCTTATGTTAAATGCTTGATCTGATTCTATTTTCGTGTTTTCTTTTCCTGTTTGTTTGAACACGGGCGTTCATACTTGTTTTGAATTACCCAGAATCAATCTGTCTACGTATCTATCTATTAAATACATAATATAATATTATATATTATAATGTAATATAATGTAATATAATATGACATAATGTGATATAATATAATATAATCTGCGTGACCAGACTTCATGGGGAGGGCTACAAAACTTCTTCCCATGCAGTGCCTGTGCAAGAACATGTGCCTCCAGGTTCAGTCTTGCTTCCATAAAAAGACCAACATCAGATAATAAAGACCTGTATACCTGCTCATCCGTCAGATCAGCGGGAGAATCTATCATCATCACCACCATCATCATCGTAATCGTTGTCGTCGTTGTCAAGTCTGTGTGGCAACAAAGCTGTTTTCAGTGCTCACACCAAAATATCATTAATATGAGGGGATTTCAGGAAAACGCACAAACGGCATATACTCAACATAAGTGACTAACGAGACAGGGACCTAATTATTCGTCAAAGAAATTAGCTGTCAAGTCGATAAATGGCAGACGGAAGATAGCCTGTTGGAAACGAGCACTGGGCGCGTGTGTGTAGTGTAATGGGAACTAACGAGCTACACCTAGGTGGTAAAGGGCAACTAACGTCACAGGTAGCTTACTACCAGGTTAGACACGCATCGTGAAACCGACTTCTGCTGTCCGCGCCAATCTCATCACTCGCCTCTATGCACCTGGTATCCTTAAGCAGCGGTAGGTACAGATGAGTAGCGTGTTGGTAGTGGTCTAAGCCTTTAAAAAAATTCTTTAACAATAACAAAACACCCATGAGGACTGAGGTACGAAGATCTTTTCTTCTTCCTTCTCCAGTATGTTTGTCTTTCTCTTCTCCTTGTGTGTTCGAATGTGCCCACGCTTCGTAGGGTCAGTCCGATCATCTAGATCAAAGGTGCGGTCTTCAGACGGTCCTCATTGCTGTCCCTGTCCCTGTGCTTTGCTGTGTATGTGTGTGTGTGTGTGTGTGTTTGTCTCTGTGTGTGTGTGTGTGTGTGTGTGTGTGTGTGTGTGTGTGTGTGTGTGTGGTGTTGCGTGCGCGTGTATATATATATATATATATATATATATATATATATATATATATATATATGCATGCATGTATGTATGTACGTGTTCTCCCAGCTTTGCGCCGTTTGTCCACGGGCCGGTTATTTAGTTCTTAAACTGTAGACAAAACTATAGAATATGCATAAAAACGTATAAGTGAAATATGAACATATTTATGACTAAAGCAGGATGTTTCTGCCATATTTGTTAAGTATCTACTTTTCCAGCGCTTTCGTATGAGTTTGCACAAATGTGACCTTCAAAACCCGACTGTGCCCTTGAAAAATCCGTCCTGTAACGGTCATATTTGAATAGTCGCGACTCTTTCGTAATTGTAACTCTTTGCAGTAAAATAGCCCTGATATGGCTCTAGTAGTTGGCTGGGCTATAAGCAATAATATAAACTTGAACTTGTTAACTGTAACTGTGACAGTATACGTCACTCGTACTTATCATCCTCTATGGGTGTGCAATTAAAGTAATATGCTTGCAAACTCAGAAGACTTCGGATGGTTAACGATTGTTCGAAACTGCTCCGTACATATTCGTACGTCACTCGTACTTATCATCCTCTATGGGTGTGAAAGTAAGGTAATATGCTTGCCGACTCGGGAGATTTCAAACGGTTAACGAATGCTCGAGACTGGTCCGTACACATTCACTTATACCAAAAGAACAAATATGAAAGCAAGATGAACGCCTGTGAGCCCGCATGAACTCGGGTCTTGCAGTGATCGTTCGCCAAGATACTGTACAAGGGCGTGGTTGACACAGAATCTGGATGGCAAAGGTCAAAGAATAAGCCAAGTCACATAATGCATATTTTGATTTTGCTGCCATGAACTAGGAAAGAAAGGTGGAGGATTGTGTGTGGTGCAATCTGGTGTCAACAGCCACGTGGTTGTAGGATTGATGATGATGGCCTAGACCAACATCAAAGTAAGTGAAGGTTGTTGGTATTAGGTTTAAGGTCAGTGCGTTTCCGATGGGCAGGTGTGCAGCTAACGTGTGTGTGTGTGTGTGAGAGAGAGAGAGAGAGAGAGAGAGAGAGAGAGAGAGAGAGAGAGAGAGAGAGAGCGTGTACGTAATCCATGCTTCGACAGACATCCTTGAAGTTTCGACTGTGTTGACAGATCTCATTCGTCTGACGATGACGAGCACATCTCCTGTGTCACAAAAAAATGTTTAAAGTCCTGAAGCTGTGCCACGGTAGTGTGGTACATATCGAGCTCTGGATATTCTCAGAATTCAAACCACACACTATTGTGAGGAACACGAGTGCAAAACGCGCGCGCGCGCGCAACACATGTAAAGATACACGTAGCGCGCGGGCGCGCGACTAACTTGGCAGCAGTCAACGGCCCAAGTCAAGCAGATTCAGCGCAAAACCAGAGAGAGGATATACTTTCACCTGCAGAGAGAACCACACCTCGGACCACCCTCAGAGAACTGAAGAAGAAAGAACGGATGATTAGTATTGAAAAAAGAAGGGGAAAAAA
The DNA here is from genome assembly GCA_030674185.1 of Monoplex corrugatus. Lineage (NCBI taxonomy): Eukaryota > Metazoa > Mollusca > Gastropoda > Littorinimorpha > Ranellidae > Monoplex > Monoplex corrugatus. The sequence goes on from CM060307.1 coordinate 17,769,622, forward strand.
AGGGGGAAAAAAGGGGAAAAAAAGGGAGGGAGGTGGTGGACGGGGAGAAAGTTAGAAATCAAAGAAAAGCAAAAGGACAAACCATTCAAACAATCTCTTGTTTTATGCGTTGTTTAATATTATGAAATCGTGACCCCAACATAGGAACACTTACTTTTTCTCCGTCAAATATATTTTTTAATTCATTTTAAAGAAACACACACACACACACACACACACACACACAACCACACACACACACACACACACACACACACACATACACACACATACACACGCACACACAAACACACACACACATATATATATACATACATATATATATATATTCAGCAAAGCATATTTGCAATCACATCGCAAGATTAAAACTTCAACACAAATGAATAAATATCTACACTACTCTACTCTCTCTCTCTCTCTCTCTCTCTCTCTCTCTCTCTCTCTCTCTCTCTTGTATCACCCATGTAGCCGAGGCCCACATTTTAAAGTCTCATTGTGGCTTTTGTAGCTGAAAAGACGTGATTGGCATGGTGTTTGCTATTTGTCAACTGCAAGACAAGTGTTGTGAACATATCCAAGAGCTCTGCATGGTGTTTGTAGACATGACCAAAGCATTTGACACTGTTGACCAGAAGGACCTGTGGGAGATCTTCGAAGTTTGGCCGTACTCAGAAGCTTGTATTGCTGATTGTTGTCTTCGTCAGTGATATTCTGGCTGTGGTGCAAGAGAATGAGAAGGCATCTGAACCCTTCCATGTGCAGAACAGAGTGAAACAAGGAAGTATGCACTTCTAGTACCAACACTGAACCCTTCCCCTTCCAGGTGCACAACGGAATGAATGAGGAAGGATACATTCTTTTAGTGTCCACACGCTTCTCTAACCTGTTTGTAGCAATATTGATTGATGGATGAATTCAGAGACTTTGGCAGTAGGTGTTCATCCAGTTTCACTTAGATGAACATTTTTTCAATCCGTGGAAACTCCAAGCCAAGACAAAAGTGTTCAAAGCCATCTTGATGTAATTTCTCTTCGCAGAATGTCGCTGGCCGCACACACGCACGATGACATCCAGCGCATCGCTAACCAGTTTGCTGCAGCCTGCAGACATTCTGTACCTATAGTTGCCCCAGCAAGACAGAGGCTACGTTTCAGTTGACACTATTTTAGGCTTCTGGCACTGCACCATCTCTGATTGTCATCAACAACCAGGATATCAAGACTTGAGAAATTCTTACTCCTTAGGCAGTACAGTGAGTAGTAATGGGTTTCTATGTGCTGAGGTGGTATTGCCCAACTTCACGTCTAGGTCTTGTCTTTAGAAGGCTCACCATGAGGTCGTTGCAAGACCGTGGCATCAGACTCTTTACAATGATTGTTGTGTTCGCAGCACAAGTCCTGAACGCCCTGCTGTACTGCTGCAAGACCTAGATCACCTATCAACGGTACATGAACAATTGGAATGATTCCACCAAAGATATCTCTGCAGAATCTGCAACGGTACATGGTAAGATCAAGTGGCCATCTTCGCATTCTGAAGAAGTGTGGCTTGCGAACTATAGGGTGTTTACACATCCAACTGCCAGTTTCGTTGAACAGTACAGTATCGGTTTGGAGAATAATTGCATCCCCAAGATGCTCCTGCATGGACAGCTTTAGCGAGGACACCGTGATCAGGGAAGGGTACCAAAGTGACACAAAAATACTCTACAGGCTGTGGCATCAAAACCATAGACTGGGAAACATTACTCTCAGTATAGTAAGCGGGCGACAGCATCGACGTGGAGCACGAATAGCGCAGAACAACTTGCTATTCAACAAAATAGAAACCGGTGGAAGTAGATCCAAGGCCGCAGGTTTTCTTCCCATGCAGCGCCTGCAGAAAGATACGTACCTCCAACCTTCAGGAGTGGTGCTGTATCCGATATGAAGACACGTACCAGGCGATAATGACCTCCTCAAGAATAAATCATCACACACACACACACACACACACACACACACACACACACACACACACACACACACACACACACACACACACACACACACACACACACACCTCTCTCTCTCTCTCTCTGTTTATATCTGTATATATCACTTTAAATACTCCGTTTTCCGCGGTCAGATATATATATATATATAATATATATATATATAATTACAATATTCATATAACGCAAAATCTTGATAGAAATCAAATCTAAGCGCTGAACAGACACATACGCACGCACGCACCCACCCACACGCACGCGCGCGCGCGCGCGCACACACACACACACACACACACACACATGGCTATAAATGGGGAAAAAGAAGAAAAGCAATGGAAAATTATAGAGAGCATATTATATACAATTAAATATTACAGACTCCACTCCGAGCGGAGACGGGCTGCAGAGGGGGTTGAGTGAGGTCAGGATTTTATGCAGAGGAGAAAAGGTGAGTTTTGAGAGCGGACTTGAAGGAGACAAAAGTAGGTTGCTGACGGACTGAGAGAGGAAGTTTGTTCCAGGAGAGTGGACCAGAAACAGAGAAGGCTCGTGGACCATAGGTATTGAGCTTAGTGCGTGGAAAGCGAAAAGTCAGAGGATCGGGGGCAGAGCGGAGGGTACGTGAGGGAACATAGATCTAAAGTAGGCTTGACAGGTTCGGGGGCTGCGTCATTGAGGCTTTTGTAGCACATGGTGTCTAGTTTGTACTGTATGCGCTTTGATACAGGGAGCCAGTGAAGTTGTGCCAGGAGAGGAGATATGTGGTCAGCTTTTTTTTTTTTTGAGTACAAGGCATGCAGCATTGTTTTGAATGCGCTGTAGGATGTGAATGGTGGAGGCAGGAAGACCAGAAAGGAGTGAATTGCAATAGTCAATGCGAGACATTATGAAGGAGAGAACGAGTTTTGCAGTTGTTTCGACAGAGAGATACTTCCTGATCAGGCTTATACGATGGAGGTGTTAGTAGCAAGATCTGGCAGTTTGAGAAACAAAGTTGTTCATGGAGAGGGTAGAGTCAAAGCAGACACCAAGGCTTTTAGCTGAATCAGAAATTGGGACTGATGTGTTACATAATGGGAGAGAAAGAGGAGGCAGCTGAGAAAGTTTCTGACGGGTGCCAATGAGGATAGCTTCTGTCTTGTCGTCGTTAAGCTGAAGTTTATTGTATGTCATCCAGTTCTTAATGTCCGAGTAACACTCGGTGGTGCGAGTCAAGAGGCGCTGTACATTGTCAGGTGAGTCACTGTCTTGAAGTTGGGTGTCATCAGCATAGAAGTGGTGTTTTATAGAGTGGAAGTTGGTGATGGTGGACAGGGGGGGAGGTGTAAAGAGTGAAAAGAACAGGGCCAAGGACAGATCCTTGTGGAACACCACAGGTCAGGTATGCAGGTTGAGAGTAAGTGCCATTGATGAGAACAGTTTGTTTTCTGTTTGATAGATATGAAGTGAACCAGGAGAGAGCAGTGTCAGAGATGCCAAAAGTATGAGGGGAGTCTAGAAAGGAGAATACCATGATCAATGGTATCAAAGGCTGCAGACAGATCAAGGAGTGTGAGGAGAGAGACTTTGCCAGTATCAGTTGCAAGGAGGAGATTGTTGAGAATGTGTAGTAGGGCAGTTTCAGTGCTATGGCACTGGCAGTAGGCTGACTGGAAAGGATTGAGGAGATTGTTGGCAGACAGGTGAGAGTTCAGCTGGTTGAGGACAATTTTTTCAAGGAGTTTTGACAAGAAAGAGATTAGAGATAGGCCGGTAGTTTTTCAGTTCATTTGGGTCTAAATTGTATTTCTTGAGGAGAGGGCGAACGATAGCAGACTTGAAAGAATCTGGGACAGTTCCAGTTTGAAGAGAAGTGTTGATGATGTCAGTGATGAATGGGAGGAGAGTAGGGAGACAGTCGGAGTAGAGAGAATCTGGAAGATGATCCAGTTCGCGGGTTTTGAATGACATGAATCTGACTGTGTTGAGAATTTCTTCTTGTGAGACTGGGGTAAAAGTAGTAAGAGGTGTGCCAGAGAAGGAAGGGTCAGGTGGGCATGGTTGACAGGGTGTCCTGTCAAGCTTGTCACGAAGAGTTGGTATTTTGGTGGTGAAATACTTGGAGAATACAGATGGGAGATCTTCATTAGTGTGTTTTGTTGGGAGAGGTAAATCTTTTCGTGTGCCAAGGAGATGATTCATGGTTGTAAAGAGTTCTTTTGAAGAAGAGGCATTCAGGATTTTGGTTTGGAAAAAGCTTGTTTTTTCAGATGCAATGAGGGTGGATACTTTTGTTTTGGAGACTTGGAAAAGTTGCCTATGAACAGTGAGTTTGGATTTGCGCCAGCGGCGCTCTGCTCTGCGGCGGGCACGTTTTGCACAGGCAGTCTCATGAGTGAGCCAGGGAGTAGGGGGGCGGTCAGGTAAAAGACGGGTTGTGGCTGGAGCATGAGTGTCCAGAAGATGGTGGAGAATAGTATAGAATTCATCGGCAAGGTTATGTGACTTTTCAGAAAGGAGACGGGAGGCATCAGATGAAAAAGTGGAGAGGTCGATAGATTTGAGATTGCGTCGAATCACTGTGCGCGTGGTACGGGAAGGAGGAGAAATGTCAAGAGAACAGAGAATTGCAGAGTGGTCAGATGGAAGGGCTGAAGTTAGACGAGTAGAAAGAACTAAGCAGTTATCAGTAGCTGAATTGTGGTGATCACGAGAAATGATCCAGTCAAGAGTGTGACCTTTTTGATGGGTTGGTTCTGACCGCGGACAACAGAGTGAGTGTTAAAAGTCATACGCCAGTAAACATACGGGTTGATTCATCTGAACTGGTTTCTTCCGCTATTCATTCATTCATTTGTTTCTGTATGGGGAAAGTCGCTTAAGTCAGAATCAGTCTCTGCCGGATTTTTAAAAAAAACAAAACTGAAAGGGAAAAAACAAAAAAGACGCGGACAACACCCTTCACCAGTGCATGCTTACTTCACTTCTTACGGTAGCTTTAGTCCCCAATTTCTCGCTGGCATTTATTCCTTGGCAGACCGTATGTTATCGTCTGGCGATGTTACGTGTGGTCTGTTTTTAAGACAAAGCGTTTTGGGTTCGCATTCCATGTCTGTGAGACGGCACGGCTTATGCTTAATTATCCAGGTAGTTGTGTCTCGGACAGTTGAACAGCGCAGGGGTGTCGGAATAGATTATGTTACGATCTCCTCACACAGACGGCCGTGATTTATTGTTACTGGTTGTCTGGGATAAAACAGTGCTGTGTTGTGGTATCATCATCATCATCATCACCATCATGTGCCCTGCCGCATGGCGTTGGCGATCACGGCCCTCCACAATGTATGTGAATCTATCCTTTGTCTCTGCAAGTACTTCTCCCACCCTGACTGTCTTCATCTACTGCGCAAGTCTGTCATTTATTTAAATAAATTAGTGTTCACAGAATATAAAATAATTTTGTAAGGAATCGTTCGTCTTGCACAGAAGAGGCACTTTCTCCCCGCGTCTTTCTTCGTCTTTGACGTATTTCTTTTTCGGTATTTTACTTCCAGGTAGATCTGTAGATTAGCAATGGCAAGTTTGAAAAATGGCCTTTAGCTAATAAGTATTGCCGGTAGAAAATAAAATACAATTATCATTGTCGTTGACACTGTCATTCTGTCTGTCTGTCTGTCTGTCTGTCTGTCTGTCTGTCTGTCTCTCTCTCTCTCTCTCTCACACACACACACACACACACACACACACACACACACACACACATACACATACATGCATGCACGGTCTAAGCAAACTCCGACTAATTTCCCTATATATGCCCCCAATAAAGAAGAGCCATTTGATTGCAAATAAGAACGGGAAGCTGCCCGACACTCGGCATCTGGGGGACTTACTTATTTTCTTCCGTGTCGAGCGACACGAGGCAGGTACGGCGTTCCTCCGTGCACGGTCCTCAGCCATTCTGCTGGTGTCATTCCATCGTCTGTTGACCAGTCGATTGTCCTCCACTGTTACCAGCTCATCCAAGACCGCCCTCTATTCCTCTGTTGGCCTCCATTTAATGGCTTGGTTTGCAAGTCTCGTAGAGAGCCTCAAGACATGCACCATCCATCAGAGATGGTTGATATGGAAGTTGTTCTGATCTGTCACTGATCTCTTCATATGACACAAGGTTATTCCATTTGATGTCCGAGATTTTTCGTAGACATCTAGTACCAAACACGTCCAGATTATTCTCCTAGGTGGCCTTACGATGCCAGGTTTCGCAGTCGTAGAGTGTTGATATCATGCAGAACATCAGTTTGATTCCAAGAGAAAAATTCCTGCTGTTTGATGTTTAACTGGGATGAGTGAATACTGCTTTTGCCGGCATTTCAGTTCGTGTTCAAGTGGTGCTGATGGGACTTCTGAGAAACATGAAGTTCTTTGACACCTCAACCTTCTTCTAGCCGATGAAGACAACATGTGTTCGGTCTTTCTGGTATTGATAGTAAGATCATTGCTTTCAGCCACAAGCAACAGCAGATCTTGAGACTTACTTGTCATAGCAGCTCTGTCGTCTGCAAAGTGTGAGTTAGATTGTTTCCTTCAGTCTATTAAATTCCCTTTCTTTGATCTGCGTACTTCAGCACCAAGTCAGTAACAATTGAAAAGAGGAAAGGGGAAAGAATGCACCCTTGTCTGACGCCAGCGACGACTTTAAACCAGTTGCTGTCATCTTCTGTCGTGATCCAACACTATGAGTTTTTAGAAAGAAAAAAAAATTTTAATTTATTTTTGTATAGGTTTGATCTGTGGCTGATACAACTTTCTTTGGAATGCTGTAGGACTTAAAGATCTTCCAAGGTGATGTTCTGTGGCCATCGTCGAAAACTTAGGTAAAACCAGTAAAGCTGATAGTCAGCTGAATTTGGTAAGCTCGACACTTCTCAGTGATTTGTCTCGGGGGTAAAGATGTGCTCTATACAGTATCGTCTAGGCAGAAAGCTTGCTTGCTTTTCTCGCGTTGTCTGCTGCGTTACGCAGTCTGTCGAGAATGATTTGGCAGTATACAACACATGTGTACTTTTCTCAAGGTCAAAAGCAGAGTAATTCTCCTACTGTTATGGCATTCTGAAAGGTTTCCTTTCTTGGGAATGCAGACCATACTGGCATTCTTCCAATCTTCTGGGACAACGTCGGAGTTCCATACCTAGTTGCAGATTTTGCAGATACAGGTGATGATACAGTCCTCTCCATCTCTGAGCAGCTCCATTGTGCTGCCGTCAAACCCAAGGGATTTATTGTTCTTCAACGTCTTCTTTCCTAATCTCATCTTCAGTGAAGTCGTCGGAGCATATGAAGCGGGTTTTAGTCTCAGCTTGAGTCTGTTGAGGACCTATTTGAAAAGTTGGGTCCATCTTGAGAGATAGATGGAAGTCCCCATAATCGCCAACGCCATGCGGCAAGGCACCTGATGGTGATGTTGGTCCATCTTGCAAACTTGTCATCACCTTTTAATAATGTTAGTAGCGCGTCATATTTTGACTGGTTCTCCCCTTTTCCGTCCCTTTGTGTGACTATGTCTTTAAAACAAAAACAATAACAAACAAAAAAGAAAAAACCACAAAAACAAACGAACAACAGCCACCTAAAAAAAACTTTCCCCAAACCACCACCACCACCACCATGAAAAACGATAACAAGTAGTTTGCTTGTACGTAGATATCAGCAAATCTTAGTGACAAGAACAGAAAGATGTCCTTATATCTGATTCCTCTTTCACCTTACCCTATCTTTAATCAACTAAAGAAACAAAGGAAAGAAAGAAAAAAAAGAAAGAAACAAACAAACAAAAAACCCGAGACCAAAAGCTTGAGACATCTAGATGACTGACATGTAGAATCGAGACCTTCCAGTTTTGTGGGGGGAGGGGTTAGGGGAAGGTGGAGGATGTGTAAGAGAGAAAGTAAAAAAGACAAGCAGGTATCTGCAAGTGGGTCGGCAGTGTATATAAAACCAACAAAAACGCTGCTATATGGCTGAACCAAGCCAGCAAGCAGACCCTGTTCCCACGCTACCTGTGACGATCGCATCACCTGAGCACCGACTGTCAGCAGCACGCCCACAGCCCCATAGACAGCATCGACATCCAGGAGGCTAAAACCCTGACAGACATCTGCAGTCCTCGTATTGCAAATAAAGTCGGTCAGCTTGTGCGCCCGTCTAGTCAAGTGCCAAGGGCGTTTCTTTGGCCTTTCATGCCGTGAACTCGTGATGAGCGATTACTGTCGTTAGTAGGGATCTTTGTTGGCAGTGTCCTTGATTTCACCTTTTGACTTCCGCAGCCTGCCCACCAGCATCCTGCATTGTCAACCATGGTAGCAGAGCAAAAACTTAACCCTTTGATTCCCTCACCCTATCCACCAGCTTCCTGCAGGAGGCTGGTGGCTAGAGTGAGGGAGTCAAAGGGTTACGTTTTTGCAGTTGATGCATAGGGTGCCAGAGTCAAAGGGTTCATACCCTGGATCAGAACAGGCAGTCTGGAACTTCACCGAAGTTACGTAGTAGCAGTGCAGGATCTCTTCTGATGGGTAGCCCTATGGTGGCTTGATATCTCTTGCTCGCATGGAGTTCGTCGAACTTCGGATTTGTGTGTCGAGGAGCCGGAGTGAGTGGCAACGCCACTGAGGAGACCCCCAGAAACTGCCTGGTATAGCACTTGGTGGGGGTAAAAGATGAATATCCCCATCTCCCAAGTCAGCATATGTGCAGACCTGCTAGTGGTTGAAGCCCTTTCGTCTGTATATACATGCAGACCATCAATGCACACGTTAAATCCCGTAAACCATGTCGGTGTTCAGTGGCTTATGGATATGTGAAAACAGCCACTTGGCCAGTCCCAAAGTATAACCGCTTACATGGCGGTGTGACACACGACCATGCACGTGCGTCCGCTCGTATTCATGGCTGTACGTGAGAGTAGCGGGCCTCGAACGCAGAACAACTGACTTGTAAAGTGCATTGTGATTAATTTTGCCTACGATAAATAAAAATCATGACAAGATGGAATGTGAATGCTTAAAAACCTACGTGTGGAATGAGCGTAAATGGCTTTAAGTGGTACTAATGGTGATGGTGGTAGTAATAGTAATAAAGGTAAAAGAAGAATCACATAGAATATCCAGGTTTTTCCCTCCCCCCTCCCCTCTTTGCAGACTTAACACACACGCGCACATACGATTCATCTGATATACTTATGTTATTATCCCATTTTATTTTATGTATTTATGTGTGTATTTATGCATTCATTTATTTCTTTTATAAATACACCTTCATCATCATCATCATCATCATCATCATCATCATCATCATCATCATCATCAATAACAAAAGTATTACAAACGTAGGTATGCGATATTCGGTCTAATATCTTTGTATCACCTGACTTCAAAGTAATGAATTTAAGTCTGTTCGTGACCTTTTCGACAAAACTGTCAAAGAAAAGTTGCACACAACGGCACGCAGATCACACTGAGCACAAGAAACGATAGTGGCATCACACGGCAACGGCTTTTTTTACGTTTAATCTGAAAAATTGGGTACCCAGTCTGATCTTAAACTTGAAATCTTTCTAACTATAGTCACTCCTGGAAAGAGAAGACTTTTATACATAACATGTATGAAATGCACGAACCAAGGGAGAGGGGAAGAAATTGGGAAATATACAACCACTCGGGATATGCCTGACCCTCCGTGACCATTTCTGTTGTGATACCAGTGCAACCATGGGAACTAACTGTAGTCCAACTTCGCACCCAGGAAACAAAACTATGACTGGCGATGATGTCACCGTGACACTCGCAAACATTGGTTCAAATGAATATAACCGGAATGCTGAAAATATTAAATAATTATTGATGATTTCATGATGTGATTTTGAATGTAAAATTATACCGTTTGAAATTCGAAAACTGTCAGGGAGGTTTCACCTGAGGATCCCATTCTCGGTCCTAAACTATCAGTAGACAGTAAACGGGTTCTGGCTGCACTGGCAGAACTGAAAGAAGTAAAGACACAGAAGACAAAAAGATAAGGGGAAAAAACTCCCAAGGTATAGAGGGGGGGATGGAGGTGCGTAGACAGATGGCAAGATAAGAGGGGTTGCAGTAGCCGAGCACTGCTACCTGTGTGCTTGTCTCACCACTGTAGATTGACTCACCGTTTACAGGGCTGTTGGCCGTCTGCTGCCGTTGCTGTGCCGTCATGCGTTAGGAACTGTAAGAGCTGACTTGTGCATTTTTCCAGACACGAAGTATTAAAAACGCACGCTTTCGCAAAACACGAAAACAAAACAAAAACGAACAAACAAAACCCACCGACATTTCAGCAAATATACGAGAGAACCTGCAATTAAAAAATCTTTTTCGTTTGCGGACAAATATTTTTCACCCGAGTTTACACTCACTTCCACCAAAACCAGGATATGTAAATAAAGAGGGAAAACAAACGCTGACGGAAAAAAAAAAAAAAAAAAATCCATCATGCAAACAAGCAAACCAAGCGAGGGTAAGCTTAAAACTAGTTTCCGAAGTCAACAGTATGGTCGCTCTAGTTTTGGAGGTCAAGTCATGGCTGCTGTAGTTTTTAAGGTCAAGGGTATCGCTGCTGTAGTTTTTTTTTTTTTTTTTTTTTTAGGTCAAGGACTTGGTCTAAGTTTTGGTGGTCTATTTCCGAAGGCTAAAAGGTAAGGCTGGTTTATTTCCCGATGGTTCCTGTAGTTTCTAAAATCAAAGGCACGGCCTACCCAGTTTTTGATGGTCTAGTTTTCAAGTCAAGCGCGCAGCTGGTCTGATATCTGGTCAAGAGTACACAGCTGGTCTACTTTCCCAAGTCAAGAACAAATCAAATTTGAAGCATAAGTAAAAGAAAAGGGAAATCATAGTATGGCGTTGCCATTTTTTTAACGATTTTCTGGCTGTATACAAGGAAAGACAGATTACAGCAATTAAGGTTTCCGTTTACCCGGTTGATCAGTTTGTTTATACCCCACCTGTTTTTGTTTGCGTGCTTGTTTGTGTGGGTGTCATGAGAAGTTTGGTATTGGGTTGCTTGTATTTTTAATCACAAACGAGCGAACGAACGAGTAAGAATAACGTCAGCTCATATTTGTGTTTTAGATGGAATAAGTGGTTGTTGACTGTTCCTATTCTTTTGTTTCTTATGTGATTGGCAAGCTGCATATGTCTATTGTTTTGTTTTGTTTCGTTTTGGTTTGTTCTGTAGTGTTTTTCTCTGTGACTGAGGCATGCAAGGCAGAATAACTCATCTGTTATCAGTCCAACACATTTGTTTGTTTTTCCTCTAAATGAGTAAGTCAAGAACACGCTGAGCTTATTAGTGAGCAACACAATCTTTCTTTCTGCAGTTAAACGCTACGAACCCGGGAAGGAACCACACGATAAAAATCTTGCCGAAGCGAAATGCTTAAACCAAACATCTCGGCTTGATGCATTGAAAACGATAATTCGGCACAAAGTAGAAAGAAAGGGTCATGCCATAAGAGTTTCGTTTCCTTTTACATATATCCTTAGACATTAAAAAAAAAGAAAAAGAAAAAAAACGAGTATTAAAGTACATGCATACATACATAATACATCCATCCATTCATCCATCCATCCATCCATTCATCGATCCATCGATCCATCCAACTCGGGCGACAGTTCTGGAGCCAAATACATGGGAGTACTTCTAGTGATATAGACCTATACCATCAGGTATACTGCCGACCGAGAAAGACATCCCGGCGATCAGAAAGCACTACGACGGTTTGGAGGAGAGTGCAGTGTCGCCAGTTTGTCCATCAATTACCGGTCTGTCTTGATGGTTTCGTTCTCGCATTGCTTTGTTATCTTTTGTTGTGCGAGTCAGTATCTCTTTTGACCGTGTTGTTCTCAAGTGGTTTGATGAATTGGCTCGTTAAAAAAAAAAAAAGCTTGACTTGGGAAAACTTTTGCAGTTGGTTGACTTCACTGATTTATTTGATCCCCAGATAATAATTTTCTAGGACAACACATGTCATATTTAGTTTACCTACTGTTCAGAAATGCGTATATAGAGAGATTGCACAACGGGCCGGCTACAAGGGCTACTCGTAACTGCACGTCCTAGTGGGAAGCACCTAAGATGACTTTAGTATTTGTGTTAAAGACCGGTGCGTTCATCTCATTGCAAAGAATACATCCTTAAAAATAAGCTAGTATCTGCCAAATTTGCGTAGGCATAAAGTTTCGGAAGTTTGAAATATTCGTACATTCGTATACACGAGCGTGCGTGCGCGCCGCGCGCGCGCACACACACACACACACACACACACACACACACACACACACACACACACACACACACACATCACAAACACACACACACACACACACACCTCTCTCTCTCTCTCTCTCTCTCTCTCTCTCTCTCTGACACACACATTCACTGACACCATCCAGACCTACACAGGTCTGAATTTTTGTCCGTTTTGTGAAGGGAGACAATAAAAAAGTAAATCAGTTATCAAGCTCTCATCACAAGGGAAGCTGTCACGTGCCAGCTAGCCGACTTTTTCTCCAGTCAGCAGGATCGGCACTTCAGCCCGAAACACTGTGATAAATAAATGGAGGTGTTCACACCCCATCATATTAACGCTACATTCTAGCGTCGAGGCGGCAAAACCGATTTAATTTTATTTGTTTATTTCATGTATAAATGAGGAAACAAGCGTGACTCTCCACGTAAATAGGAAAGAAGAAGAAGAATATTAAAATTTTGTAAACTGTTTTTCCGTGGAGAAAACCACCTAAATCCAACCCCCCACGGGAAAAATCCATACTAGTGGGGAAAATCAATTTTTTAGAAGGAAATCAGGGCTTCTTTGTTGTACACAAAATCCGATTTTAGTAAGAAAATAAATCTCAACCTGATTTTCTAGTAACAGAACCAGAGTTTCCAAGGGAGGAAAAACAATTCTGTAGGAAAGAAAACGTGAAAAAGAAACAGCTCGATCTTAATAACCTTGAGGTTGCGGGTGGGCTGGGGGTTGGATGGTATTGTGGAATGAAAAAAAAAAAAAAAAAAACTAAAATATTTTGGGAAAAATTATCTTCCTTCTTTTTTAGGCTAGTTACTTCATTCTTTTGGACAAATTACAGTACATTTTTATTCTGAACCAGCTCAACTTGAGAATGAATATTGTTTTCTGTGAGCGAAAGAACATGTATGATTTGTGACGTATGGACATTAAGAATTAAAATTAGTTTCGTTAATGCTAGTAAAAGTTTTAAAAAAATAATGATAAAAAGAAAAAATTCACCCCTTCACACGCTGAATATTTTAACATGTATTTTAATATCAAGACATAGTAGGAACACGTAAGAGAGGAAGACCCAAGAACACCTGGCAGTGAAAAGCAAAGCTCAGGGCACTGAAACACCCCTGGGATTCCAGAGGAGGCCCAGAGCAAGAGTGAAGAATCGTTAGTTGCTGCCTTACATGCCAGTAGCACTTTGGCAGTAAGTAAGTAACACAGAATTAACACTTAGCGCTATTGAAAAATTGAATTTTCCATGCTAGCGCTTGTAAGGCGCCATACTATGCTGCATTCCATCCCCGATGTTGGGGGTGGTTTTCCCACGATCGGTGCTAGAGAAGAGTGGTGGAAGTGGAGACGCGGAAAAGCACTGGATGAGTCAGCAGCCAGCTGTATATTATCTGTCCGGGACATAAATACACCTGTGATGTGAGAGACAGGTACATAGGAAGGGGAAAACAAATACAAACAGAATAACAGCCTTTCTGTTAAAAAATATCCGGGGAACGTTAATTGTTTCGTCGAATGTTGCTGACTCATCATGTGAACGGTATCTTACTGACTTCCCACAGATTTTTCAGACCTAGAACTCCGTAATCGTACATGTTTCTTTTTTGTGAATCCTTTACAAACTCTGACTTTTTTTTTTATTAGCCTTCAGAAACGATTGACAGGCATAGTCGTCCCAATATGACCTCAGTCAGTAGACTATAAACATATTGAAATGAACTTTGTCATTCGATGCCAGTTAGGTATCCACGAAGATTTTTCCGTTATGCATAATGCCCCATTGTGCTGAATGTGGTATGCTATGAATACCGTAATCTTTATCCGCTCTTTGTTTTCCTGTTTTCGGCCCATGTGCTTTTTTCAGTCTGTAGGCCCATTCGCCTGTATTTTCCCTGTTCATTTTCTGTCTGATACCTACATGTACGTGAACATTGTAGACACTGGTATGAAGTGATGTACGTGTTTTAGCGCAATGGAACACCTGAAGAATACTGGACAACGTGTGAGGGTCCCTCAGTACAGCGTCAGCACCAGACTGAAAGTGTACCTCAGCTGTGTCCTTTCCACCCTAGTTTACGACTTAGAATGCTGGAGGATGACAGAGAGGTACATCAGTCAAACTTCCACACAAAGAACTCCTCATAGGCACCTCCTGGTCCAACACCATCTCCAACCGACAGCTCGGTCAGTGCGACACCATCATCAGAAAAAGACGATGGAGACGAATGAGACACATCATTTGAAGACGCAGGATAACATCACCTATACTGCCTTTCAGTAGACACCAGAAGAAAGACACATTTTAACGAAGAACAAGGAACACCTGCTGGAGGAAAAGTAGAAAGAGTAGGCCTACTCAAGGCCCAGAATCATACCCGGAATGTGTATGGAAGCTGGCCTGTAACAGACAGGAATGGAGGAAGTCCATCGCTGCCGTACATGTTAATGGCACACTGGGCAATAGATAAGTGATCTCACAAAATGATCATTTGTTACCTTGAGCTGGCTTTTCAGTAATGATTTCACTGAAGGAAAAAGATGAAGTGATATACTGGACAGAATGGCGGGCACTTACAGCACGACCGAAGTTAACTTTTATCTTGAGTTTGGTTTCATGATTTGCCTGTATTGTGGACAGGCTGAATTTCAAAGAACTGTTTTAGTGCTTCCGACCGAACCTACGGTCATCAAATAAGTACATACGCTCTATTACTTTTGGAAATACTCTTGCTTAGAAACTCCCGTGTCTGCGACACATGAGGCAGCAAGAGCACTGCAACAGGCTCGGTCGGTAGAGAACCTGAGGGCATTGCTCCAGCGTCTGTCCACCAGCTGTAGGTCTCCGTCAACTGCCCAGAAATTCAAACAAGAAAGCAGGCAACAAGGTTTTTTGACAAGGGAAAGAACTTTTAACGGACTAAAGCTGTTACTGTGAAGCTGCACTTGCTTCCCAATTTGAGTGGTGCATTTCTTAAGAAATAACTATAATTGACTGTAATTGATTATAATTTTGTCTCAACAGTGTTGAGGGTGGTGGTGGTGATCTGCAACGATGTTTTTTGATGGTTGTTTCCAAATGCTAGTCCACAGAAATAGTTCATGTTCGGCCGGGTATGTATGTGTGTGTGTGTGTGTGTGTGTGTGTGTGTGTGTGTGTGTGTGTGGTGTGTGTGAGTGCGCGCGCGCGCCGCGCGCGTGTGTGTCCCAGTCCCAGTAGTATAGCGGACACGTATGCATGTTGTTTTGCCCACTGTCTGCAGGCGGTATGTTACTGCACTGTCTGCATTCTCCATTTTTGGTAGGGGTGCTTATTGGGTCTGATCATGTTTCCATAATCACCTGACACTGACATGACTTACAGGATCTTTAACTTGCGTATCTGATGTTCTGCGTGCGTATAAAAAACGAAGAGGATTTAGACACTTACAGGTACTGCACACATGTTGACTTGGGAGACAGAAAAAATCTCCATCTTTTATCCACAGACGATAGGTACATAGACAGGATCGAACCCAGACCTTTTGATTGGAACTTGACCTTGAAATGGCTTTGAAGTACAAGATCTGGATGAACTGGGGTTGTTGTTTTTTTCATGAAAAGGGAGATTGTAAAAATGGCTTCATCATCTTCTTTATCTTCCTTTTGACATTAGTACAAGACGCAAATTTGAAATGCGACCATAAATTTAGGTGAAAGTCTCATCCATGTACGTGTTAGTGCACCACCGATAATCACATTTCATGGTGCTGCCTACTTTCTACATAACAGTACAACAAGCAAAACGAGAGGGGGTAAACAACCCAACAAAAACTGTGTGCAGCGCGGCGCACTCCCGCGAACACACACACACACGCACACACACTCACACACACACACACCACGCACGCACGCACGCACGCACGCACGCACGCACGCACGCACACACACACACACACACACACACACACACACATACACACACACACAGAGGAGACAATCCGGAAATCTGCATATAAACACTGAAGCAGAGTTTCTTCCCTTGTCTTTAGGTGCCTGCACCTTTTGTGTTAGTGCTCGTGGCCATAAATATCAGCCAGGCGCATTTGAACTTTTCTGTTCAGTTCCCTTTGAACCTGAAATATGAATACATGCAAATGAATAAACGGATTAAAAAAAAATCTTTTTCTTCATTTCTTAAGGATGAATGAACATGCACAGCATTAGGTAAGTAGTTGAATTGGGTGCTCCGTGACTGCCATGCAGTTGAGGTCTTGATAACCTTAGTGTTTTCATATTTGAGCCATTGTGATTCAGAAATTGTCCATTGCGTGTTGAAACGCATTTAATTGAATACTCGACCAATACAAATTTTTTTTGGGGGGGGGGGGGGCGGGGAGGAGAGAGAGAGAGAGAGAGAGAGAGAGAGAGAGAGAGATTTCAGGTATTGTTATATGATGCCTTGTCAAAACAAAACAGAAGAAAAAAACTTTACACGTCATTGTGATCATGTACTTCAGGTTAAATCTTGAAACGTACAGTTTGCTTGGGCTACTACCACCATACCACTAGCGTGTAAAGCAGCACCCAATGCAAATCTCTTTGAGGGGAAACCACTGCTTGTCCTTAATTCTTGAGAGACGAAAGAGTTGTACAACCTGAGCTGCAGACAGCAAATATGACCACGACAAAGAGGAGTAATCCTTCTTGTCCTCCTCTTGTCAGAAGTAATGTTGGGAGTTTTTAAATGATTTTTTGTTTCTGTAATGTGAGGATAACAGATTTAAAAAGGAATTCTGCAGTAAACTGTAAAGCTACATTCAAGTCTAGAAAACTGATATCTGTCAATGAGAAATTACGTACATTGAAATGAAGAATATCGGTCAGCCAGTCAGTTTTCCCTATTCATAAAGCACCCAAATTCATTACCGTAAGTTAGTCGATATCTAGATGATCACTTCCAGGTGACAGTTTGCATCATAATGACTTATAAAGCATGCTTGCTGCGTGGAATGGAAAGTGTTCGGGCTTTTCCTGAGTCAGAGATCACAAATTTTTTTTTTCTAAAAATCGAAAAGACAGTTGGAGGGACGGTGAAAAAATAATGTGATGGGTTGAATAAAAGTTGTGGTGGTGAGTTTATATGTTGGTTGGTTGGTTTTATTAGGGGTGAATGATGGACTGGGGGAACAAAGTTGGGATGATGGAGACGAAAGAATCGTGTTGGTGGGCGGATGGAGGATATGTGTGTTGTGTTGATCAGGATGGGTTTCAGCTACATACGTGTAGGTGTGCAGGTCGTTGATACGGTCGGTTCGTGCTTGAGGGCTCGCTGTGTTTTCATCCATATTTCCACGGAAACTAAGTACCCGTTATCATATTTTTTTAAACCTTACGGATGGAGATAGACATTTCGCTACAGTGCAGCCTATGTTGTTTCCCTTGAATGACAGATACACAAAGATAGACATGAAACTATTATGTTACATAAGACATCAAGACCTTACCAGCGCTTATGCGCAGCCTTTTTTTAAACATTTTTTTCCCCATTATTATTGTTAGTGTTGTTTAAAGCCCAGCCGACTGCGTAGAGCCATATCAGGGCTGTAACCAGTTGAAAACATGCACAGTACTTCAACAGGAAAAAAGGAAAAGAATATTAAATACATATATCAGTGCATTCACGCACATAATCTTAGGAGATGCCCCTAACGTTGACCATTCCGTCCAATATATCGCACATGGGGATTTTAAAAAACATACCTGAATACAAATTTAAATGATGACACTAAAACCTGTATAAAAATGGGCCTAAATTACTCAAAATTGCTTCCGCATATGTCATATCCCTAGAGCCAAAAATGCACACAAACCATGAACCCAATTATCAATCCTAAGAGAAAGTGTTTGAGACTTTATCGAACACATACAGTTATTATTATTGTTGTTTAAAGACCAGCCGACTGCGTAGAGCCGTATCAGGGCTAACATACACAGTTGAATGGACCAGCAAAGCAGAAAGTGATAGGAAGAAATGACAGAAAGCAAAAGAGAGTGACAGAAAAAAGGAAATTCCTAGCAAAGAATTTCCAGAAGGTGGGAATACTATTTATATTGAAAGAGCCCCTGCATCCCCACGGCTAATGGCTTATGTCACGATGTTGCGGATTTGATGACGTGGCATCTGTGCGTCAGTGCATCCGGAATTCATTTGGAGTGCGGAGACACATCGAAGTGAAACTGCTTAGGCTACGGGTTGCCGATTGGTAGCAACTCTTCGACTTGTAGGTCGCCGATCGATAGCTAAGTTAGTAGTGAAGAGATTGGTTTAGGTACAGATTGATGTGAAGCGTGACTTGCTTGGCTGATGCGTGCGTGCGTGCGTGCGTGCGAGCGAGCGAGCGAGAAAGAGAGAGAGAGAGGGGGGGTACTGATTACACTAAATCCTTTTGATTGAGACAGAGCCTCGCGTCATGTCAAATTCAGACGATCATCTAAGGGCTTTTTCCCTCGGGGTGCGCGGGTTGACGGCAGGGGATGGAAGAGATCGGTTCCATTTTATCCTGGAAAGGAAGATTTGAAAACGCAGTTTACATTACTCCCTTAAACAATATTGTTTGAACGATAGGAAAATGGCATGCGCTGATAAACGTGCTGCACTGATCGATTTTCAGTGAAAAATCACGAACAGCACATTTGGCTGTGGAATTAAGTAGGGCTCCCGCCCTCCCTCCCGCCCTCCCCCGTCTCCGTTTCCCCATTTAATCTCTGCTCAAATTTACACGTGTTGGCTCTTTTCTCCAATTACAGTGTGCGTATTTTCTGGGTAAGGGATTTTGTTATATTATTGGTGCTGTGATAGGCAGGACGTGCGTGTCACAGTTCTCGTTTTAATATTTTTTTGAGGGAGATTGTTTTACATATACTGGAGGTGTGTGTGTGTGTGTTTGTGTGTGTGTGTGTGGTGTTTGTGTGTGTGTGTGTGTGTGTGTGTGTGTGTGTGTGTGTGTGTGTGTGTGTGTGTGTGTGTGTGTGTGTGTGTGTGTGACCATCACCCTTGTGTGGGGATTATGGGGGCTTTTTCATTATAAATTGTATCCCCAACTTCTGGAAAGTCTGTACCACAAATTTCCTCTCTCCTGTCACTCTCTTTGTTTCTGCCTTGCTTCTTTCTTTTCTGTTATCTATTCCTATCATTTTCTGCCTTGCTGGGCCATTCACCTGTATGTGTTCTGTAAAGCTTTACACACTGCCTGTTTTTTGGTTTAAAGAAATGTGATGTGCAGAAGCAGTTTTAGGTACTTAAATATCCTATCTATCTATCTATCTGTCTGTCTATCTATCTATCTGTCTATCTATCTATCTATCTATCTGTCTATCTATCTATCTGTCTGTCTATCTATCTATCTGTCTATCTATCTGTCTATCTATCTATCTATCTATCTATCTGTCTGTCTATCTATCTATCTGTCTATCTATCTATCTATCTATCTATCTATCTATTGTCTGTCTATCTATCTATCTGTCTATCTATCTATCTGTCTGTCTATCTATCTATCTGTTGTCTATCTATCTGTCTATCTATCTGCTATCTATCTATCTGTCTATCTATCTATCTGTCTGTCTATCTATCTCTCTCTCTCTCTCTCTCTCTCTCTCTTATATATATATATATATATATATTATATTATATATATATATATATATATTTTCTCTATCTGTCTGTCGGTCTGTCTGTCTCTATCTTGTGTGTCTTTTACGATCATACATTTATACCTAGTTTTTTTTTTAATCTATATAATAAATTTGGCGGAATGGTGAACTTCAGAAGCATACCCTTAGGTTATGCGCGAGAATGCTTTGATGTGTGTGCTTAATTTTCATTTTCTTTTCCAGATGTTTTTCTTACAAGGTCAGCGAGGTGTTGTTTGTGTTTTGAGATGGTTATAGCACTGATATGGATGTGCTCAGATGGCTGGGCTTTAAACAACAACAACAACAATGATAATGATAATAGTGTATGTGACTAAAATGTGTGGACACGATTTTCTGAGGTCTTCATGGGTGGATCTTTATCACATTTTGATCAAATCCATGTATTTTTGGGGACACACAACAGTTTAAGGTTGGGAGATAAAGACACCAAGACAAGGTCACACGGACCAAAAAATGGTTAAAATTAACACTTTTGAGGGAAAAGGTGTGTGAAAACAGAAAAGCTGGAGGGAAAAAGAGCACTAGGTAGACCCAGGAAGAAAATGTTAGTTTTGCGGAGTGGATGGGACGGAAAGGTAGGATAATTGTATCTCGTCAATCATCAGGTGCCCTGCCGCATGGCGTTGGCGATCATGGACTTCCATTGCTTATCTCTCGTTTGCCAAGCATCTCCCACCTCTCGTCCCAGCCACTTGCAAGTCGTCCAGCATTTTCTCCCTGGGTGTACCCGGTGCTCTTTTCCCTCAGCTTTCGCTGTGACCAGGTGCTCCAACCCCTTCTCATAAAATGCCTATAAATGTTGCCTGTCTTTTCCTAATCTTCCTTTGAGTAATCTACTTGTGTCTGCCTCCATCAAGACTGTCTCGTTTGTTTTCTTTGCTGATAATTGTATACTTGCAACAAATAAAAGGTAGATTCGTATGGAGGGCCATGGTTGCCGCAGGGCACGTGATAATGATGTGAACAACACTTTTTAAGATATTTAGAATATGTTTTCACTTTCGTGACAGTCTACTGTTGTCTTCGATGAACCTCGTGTTATTTCAGCTGAAGCTTTTTGAGGGTCGGTGAGGGTTCCGAGAGAAAGACAAAATCTGGATTTTCTTATGCAAAGCAAAAACTTCATTTCGATTTTTCTCAGTTTTTGATTGATCAGATTTGATATTTTACACGATCATTGTAGATGCTCAAACAAACAAACAACCAACCGTCATAACAGAAACGGTCAGTCTATCAAATGAACTCCCCTTATTTTGTAGGCCATGACATCTGTGTGGACAGCATCATCAGCGTTAAAGAATGAAGCAAACACAGTTTAGGATTTTCAGTAGTGTCCTGAGTTGTACCCGTGAATGCCAAAGCTTGAATGACCAAACATGCCCCAATTATAAGGTTACAACAACAGATTTTTTGAAGTACATTTTATGTCATTGCGCCTATTACTTTCTGATCGATTGTAATCATGTTTGGTTTACTAAATCAAATAATTTGAAATACGTAAAGCTGTATTATGATTCATCTTGACTGACATTCAAGGTCATTTGTATTTTTGTGGCTGCACTGTCAGAAACAGAAATTGTAACCAAAAAAGTCAAGAAATGGACTTTCAGTATAACCTTCAGAACGAAAGCTTTTTGAAGTAATCATGTCTAAATTTTTCTTCAATATGTGTCTGTTGAGGTGCGACAGTCTGGCTTCAGCGGCCTGGACATTTATCGTCACAGTCAAATAAAAGTAGTTTTAATCATTTTCCAGTTCTTGCAGAAGCTGGAGGTTTGCAAATTGATTGGCCCAAATTAAAGGAAAACTGTGGTACTGTTTTTGTAAACATGTTTGCATATAATGTTAAAGAACACTATCTCGAAATTTTAATAAATTTATTCCAGGCGCAGGATTAACTTCATTTTCTCTACTCTCAGGGCCTTTTTCTGAAGACCCAGCGGTGCATGACGTAAAAAAACAACAAATTGACGTGACGTATAATATTACGCAGGCGCAGAAATTCCTATGAAGATCAATCATGCAGAAGTTCGGGTCAGGGTAATTCTTGAATAGTCAGAGTTATTTCAAACGTTATATTATAAAATACGATGTGTGTGAGCGTGCGAGTGTGTGTGTATGTGTGTGTGTGTGTGTGTGTGTGTGTGTGTGTGTGTGTGTGTGTGTGTGTGTGTGTGTGTGGTGCGTGTGCGCGTGCATGCGTTTGTGGGTGTCCTCGAAATGTGCGCGCGGAACTGCGTGAATAGATTTGCGCACGTGCGTGCATGCTTATGAGTTAGTGAAAGAGAGGAGAGAGAGAGAGGTGTGTGTGTGTGTGTGTGTGTGGAGAGAGAGAGAGAGGAGAGAGAGAGAGAGTTGAACACTTTGACGTTTCATTAACAATCGGTCATAAAGCGCAAAATGGTACATACCTGAAGTCTTATAATAAAAGAGGAGTTCGTGAAGGAAAATAATCCACAATTTGAGTCTTAGTGACATAAAACATTCCTGACGTTTCCAGAACAATGTATCTGCTGTTAAAACCTGTCCTAGATTTCGTGCGACTGTCGTCATGTTTGTGTGTACGTGTGTATGCGCGCGTGCACGCGTGTGTGTGTGTGTATGTATGCTCGGGCAAGTGTGTGTCATACTTAAAACTGGTTTGGTTTTTAAAAGAAACAATACAAATCCAACGTCTTCTTTTTGAGGGATCAAAGAAGAAAAAAACAACAACAACAACAACAAAAAAACATTGCAGCAACTGATTTCCGACTGATTGTCCGAGAGAACATGATAAATTCAACAGGAAAGCTATCATTGATTTTCCCGTCAATTCAATGACAAGCTAGAGACAGTGCTGCCAAAACAATTTGTTCTATGCCCGTTCGAATGAAAGGGGAGTAGGGTGCAAAAGTTGGTAGGGGATATGTCTGTGTAGTTATGTGTGTGTGTGTGAGAGAGAGAGAGAGAGAGAGAGAGATGTGTAGTTTTGTGTGTGTGTGAGAGAGAGAGAGAGAGAGAGAGAGAGAGAGAAATGTATGTGTATTTATGTGTGTGTGTTGTTGTTGTTGTTTTGTGTGTGTGTGTGTGTGTGTGTGTGTGTGTGTGTGTGTGTGTGTGTGTGCGCGTGTGTGCGTGTGTGTGTGTGTGTGTGTGTGTGTGTGTGTGTGTGTGTGTGTGTGTGTGTGTGTGTGTGTGTGTGTGTAGATAATTGCTTTCTCAGGTAAAATAACAAAGATAAGGAAAGTCCTTTCATAGTTTTTGGAGTAAAACGGGCGAAAAACTGTATTGATTTTCCGAAGAAGTGGTTGACTTTACCGAGGCAGGAATAATATAATGTTACCTATGTGATGTCTGTTTTTATTGAAATTAGAAAGACAAAGTTTGTAAGCGATTTTGACAAAACAAAAAATCAAACAAACAAACAAACAAAACAAACCGAAACAATCAGAAAACAACTTCCTCTCTAATTTCAGTCTCTATTTATTTGAAAAGGGGAGAATGTTCATATCGCCCAGTGCGGGGGTGTCTGCAATTTTGCCTTTCGCTGATCTGTCGCTTTCTCTCTTTCTGTGATCGCTTGCTTGCATACTGAATTTCCTGTTTCTCTCCAATCTGTGTGCCCCTTCAGAGGCGTTCATTTCACGCCGCTCATTTCAGCTCTGTTAATATATTGTTATTGTTGTTGATTTCCCCAGTCTGAAAACATGTTTCCTTTAGGAATATATTGTTTTCTTCGTACTTTATTTTGTACTACGTTTGGTATGTCTATAAAAAAGCAAGATCGCCCTCCCGCACAAGTTGCTAGTTACAGTACAGACAGAATCTATTTGTAAAATTCCCGATTCCATGTGGTTATACGATCTTAATTTTCATTTTGTGCTTTAGATTTTCATAATGGAAAAAGAGGGAACTAGGTAGGGATGGAAGTAGATCTTTTCATGAATGTTGTATACCATCATGACCGTAAATCCACATTACTCATTGAATTCATTTTGGTACAGATTGTATAACCCCATATGGCCCAAAGCACCATATATACAACTGAGCAATTCTTATCGAAAGGATTTTTTTTTTGGCCTTAGCGTCATTTTAAACGTTTAAAAAAAATTAGTAGACATGCGTGAAATTGTCTATGTACAATTGAACAATTCTTACTAAAAGGATTTCTTTTCTTGGCGTAAGCATAGTTTTAAATGTTTAAAAAAAAAAACTTAAACATGCATGAAAATGTATTGTTTCGCTGTGACCGATCTAGCGTTTAGCGCCTTCTGAAATGAAGTCATCCTGAAACGGAAAATACAATTGTGGCTTGGCCATGATGCTTCTCAATCGGATAAGTGTGAAGAAAAATGTGAAGAAAGAAGTGTATATTAAACACGTACAGATGAGCACGAGGCATAGATCTCTGTCGGTCCAGTCCGCTGTTTACCAGTTTTGAGAAGTAGAAATGTTCTTTCAAGGATATAGCCAGTCTATACTATATACATAAAGATTTGTTCACTTATGTACTATGTGTGTCGGAGGTCCACTTCAGAGACACATAGTCATGCAGACAAAATTTGAAATGGGTTGTCTTGTTACAAATATTCATCTGTTTGCCCTATGTGAGTGTGAGAATGAACATACCAATAGCATGGGTAATGTATGCATGGCGTGCAAACACACACACGCGCGCGCGCGCACACACACACACACATACGCACGTGCGTATATATACACACATATACAATATGCACGCACGCCGCACGCACGCACGCACGCACGCACGCACGCACACACACACACACACACACACACACACACACCCAACATATATACACACATTATACAATACGCACGCGCGCGCGCGCGCGCACACACACACACACACACACACACACACACACACACACACACAAACACACACACACACACACACACACACAAACACACACACACACAAACACACAAAACACACACACACACACACCAAACACACACACACACAAACCACACACAACACACACACAACACACAAACACACAAACCACACACACACACACACAAACACACACACACACACACACAAACACACACACACACACACACACACACAACACACACACACACACACACACACAACACACACACCACACACACACACACAACACACACACACACACACACACACACACACACACACACACACACACACACACACACACACACACACACACACACACAACACACACACACACACACACACACACACACCACACAAACACACACACACACACACACACACACACACACACACACACACACACACACACACACACACACACACACAAGACATCATGCACATTATGGCATACGTCCCATGGCTTTTCATCAGTTCACTTCCCCAAAGGCAATGGATTGTGACACCCCAATATTGACTCAAACAGGACGGTCATATTGACATTAGCAAGACCTATTGACCTCATGAAGAACAGGTTACACCTGGCCGTCTATGTTATTGGCCCTATTTGAACACCAACAGGGCTGCGTTTAGCCCGATAGTTATGTTCTGCTTAGTGGTTACAGGGTTTATGGTCTGCAGAGCCTTCCTTAATTCAAGCGTTATGCAAAATGATTACGCCCAGTTAAATTCCATGTATTCTTCTTCTTCTTTTTCTTCTCCCTGAACTCCATAAAGAGACAATGGGGCGCCGTAATAATAAATAAATAAATAAATAAATAAATAAATAAATAAACGAATTGACAAATAAATAAATAAATACTGTTCACTAGATTTCTTCAAGTATGTCGTTGTGTGCCAAAGCGAATGGTTTCTCTGTTCATTCCGCAACTTTGTCAGTCCATTGCCCCCCCCCCCCCTCCCTCCTTCGTCTCCTTCCCTCAATTGTACCCTGGACAATTGATTAAGTAAAGCCATTGAATCTCGTTACTTGACCATAATTATCGTAGTTTTTCTTTCTTAACTGAAGTCAGCAGATCTTCGTATGGTTCAGTGTGCTACGTGATGGCTCTGTGCATTTCTTCATTGGTGATAAGATCAGTGTATCTGAGTTTCGTGTCGCGCGATAATATCCGATTTCCGTGGCTTGCATTTGTGTTTCCAAATCAGTTGTGAGGGTCCATGCCTCACACTGCGCACAGGAAGATGGACTATACCAGTACAGGTAGGAGCCCGATTTTGTGCTTCACGGAGATGTTCCAGTCCTTGCGTACAGGTTTCATTCTATAACTACGTCCAACAGTTCAGTTCCATGTAATTGTGCCCAGTTAGTGGCTAACTTTTCGCTGGTATAGTTATATTATCATGTGAAGTATTCTTGTGAGTTTATTTCTAGACTTTTGTTTCCTGTGACTTTTGCTTGTCAGTATTTTTTCTACAACGGTAAGATGGTGTGAACTGGATCGATAGCATTGATGCTGTGGAGTTCCATTTCAGATTTAGATTGCGTGACAGGGCTGTACACTGCGCTCATTTTCATAATATAGCATAGTTTTAAACAGGCCTGAGAAATGTAGACGCCTGCGGTCTTAGGAAAATTTGAAAATTCTCAGTGGCGAGTCTACAAAGTGGATGAACTCGACTGTGTGCCCCCCCCCCCCCCCCCCCATCCCAGTCTTCACAACGAACCATAGCACACACTCAGCTGTGGATAGAAGCACATCAGGGTGAAAAAAGAAGTCCGACAATGTTTTCCATTTTCTTTTGTTTTGTTTTGTTTTGTTTTTGTTTTTGTTTTTGACCGATGTGGGTTTAAACTCGTAAAAAGCCTTGTTGCAGATCTACCGTAAAATAAGAATTGCTCGTTGCAGGAGAAAATTAATGTAACTATTATTGAAAACAACAATAACTGCCTGGTCGTGATGATCTCCCCTTCTCTCCTTCCCCTCCAGTAGCTGACGGAAGCCCAATTTCTGGGTGTAGTAAACTACCATCAAATTTTTCTTCCATCAGTATCTGCTTTCTTTCTTCCTGCTCATTGTTTATTGTCTTCCACAGTCTTTTTAAAAAAAAATTTTTTTTAACTGTCCAATCAGTATCGGCATCCCTCTGCCCCTTCACCCCACTGAAAAAATCTTCCTTATTATTCTAAACTACTCGGTTTTTCTATACTTCGGTGTTTTTACTGTTCATTGTTTTCAATACAGCATGATTAATTTCTGTTTGTGAGAATGACGACTCTTGCTTTAAGACCTTGCCAGCACGTAGGCTCACGCGCAGGCTTATGGCTTATATCACGGTAATTTTGTAGCTTCTTCATCACACGTAGACCTGATGATTATGGCTCTAGTGGTCGGCTGGGCTATAAGCAGTATGAACTTGAAGCATCACATGGCATCAGTAACGACAATGCATAATTTATGGAATTTATTTGGAACGCAGTGACGCTACCTTCAGAAACTGAAATTAAAACTGTGTGGGAGTTACGAGCCAAGTGGATACACAATTTCATTTCAAAACTTGGATGAATAAAGCAGCTTTTTTTGTTTGTTTGTTTGTTTTACTAGCTTTTAATCATTTTAAGGTATACAATACAAAACGTTTGCAGATATCTTGAAATGAAAACAATGCGCAATCAATGGACGTAACAGAGAAGTATTCGTTCTGTGTGTGTGTGTGTGTGTGTGTGTGTGTGTGTGTGTGTGTGTGTGTGTGTGTGTGTGTGTGTGTGTGTGTGTGTGTGTGTTGTGTGTGTGGAAATACAGCAGGTAGGTGAACAGATATAGATAAATGAATAATACAACAGAATGATACACACAGACGTATTGTGTATAAAGAAGAAACAAACAAAACGAACAGACGGACGAACAATAAATGAAATGATATTCATATATCAGCGATGACCATATGCTGGTTTGTGTGTGTGTGTGTGTGTGTGTGTGTGTGTGTGTGTGTGTGTGTGTGTGGGTGTATGTGTGTGTGTGTGTGTTTCATTTTCTGAGATGTCTATGAAAATATAATTAATCCTTAAAGGACGTTTATCAGTAATGAAATAGAAAAAGCATATGTTTCAATTCATGTTATAGGTCATGTTGTAACATGATCTTTATAAGTTGAGTCATTATTTCTTCTGATTAACATCAGAGCGATACCGCTGATTAGGTGTATTACATCAGAATCAAACCAGTAATAAGACCATTTTAATGACGGTGTCTGACATATTTACGTATGCTGTGTGTCTCTAGTTTTGTACTTCCATTCAAGCGGCTGTAAGAACATGAAAAATAGGTTTTGTTTTTCCGTATTCTTATTCTTATTGTTGCTTAAAGCCCAGCCGACTGCGTAGAGCCATATCAGGGCTGTTGTGTCTATTCTGGCTGACTTGATATTGCATTGTACTGTCTTGTATTGGTATATTTTGTTGTATCGTACTCTGACGCATAGATGATATTATTTGAATCTATGGTGTTGCTTTTTCGGCCGTGTGAGGAAGGCGATGTGATCTTGCTTGAATCAATTTCTGAAGTTCTTATTGTGTTAAAAGGTGGTCGAATTTGATGAGCTGGTAGCTCGTCCCTTCTGCCATGTAGATTTTCACGGCCCTAAAATAGCCGCCCCTCATGGGTTGGCGAGGCAATAATAATCAGTGTGAACGATTTTTGGTGTTTACAGAACTGGAATGGGATGCACCTGATTCGTCTCGTCTGTTTTGAGCGTGAACATGCAGACATGCCAGCAGCAGCGCCAAAAGCAATCACTCCATCTGTAGAACAGCCCGTCCATCAAAGCGATCCATGCTTGGGCCCAACAAGCGAACACTGAGTATGTGTCCGTTTGTTTGTTTGGACACGGCAAGGCACACACGTTCTCTCACCCCCACGGCAAGACAGCCCACTCGCGCGGTGAAACGCTCAGCTGTCTGTCAAGGGCAAGCCACTCAGTAGAGCAACGGGACTAGCGGTAGAAAATTTGGGCGGTTTGCTGGCCGCTGTGTGCGTATATAGTAGTATGTGTATGTGTGAATGTGAACACGCTGTTGGCAGCTGAGATACAGGGAGAGTAGGCCCCAGAGACGGGGAAACGGACTGTGTTTATGAGTGACGTTATCAACTTGGACCCAGGCTGGTTTCGATTTGTAAAATGTGTAAGGAAATAGGCCTGTCTATTTCTGTAAGGGGTCGTTCGATAGTAGTGTTGGTACTGTCACGTTTTATGAATTAAGGTTTGCAGTTCAACACGTTTTGTTGTTGTTCAGGCGTCATATTCAAATAACTTGAGCCCCGTGAAGGCAGTGGAGCAGTTTTTGCCTTGTGTCTTCGCCAACAAGTAGTGAGTGAATGACCGTGTGAGGCGAAGTTCGTCCGCCCTTCTTACAGCGTGTCCCTGGATCGATTGGAGGTAACCAGATCAGTTGGGTTATTTTGGGGGCCTGTCCTGTGGCTTGCGAAAGACCCTGTCATGTTTGTTTTGTAGGGCATTGATGATGAGCATCTTGCTGTCTGTCTAGGCTTGAGAGAGTTTAGTTGCCCTGTGTTGTTCTGTGTGAAGAGAATGACCTAGTTTACTAAATACCCTTCTGTGAGGGCAGCTGTATTTCGATTTCGGGAACAGACCTACCAGAACGATGACCATGGAAAGGCAGTGACAGCATGACGTAGGGTAGAATAGAATTGCTCTATGACAGGAATTCAAGTTCATACTTCGTCAAATAATTGAATATGGTGCTTAGTTCTCGACAGTTTTATGGAAAACATATCACGACTGTGGATGAAAATCATCAACGTGTGAGTGTTTCGTTCAGTCCCATATTTTAGATGTTTTAGGCGAAGACGTACTATCCATACATGGGATACAAGTTTGGTGATTCTCTGGAAGCAGACGTCTGTTGTTTTGATTGCACTTTGGAAAAAACAAAACAAAACAAAAGATTGTAATCGTTAATTTATTTTATGACTATGAGAAAGATGATCTTGGTTCGATAATTTCTTTTAGAAATTCACGAAACCCTCCATTGACAGAACGTGCCGTTTCCCTGGTTGTCATGAATCTCTGTTTTTCCTTCAGGGCATAATTCTGTTAGCGCTGACAAAACTTCCAGCTTAATTTCTTCACACTCGCATCCCTCAATTCAGTGAAGAGGTGGATCTTTGACATTAAATGCCATTGACATCAATACTGAAGCATTTTTAACTCTAGCCGTATTTACAGCTCGCTGAGACAGCGCTCTTTATACAGCTACAGGTCTTTGGAAGGGTAGAAGTTGGAAGAGGCTGTAGATATCTGGTAGGAATACTTTTGACCACAGTATCACAGTGACAGCAATAATCTTATCTTAGGACTTCAGTTTATGCAGCGGTGTGTTATATCCAAGGGGAGAAAGGTGCTGGTGGAAGGACCTTTTTTTAACTTCAGGACTGAATTCTCGGCTGTCTTGTCTCAAACTCAGTCTAGTTCAGTGAAAGATCTGAAACTTTGCAATAGACACCATTGACATCAGTACATAACAGTTTTAGGACTCGGTGACTGCACTTCGAAAGGCAAGAAGTTCAAAACTGTGCCCATGTTGACGTCTGGTAGGACCATGATGGCATTGTCTCATTGACCAGCATATATACATCAACGCCTTCAGTCTGCGTGTCATGCAGCAGCAATGATGATTGAGAGGAAGAAATGTGTTGGCGGAAAGATGGGAAGGCGCAGACATGGTACCGTTGGTATGACGTGGTGTTGGATGAAGGTGCAGGTGGCCACAATGATTGCTGGTATCGTCGTGGGATCTTGTATTGACAACGTCCACGCAGGTCAGTTTGTAAACCTCTCTCCCTCCCTCCTTCCGTCTCCGTTCTTCCCTTTGTCTTACTTTATCTGTGTCCTTGTGTGTGTGTGTGTGTGTGTGTGTGTGTGTGTGTGTGTGTGTGTGTGTGTGTGTGTGTCTGTCTGTCCGTCTG
>CM060307.1:17805502-17808002 GCA_030674185.1 Monoplex corrugatus
ATTAAGTTTTGAAAGAAGGGTTTTGTCAGCGAGGTCAAACGCTTTCTTAAAGTTATAAGAAAACAACTGCTGATAAATTTGTATCATTTAGGCCGATATCCACAGTTTGTTATGTTTGAAAGAGCAGTGCTGCATGAATGATGTTGACGGAATTCTGATTGAAGTGGATGAAAGAGTAAATGATCTTCCATGACTTTCATCATGAGTTTGTGAGCATGTCTTTCGAGTGGTTTAGGGATCTGAAGACGTGGAGCTGTCTGCGGAATTTGTCAAGAATATATTTTCGGCGCAATTTATCTAGCGTTGGGTAACTGCACCTTAAGTGTATTTCATGTAGAAGAGAGATGGGGAGGTAGAGAGGGGGAGAGAGAGAGGAGGGAGGAAGGCGAGAGAGAGAGAGAGAGAGAGAGAGAGAGAGAGAGAGAGAGAGAGAGAGAGAGAGAGCTGCAGGAACGCAACAAGAAGTTCAGGAAGTTTACCTATGTTACAAAACAACATGTGTCGTAATAGCAATGTATGCTCAGTCTGATTTCATCAGATATCTATTTGTTCGGTTGGTTGGTTTGCTGTTCTGTTCTTTCTTTATACTAACTACTCCACACCTCGTCGTATACACTAGAAAGGCTGATATGGATAACATGGTTTCTCCGTGCTTCTTCGTTTTGTTTTTACTTTTTCGTTCTTAGATTTGTTTCTTTTCTTTTCTTGATGGTTTTTTTGTTGTTTTTTTGTCAGCATTTGCTGATATATCACCTTCAGACAGAAAGTGTGGTAGTATTACATTAAGTGACATTGTCGATGCAGAACACATCGGCACAGCAGAATGGTCCATTCTACGCAAGCATTCTGAGAGTTACATCGGGAGAATTTTTGTAAAGACAGGAGCTCTTTGCATCAAAGGAGAAACTGAGAGGCACATAGCTGCAATACCACTGCTGGGCACTGGAGGGTTACAGCAGGACTGCTGTAGGCCATATTTCATGGTAGTCATGTCTGCTGAATCCGGTAACTGTGATCAGATGCACCAAATAAGTTGACTTTCAATTTGCAACTTTTTTCTTTCTTTTGTCTGTCTTCTCCATGAGGGCTGAGGTTGGAGGTGGGGTTAACTCTGGTTAATTGGACGATAACACTGTGTGTGTGTGTGTGTGTGTGTGTGTGTGTGTGTGTGTGTGTGTGTGTGTGTGTGTGGGTGTTTTTTTGTGGTGTTTTTTTGTTCCAAGAATTTTTTTTGGATGCGCCTGTGCATGTTGTTTGTCCCATATCGTGCAGGCGATGTATTGCCCTGTCATCTGTGGGTGTGCATGCGGGGTATATTGGTTTTTCCATAAGCCACTGAACACTCAAATAGTTTACAGATCTTAAGCGTGTGTAGACACACAAAAGAGATTCAGGCATCAGTAAATCTGCACATATTTTGACCTGGAAGATGGGGACTGGATCTCAACCCTTTACCCACCAGGGGCTGTTTACGCTGGATCGAACTCAGACCGTCCAATCGGACGTTTTATGTCCTCACCACAACACCATATATATGTTTAGGGAATGCTGGTATGAATTCGAGCTTATTATATAGCTTGTGGTAAAAGTCAATTTTGAGAATGCTTCAAAGGCTGTTAATGCACGCGAAGCCTGTTTATTCAGACCTCACCTTCTTGTGCCATCCCCTCCCATCAAGTAGATTTTGTTCCATCAAAACATCACGAAGTACAGCGATACAAGACCTCTTCACATGAATGGAGAGACACTGACTCAGACAGAGAACCACGCTACACATGAACACATCGGGGAGTTACAGGCCATGTTGCACCACGTTTTCCATGGCAGTTCCTGAAACTGTCTGACCATTTCCTTTCTTTTGCTTTTCTTCTTCTTTTCTTCTGAGTATTTCTTTTCTGGTCTGTTCCTTTCATTCTGCTTCTTTCTCCGCATTTTGTCAGATGCACATCATTGAGAGAGAGAGAGAGAGAGAGAGAGAGAGAGAGAGAGAGAGAGAGAGAGAGAGAGAGAGAGAGAGAGAGAGTGCAGTACTAACAGGGTTCTGGTTGCACCTGGCTTTTTAATTCTTTCCTTTCCTTCCCTTTTCTCTCTCATTTCCTACCCCTCCCCCATTTTATCTTCATTTAGAAAAGGGAGATATGTCATATAAAATTAAGATATGTATGTTATGTATGTGTGTCTGTGACAAAAACATGAGAACAAGATTTTCTCAGTTCTGTTTGGGTTGACCGTTATCTTATTTTGGTCACGGTGTGGGCCGTTGAGGAGTCATGAAAGTATAAGTTTGGAGGGTAGAGTTCTGAGGTAAAGTCACACAGACTCAACAAAAAAAGTGGTAAAATCAGTGGTTTTCAAGGACGTATGGTGCAGCTCTTTGTTCAGGAATTTCTGAAAATATTTCAGTCTGTTTTAACTGTTGTGACAGCCAACCAGTATCCTCGATGCCCGTCAAGTTTTATTTCACCAAATTTTTTTCAAGGTCAGTCGTGACGATTTTTTA
>CM060307.1:17813002-17830502 GCA_030674185.1 Monoplex corrugatus
TGTAGCTCAGTTGGTTTGAGAGTCGGATTCACATGCTAATGGTTGTGGGTTCGAATCCCGGGGTGCGCTACATTAAATCTGGCCTTCTCACTGTCCCATCTTAGCATCATTGTTGTTCTGGTGGTGTCAGTATAGGATTAGTCCCCCATTTTCCTGGGATGGTTATCCCCATCGGCCATATCACCTGAGGTGGGTGCTGACTTAAAACTGAATCAAATCGATCAATCAATCAATCAAAACAATCTGTCTGTCTGTGTCGGTTTCGTGTTCATACTCACCTCCCCTATGTGTCCTTTGTGAATGGGCTGACGTCTGAAACAGGAAAACATTTCAATTCGTATTCTCTTTTTTCTGAGTGCGTGTTGCTCCATGTCTGTCTTTATGTCTGTCTGTCTGTCTGTCTGTCTGTCTGTCTGTCTCTCTGTCTCTCTCTCTCTCTCTCCTCCTCCCTCCTTCCCTCCCCCCTCTCTCTCTGACTGGCAGGCTGTCTCTCTCTCTCTCTTATTCACACACACACGCACACAGACACACACACACACACACATACAGAGAGAGAGAGAGACTTGCGCGCGCGCGCCGCACACACACACACACACACACACACACACACACACACACACACACACACACACACACATATATATATATACATTTTTTTTTCTCATTTTCTCTATCTGTCAAGCTGAAGGAATGAAACATTTGTCGTGTACTAAAGGAGATTCAGCAGCATCCACTTTCACACTACGCGAAGATGATGTGGAATGTACAAGGACATTGTCGATGTATACATTTTTAATACTTTAAAGATAAGAGAAGAATTAGAACACATCAACATGTATTTGAAACAGTCATGTTAACAATGCGGTATTTCCAACAAAAGTAGTTGAAATTTCGTTTATTGTTTCAGTTTCACATCTCACTTTTGTCACTCTCTTCTCCAACTCCTAATTGTGTGTGGGCTATTTCCCCCTCCCCCTTCTGTCTCTCTCTCTTATCTGTCTGTCCCTCCCTCTCTCTTCTCCCTCCCTCCCTCCCCCCTCTCTCTCTCTCTCTCTCTCTGCCTGTGTGCCCCTTTTCACAGCACTCCTGGCTTTGTGTCTACCACCCCCTTCGTTATCTTACCTGTCGTTAAACGCGGTGTCACCTTGTCAGGCCAGTAAAAGCAAGGAGACACCTTGCTTCTCCCCTCCGTGCCGACACACCCTTCGAACTGACAGGGACCATTGTGACTGACCAGTACCCCGCCCGCACCCGTCCTTTGGGGGGTCTTTTTCACCTAATGGTCAAGCATGTGTCCACAGTAACTAGTGCAAGTCAAGTGACCGATATACGCCGCAAATAGAAGCGTCTGAAAACAGCATTAAAACTCTTTGACACCCACACTCTATCCACCAACTCCAAAAACTTAACTCTTGATTCCCAGGAAGCTGGTGGATAGAGTGAGGGGGAGACAGAGGGTTAAGTTTTTGCTTTGTTAGCATGGTTGACAATGCAGGATGCTAGTGGACAGGACGTGGGAGTCAAAAGGTTAACAAGAAAAAGCAACAAACTTTGAAAAAGGTTGAATCAGTCATCGTGGAGTGTAAACGTGAACAGAAACTCAGTTTCAGTTTTTCAAGATGACGTCTCTGAGCTTGGAATGAATTCTGTATGCGCAAACGTCACAGGTGCCGTGTGATAGAGAAGATCCAGAAGGATTTTGGTACAAGTCTTAAGCTTGTACATAAACCCATGAGCTGGTCCGGTCCTGTAAAAGTAAAAGCCTGCACGAAGATTGACCTCACAACTTCTGCGTTAGGAGCATGGCAATCTTAACTGAGCCAGTGGAATTTCTACAGGTTGTTTGTTAGCGGTAATTTCCAAGTTCCTAGTTTCATTTGATCGGGGTGCTATTTTGCTCTCTCTCTCTCTTTCTCTCTCTCTCTCTTTCTGTTTGTCTCTCTCTGTCTCTCTATCTCTGTATGTCTGTCTCTCTCCCCCTCTCTCTCCCCCTCTCTCCCTCTCTCTCTCCCCAACTCTGAACATAAAACTGACTTGTATGCAAGAGCTGTTAACCTGTCTCTCTTGGGAACTGATAGGCAGGCTTTATTCTGATTGTTCCTGATTGTATATGCTATGCAAAACATTGAGCTGCGTGCGTATGCGTGCTCATTAGTGTGTGTGAAGGGTAGTGGGTGTGCGAGTGTGGGGGCCTTATTTTTGTTGTTATAGAAGCTCTTTTGCTTATGTCATTGAATCATTTACGTTTCCCTTCCCCTTCTCCCTTCTCTCTCTCTCTCTCCCCCCTCCCTCTCCCCTTCTCTCTCTCCCTCTCTCACATTGTCTGTCTGTCTGTCTCTGTTTGACTCTTTGTCTCTCTGTCTCCGTCTCTCTCTCTCTCTCTCGCTCTCTTTTCCCGACCCTGGGTCCGTCCTTTCTACTCTGTTCCCCACAGTACAATTATATCGCTTGTCAAGCTCAGTGACAGCTTGTCATACCATAAACGAAAACGACCGTCCACCC
The DNA here is from genome assembly GCA_030674185.1 of Monoplex corrugatus. Classification (NCBI taxonomy): domain Eukaryota; kingdom Metazoa; phylum Mollusca; class Gastropoda; order Littorinimorpha; family Ranellidae; genus Monoplex; species Monoplex corrugatus. The sequence goes on from CM060307.1 coordinate 17,815,505, forward strand.
TCTTCACATTGACAGGGATAATTATGACCACTAACTACCCTGCCCGCACCACGCACGACCGACCCCAGGGTCCCTGTACCCAGTATCGCCATGGTCAAGAGGATCTATGTAAATCCATGACACAAGTACGCTGGTCAAGCACAAGTGTCTTGACAAGGTCAGGATTCATTTATCGTCTGATACAACTGTTCATTTGAAGAACTCTTCTTGCCATTGTTTTTCCTCTGTCTCCCGCACCCTAATCATCAACAGCAAAAACTTGACCCTTTAACTTTCCTACCCTGTCCACCAACTTCCTTCAAGAAGGTTGAGTGGACAGAGGGTTGAGTTTTTTGCTTTGCTAGCATGGTTGTCAATGCAGGATGCTGGTGGACGTAATGCGGGAGTTAAAGGGTTAAAATCTCGTAGTTGCTGCCCTGCATGCCAGTGGCACAGTGGGCAGTAAGTAATTGTTGAAATTTAAACGCATAGTCAAGCCATGTTATTCACCATCTTACGTGTTATGCTCTTAATGAAAACGTTCGAACAAGAAATGTACTCTGTTTACCATGAAAAGATACCAATATCACTGACACTAACCATAAAAAGCAACCAGTCTCAGCAAAATTGATCACAGACAGCAGTTATTATCGGGGAAGTTTGCCTTAAAAAGCAACAAATGTTAGCGAAATAGTCAGCGATTAGCATCATGGCACTGGTCCACAGTCTGGGTCCTTTTCTCCTCATGATCAAATGGTCCTCACTTGAGTGTCTTACAAATGTGGGTGAGAAACACATGTGTCTGAAATTCTCTACTGATTTAAATAGACCTTAAGTTTGAAAATGTGGATTAATTTCTGTCTCTGCCGTAATAAAATGTCAAAATGCCTTGCAATGTCTGATTTTTTCTTTTTTTTTTTGGGGGGGGGGGGGGGGTAATCTATTTTTTGGTCCTATTCCTAAAGTACAGGTGTTTGGATAGAAAACGTTCTTTATTGAAAAAAAAAAAGGTCACCCATTAGAATTTTCCTGATCAAATTATCCAAATTTTGGTGAAATCCAGCACCGATTTCAGCATTGTAAGGAACACTGTCAAGCTGACTTTAATGTGTAGGTTCTTGTGTTATGTACTTGTGTTATGTAAATCACACTGGTTGCCACCAACACTGGAGCAAAGTCTGTGATGCCTGTTTTTTTTGTATTGTTTGTTTTTTTCCTTCAGTTTTAGACATGTGAGGGGGACGGTAAAGTTTATGTAAGTATAAACATTTTATCTACAGTACACGAGCACAGTCTATTCAGTTGAACTAAGCAAGTTAAGAAAGTCTGGTATTAAATGGGAATGACTTAAATGTTTTAGCTTCGTGCAACAAAAAGTCGAGGTTAAGCATGATCAAGCGGAATTGTCAGAAGAATTGTGCTCTGGTTTGAACACACCACCCCAGTAAATGGGTACAGGTTATTCTTTAGGGTCGGGGAATGTAAAGCAGCACATGAGAGATGGGCACTGCCGTCGTCATACAAGCACCGAGATAAAAACGAGGTATATACCCCCTCCGTTCCATACGCCATTATGAGACAACCGGTGCCTTTCTGTTTTTCACCAGCCATTGAGGTGGACATTGCCCGATGCTGTGAGCGTTAGCCCAGACAGGGAGGTTTATTTTCTTTGACAGGCTGACTGGCGAGTTGGTATTTAGTGCTTGTTAGTAATAATAGTCTGTCAGCCCGGAGTCTGAGCCAAGTGTCATTGAGGAATGTGGTGCTGTTGTCTCCCTCCCCCCCCCCCCGCACCCCACCCCACTCCCCTGTTGGTGCTGACGGCGGAGTGGTGGACGAACTTAAAACATTTTCCATCTTTACTGTAATCAGTTGACTAGCTCAAGTTTTCTCCCCTTCTTTGAGGTAACCAGGAGGGTCGCGATGTTGGATGGTAAACTTTAACATTGGAGGAACTAAATGGACGTTTTGAAAAAAGAAAAAGTGTGACTGAGAGAACATGGATGTTCTTTAAAAGATAAAATGATTTACACTCGTATGATGAGTCAGGGGATTTGGTGTTTTTTGAAAGTGAAAAAGTACTTTACTACCTCGTCAATTGGTGAGACTGAAGAAAGAAAAAAAGTACTTTTTATCTAGATAATTGGTTACATTAAAGAAAGGGAAAAGAACTCTTTAGCTCGTCAGTTGGTTTTGTTAAAGGAGAAGGTTTTTTTTAGCTCGTTAATTGGTTACTTTAAAGAAGAGGAAAAGTATTTTAGCTCCTAATAGGTCGTTACTTTATTACATTAAAAGAAAGGGAAAAATACTTTTAGCTCGTCAATTGGTTACCTCAAAGAAGGGGAGAAAACTTGAGCTAGTCAACTGATTACAGTAAAGATGGAAAATGTTTTAAGTTCGTCCATTGGCACTGAGGAAAGCGAACAGTGCTTTCAGTTTTCAGTTGGTTACATTAATTTAAAAAAAGAAAAAAAAGGAGAGAACCTTAGCTCGTCAATTGGTGACATTACAGTATTTTGAAAGAGAAATGTGCATGTGTGTCATCTGGCGGTCAACTTCATGACGTGATGGGTGATGTAAATATACTTTGACGTTGGCACGCTTAAAGCAATGAAAGCCACTTGATCTGATCATACTGACGTACAATACACATGCGCACGCATACATACGCTCACTTAAATTACACTCGTCTTGCCTGACTCCCGCGTGCGCATGTCCGCACGTAACAAACTATGACGCGCGCGTATGCAGACTTTTTATTAAATTTCACACTTATTTTAAATGTTATGCTCAGGGGCTCATGCACAGTGATTTGAGTCTTGTACTGATGATCAAGGAAAATATTTGCTTTAGGAAGGTAATGGCATTGAGCATTGACAAGATGATCACACTGAACACAGGATAGCTACATACTAATTTATCAGTGGAAGAGTCACATAAAGTGACAGTGAGTCGATGAGCTGTAAAGCATAAAAATGTCGTTCAGATCAGTTTGCTCAGAGGATTAGGGTTATGTCAAGGTTACAGTTAGGGTTTTGATTAAAGTTAGGTGTTAAAATTATGGTTTGGGGTTGATGGGTAGGGGGTTGGTCAGGGATTAAAGATATGGTTAGGGGTGATGGCTAGGGTCAGGGGTTAAGGGTGGACTTTGAGCTATGGCTAGGGGTTTATAGAGTTAGGAAAGTAAAGATAGCTTTATAATTAATTAGGATTGTGTTCAGCGGAAAGGGTAAGTATAAGGGTTAATGTTCGGGTTATAATATCAGTGTATAGTGATCACTGGTACATCAACAATAACTGTAGATATGATCAGCAGATCACAGGGACTTGGGGGAGAGGGATGGATGGTGGGTGTGGAAAGGGTCACGGTTGTGGACCCGTAATAGGGCGCCTGCCCGGCAAATTCCTGGGTCACTCATCCGAAAAGAGTTAACAGGACTTTCAGAGTCGATGGTGACCATAGCAAGTCGCTCACGCGTGGCTGGTTCATGAAACTCTTGGTGGTATCGTCTTCATTGTTAATGGTAATATGGTATAGGCACGTATAACAATAAAGAGAAAGGGAAATTATGTGTGCTTGTTTACCTGTGTGTGTGTGTGTGTGTGTGTGTGTGTGTGTGTGTGTCTGTGTGTCTGTGTGTCTGTGTGTGTGTCTCTGTGTGCGTGTGTTTATGTGTGTGTGTGCTTTTTGTGGATCAAGTGTAAGAGATGAGGGCTAAAACAGTAAAAGAAATAAATCATGTCAGAAACTGTTGTGTGTTGGGTTGCCCGTGGATGGGTTTGTATAGCGTGAGTCTAAAGGCCAGTGCAGTCATACTGTTGTTATTGTAATTGTTGTTTAAAGGCATTGCAGTTCAAAAAATACCTTTCACTACAGTATGATTTAAGTTGTTTCAGCGACAGATCGATTCAAACATAGACACAGAAGACGTATGTTATGCGGAACCCCAAGACCTTGTCAGCGTGTAGGGCCTATGCCAGATATAGGACCTATGCAGTGATCATGTTGGATCTTAACCCTTTGACTCCCGCACCCTGTCCACCAGCATCCTGCTTTGTCAACTAAGCTAGCAACGGAAAAACTTAACCCTTTGACTCCTATCCACCAGCTCACTGCAGGAAGCTGATGATATGGTGAGGGAGTCAGAGGGTTAAGTTTTTGCAGTTGGTGGATAGGGTGTGGGAGTCAAAGGGTTAAACATCACATGGCATCTGTGGCGTCAATGCGCATGGAATTTATTCCGAGCACGGAGACACTGTTTTGCGAAACTAAAGCTAGCAAAGACATTTAGACATTTGCATGTGGAATAGACAAAAGTGTGTGTGTGTGTGTGTGTGTGTGTGTGTGTGTGTGTGTGTGTGTGTGTGTGTGTGTGTGTGTGTGTGTGTGTGTGTGCGCGCGCGCGCGCATGTGCATGTCAGGGAGAAAGAGATAGGGGAAGGAGGAGAGAGAGAGAGAGGATGGGGGTGGGGTGGAGACAGATTTTACTATACTTTTGTTATGTTGATGTGTATCGTCATCATCATGTGCCCTGCCGCTTGGCGTTGGCGACTATGGCCCTCCGTACGAATCTTTCTCTTAAGTACATCTCCCACCCTCTCTGATGTGTACAGTAATGGTGTGATGATACTGTATGCTATGGAACAGATACGACTTGAACTGGTAAGTGACCAAGCCAGATACAACTCGTCCCGATGAAGGCTTTACGCTGACGTCGAAACGTAGACGACTCGACGATAAACGGATTCTGGAAAGGATCAGTTATTTCGTAAAGTAATGGCTGAGTGGGGTATTGTTCTATTTTCCATTCCGTGGGTATCAGTCAACATGTACCCAGCTCACAAAGGATAGAGGTCAGACAGATAGACTGGATACTTCAGTCATGTAACGCCATGTTCTCAAGACTGATGAATATAACAGAAAACGGCGATTAGGCAGAGGACAGCGGTGATACTGGGTTTTAAGTTTCCTATTGTTAATCCGAGTTTAGGGAGACACGAACAGGCCTGATAGTCGTATGGAAAGAAAATGAAGTACAAGGTAAACGTTTGTCCTTAACCCTTTGACTCCCGCACTTGTCCACCAGCATCCTGTATTACCAACCATGCTAGCAAAGCAAAAGCTGAACCCTTTGATTCTCTCACCCTATCCACCAGCTCCTGCAGGAAGCTGGTGGATAGGGTGAGTGAGTCAAAGGGTTAAGTTTTTGCAGTTGGTGGATAGGACGCGGGAGTCAAAGGGTTAAGCGATAACACATAGTTCGATAATTCAACATGTAGCAATGCAGTGACCAGGACTTCAGTAGTCTCTTTTGAAGCTGAATGGTATTGAAAGCTTGGGACAGATTCTCTCTCTCTCTCTCTCTCTCTCTCTCTCTCTCTCTCTCTCTCTCTCTCTCTGTCCCCCCCCCCTCCCCTGTTTCAGGGTTTGTGGATATAACAGTAACACTCAGTGGATTTTTTCCAACAAAATATGGAAACTGTATCCTTCCCTTTGTGTAAAAATAAAAGGGAAATGAAGCACATTTCGCAATATTCTGACCAAGCAGATATGAATGTAGGCTTTTCCTCACTGAAAGCAGATAATGCCAGTATAGTTATTATCCTGGCAAAGGTTGTCATTGACGCTTTGAAATACAGAAAACTCAAGCTGACATGCTGTTTCTTTCTGTCGATTAATTTGAAATATGTATTGTAAACGGTGAATTGTTATTTACATATGTATTGGCAGAACCACTGCACCATTCCATCTTTTGATCAATTTATGTTTGTACAGATATTAAGAACATACATGTACTTCATGTCGTTGCCCTTGGGTGGTGTGGTTGCATACTTACGTCGTGCGCGCGTGCACGTACTCTTTGATATATGTAGGTAAATTGCTTGCTTTTTTCTAGTTGCGTTAGATTAGATGACAAATTTGATAGCTGCATTAACAGCATGGCTGTTGTTTGACCTGTGTTGTGGTGTGACTTGACATGTCGTGGATAACGTGTCACACCCTAACTGAATTTTGTTATGTTCACTGATATTGTGGTGTTTTACTTTAATATCAGCCGCCTGTCTTGTTTTGGCCGAATACTTTAGAAGACAGATCATTAAATGGTTAAAAGATGTCCTCTCTGTCTATCTGTCTCTGTCTCTCTCTGTCTCACTCTTCTCTCTCTCACTCACTCTCTATCTCACTCTCTCTCTCTGTAACTATCTATCTATCTCTGTCTGTCTCTGTCTCTGTCTCTCACTCTGTCTGTCTGTCTGTCTGTCTCTTTCTCTCTGTATCTATCAATTTCTGTCTCTCTCTGTCTCTCACTCTGTCTGTCTGTCTGTCTCTCCTCTCTCTCTCTCTCTCTCTCTCTCTCTCTCTCTCTCTCCCTCTCTCTCTCTCTGTGTATATATCTGTCTGTCTCTGTCTGTCTATCTCTGTCTCTCACTCTGTCTGTCTGTCTGTCTGTCTGTCTCTCTCTCTCTCTCTCTCTCTCTCTCTCTCTCTCTCTCTCCACCACTTCATCATCATCCTATTGTCGTTGTCACGACGACGATGATGATAATGATATTGTTAGCAGTTTTATGTTGTAAGACTTAAGGTTTTGGAATGCTGGCTTTGTGAAAAGGGGAACACAACTGCAGGGTCAGGCTTGAGAAGTGAAATGTCACACACACAAGTCGGGGTAAAGAGGCAAGCACATTCCTGCACACACTTAGAGGTAACCGGATCCACCCAACACAAAAAGAGCCGTTACAGCAGCACAGACAGCAGCAAAGGACAGCAGGGTTACCAGGCGCGGCTTGGTCTGGAGGAAGGTGGGTAGAAATGGAAACAAGGGTGGTGAGCTTGGAGGAATAAGAAATGAGGGGATAAAAGACATGCGTACAAGAAAGAAAAGCCTAGCGGGGCAGTGGATGCAGGAAAAACATGGTGAACTCTTTTGAAAACGACACAGTGTTTGCAATAAGTTTCACATCTTTGTCTTTATATTTTTTTCCTTTAGAAAAGAAGGATCTATCTATTTGTCTGTCTATCTGTCTGTCTGTCGATTTCTTCTATCTAGTATCTAGCTATCTATCTATTATTATATCTATCTTCTATCTCACTTGTCTGTCTGTCTATTATCTGTCTGTCTGTATGTCCATCTATCTATCTATCTATCTATCTATCTATCTCACATCTGTCTGTCTGTATGTCCATCTATCTATCTATCTATCTATCTATCTATCTACTCTATCTATCTATCTATCTATCTCACATCTGTCTGTCTGTATGTCCATCTATCTATCTATCTATCTATCTATCTATCTATCTCACATCTGTCTGTCTGTATGTCCATCTATCCATCTATCTATCTATCTATCTATCTATCTATCTATCTATCTATCTATCTAACTATCTATCTATATCTGTAAGCAAAGAATCCCTCTTGCGCTTCAGGAGTAGATGAAAATTAATGTGCTTTGGTTCAACCGTCAGTGTATTGCCGGCTACAGTGGAAGGTAACTGATTCACGCAAAGGTTTGATCTTGTCCCCTTTGCCTCGTTTTAGGCAGTCACATAGTAAAGATAAACTAAAAAAAAAAAAAAAGAAAAAAAAAAAAAAGAAATGTCAATGAAAATTCCATCGGTGAGTTTTTCAATTTATTCGAATACACGACCCGGTTGATTCAGGTCTGTCGATAGATAGCGGAGATCTGAGTACCGTTTGTTGTGGAGTTTGTTTTTAATCACGATGATCCAAATACTGGATCACATTTATTTGGGCCTTGTGTGTCTAAGGTCTTCGGCACTAGCGGACATGTACTGCCAGATTGGGTCAAAATATGTTGATATACGATCGTGTTAACACTTGTAAACACGTTTTGTACGTTCCATGGTCTTAACTGGATTGCATGGAACTTGCAGGATTAAACTGATTACATCACTCCATACGTGTCCCAAATGTCTTTAGGTGTCATTTTGAAATCGCCAAAACGTTTTCGAATGAAAATCTCACACTTAAAAGCCGCCTGATTTGATCATAGTCTCCATACTGAATCAACCAACTGACTTATGATTACTTATTTTTACGAGTCTGTCTTTAGTAACAGTTTTAGAAAAGGCCGTACAGAACCAGCGAAGAGAGTTTGCTGACATATTTTGTTCACGCACTCTTACCCCCACCCCCACCCCCCTCACTCCTACTTAGTTTGAAATATGTATACAAACGGCGAGAACAGTGTTGCCGACATTTTTCTTCTCTCTCCCCCCCCCCCCCCCCTCTCTCTCTCTCTCTCTATCTCTCTGGTGGTCGGCTGGGTTATAAGCAATATGAACTGAACTGAACTCTTGTCTCACTCTCCCTCTTTCTTTCTCTCTATATATAAAATAATATCCGCCCTGTAATAATATCCTCCGTTCTTTCTAAGGGACACTTACATTTGCAAGAGGCTGCTGTTCGTCCGCTTTGGATGCAGAGGGGTGAACGCGTTAATGCTTTTCAAGACATTGAAGCCTATGGGTACATGCAGAGAGCCACCCTGAGGCTGTGTAATGCAACACTCTTTCAGAGGAACAACAAAGAATGACAAACGCATGGACAAACAAGGCGTGGATGGAGGAGGGATGGGTCGCAGAATCGTTTCACGTGTTGTTGGCTGGAACTGGTCCAAAAGGAAATGTCTCTTGAATATCGATACCAGTAGATTTTAGGCCTTATCTGTCTGGTTCAGAAAAATGTATTGCATTTTTTTACGTTGTATTTTGTTGTGATGTATTGTATTTGGTTGTGTTGTATTGTATTTGGTTGTATTCTTTTACATTATGTTTACATTTTGTCACAATCCACTGTTTTTAAAAGTTAAATTCCTTGGGCCGCCCTCTCTGGGGAGAAGGCATCGCCACCGCTCAGTGTCATCTTTTATCTGTATTTTCCACAACTACAGTTGATGAAAGAAAAAAAAATTGTGAGGGACAACTCTGTTGGTTTGGGTTCCCTCTTGTATACTGAGTACATGCTGCTGCCCATGAGAATTCAGTTTATCACCACCAGTCAGGGTCTAACAGAGAGAGGGAGAAGAAAATCCATGCACTTTCTAGAAAATGGAAACGAGAACCTCTTGCATACTGAACGGGCATCGTAACCACTGAAGGCTAGGCTACAGAAAGAAAAGACCCCTGTGGGTAAAGAGAGACGAAGACATTGTTGTCTTGAGACCAAAGAACACGAGACAACCGAGGGATTAGAGGCGCTTTTGTCTTTTGTCGACAGTTATGTCTTTCCCGTGCATACCGTGAGTTGGTTTTCTGGTCCCTGAAAGGAAGACGACATGGTATTTTACTCCAGTGCTTTGTCTTAACAGCCACAGGCACTCAGCCTATGGGATGCCATCGCTTGGGTGGGTGGTTGGTTAAGGTTAAGTGGATGCACTGCTTAATCGATTGGAAAAAGCTCATTTGAATAAACCAGTCACTATCAAATTAACCGACCTACCAGACTGATAACAAGGGGACAACAGCAGCAGCAGCAGCAGCAGCAGCAAAAAACAAAGAACACAATCGATAGTGATGGAGGATTGTTATGTTGTGGCGTATTACAGAACTTGACATATTCCCAGCATCGTCACACTTCCATGTGTAAGAGACAGCAGGGAGTTGTTGGGGTCTCTTGCAAAGATTACCGGAGAGTTCTTATGCTGAGTTCGTGTCGGAATTGCTGATTCTAACATTGGCAAAAGGTCTTCGTGGTGAAGAGGCACTGACCCTGAATTCCTTGTGTCAGCGGCATTGTTTAGAGCAAAAAAGTAACTGACATTTGAAAAGCGAATGTCTGCGGTGTCTGTACGATCGAGCTGCATTTTCATGGCTTCAGTCTTTTCTTCTTCTTTTTGTTCCTGTTTTTACTCCTGTTTTTCGCTTATATATGATCAAGTTAAAATTTATTGATTAAAATGATTGTAGTTTAGAATAAAAAAAAAAGGTATGCAATACCCAGTTCTCGATCTGGCATCTTATATTTTAAGTCCCCACCACATTAGTGCTTGATGACGAGTGTGTGTTGCTCCATAAATACGAATATTTTTTGTGTGTGTTTTGATGTCAAGGAAGCCTGTCTCTAAATTGAGAAATTCCATTTCATAGCAGTTACCGTGGCGCAGTGGTTAGTGCAGTAGACTAACGACTGGAAGGTTGAGGGTTTGAATTCCATCGGTCCTGTCAAAATCATCGTGGGATTTTTAGGGCTCATACGTCTCTGAATGTGCTATAGATGGGCTCGTTGGGAAACCTGGGACCACACAAGTGAGTCTTATCCATTTTGTGGATGCGTCATTGAGGATGTTCCTTAAATTTCCGGACCAACACAGTAGGTGTCTGTATCTCTAGAGCCTGGTTGACGCCAGGATATGTTATGAAAGTAAGCATGGAGTACATCCCTATCGTGCAGTCTCAATCCGGAATGTAACTCCATAGCATCATGATGATCACCCCCATCGTCATCCTTACAGCACTGTAAAAATTGATTTTGCTTCTGTGCCCATGAGAATGGTTTAGAAAATGGGGGGAAAAAGCACCCTCAAATGAATCTGCCTAAGTGCGATAATTCTTTTTAACAGTTTTAGTTCAGTCTTAGGAAGATCAAGACAGCATTACAAAAAAAATCTCTCCGATCTCCGCGAGATCTCCATCAGTTATTTTCTATCCTTCATAACCCTGTGAATATTACCTGGTCAGTAACAGAGAGAGAGAGAGAGGAATACGAGTCTCCCCCGTTGGGTTGCCGGGGGCTCTTTCAGTATAAATAGTATCCCCACCTTCTAGAAATTCTGTGTTAGAAATTTCCTCTTTTCTGTCACTCTCTTTGTTTCTGCCTTGTTGCCTGCCTTGCTTTCTGTCATTTCTACTTATTTTCTGCCTTAATGGTCCATTCACCTGTATTTTTTTCGATAAAGTCTTGCGTACTTTTTCTTTGGATTGATAATTGGGTACATGTATTAAGTGCATTTTTGGCTCTAAGGAGTTGAGATATGCTGAAGCAATTTTAGGTAATTTATGCCTGTTTTTATATATGTTTTGGTGTCCTTATGTATGCTTATATTTGTATTCAGGTGTTTTTTTTAAATCTCCGCTGTGCGATAAATCGGACGGAATGGTCCTACGTCGGGGGCATTTCCTTAGATTATGTGCGCGAATGCATTGATATGTGTACTTAGTTTACTTTTTTTTTTCTCTGTTGAAGTTTTGTGTGTTTTGAAGCGGTTATAGCCCTGATATGGTTCTATGCAGTCGGCTGGGCTTTAAACAACAATAAAAGAAAAAGAAATGAATACGAGTCATGATCATGCATTGTATATACGCGAGTTTTTATTGGTCTAAACATGCCATCTGAAATAGGTGTGAAAACAACCTGGAAATTCTTCGTTATGAAATTTTTTGTTTCTTGCAAACAATGGAAGTACAAAACAAGATCATATCCATGGACACATAGATGTTTACAGGAGAATCAAAATACCAGTTGAAATACCAAGCATCCATTCAGATCCCATGTCACTTATTTACTGCTTATCATCACTCATCACTCACTTGTTTGCAGCTTCGTTTGACAGGACACGTCCGTGTGGAAGACATTTGCATCCCAAAGATTCACCTGCAAGGAGAATTGAAGCAAGGATACCAAGACCAGGGAAGAACACTAAAGCAGTACAATATTTCTCTGAAGGCCAATCTTATCAGCTATGGCAGCAACAGCATCGCTGACGGGGAAGAAGAAATTAATTGCCCGCAACAAAGTATGCTGGCTACAGGAATGCGTGCAGGTCACAATCACACGTAAACAGCGCAGAACAGCTGCTATTCCAGAAAAGATTGACCAACAGAAGCTGAAGCCAAGACTGCAAAACTCCTTTCCATGCACTGTCTGCTGAAGAACATGTGCCTCCATGATCGAGTTTTGTATCTCACATGAAGACATACATATCGGTGAGGACCAGTATATCTGTTCACTTGTTGGATCGACAGGAAAGTCCATAGTCATCATCATCATCATCGTCGTTGTCGCCGCCATCATCATCGTCGCCGCCGCCATCATCATCATCATCGTCGTCGTCATTGTCGTCGTCGTCGTCATCATCATCATCATCATCATCACCGCCATAATATTTATCATCATCACATCACCAGCACTATCATCATTCACATATTTATCCACGTGTTTAGTTGTTTTCTTACGTACGTACTCACAGACTGACTTGCTTGCTTGCTTACGTCAACATGTGCTACTCTTACCTTCATCAGTTAGGAAAGCTGACCAGGTGTAAAACAGAATTGGGCAAATTGGGCGCAGAGATCCGTACTGGCAGAATCAAAGCAAAGAAACCGGGAACACACGGCAGTGTAGCAACAAACAACATTTACTCATCCTACATAATTATGCACGGCTTATGCGTTACCTCCGTCTATTGTTTTCTCTCTGACTCAACTGTTAGATCGTGCAGTTGGATTGTAGGATTAATGACAACGACGAACGTTTGGTTGTGGCAGTAATCATGCAGTTAGTGTGCAAAGCAGAATGTGTTAGGCTTAGGAGAGATCTTGGGGACTGAAAACCTGAGTGTGTGCACATGTATCAACTGTGAGATTGGAATCCTAAAGGAATACCAGGAATAGAATGGTTCCTGAGCAAATGCAGCCTTTGTTGTACTGCGGTGTTCTTCCCCCCTCCTTATTCTTCTTATACAGAAATTGTGTGCACTACTTTCTAAACAGTCAGTGTTTAATGTGACCTTTAAAGGGAGACGAATTTAGAGAGTGGATGTTTTTGTTTTTCTGTGCATCTTTTTCTGATCCAAATCATCTCAATCGTAGGATTTTGTCAAGTCTAGTTTTTCTCTTTCTTTTTATTTCAGTAGGCCTAAGTTTTCAAAGGGTTGTTTACTTTTTAAGTATAAACCGTAGTGAGTGATTTAATACCAATTGCGTGTGTGTGTGTGTGTGTGTGTGTTGTGTTGTGTGTTTTGTGTGTGTGTGTGTGTGTGTGTGTGTGTGTGTTGCGCGCACGGCCACACCAACACATACACACACAGTCAGTTTTGAATCAACATCACATCTTTTGAAGTGGGAGGTGGGGAGTAACCGGTAGACTTCCTGGAGGTGTGGCCGTCTGAAGAACATGTATGGAATGCTTGGGGAAAATGTCACTCACCATTGTTCCACCTGGCACACAGGTCTGTGGGCGGTGTCTCGGCATCGTCTTCTGGAATTCTTTTTTTTCTAATCTGTTCAGGACTGGGACTGATTGGCCAGACAAAGAACAGAATGGCAGCAAACTACAATTGTCAATAAATAATCTACATTGCCAGCGCCCTTCGTGTGTGTTGCAGACAGACCTTTCGGCGCTTTTTCAGGTCCGAGTCGCTGTAGGGTGTCTTGTTGCTCGTATTAGAATATCTAGTAGCCACGCACAAGCACACGCACGCGCGCACAAACACAGACACAGACACACACACACACACACACACACACACACACACACACACACACACACACACACATGCACACGCACACGCACGCACGCACGCACGCACGCATACACACGCTTTGTCACGCTCTCTTTTATTTTTCTCTCACTCTGTCTGTCTTTCACTCTGTCTGTCTGTCTGTCTGTCTGTCTGTCTCTCTCTTTCCTCTCACGCGATATCACCATCTTATCATCTCATCGGCCATCTTGATCTATCATCCCGTTTCTCCCACTTTCCTGGAAAATTGTCTCCGTCGGCCATGTCACCTGTGGTGGGTATTGACATAAAACTTGAATCAAACGGACACACACACACACACACACACACACACACACACACACACACACACACACACACCACCACGCACGCACGCACGCACGCACGCACGCACACACACACACACACACACTTATGACGAGACATTACACCATGTAAAAAAGAGTACTTTGAAACATTTGCTTTCAGAACTACAGTCATTTGTGTACAATTTCGGTGGAAAAAAAGACCCATTCGGCCCAATTGTACCACTCAGAAATACTAAGCAATAAGTGAGTAACACCAACCTATTCCATATAATGTAAATGTAGAACATTTGAGGTCAATATGTGTATGTGTTTAAAGATATATGGCGCGGTAGAAATGGGAATTTCACCACTGAAAGTTGCTTAAGAACATCACTGAAACCTAGCTCTGTCTCCACTTTCAGTTGACGTTATCAGTCCACAGCATGACATTTCCCGAAATGACAGGGTAGATAAAACCTTGCCTGTATAATCCTCCATCTTATTCAGTGAGTTTGTAGATGGGAGTTCACATGAACAGGTATACTCATACACACTGGATATCGACAGTTTTCATCTATGCTTTGATAACAAGCGACGTCCAATAGCGTGCTGTGATAAACAAAAAAGTATTGTACTTGCGGGTAAACTTTCTTCTTCTTATTTCTTTTATCTGCCTGTTTGTACCATCCTGACTGTCGGAAGGAGAACGAGCTGAAAGTCAGCAGCGAGCTGGAAGGCCAGTGGAGAAATGCCGTGTGACGACAGGTCTCTTTCACGCAGTCAGTCCAAGTCTCCTTGGTCTACCTCTCACTTTAAATCCACATAGATCTTTGTTGAATACTTGTAGAGTCAACAGATGAAGTTACATCACGGTCAGGTGACGACTTATTCTCTACTTATGAATATGATGGTGGTCTGGTGTTGCTCCCACATCTGTCTTATAGACAGACCTGTACTTATGGGTTATTCAGTATAAATGGTATCCCCACCTTCAGGAAATTCTGAGTCAGAAATTTCCTCTTTTCTGTCACTGTCTTTGTTTCTGCTTTGTTCCTTTGCTTTCTGTCATTTCTTTCTGTCATTTTCTGCCTTGCTGGTCCATTCAACTGTATGTGTTCAATAAATCTTACGTACTTGCTCTTAGGATTGATAATTGGGTACATGTATTGAGTGCATTATTGGCTCAAAGGAAATGAGGTATGCAGAAGCAAAGTTAGGTAATTTAGGCCTGTTTGTATATGTTTGGTGTTCTT
>CM060307.1:17835502-17928002 GCA_030674185.1 Monoplex corrugatus
TGTCAGCTTGGTGTTTCATTCTGGTGTCATTCAGGTGGTGTTAGCTTATTGTTTCATTCTGCTGTCATTCAGGTGGTGTCAGCTTAGTGTTTCATTCTGGTGTCATTCAGGTGGTGTTAGCTTGGTGTTTCATTCTGGTGTCATTAAGGTGGTGTCAGCTTAGTGTTTCATTCTGGTGTCATTCAGGTGGTGTCAGCTTAGTGTTTCATTCTGGTGTCATTCAGGTGGTGTTAGCTTGGTGTTTCATTCTGGTGTCATTCAGTTGGTGTTAGCTTAGTGTTTTATTTGCTGTCATTCAGGCGGGGTGTCAGATGTGGTGTTTCATTCTGGTGTCATTCAGGTCGGTGTCAGCTTAGTGTTTCATTCTGGTGTCATTCAGGTGGTGTCAGCTTAGTGTTTCATTTGGTGTCATTCAGGTGGTGTTAGCTTGGTGTTTCATTCTGGTGTCATTCAGGTGGTGTTAGCTTAGTGTTTCATTCTGCTGTCATTCAGGTGGTGTCAGCTTGGTGTTTCATTCTGGTGTCATTCAGGTGGTGTTAGCTTATTGTTTCATTCTGCTGTCATTCAGGTGGTGTCAGCTTAGTGTTTCATTCTGGTGTCATTCAGGTGGTGTCAGCTTATTGTTTCATTCTGCTGTCATTCAGGTGGTGTCAGCTTAGTGTTTCATTCTGCTGTCATTCAGGTGGTGTCAGCTTATTGTTTCATTCTGGTGTCATTCAGGTGGTGTCAGCTTAGTGTTTCATTCTGCTGTCATTCAGGTGGTGTTAGCTTAGTGTTTCATTCTGCTGTCATTCAGGTGGTGTCAGCTTAGTGTTTCATGGACCCCCCCCCCCCCTCTTCCCGATTTCAAGACCTTTCCAGTGCATAGGGTTTTGCACAGGCTCAGGGAGTCTACCAGGTATTTACTGACAGATTTGAGTGGAGCACATGTGGAGTTGTCCGAATGTGATGAATCCCTCATGAACAAAAACTCCAACAACCCAAACCAGCTCCGCGTAAAGTTCTATTTTGATTCCTTTCCAACAGAACTTGAAGACCTGGAACTCATCCTTGATGTCTGGTTTCATGTCTGATCGTGAAAATTGTAAGCTCTGTTCGTCCTCGTATCTTGAATTTCACAGAATTAGCGCTGTTCGTTCATTTATCCGCTAATTAATGAGTAATGCTTCATTTTCATGGCCTTCATGCACGTGAGACTCATTTTATGGTCACTCATACCATACCTGATTGGTCGTTACGGTAGACAGCTGTATAGGCAACAGGTAGAGAGAGATGGCAGGCTTGATCATTAGAGGAAAAATCCACTGCAAACGGTCGTATATGCAACACGCAGAGAGAGGTGGCTAGCTTGATCATTAGAGGAAAAGTCCACAGCAAACAGTCGGATAGGCAACAGGTAGAGAGAGATGACTGGCTTGATCATCAGAGGAAAAGTCCACAGGAAACAGTTGGATAGGCAACAGGTAGAGAGAGATGGCAGGCTTGATCATTAGAGGAAAAGTCCACAGCAAACAGTCGTATAGGCAACAGGTAGAGAGAGAGTGCTGGCTTGATCATCAGAGGAAATGTCCACAGCAAACAGTTGGATTGGCAACAGGTAGAGAGAGATGACTGGCTTGATCATCAGAGGAAAAGTCCACAGGAAACAGTTGGATAGGCAACAGGTAGAGAGAGATGGCAGGCTTGATCATTAGAGGAAAAGTCCACAGCAAACAGTCGTATAGGCAACAGGAGAGAGAGATGGCTAGCTTGATCATTAGAGGAAAAGTCCACAGCAAACAGTCGTATAGGCAACAGGTAGAGAGAGATGGCAGGCTTGATCATCAGAGGAAAAGTCCACAGCAAACAGTCGATAGGCAACAGGTAGAGAGAGATGACTGGCTTGATCATCAGAGGAAAAGTCCACAGCAAACAGTCGTATAGGCAACAGGTAGAGAGAGATGACTGGCTTGATCATCAAGTAAAAGTCCACGGCAAACAGTCGTATAGGCAACAGGTAGAGAGAGAAAGACTGGCTTGATCATCAGAGGAAAAGTCCACAGCAAACAGTCGGATAGGCAACAGGTAGAGAGAGATGACTGGCTTGATCATCAGAGGAAAAGTTCACAGCAAACAGTTGGATAGGCAACAGGTAGAGAGAGATGACTGGCTTGATCATCAGAGGAAAAGTTCACAGCAAACAGTCGGATAGGCAACAGGTAGAGAGAGATGACTGGCTTGATCATCAGAGGAAAAGTTCCACAGCAAACAGTTGGATAGGCAACAGATAGAGAGAGATGACTGGCTTGATCATCAAAGGAAAAGTCCACAGCAAACAGTTGGATAGGCAACAGGTAGAGAGAGATGGCAGGCTTGATCATTAGAGGAAAAGTCCACAGCAAACAGTCGTATAGGCAACAGGTAGAGAGAGGTGACTGGCTTGATCATCAGAGGAAAAGTCCACAGCAAACAGTCGGATAGGCAACAGGTAGAGAGAGATACTGGCTTGATCATCAGAGGAAAAGTCCACAGGAAACAGTTGGATAGGCAACAGGTAGAGAGAGATGACTGGCTTGATCATTAGAGGAAAAGTCCACAGCAAACAGTTGATAGGCAACAGGTAGAGAGAGATGGTAGCTTGATCATTAGAGGAAAAGTCACAGCAAACAGTCGTATAGGCAACAGGTAGAGAGAGGTGACTGGCTTGATCATTAGAGGAAAAGTCCACAGCAAACAGTCGTATAGGCAACAGGTTAGAAAAGATATCTAGCTTGATCATTAGAGGAAAAGCCTGCATTAGACAGTCGTTTGGGACGTGTAGAAAGAGATGCAGGCTTCATCATTGAAGTAAAACAGGAAAAGTCCGCAGGGCAGGCCTCTCTCAGACACTGCAACAACACCAGTGACACGCACTGGGACTAAAACAGACAAGGCGTGGACGGATAAAAGGAGGGAAGGATCAAAGGGTGTTTTCATGTGCTGTAGTCTGCAACTGGCTTGGTAGGAAGTATGTCTCGGTGCTCGGCATCGAAGATCTGAGGTCTGTGTCTGTCTCTACTACAGTATGTTACATTGTATTGTCTCGTTTATATCTGTATGGCGCTGTTGTATTGCATGGTATCAGTATTTTGCCACCCTCTCTCTGTCGTCTGTCTGTCTCTGCCCCTCTGTCTGTCTGTCTGTTTGTCTGTCTGCTCTCTCTCTCTCTCTCTGTCTGTCTGTCTGTGTGTGTGTGAGTGTGTGTGAATGTGAGTGTTTGTGAGTGTATGTTGTGTGAGTGTTGTGTGTGTGTGTGGGAGGGGGGGTAGGGTGTGTGTGTATGTATGGTGAGTGTGAGTGTGTGTGTGTGTGTATGAGAGAGAGGGACATTGCATAGGCTGCTGTCTCTGTGGAATGCTCATAACGACAGCACCATATTTCCATTTTGCTATTTTCGTGTTTTATATATATGTTGCATGTTTTTTTTTTCTTCTTTATCTATACATAGTTTTTGTAGATGGATATTTTTGCCAGAGACAGCTTCATTCTCATAGGTTTGTTCGTGTGTGCTGGATGTCTGGGTTTATCGTCTTGTCTGAAAAAAACTAACAAGCACCCAAGGACTTCACGCTAGGCAGGTGTTTAACTACGAGGCCATTTGTTCTAGAAAACAAAAGTACACACACACACACACACACACACACACACACACACACACACACACACACACACACACACACACACACACACACACACACACACACACACACACATACACACACACACAACACACACAACACAACACAACACACACACACACACACATACAGAGAAGAGAGAGAGAGAGAGAGAGTTTTCAGGGCTTTTCCATTTCAGCAGGAAAAATAACGTACCAGTGCTCAGAACAAGTCAGTATTAACGTCAGGAAGATGTCTGAAAAGTTTGGCTATCGATATTTCAAAATTATTTTTTTAGAGCAGAACAATACTGAAGTTCTATCGATAAATAGCTGTATTGTCTATACGATTGAAGATTGTGTGTTCTACATAAGTCCAGTAAATTATCATTTATGGACTCCTGTTTTTCTTTTTGCCCTCGTTTTACACACACATTTGACTGTTATTTTCGTGAATGAGATGAGACATATTCTGTAAAAAAGAAAAGTCATCGTGGTTAAATTACACATACTAAAATGAGACATCCGATGCGTCCTCTCAATTTGGTATATTACACACTTAAGATCACATGACCATATTGCTAGAGCACTCCCAGATTTCGAAAGCTGCTGTTCAGTTTCAAATAAATCTCGGCCATTCCTTATGAAACAAAAATTAGATTTTTTGGAGTGAGTGTGTACGTATGTGCGCGGGATCGAACGTGAGTATGTAGGCTATATCTCATTATTTGCATAAACACGTATATTTACTAGACACAACTTACCTCTAGAATTGGCATTAAAACAGCCAAGAAACCGTTCAATGTCTGATTTTGCATTTGCATAATCAGTTTAACCACAAAACAAGGTCATATCCGTGGAAAAGGTGTAAAAACATGTTGATCTTTACAGCCAAGGAGAATCAGCATCATACCGTTCGGGACACTAAAGGCATCTATCTACACACCCATCTTCCATTAGCTGTTTTCTATAAAATCATCATTCGCTTACTTACTGACTTACATATACACGGACCAACTCCCTTTTTCATTTACGTCAGTATCAGCTGCTGGCTTCATCAGTTAGGAAGTTGGCTAACTGTGAAATAGAATTTGCCGAACTGGTCACAGAGGTCTATGCAGAAAGAACCAGCGCCAGGATACTCCGAACATACGGCATTTGAGTAACGAACATCATTTACCTCAACCTACATTTTCATTAATAACTAGTTACCTCCAGTGCTTTTGTTCTGCCTGATTGAACTGTTTGATTATGCAGTTTGTTTGTGCGTATTGTTTTAGACCAGTGGTTGTGTGTGTGTGTGTGTGTGTGTGTGTGTGCGCGCGCGCGTGTGTGTGTGTGTGTGTATGTGTGTGTGTGTGACTGGAGTTCTTCGATCGTGAAAGTAACCTTGCAGACATATGCAGAGCAGAACTTTTCTTTTTTGTGTGGTTGGGCTAGATGCGAAGACTGGGGGAGAAATACCCAGTGGATGGCAACTGAATATCCAAGTGTCTGGGCTTATATTATCTGTGAGATTAGAATCCTTTGGGAAGTCCAGGAATAGAATGGACCCGGAATGGGTACGGGTAAGTCTTTCTTGTACACTGAGGCTTTCAGTCTTTGTGTGTGCATGGTATGGTGTTTTGTGTGTGTGTGTGTGTGTGTGTGTGTGTGTGGTTGTGGTGTGTGTGTGTGTGTGTGTGTGGTGTGGTGTGTGTGTGTGGTGTGTGGTGGTGGTGTGTGTGTGTGTGTGTGTGTGTGTGGTGGTGTGTGTGTGTGTGTGTGTGTGTGTGTGTGTGTGTGGTGTGTGTGTGTGTGTGTGTGTGTGTGTGTGTGGTGTGTGTGTGTGTGTGTGTGTGTGTGTGTGTGTGTGTGTGTGTGTGTGTGTGTGGTGTGGTGTGTGTGTGTGTGTGTTTTGGGGGGGCGCGCGCGCGCGCGTGCGTGTGTGTGTATCTGCGGGTGTGTGTGTGTGTGAGAGAGAGAGAGAGAGATGAATAATTTTTTCAATTCTTTTTGTATGGATCTTTACCAAATGTTGGTCCATACTATGGAATCGCGATCACAGAAGTTTGGAAAGTAAAGAAAAACAGACTAGAAAAAGTGCCTAAAATCAGCAATGTAAAATTTTTTTTTTTATATATTTTAGGAAAGGTTTGAATAGTATTTTGTGAGGAACTTATAACAGTATTCAAAATCTAATGTCATTGTTGTGACAGTCTTTCACTGTCCTCGGTGCTCGTCAAGTTTAGTTTTAACCGAAGTTTCTGCAAGGTTACAATAACGTTGAGAAATACATAATCTAGATTTTTGTGTGTGTAGTTTTGTGTGTGTGTGTGTGTGTGTGTGTGTGTGTGTGTGTGTGTGTGTGTGTGTGTGTGTGTGTGTGTGTGTGTGTGTGGTAAAAAGAGAAAATTGCTAGAATGGTGTGATCATCGTTTTTCGCCTGTTGAAAACTTTTCCATCCAATTATTTCCTACGCAGTTTTAATGTTTCTTTTGAAAGGACGATGACTTTAGAACCAGTGTGTCTATTTCACTCTCTCTGTCTCTCTTAGATGAAGTCTACAAGTATTTTAGAGGTATGTGTTTTGTTTTGTATGTCCCCGGTACAAAGTTTTGAAAGGGCACACATATTTGTGGGTGTTACGAGTTAGTGAGTAATCTTAGAACCAATTCGAAGGTTTTTCGTGCTTTTGCTTGTATACGCACATCTGACACGCACGAGACCACGCACACACACACACACACACACACACACACACACACACACACACACACACACACACCACACCACACACACACACACTCAAACACACACACACACCACACACACACACACACACACAGTCACACCACTCAGTATGAATCAGTACCTCACCTTCTAAAGTGGGAGATGAGTAGAAGCTGATAGACTTCCTGTAGGTGTGGCAGCCCTGAGAACCTGCATGGAATGAATGCAGTTGGGGGGGGGGGAAATGGCATTCAGCATTGTTCCACCTGGCACACATGAGTCTGTGGACGGGTGTCTCGACATCGACTTCAGGAATTTTCCCATCTGTTCGGGACAGGGGCAGATTGGCCAGACAAAGAACAGAATGGGGAACATCACGAAACATCAGCTGTCAGTGATGTAGCATTGCCATTGCCCTGCATGTGAGTTCCGGGTGTGCAAGTAGATCATTTCCCTGTTTGTGGGATCCCAGTTGCTGCGGCGTATTATATGCAAAGAATGAGCAAACGTACAGAAAGTCACGCGCGCACACGCACACGTACACATACACATACGACAGACAGACACACACATACTGACACGTACACACACACACACACACACACCACGCACACACACACACACCACACACACACACACCACACACACACACACACAGAGTTGTAATAACATGTAGATTATCTGAAACATTAAGTGAATACCTTTTATCAAAAACTCCATATTAGTTTATCTCCACTTCAAGACATGCTGCAGTCTGTTCCGTGGCCCAAGTCTCGTACGGATGATAATTGAACAAACAATACCCATACAAAATCATCATGTCCCTGTGTGCATATCTCAAGATTTTAGCACGGTGGAAAGCTCAGTATTTTCACTGGAACCTAACTCAAAAATGAGAAAAATCATGGCTGAAACCCGGTTGTTCCTGCATTTGCATATTCCAAGTGTGTCAGTCCAGAAGTAAAATTGGAAGATGCAGTCTGAAGATGCTGAACAGCTGCCATAATGTCGGAATAATTAGAAACAGTTGCACACATATGAAGTATACCTGTGGTTGAAATGTGCAAGGTACAGGTACATACAACGGGATTTTCACGGTGTTCATACACACAACACAAACAACAACAATAAGTGATGTAAGGAAACGAACACGTACACATGAAAACGAACACTTACACATAGACTCCATATTAAAACCAATAGACTCCATATTAAAACCAATAGACTCCATATTAAAACCAATAGACTCCATATTAAAACCAAAGACTCCATATTAAAACCAAAGACTCCATATTAAAACCAATAGACTCCATATTAAAACCATCAGCTCCATATTATAGTATTCTCTTGCTTTTGTATGCATGTTAAGTATGTATACTTCACTGACGTGAATTGTCAGGACCGACACTAACGTCACAGTGGCGCAGAATTATGGAAATAGTTCAGTGCACAAAGCGAACGCTCATTACTTCCTGTTTTATTCCCTCTCAAACACCCTAACTGAAAGAAACCGGAAGTAATAAGTCCCTGATGCGTAACACGTTACGTATTTGTGTGCGTACGATAGCAGTGGGATTGAGAGGAAGATAGGTGAACGTTTTTTTCAGTTAAGAGACGTACGTAAGCTATTGTGTAGATGACATGACGTTACTCATATTCGTATTCAATTCCTGCGTGAAGTTCGAGCTACTGTCTCCAGAGAGAGAGAGCGCATAAACACTTATTCTCTCTTTTTCTTGTTATCTGCTTGCATGTAGATCTATACTTCTGTGTGAAAAACGATTTTTTTTCCCTACAAAATTTGGTCAGAGATACTCTTCTGTTGCCATGGCTTCAGTCACTATCATCACACGGGACCTAGTGGGATGGCAGAAAAGTCTGTCCGAGGTGGGAATCAAAACCCTTGACTTGTAATATTTTATGCGGGATTTCTGAACACTCTGCCGGAAGGCCAAAATGTTCTCATGACTGTAAGAAGCACATACTGACCTAAATTAATGGACCTTTGATAATAGAATATACAGTAGCTGCAATAACAACTCAGAAGTACACAATTAACAATAACAAACAAAACAACACACACACACACACACACACACACACACACACACACACACACACACACACACACACACACACATACATATATGTGTGTATGTGTATGTATGTATGTATGTATGTTTGTATGTAGTGTGTACATGTATGTATGAACATACAGTAGGTGTATGCATTGTACACAGGTAAGGGAAGGCGTAAAGGTGAAGAAGACACCTGACAGATGTACACATGATGTATATCTATGTTGCCCCTGTACTCGCTACCTTTCATGACTCTTGATCTCCGTCTGTTCGTAATCTGACTGCATACCTTGTGTATGCTGCTGTCGACGTGTTCCGGATACCTGAGATCGTGTGCACAACAGACAAAGGTGGGCAGAAAGAATTCCTCCCGTCTGTCCGTCCGTCCCGAGGCTGAGAAAATAATCTGCTGCAGCTTCACTGTTGTGTCTGCTGGCAATAACTTCATGAAAAAAAAACAACATGGTGAAGCCATACAATTTATTTCCTGAAAAATTCACTGACACGAGGAGCGTTAACTGGATGACAGCTTGTGTTAATTCTATTGAGAATCATGAGCATGATAATGACTTCATAGACAGTTGTTCATGACTTTGAAATTACTTGGTGAAAGTTGTTTAATATACTGAACATCTTTGCAAACCTGGTGTAAATCCTTTGATACACAGCTGACCCCGGAAAAAACAACAACAACAACAACAACAACTTCACAGACAAATTAACAGCAAATTGCAGCTTACCATTTTGAAATAGATTTTTAAATAGTATAGTTGTGACTTCATTTTGTGTCTCTCCAGATTTTATTGAGAAAGTGTTATACCTGTTTACATACAGTACGTGTTCGATCAAAATACTTTTCCCGTTCTGTTAGGAATGCGAAAATAAACAATAAAATATCATGAAGACAAAAAAGTTAGTTCTGTGTTAAGTTTTTCTTTTCGTTTTCTTGTTTCATCATTCTGTTCTAAGTGTGGAGAACATCCAAAACGAAAATCGTTCAAAACGGCCTTCACGTTCGGACTAAACGTTCGTGGTTCACCTTCGCACGACCCTGAGTCATACCAGAGGTTTTTATTTACAGATACCGCTGGCAAAGGATGAAACGAGTATAGGGAGAAATTCTCATACCGACGGACATGACCGGTCGATTTCACGGTGAATATTCGCCTCATTACATTAACTCCACCAAAAGTGAGAAAACGTCGGTTGCTCTTTCCACATCACGTCTGTGTAGTTATGCGTCACGCGTTTTGTAACGGGATAAATACGGTCATGACGTAACAACGTCCAGGGTATACAGTACGTCAGCTGTGGCTATTTCTGTTCTGACAAGCTGTGGTTTATGAACGGTACAATTAATTTGGCTTTCGCCATGCTTTAGTTAATGAAGGATGGAGTGAAGAACGTGAAATGCGTAGAAACGGAAATTACGGAGGAATGGGGGGGGGAAAAAAAACTATTAAAGGAATGGATGGAAATGGTGATAAAACGAATAAATTGAAGAGTGGTGGACAGGAATGATGAAGCCGAAGACTGAGATGAAAACAGAATGGATAATGAATAGCTGATGGAATGATAGGATAGATGGAAAAGGCGGGAAAATGGTCAGGAATGACAAAAAAGAAATGCATTAGGACAGCTGAAGAACAGAGAGAAAAACAATGGAGGAACAGATAGATAATCGAAGAATTGGCAGCAGAATGTGATTGGTAATGGAATTGATGGAAAGAATGAAGGATGAACATGACAGAAACTAATGACTGAATGTAACTGACAAATGCCAAAGATGTGTCAAGAATGATACAGAACTGGGTGGATATTGCGGTAGTCTGGCCAGGAAAGATGCATAGGAATTCTAGAGGAATGTAGATACTAGATAGGCATATATCAGAAATGATAAAAGAATAGGCAAAATTTCCAGACGAATATGGAGATATGGTCAGGAATGATAAAAGAATAAACGTGAATTTTATAGGAATGTGGATAGAGATATGGCCAGAAATGATAATGAACGGGAATTCTAAAGGAATGTGGATAAAGATTTGGCTAAGAATGACAGAAGAATGAATGGAAGTTCTAGAGGAATATGAATAGAGATAATATAGCTAGGAGTAACAGAAGAATGAATGGAAATCTAGAGGAATATGGATGACATATGACCAAGAATGATAAAAGAATGAACGGGAATTCTAGAGGATCATTGATTGTCGTGACATGGTCGATAGAGGAATGGATGGCAGCGATTGAAGAATTTACGTGACAAGATAGTGATAAAATACTAGCAATATTCGGGAATAATATTGAATGATGATGATGACACTTAATTTTTGAGTGGTAGCACTTGCCGTTCCTTGCAACTGGCTATTTTTGTGTTTACGTAAACCAGCCACTAACATGACCTACAGGATCTTTAACATGCGTATTTGATATTCTGCATGCGCATACACACGAAGCGGTTTTAGACACTGACAGGTCTGCACACATGTTGGCCTTTGAGATAGAAAAGATCTCCACTGTTTACGCATCGATCGGAGGTAGACGTCTGGGCTGACTGAATCCGGGATTCCAGCTGTGTGTCCGACGTTCATCCGCTTAACTACCGCGTCCGTCAGGTTTGGAAATTGAGGAATGGATAACAGTGATAAAGGAGTGGATAGGAATAGCACATTTAGCACGTTAGTGGTGGTGGTTTGAAGGTTGGGAGTGTGGGTGGGGAGGATGTCAATTGTTGTTTCGCCCTGCCTCATGTCTGTGTGGTTTTAATGGAAAGCCTTGAAATTTGCGTCGTCGCTGGGTATGCAGTAGTCTCCAATTATGTTGATCTCACAGTGGTGTGTGGTGTGGTGTGTGTGTGTGTGTGTGTGTGTGTGTGTGTGGTGTGTGTAGTGAGCGTGAGCGTGAGTGTGAGTGTGCGTATGTGTTGTGTGTGTGTGTGGTTGCGTATGTGTGAGTGTGTGCGTGTGTGTGTGTGTGTGCGCGCGCGCCCAGCCGTGAATTTGCAAATTGAAAAAGTAGCGCGCATCATTAGGTTACTTTCTGAACCTCTTTATGTCTCTGTCTGTTTGTCTGTCTGTCTCTCCTTCCCTCCCCCCCCCCCCCCTCTCTGATCAAACAATTTTTTCGTATTTTACACCAGTTTCGTAAGGTGCTGTTGCTTAAGAATTTAAGAATCTTGATATGTGTCTCTCGCCATCAATTCAAGTATCATTCTGAACTCTCTCTCTCTCTCTCTCTCTCTCTCCACACACACACACACACACACACACACACACACACACACACACACACACACACACACGCACACACACACACACACACAGCATTCACAGCTGCACAAAACGTCACAACATGCTACACATTCCAACAAAAACAATCCCATCGTTTCTCGATTAACGTGGGGAAGAAAAAGTCCTGGGTGAAATGTAAAAATGCAATGCCAATGCCAGTGCCAGTGCCATTGTCTGCCCGTGCCACATCGTTCCACAGGCGTGATTATGATCATTATTTCCTCCACTGTTTCTTTGTCGTTGTACACAATGTATTGCTGAACTGTGTGGAGTTACGTCGGCTGTGAAATTAAGACGCTGTTCCCTGACTTTGGTAGTGTGGGAACTTCTCCTCCTTCCAGTTTTCTGTCATGTGGTTGGCTGGTTGCATCTTCTAGTATGGCGTTTCTTAGGTCAGCCACTCCATGTTTGAATACTGAAAATGTCAAAAGTTCTTTGAATTTTCATGCGTGTATTTCTGTCCCTAACGTTATTATTTTATCAATATATATATACAAACACACACACACATATATATATCATCATCATCATCATCATCAGGTGCCTTGCCGCGTGTCGTTGGCGATCATGGATTTCCATCTGTCTCTA
The DNA here is from genome assembly GCA_030674185.1 of Monoplex corrugatus. Taxonomy (NCBI): domain Eukaryota; kingdom Metazoa; phylum Mollusca; class Gastropoda; order Littorinimorpha; family Ranellidae; genus Monoplex; species Monoplex corrugatus. Next base: position 17,847,802 of record CM060307.1, read on the forward strand.
TCTCTTGTTGCCCCAAGCATCTCCTCCACCCTCCTCGTCTTCAGCCACTCTGCAAGTCCGTCTAGCATTTTCTCCCTGGGTCTACCTGGTGCTCTCTTTCCCCCCATTTTTCCATTGTGACCAAGTGCTCCAAATCCCCCTTCCTTATAAAATGGCCTATAAATGTTGCCTGTCTTTTCCTAATCTTCCTTATGAGTGATCTACTTGTGTCTGCCTCCATCAAGACTGTCTCGTTTGTTTTCTTTGGTGTCCATGGAACTCTCAACATTCTTCTTAGAAACCAATCTCGGCTCCTCAATCTTGCTCTGGTGGGCTTTGTGTGTGGTGTGTGTGTGTGTGTGTGGGCGCGCTTGCGCTTCTTTGAATTTACATGGCAGTATTTCTGCCCGTGACGTTATTCTTTTGTCAATGTAGTGTGGGGGGGGGGGGGGGGGGGGGGGGGACCACATCCATTCCAGTAGACTAAAAGACCAAATCGTATCTTTAGTTATTTTTTGTTTTGATGATACATCTTTGTTTTGTTGTTTATTTTGTTTCTTTGTTTTTTTATTTCATAGGATAGGTTAATTCAAATCCACCCAGAGATTGTCTTTCGACTGATTAAGGTCTACCCATAATCCCGTGTCTCTCGGTTTATTTAAGTCAGATCCACCTGGAGCCTCTCTCTTGATTAAAACCACCCATCGAGTCTCTCTCAATTCGACGTATGGTCTCTCGATTGATTCAACTCCATCCATATGATATCTAATGAAATATATTGCTGAATTGCCTTTGCCAAGTTAATAGAGAGAGAGAGGGTGTAACCTCCTCTTCCCCTCCTCCCTCCCCCCCCCCCCCCCCCCCCCCCGAATTACGGAAAACGAACGTCGCTAACTGTGGTGAGCAAATGAGAGAAGCATGGTTGTTATGGCTTTGCTGTCCTCAGTTCATGCACATTACTGTGTGCACGCAGATTGCAGGATAAAGGTAGAGGCAACTAACTGGTGAAGAGATGCAGCTGTGGTGTTATTGGTTGTGTTGTTTGGGGGTATACCTGTCTCCTCCCCTGATTGTCTTTGTGGGTCTGGTTGCATACATTTGGGTGTTTCGTGTTTTGTCTGTGCCTGTTCCTTCTGTCAGTCTGTATCTCCGTATTTCTTCGTGTCACTCTGCCTTTCTTCACATCCTATTGTGCCTTGCGTGTGGTGGCTTAGTGGTTAAAGCACCTTCCTAAGGCGTGAGAAACCCGGGTTCGAAGTACGGATTGGACAGGGATTTTTCTCCCCCCCCCCCCCCACTCGATCTTTAGTGGTGATCTAGATGTAGTCTTCCGGATGGGACGATAAACGTAGGTCCCGTGTATGGCACGTACTAGGGCACTTTAAGGATGCCTCGTCGACAAAGGGGTTTTGTCCAGGCAAAATTCTGTACCAGAATCCACTTTCATAGGTAAACAGAAGTACACACATACAGAAAACTACGCACGGCACTGCACTGTGGTGGTGCGCTGTCACCAGGGGACAGCAGCCCGAATTTCACATGGTAAATTTATTGTGACAAAAAGAAAAAGCGAGTAGAATGAATTATCTTTGTTTTTATAATTAATGTATTTTTTTTTTTTCATCGAGTTGTTTCACAATGTATAAGAAATCATATATGGTTGCATACGACTACGTACGTACATACATAGCATACATACTACACAAATTCAGGCGACAGCTCTGGAGCCAAACTACCGACCGACAAAGAGAGCGCGGCGGTCAGAAAGCACTACGGTGGTTTGGATGAATGATACACATACATATATACATACGTACGTACGTACTACGTACATACATACATACATACATACATACTACACGTACATACGTACGTATATACATCATGTATTTATACACTTTGCATACGTGACGAAAACTATGATCTCATTTATTTTGCAAATGACAGTGCCCAGAAAAAACACGAAAGAAGAATACGAACGCGTATTTAATACAACAAGACAAGACAGGCGCAAATTTTCGGCCAACTGGCCTTTGTCAAGCGTAAGATTACAAACAAACAAACACCAGATACAAAAATCATGAGAAAAAGACAAATGACAGTGCATTAAGTAGTGTGTCTTGAATAGATAAGGGGCCGTGATTTCAAAGCCGCATATACAATGAATTATCTTGCGTAGATTAGCCAAGCTGGGACATCTGGGCCCGATTCGTTTGGCTTGTCTAAGGCCTCGCCAGTGCATAGGTTTTCTGAGCAGGTTACACCTTTCGCCATGTTTGTTTAGTATCCCGTTACTTTGGTGTAGGGGATAACATCGTATCAGCCGCAAGCTGTTGTGGCATCTTGAACAGTCCTGACGAAACGTCTCTTTTCTGTGGCTGTCTTATCTTTCTCATTGATCACCAAGTTCAGCTGCACTGCCTTCCGGCTTCTTTGTCAGCCTGCCTGCCTAATTTTTGCTTCCTTGCATGTCTTGTGTTCGAGTCTGTCGTTGTGTGTGTGTGTGTGTGTGTGTGTGTGTGTGTGTGTGTGTGTGTGTGTGTGTGTGTGTGTGTGTGTGTGTGTTCGTTCGTTGCTTGATTTAACGTCTTTTCACTATAAGTGATATTAGACGGGGAAAAATGGCATGGAGGATGAAATTGGGGGGGGGGGGAGGGGAGAGGGGAACAGAGTAAGGGACGTAAAAAAATTAAAAGGAAGCGGCAAGGTCTTAAGAAAAAGGATATGGATGAACAGAGAAATGAAACTAGAACAACTCTAACATCAATAATGTAAAAGAAAAATCGTCATAAAAAACAAAACAAAACAAAAATAATCATAATTATAATAATAATCTTAAAGTAACGCATTAACAGGACTGTGAACCAATGATTCTGAAATTTTAACTAACAAAACTTGATCCGATACTACTTCTTTAAAATGCGTTTCAAGATAGTTTCCTTGTGTAAACGTCTTTGGTAAAAAGGAACGAAGCTTTCTGCAGTAAAACAAACAGTGATACAATGTGAATTGTTCGCCACAAATACATAAAACGTTGTTACAATATTTTATTTTCAAAGCGTTCAGTTGAATGCGAAAATATGTCATAACAATTAATCTCAAATGATATAACGAGGAATACTGCAATTTTTTACAGATATTTTGAACTGAAAGTTTTATTCTTTTTTGAGACACAAATTTTTCATTTAAATGTTCATGAAATCGAATCCATGATGCTAATTCTAGCGAGTTGTAAGCTTCTTTTACCGAGGTGTTAACATGTAATTCTATGGAATTTTCAGAATGGAGGGCACCGGATTTAGCTGCTCTGTCAACTACGTTGTTGCCATGAAGACCAACATGAGAAGGCACCCAGCATAAATTGATTTCCGAGCCATTTATCTTTATAAACAATGTATTAGATGATTTGCCTCAATCATTAAGTCAGATCTTGTGTCTGTATCAAAAGACTGTAAGGCATATAATACAGATTTTGAATCAACAAAGAGAACTATTTTGAATGACACAGGCCGAAGGCTTATTAAATAATGCAATGCTTGAACAACAGCGACCAATTCTGCTGTATATATAGATACATTTGCCCCAATGAAAAAAGACTTTTTAATGTTAAATTTTGGAAACATAAAAGGCTGCTCCAGCGCTCTGATTTGCTAAGACTGACCCATCGGTAAAAATGTGGAGGTGGGTACGGTACTTTTCATCGATGTGTTCACAAGCTGTGGATAGCTTAATGTTGACATTATCTTTTTTAATGTTTGCATAATCGAGATCAAATGAGGCCTTTAGCATTTCCCATGTGGGGAAAGGCGTTATCGTTGATTTCTCGGCTATTTCATCCATTGTTATGTTGGACTGTTTGATCAGGCCAGATATGTAAGTTGCGGCTGTAATTTGTGATGAAATGTGTGTGTGTGTGTGTGTGTGTGTGTGTGTGTGTGTGTGTGTGTGTGTGTGTGTGTGTGTGTGTGTGTGTGTGTGTGTGTGGACAGAAAGAGAGAGAGAATATGTGTGTGAATATATATATATACACACACACATACATACATACATACATTCATGTGTGTGTGTGTGTGTGTGTGTGTGTGTGTGTGTGTGTGTGTGTGTGCCTGCCTGCCTGCCAGCCAGCCAGCCAGCCAGCCAGCCATGCTCCATGCGAAACATCTGGCGAAACATCTGTTATTGCTGCGTCTGTCTCGTTCCCTGTCAATGTCGGACAGTCTGTCTTCTGCATACTTGCTTGTCTGCCTGTCTTTCTTTGAGTCTTTGTGTGTGTATTCGTGCGCACGCATGTATGTGCCTATGTGTGTACTCGTAATTGCGCGCGTGCTCATAACCGGTTTTACTCGTCTGCCTGCCTGCCAGCCAGCCTGCCTGCCTGCCTGCCTGCCTGCCTGTCTGTCTGCCTGTCTCTCTCTCTCTGTCTGTCTCTCTCTCTGTGTCTGTCTGTCTCTCTGTTTGTCTGTCTCTCTCTATCTATCTGTGTCTGTCTGTCTCTCTCTGTGTCTCTGTCTGTCTGTCTGTCTCGCTCTCTCTGTCTGTCTGTCTGTCTCTCTCTCTCTCTCTCTCTCTGTTTCTCCCCCCCCCTCTCTCTTTCTCTTTCTCTCTCTCTCCCCATCCTCACTCTTTGACCTTCTCTGCCTTCCTGGTCATTTATCATGGAACGTAGGCAATGCTATTCATCAAGTGATGACCTTCATAATCAACACGGCGACACACGATAGCGTCTGCATCACTGATGGTCTTCCAGATGCTGACGGCTGCATCCCACCTCCTCAGCCTCCATCCACATTCCCCATGTATGTTTCTTTACATCGTCAGATTCGACAGATTGAAAACAAAAGGTCAAGCCGTTGGTTTAAAATTCACAAGTTGCCCGCATTTGAGCCAATAGTGTGTCAATTGTTTCGGGGGAGGGCTAACATAAGCCATTGCTTGATGCCCTGCCCATGCATTGCTGTATTTATGACTCTTCTTTTCTTGAATAAAATTCCGTTTAAACCAAGCCGTATGTAATATCTCGATAGTAAGAAGCCACACTAGATTGATAAAGTGGATAAGCCATATCTAACCTCTTTTGAGGAAGAAGCCACACTAGATAAGAATGATAATAACGTAACAATAAAAATAGTAACGATAAGAGTCGACCCATAAACTGTAGTAAAAAAAAAAGTTTTTTTCCTTCTTCTTTTCTTTGTGTTAATTCTTCGTTTCAGTTTATCAGCCCTATAGCATGTATTTTTGTCAAGAAACTTATACACATCGGAGTATGCGGACTGTGCCCAGCATTAGTTTGCCTGCAGAGTGTGGGCCGGAACATTGTGGACACACGCATCTGAGATGAAATAAACATATTCCACTGACCATTTGAAGCATGATCCCAAGATGGAACGCAGAAGAACCAACAGATCGATTGACTTATATTAATTGTACTACATGTAATACATACACACATACATATCATACATACATACATACATACATACATACATACACATAATACATACATACATACAATACATACATACATACATGCAACATTGATTACAATACATACACATACAACACTTACAATACTATACATACATACATACATCACATACAACAACACATACAATTACATACATACAACACATTTACATACATACATATACATACACTACATACATACATACATACATACACACAACACACATACATATACATACATACATACATACATACAACTACATACATACTACATACATATACATACATACATACATACATACATACATTCTACATTCGTACGTAATTCGTACCATACGTACATGCATACATACATACATACCATACATAAAATACATTCATACATACATTAACATACATACATACATTCATACATACATACATACATACATACATACATACATACATACATATAACATACATTTATTTCTCGTGTCAGTATTAAAAGGTGGGGGTGGGGGGGGGGGCGGAGAGGCAGGACGTGGGATATGATACGTAATAAACGTGGTCACCGAATGCCCCAGGAAACCGTACGAGCTCGACACTTAACAAGGCATAGGGATTACTTTCTCCCACATCTGTTTTGCCTTTCCTTTGGCTCTGTGGTTACATTTTAAAAATTGCGCTCGTCCGCATTGCTGGTTCATTTAAACAGTAAAAACACAAACTAGTTTTTTTTTTTAACAGCTTCCTTGATCGGTTTGGCTTGTAATTTATTGATGTAAGCTGTAGAGTGCCTTCATGTGTATAGTTGGTGGTTCTTGTTTTTGTTGTTTTGTCCCTCTCCTCCATCTCTCTCTCTCTCTCTCTGTCTCTCTCTCTGTCTGTCTGTCTGTCTGTCTGTCTCAGTCTCTGTCTCTCTTCCTGTCTGTCGTCTCTCTCTCTCTCTCTCTGTCTGTCTGTCTCTGTCCTTTTCTCTGTCTGTCGCTGTCTGTCCTGTCTGTCTCTGTCTGTCTGTCTCTCTCTGTCTGTCTCTCTCTCTGTCTCTCTCCCCCCTTCCCCCCTTCTGTCTCTCTCTCCCCCCCCTTCTCTCTCTCTGCCTTGTATTTTCTTTACTTTTTTAAAACAGAAATATTAGAAGCCAAAGAAAACAGGAAGAGTGAAAGACCCTGCACATATTTCTATTTCTCTGATGCTTATCGATTTACCTCTACGTCACCAATTCTAACGATCTGTGTCAGATGATTTCTCCAAGATCTCTTCCTTGTACCAAGACGCTTCTAAGAATGAACAATACGACCTGTAAGTTAATGGAAACTAAGACAAAGGATACAGTTGTCAGATATTTAAGCTTCGAACTCGAAGTCTTTTATCAATCTGAAATAGGCTTAAGAAGCGCTCTGTCGTGGCTTCTTCACTGTTTTTTGTTCAGTATTCTCTTTAAAGATGCACTTGGATCCCACTAGTGCTTAAGGCATTCACACACACGCGATCGTGGTCGGCAGATTATTTGGAAAAAAAAACTAGGTGTGGGAAAAAAAGTGCCAGATTAGAGCCTTGCTTGCCTTTTGGCAACTGGTGTGGATACGTTAATCAAGTAGTTAAATATAGCTCCTCTCTCTATCTGGTCAGGGTTTATAATGAAAAGTGGTAAAGTGGTTAAGACATCTACACAAGGGTGACTTGGCTTTGAGGCGTTGAAGGCGTGGGTTCGAAACCAGGTGGAAGAAAAAAGGTGAGGAGATTGCAGATATGCCCGATTACCTTGAGGGGGAAAAAAAAAGAAAGGAAAAGAAAAAGACATTTCGGACAGCAAAAAGGCATCTAGGAGCAATGACCTGGATGAAGCCCGACACCCTTGTAATGTAAGGAATTTCTGGCCGAAACGTTTACTTAAGGTGGGGGGTGGGGGGGAGGTGTACTCTGGGACCCTCTGCTGTTTGGTTCTCCCCGGAGTTTCTTGTAACAGTCTAGAAATGAGTAAGTAAACAGAAATGATCGCTGTAACATAATGCAAGAGAAATAAGGAGTTGGGCAACATGGAGTGAACGACTTCCCTTTGCCTGTTTAGGTCTTCATCCTCATAGTCCACTGCCTGCTTATTAATTAAGGTTGTCCCTTGCTTCACTTACCCATTACATCGGTTGGTTAGAGCGTGTCGGTGATAACACAGGGGTGCTGCTGATTCGACCCCGAGACTGGCCACAGTTTGTTTGTTCTTAATGTTTCTATTACTTTCCCTTTTCTTTTGATTCTGTGCTTGTCATTTACAAATTTACATTTTTTAAGCACACACACTTGTACACACACACACACACGCACGCACGCACGCGCACACACACACACACACACACACACACACACACACACACAGAGGGAGAGGAGTGAGTTCTGATCATGCTTGTGTGTGCTGGCGTGGTGTGTGTGTGTGTGTGTGTGTGTGTGTGTGTGTGTGTGTTGTGTGTGTGTGTGTGTGGTGTGTGTGATAGAGAGAGAGAAGGAGAAATAGGAGTGGTGTGTGGGTGGTTGAGGCACTGGGTTTTGTGGATGGAGTGTGGAGTGTGTGTGTGGTGTGTGTGTGTGTGGTGTGTGTGTGGTGTGTGTGTGTGTGTGTGTGTGTGTGTGTGTGTGTGTGTGTGTGTGTGTGTGTGTGTGTGTGTGTGTGAGCATACATTTGCTTTTAGATACATCTGCAATTGTCTTTAATGCTGTCGCAAAACGCTTAACACGTTGACATATGCATTTAAATATTTTTTATTACAAATCACTCTAATAACTTCTGTGACATTATATGTGTTAACGTTTCATCTGCCTTTTAATATGCCTATATGTGTAGAGTAGCAAAGACTAGCTATAAGATGCGTCGAACGGCACTTAACGTTGCTGTTCTGCAGTGATACAGTTTTGAAATTTTAGATAAAAATTTAGTGACAGAGCCATGGACTCAAGATCGAGTTCAGTCTTAGCCCGTAAAATAAAAACTGGTCTGTTTGCTGCCCATCTTAATGCTCCCATCATTCTGGTGGTTCAGCTTAGTGTTTCATAGGTCCATTTTTCTTACACCCTCCACATTTCAAGGCCTTGCTGTGGCATTAGGTATTGCATACGCTCAAGGAGTCTCTCAGATAAAGACAGGGCTATCTAGGTGAGCGCATATGGAATAGCCCGAATGCGATGAGTCCTCATAAACACATTCCAAACTCGGAATATGCGTGTCTTGACTCCGTCATCACTATGTCTTTGTGCTCACAGGGAGAAGTATTCAACAGACTCTTTGGACTGATGGTCTCCATCCCACCTTGCGTTACTGACATACAGTTTGAAGCAGCACAAAGCAAACACAGAGGGCTCAGGAGAGGCTGTCTGACATATAGATAATGCAAGCCTACAAAGCCATTGTTGTCACTTCTCCAAGGCGTATTTGCTAAGTGAAGAGGCACACCAGCTTCTTACTTGTACTTTGAAACTCCTTAAGATGTGGAGGGACAAGTTTTCACCTGGTCAAAAAGAAAACAAAACGAAACAAAACAAAACAAACAGTAAAAGAACACTCTACTTTTTTAAACTCTTATAAATAGCTTTGTCAGCTAAGATATAAAAAGAAGAAGATGAAAAAATAATGGACAGGCTGCAAGGCAGGATCTTGACCTAAGGCTCACTGGTCAGTAAGTGGTGGGGCTTTTTAAGAATGTTTACAGTCGTGGCTTTAAATGGATTTAAGACATAAATGTTAACACACCTCACGTTTGACTGATGTCTGAAAACAGTCGCCTGGAAGAATCTTCAGAAGAACATGGTGAAAGTGTTGTTCTAGAAGTGGTCTGTCTGTAATGGTGGCAGCAGCTGGATCTATAGAACAGAATCTTCAGAGAAGTGCCAGAGACGACTAGAGTCGTAATTCTTGTGTCAGTTTGTGTTTTCATGGGGGGATGCAAAATGGCCACATAAAGAATTATATATGTATATATTAGTCTCGTGAGATATATTAGGGATACAAATAATACAAATCTTGGTCTGATGAGGTGTATTTGTGCTGTGTGGTCCCAGGCAATGCTGTCCTTTGTAAACCGTTAGTTGCGTTTAAATTTGCATGATACATTCGATCATAGATTACATTTTAAAGCTCACTGTCTGCCCCCAGAAAGTCTGTCTGTGCCTTGCATGTTTTCGTGCTTATAGGATTTGTTCAGAACTGTGCATGTTGCGAGCAATTATGATCTATTTAAAAACATCCAGTGGGCTCCAAGCTATTCACTTTTGTTTTAATTCATGGCCAAAGGCCAGTGTGCGTTGGCTCATTTTTGTTTATGTTCTGTGTCATTCACTCTCTCTCTCGCCAATGCCCCTACGTCATTCTCTCTCTCTCTCTCTCTCTCTCTCTCCCTCTACCACACACACACACACACACACACACACACACACACAACACACACACACACACACACACACACACACACACACACACACACACACACACACACACAGAGGCAGTGATCCTGATCACAATGCACGTAAACGATGCCAACATTACCCATACCATTCATGCACATACTCCTGTCTCTCTACTGGTCATAAGAGTTATCACCAGCATCTCCCTCATCCTGCGCACATATTGATCGCCAACAACCCCAGCGGTATCAATAGACACAGCTCTACATAGATGCTTTGTCTGATGTAACGATTTTGTTCTGGGACCCCGGGAGGGCAATAGTGGGTGTGCAAAGGGGGTGGGGAACAAACGGGTAGGGAGAAAGTGAGAAAGGAAGAAAAGGATGTGGCTTTGGATTGAAAGGGAGGTTGTTGGCGGCAACAAGGAAAGAAGATTTGGTTCCAGAGAAACGAAGAATGGGAGTCGGGTAGAAAGGAGAGGGTGTTTTTCTTGGCTTTGGGGTGGGAAGAGAAGATAAAATCTATTGTGGAAGGTAGATTTGGTACCTGTTATTGAAAAAAGAAATAAAAACGCCAATAACTTGAGCCGAGCCCACATCTATTTACACTGGTTGCCATGGTCTTTATTTCTTTGTCTGGCATGCTCTGCCCCATCTCTCCTTTAATTTAGTAGTAGTAGTAGTAGTAGTGATATTGAAAGTAAGAACTGGGACTACTACTACCACTAGTTTTTACGTGCTCAACAGTTTTGTTTGTTTGTTTGTTTGTTTGTTTCATATGACTGCTGGACAGAAGTTATCTTGGTGTGAATGACGGGGAAATCCTTCAGCTCGTGGTAACGTCTGTGTGTGTCTGTAGGATAGACATGGTATCCCCTATCCCACTGTAGGATTCGAACCTACATCTCAACAGGAGTGACTTGTTCAGTGGCCCATTGGTCACCCTAGAAACATCTTGGTGGTCTCTACTCTTGACATTTCTCTGTCTGGACCAGCCAGCCATTCTTCATTCCACATGAAGTACGGTGGTGGTGATGGTGGTTACGATGATGATGATGATGGTGATCTTGACGTTTGCTTACTACATCTGAACGTTTTGTGATACATCTGGTGCTTGTTTTTGCATTTGTTTGCACACGCATAATGACGGGTACACATCGTAGGATGGTAGGACGGAAGATTATGTGAGTCGTTTGTTTACAGTTACTTTAACACATCAGCATTTTGAAATTTGTTCACAGAAGGTTTCATCTCCATTTCAGAAAATGATATTCTTGTCAGGCAGCAACTTACCTTGGCTGAATATTTGTGTAAAATGGATACTATTTGACATAGCCCATTTGCTGTAGGTAGATCCAGCAACTAGTGACAATAACTTTCCACCTGTACATTCCCGTATTACTCTTCGACATCTCCTCTTCTCCTTCCTCCTACTCCTGCTTCATTTTTTTCTTATTCTTGTTATATTTGTAAAGGCTTAGAGTACAAACGTACTGATAAGGTATTTGACAGAAATTAGACAACTGGTAGTAGAGCAGTGATAGTGACCAAAGTATGTATACATAAACACCATGTTCGTAGGAACCGTGGCCTGTGATAGACACTGTCGGTGATGGGTTAATCCTTCAGTTTGTGCTAAGTAATCCCCTTCTGTTAATACTGTAAATCCTAAATTGTGTTCAGAAAATCGGTCATTAATGGGAATGCTTTGTACAGGAAATAGTGTGTCGTACTCTTTACCATAGCAGCGACAGGCTAATAGGGGGGTGACATTCTTATGGCGAGAAATTACTGCTGACAATGGTTTGGGTTGCATTGTGTACGTTAATTGACAATGACAAGATGTCTCCGGATGATAAAACTTTCGAAGTGTGAGAGATTTGTAAGGGATTGGTGCGTACCGACAGTGCTCATTATTGGATCACTGAGGCGAAAACTGGTGGAAACGGTATCACTAGGGATTTCTGAATGATGTGGGATGTCGTTTTTGACTAGTTCTTAACCTAGTTTGGGCACAAACTACAGTCTTAATGTGCTGTAGTTGTCAGTTGACATGGTTAGAGTCTCTGGTCAAATTTCCCAGAGAAAACAAAATTGGGAAATGGGAAAAGTTTTACCTATTTTTACCGAGAAAGGACAGACCTCATTGATTGCTCTGACGTACATCCTGGCTTCTTGTCTGACAGCACACATTCAGGCATGTTTCCAATCGCTAAAAGTATGCTGTGCAAATGGTTCCCGATCCACGTAACAGTGGCTAATATGGTTCAGGACTGGGGAAAGTAAAACAAGAAATAGAAGTGGACACCACATTTTCAATGATGACGTTACCGTGAGCATTGTGAGTTGTCTTCTACTTTTACTCAATAATGTTACAGAACGGCTTTACCTGTATTGACATGTATGCTTTTCAGAACATTTCAATCGAGAAAGAAAGACACACAAAAACAGAATTAGAACGTGTGTGTTCACTATGACAAAACTAGACGGGTGCAAATTTTCGGCGTATTGGCTTTTGTTATGCGTATACAAAAGACAAGAAAGAATAAATGCGCAATACTTAGCGCGCGCACACACACAAAACACACACACACACACACACACACACACACACACACACACACACACACACACACACACACACACACACACACACACACACACACACACACACACACACCACACAGTTGGCGACTTCTAAATGTGACGTTTAGTACGAGAAAATGGTGTTTAAATGATTATTGGCACAGGGATGTAAAAGCTGTGTAAAGGTTCCTGGAAGGGTTGACGTTTATTATTTTATGGTTGGATTGAGGATTACCTGCCTGAATGGAGTTTGACGTAAGGAATACAGCAAGCAGATACACGGTTCTCTGTTTACTTTTGCCTCACTTTCTGCCTTGCTTTCTGTCTCTTATCTAACTGTCCTCCTTTGCGTCAGTAAATGTATGTCTGTTCCCCTATCGCTCTCGTCCCCTTTCCCATCTTCTTTGTCTGTCTGTCTGTCGTCTGTCTGTCTGTTTGTCTCTCTGTCTCTGTCTGTCTGTCTCTCTCTCTCTCTCTCTCTCTCTCTCTCTCACTCACTCTCTCTCACTCACTCACTCCCCCCTTCCAGTAATTGTGACTGACAGATGGTGCACTGAGAAGCAACCCATCCAGGGCGTTATCACACGACAGAACAAAACCTGTCCCGCTCCCGGCGACCTGCTTCTCCTTGAACTCAGGAAGCAGGTTCTTCTTGCGTCCCTGTGCCCCAAGGAGTCTGAGATCATCACCAACAACATTGCTGTCACCTCCACCATCCTCCACTTTTCTGTCAAATGACAGTTGATAGCGATCCCTGACGTTGATTTGCTGACGGACAATCTTTATCTCCCTTCTGTCCATGCTGTCTTTAAACCATCCCTTTTGACAAGATGAGCGTTTATGATCATGAAGCCATAGAAACAATCTCCCTTTACAAAGCTTGCATACATCAGGCCAAGTGGATTGAGGTATCATTATCATCCGGTGGTAAATACAGTAACACAATAGGCCCCTACAATGCTTAATCAGTTTTCTATATATGCTCTTGCATAAAATCTACTAAATAAAGTTAGAAAAAATTAAGAGAGTGACAATGATCAATAAATAAATTAATTAATAGATAGTGATAATAATAGTTATAATAATAACAATAATTATAATAATGATAAGAAGAAGAAGAAGAATGATGATAATGATAACGATGATGATACATCTGGTTACTGGCTTTTTGCATTTTAAAGAAAAGAATTAATTTATCATATATGTATAATGATGACAACAGAAGGGCATCCAGGAATCATCACCTAGATGCGGCCTGGCCCTGTTAGAGTGTCAGGAGATAGGGCCGAAGCACTTGTTTGAGGGGGATTCTCCTCTGAGGACTTTCTGCTGTCTGGCTGTCCCCAGAGTTTCTTGGTACCGCTATTCATAATAATAAGAAAAAAAGCTAGAAATACACAAGTTCACACAATGGTATATATAACCTATACACTATACACAACATTTTACGGAATTATATATAATACACATATATATGTCATTGATACTGTGGAGTAGTAAGGAGACATCCAAACTCATTGTGGTCTCACTACAGTTTGTATAATAGTAACCTGCAAACCTGCTCCACGTCTTTGAAACTGACACTATTAAAACTTATTATAAATGTACTAAGTATAGTCTCACAGTTTGGATTTCAAACATCCTTTTATTAACGACTGGCTTAAAAGTTTTTGACATTTTCATTCACGGTTGTCCCACAATTTATTCATGTCAACTTTAGATTACGTATCTGCGAGAAGCTGTTCCGTTAGGACCTGTGGTCTATATGGTAAACTTATCATCACACGAATCTTCACATTGCTGATATATACCTTTGATGATGTACTGTGGTCTGTCTATCTGTCTGTCTGCCGGTCTGTCTGTCTGTGTGTGTGTCTCTCTCTTTTCCCTCCCTCCCTCCTTCACACGCAGACAGGCTTCACTGTGGTTGACATGAAAGACTTTCCTCTTTAAGGGAGATCCAAAGAGCAGATGGGATAAGGGATGAAGGGCGATTGCAGTAAGACAGGCAATAAACATGATGAGAGCATGCCTCAGAGAAAACATGCATGTTGCGTGACTTTTTGGCGTGTTCACTCGGTAATGCATGGCTAGCATAACTTGTTTTGTAATTCCTCGGCGTGTGTGATTTGATTCGACAAGCAGGCCTGGCCCAATGGCTCTTTAAACAATAAAAGCACCAACAGCGAGTAGCTTTTTTATCGATTTATTTGATCGTTTTGGCGCTCAATTTTATTTATGTAAGCAGTGGATAAATTGTTTACTTGTGCGATGTTTGTTTTGGTTTGTTTCGCGCGTCTGTTTTATTTTAAACGAGGAAAGGACGAATGCATCGGACAAGTTTGTGTGGGAGGGGCAAAGGTGGGGAAGAAACTGGAGGAGTTGGGGAGACCTCATAAAAATCTCTGTTTCTCAAATGTTCAGTTTTATCTCGGCCTTACCAGTTTTCAACCTTCCGTGCCAACCTAATCCCTTTGGGATCTCTATCTCGTTCTCAGAGTGGTTCAGCCACTCAGGTTTTCATCAGCCTGAAACGAGATTTAAGAAATGCTCAGTCTCTGCAGCTTCACCTTTTTTTTTTTCGATGTTCTGTTGAAAGAAACATCGGAATCTGATGCTGTTTGCATGTTTCTAATTCCCACTTCTAAACAGAGGCCATGTTATGTAGATCTAGGGGTGGGAGGGAAGGACCAGCTACCTTTTCTCCTCATACGGCGCTGATAATTATGGCTGAAGTGGAGTGAAGGCGATTATTAACACTGCCATTCAAAATCGCTCTCGTTATCTTGCCGACTTTAGAAAAAAAGCTTAGCCTGCACAAGCAAAGAAAGGGAAAAACTTTCAGTCAGGCGGGATGTCAAGGACCCCCCCCCCCCTCTTTTCTCTCTCTCTCTCTCTCTCTCTCTCTCTCTCTCTCTCTCTCTCTCTCTTCTGGACTCTTGCGTCTTTTGCCTTTACTTTATCACCATCACCCACATTGACTGCCTGCCTAGGGGTGTCCTTCACAAAGGTGTCTCACGTTTACCTCACTCTGTATGCTGGAAACTGAAATAACGAGTTTTCACTTTTGTAAGGCTTTCAACACACGATCTTGTGTTGACAGTTTGGAATAACAAGGATTTGATAAAGCATATAGGAAGGGATCTTCCCCTAAATGAGACCGCCAGGAAACGCAAGTGTACAAAGCTGACGTTAAGTTATACCACTCCTCTGTGACAGTGGATTTGTACTAGGCACGTTTCTCAGTAAAAGAGGCTCTGTTTGAGATGTACCATGTACGTTTGAAGGACAAGATTCCATCCATTTGGAAGCATGCGTTTAACCTTGGTTTTCTTGGCTAGCTCCATGTTCTTCAGCTGTTTGACAGGGAATCCCAGGCATGAAAGGATGGATCTTTTCCGACTAATGTCTTGTCAGCCCACATTGATTGTGTGTGTTTCATGATTATCACAGTGGGTCTGAAAGAGATGGACATAGATATCAACACATGTCGTTTCTGACTGGGGGCTGAAAATGCTAAGCGAGGAAGATTACTAGATAGGACGGGTGTTGCTTTGGAAAACATGGAAGAAATGGACTGTCAGGGTTATGGCAACATGCAGACTGACAGGCGGGGCAGCATGATCAGAACTGGTGCTAAAAATAACAAAGACCATTTCCATTGGTTGGTTTTCATGGACATTTGAAGACAGAATGGACGAATATATGAATTTATATCGTCAATTTCCTGAGACTGAATTATTCAGTCTCTTGATATACTCAGAACCAGATGTATTCAATTCTTTGTGATATTTCAAGTTTTTCTGTGGTTCTGGCAGCATTTGTCCATTATAAAACTTTGCTTAACTTCCCTAACACATCCAATTACAAAATTTGTTTAAATGTTGATTTTTCTTGGATGCGTGTATAAGCGTTGTTTTACCCACACTGTGCAGGTGGTATGTTTCTGTACATCTGCATACACTATTTAGGTGGCCATATATGCTGGATGTTTTGAGGTGTTCATCAGATAATGACATGACTTACAGGATCGTTAATGTGCATATTGATGTTCATGCACTTGCAAACAAAATGGGTTTAGCATAAACCATTTAGGGAGGTAGCCAGGTAGGATCAAACTCAGTTGCCAGATACGTTTCACCTCAGTTTTGAGTCATCTTTATCAGTCCAGTTTTACCATTGTTTATCGTCTTGGAAAGCATAATACTGTATGCAGCGCTACTTTTCCGGTCAGTTACATTTCGATTTCGTTGGTGATCAACAAGGATCATCGATTTTCAAAATTGGATGTATTTGTTATCTTTAGTTTGTTGTGCAAATTTATCACTATAGCATCTAAGGTATTTGGTAGTGATTCTGTCTACATTTTGATGTTCTGATTATCGATCTCAGTAAATAGATACTGTACTTATCTAATGAAGGATGTTTGTGCAATGCGTTATTTTATATGGATATGACGTCGTGATTTCGAGGTCCCAACCCACATTTACCGTTAGAGTTGATTTATAATAAATATTGAACAGTTTGGTTCTTTCCACGACTCTTGCTTTTACATGCATGCATGCGTGCACAGACACAAACATGCTTGCTCGCGCGTGCGCGCGCGTGTTTACACCACACACACTCACATACACCACACACACACACATACACACACACACACACACACATACACACACACACAACACACACACACACCACACACACACACTCACTACACACACACACACACACACACACACACACACACCACACACACACATACACACCACACACACACACACACACACACACACACACACACACACGACACCACACACTCACTCACTCACTCACTCACTGCACGCAAAGAAACGAACACAGAGCACAGTGACACGCAACACCGCACACACCACATGCATGCACGCATGTACGCACGCGCACACACACACACACACACACACACACACACACCACACACCACTCACCACACACACACACCACACACACACCACACAGCGTGTTCACTCTTTCTTTCTCTCTCCCACTCTCTCCGTCCTCAACCACTCTCTCTCTCTGTCTCTCTCTGTCTTGTCTCTCTCTCTCTCTCTTCTCTCTGTCTGTCTGTCTCTCTTGTCTACCAGTGTTCTTGATAGTGACGTACATAAACGATGCCAGCATCACCCATCTCACCAATGCATGATCATAATTATACTCCTGTCTCTCCTATAGGCCATAAGAATTATCACCAACATCTCCCTCACTTCTCCTGCACACGTGTATTGATCGCCAACAATCCCAGTGGTATCAGTGACACGGCTCCCCATAGATGCCCTCTCTGATGTTGCCCTCTAGGTTCGCTCAGCAGTTCGGAGCTTAAGGATAGAGAGAGGGGTATGTTTGGGGAAGGAGGAGAATGTGGTGGCTGTAGTTAGGGTTGGCGGTGAGAAGGTCAGTGTTGGGAAGACTTGGCTTGGGTGGGGGTGGGGGTTAGATATAGAGAAGTGTTGTTTTCGTGGAGGGGGGAGGGGCTGAAAGTCTCTGGTGCATGGATGTAATGGCGACCAGTTGCTTAATAATAACAGCAGTGTCTGTCACTGATTAATGTTACTTCTGTTAATGCTACTGTGATTGATTCTGCTGCTGCTGCTGCCATTTCCACCTTGCTAGTTACATGCATCTCTGCTGCTTATGGCATGAGGGCCAAGAGGTTAGATCGTCAAGCTTCCAGTTAGGTCTGAATTTAACCCTACCTGTAAAGACATGTTGGGTAAATAATGAAGTTGTTCCAGTCTCACAGGTGCGTATGTGCATGCGGAATATCAAACACGAGTGTTACAGATCCTGCAAGTCGTGTTCCTGTTTATTGGTTTTAAGGAACAAGAAAAATACCCAACGTGAACACCCTGTTTCTCCACCCCCTTTTTTTGCATCAAGACCTTTCCAATGTAAATATGTTGTAAGAACTGGCAGGTTTGGGTGGAGATCATATTGGAATTGTCTAGGTGTGTTGAATTCCTGTTGAAAAACTTCTGATTAATAATTACACTGTTACTACTTTTCTTCCTGCTCGTCTTACTTCACATACGGCTGCTGTTACTGCTGCTGTTACTACCACTACTATTCCTGCTGCTACCACCACTACTACTTAATATCAACGAGTTTATAGGCCTAGGATACAAATGGGTGGTGACGAAAGTTAGGTGACACGTGGTAATAAGGTAGTTAGGGTGGACAGAGCGTATACACGTGGGGAGGTATCATGTTCGAATGTTCACCTTCACCCTGGCAATCTGAAGCGTTGGAATGTGGAAACTTGGACAGTGTACTAAGCCACTGTGAGTGATAGGGAAATCCTGGTGGTGGTGCTAGAGTCTTTATATAACCCCCACTGCAAATCTTGTAAATCTTCTGATTGCCCATGACGTTACTCATTACCTGAACAGGGATGTTTTAGACTATGTACATAGTAGGTCGTCCTCATCATGAGAATAACTGTAGTAGGATGGTATTTCCGTTTGAAAAAGTCTTGCCGACATGTGAAAAAGTCTTGCTGACATGTGAAAAAGTCTTGCTGACATGTGAAAAAGTCTTGCTGACATGTGAAAAAGTCTTGCTGACATGTGAAAAAGTCTTGCCGACATGTGAAAAAGTCTTGCCGACATGTGAAAAAGTCTTGCCGACATGTGAAAAAGTCTTGCCGACATGTGAAAAAGTCTTGCCGACATGTGAAAAAGTCTTGCTGACATGTGAAAAAGTCTTGCCGACATGTGAAAAAGTCTTGCCGACATGTGAAAAAGTCTTGCCGACATGTGAAAAAGTCTTGCCGACATGTGAAAAAGTCTTGCTGACATGTGAAAAAGTCTTGATGACATGTGAAAAAGTCTTGCTGACATGTGAAAAAGTCTTGCTGACATGTGAAAGATGCAAAATATTTGCTGACAACCAGCAGTTTTAGTATGAACATGTTAATGGGTTCGTATTGTGCCTCTACAAATGAAGCAGAATATTCATTAGCAAGGGTGCTTCATACAGCAAATAATGGGTCATCCTCTGTAACAATGTCTGGTTAACAGGTTGGCAACAGGGTGACATTCTTACACACCAACAAAGTGTTGTTGACAGCGAGTCATATGGTGTCCTGAGATAGGCGATGACAGAATCTCTACTCTGGTGGCCTGTGTTTGTAGTTGGAAAGACCGCTGAGGGGAGAAGCACGCATACACGAGTGTTAATGCGTCTGTTTGAACAAGTATCTCGAGGGATTCTGTACCCTTGTTTATATTCTGAACAACCATTGAAGGGAGCGGAACGCATAGATACGAGTGTTGACGCGTCTATTTGAATAAGCGTTTTCAGGGATTCTGTCCTTTTTCACTCTGTTGGTAAAGGGCATGTGGAATCCGAGATTTATTGACGGAAGCTTTGTGAAGCCCATTTTGTTGTCATTTTGGGCAACGTTCAAGCCCAGCTATTTTCGTCATTGCAGCTTTTCTTTACAGCAGCTTAAACAAGATTTGCAGTTGGACGTAAATTACATGACAGGCCTGGAATTCAAGTACCATTATGTATTTGAATTAATTCCCGTTTGTGACAGATTCCATTCACTTCAGCAGAGAGAGTCATTGGCATGGGCCAAGAATGATGTGAAAGCGATCCACTGTTTGTAAAAAGAAAAATGTATTTCGAACATCATGATGTATTTGTATGGAGTTTAACCTTAGTGGCCTTAGTACAAAAGAGAGTTATAAATATAATGTATATGGCTACAGTTTCTGGACCTGTACATTGACCAGGAAAAAAAGGGGAAATAATGAAGGATTGTTATGTGTTTTTTCTTAGCATGTAGAAACCTGGATTGGGTAGCTGTAACACTGCCGTCCAGTTCAACTGCCACAGTTCAGACTTGCTGTATGCTGTGAACATTTTTGTGCACAAATGGTCCCCAATCCATCTGATGGCGTGAGGTAATTTTGATTGAAGAAGGTACAGCAGCAAAGGAGAATATTCGTTACCTCACCTGCATGAAATTGGCCATAAGGAGTGAAGTATGGCCTACCTCATTCCACAGCTAAAGCTGTATGTAGAAGTTTACACGTTTGGCCCATGCCTGACTCAAGTCTGTAGGTTTATTTAAACGAGTCTTGTTTTGTGTTAAGGTTACAGTTGTGGAAAAATATTTGTTACGGTTACAGTTATGGAAGAATACTTACCATTACTAGTACTACTATTACTACTACTACCACCTACCACCTATCACCACCACCACCACCTACTACTACTACTACTACTAAATCATTCTTGGAAAGTGCTTTTTTCCCCACATTCATTTGGACTCACTGTGTTATTGCCCGTTTTACAATTCACAGTGTATTTCATACAGAGGCACTCATGTGTTACTTATTAAACTGAGTTTTTTCCCTCTCTTACTCTCTCTCTCTCTCTCTCTCTCTCTCTCTCTCTCCTCTCTCTCTCTCTCTCTCTTTGTCTCTCTGTCTCTGTGACCCTCTCTCTCTCTCTCTCACTGACTCCACTCTCCCCCTGAAATGTGTTGCCTGTTCCCCATTCGTTCTCTTCAAGGGGGTCTGTGACTAAGACAGGTGTTCCATCGTGAACAAGCCACCTAGAGCACATCACATGACAAAACAACACCGTCTCACTCTCAGCTAAATGCCTCTCTCAGAATTCCTGGAAGCTCTCAGATCTCAGTGCCCCGAGGAGTCTGAAAATACTACCACCACTGTACTATGCTCCCCTTGTGCAGTTGTATATTAACCCACACCATCGCAGCTCAGAGCCTTTCCGCTATCCAGATTCTCTCTCTCTCTTTCTCTCTGTCTGTCTGTCACACACACACACACACACACACACACACACACACACACACACACACACACACACACACACACACACACACACACACACACACACACACACACACACACACACACACTCACACAATTACTTTTCTCTTGTTCATAGGAAGCGGTTTCCCTTTTACGTGGGTGTTAAATTAAGCGTGCATGGATGTGGGAAGAGAGGGATACTGAAATGTGATACGCTGTAAACTTGGTCTGAAGCAATTTTCGTCACATTCTTGGCTGTTGACCCCGTATTGCCTTTCTACCAGATTCCTTTTGCAGTTTCCCTACTTATTTGATTTGATTTTAAAAACATGCACTCGTTCTTACCAACAAATGCCTATCAATTAAGATCAGGAAGAGAATTCTTGAATGTTATATAGAACCAATACTGTTATTCGGTTGTGAGGCGTGGACAGTCAACAAGCAAAGCCAAAAGAAGATTGAGGCAGCAGAATGTGGTTTCTAAGAAGAGTGTTGAGAGTTCCATGGACAGCAAAGAAAACAAACGAGACAGTCTTGATGGAGGCAGACACGGGAAGATCATTCATAAGGAAGATAAGGAAAAGACAGGCAACATTTATAGGCCATTTTATGAGGAAAGGGGAAGTGGAGCACCTGGTCACAACGGGAAAGCTGGAGGGAAAGAGAGCACCAGGTAGACCCGGAGAGAAGATACTAGACGGACTTGCAGAGTGGCTGAAGACAAAGAGGGTGGAAGAGATGCTTGGGGCAACAAGAGATAGAGACAGATGGAAGTCCATGATCGCCAACGCCATGCGGCAAGGCACCTGATGATGACGATGACACTCGTCTGAATGGCTGGCTGATTGGAATAATAAAAAAGCTGGTAGCAGTAGCATTTTCAGGCTTCCTTGGTCGTTTTTGTGTGTAATTCATTGACCTAAAAGCAGTAGATTAATTCCTTACATGCTCTGTGATTTTTTTCTCTTGGTTTCTTTCTCTTGCAAACGAAGAGGGCGTAAGGGAAGAAAGTGAAAGAGGATGTTAGAAGTCAATAAGTCTGCATGAATTTGTTTTTCTGCTATGCTCATGAGTTTATCTTAATCTTAGGGTGATACTTTTAAACCTTGGGAGCTAAATTGATATCTTCAGAATTTCTTACCGATTTCTCAAAGACTATGTAGAACACACGGTACAATCTGTCCATTAATCTAAATGAACTCAAGGGAAATAAAGCTTAGATTGCATAGTTCGGTCTTCAAATCTTTCATCAGTTTTGACTGGCGCTTAAGAAGTGCTGTGTCTTATTAGCTCCATCCTCTGAAAATGTCTTCGGTGTTCTTTCGAAAGATACATTTTGAGTCTTACAGTCTGTAACTCTCTCCTACAGCGAGTTCCGAATTCGCTCTGTTTGCCAAGTGAAGACAGACATTAGTTTTTTCTTGCTTGTTTAGTGAACATTTGTAGCACATGGAAGGAGAAGACTTTCTAATGTGAAAAAGCGTAGGTTTTATCTTTCAAACATTAACCCCTTTCCATTCTCATATAGCGACATCGTTCCATTTGGAACTATAAAATCTATCAATAAAAAGGCTGCATGTTATACATCAGTTGAAACCGCAAACATTTCTGAGTGTTATAGTGTACAGTTTGATAATATAATTTGATAATATAAGTTAATATTTGACGAATAAGCATGCTTTCTGATAAATGTACTGTCAGTTTCGTGAAAAATCATAACAAATCTCAGAACGGAAAAGAGTTAAGGCACAGCTTTGCGGCTTGCTCATGTATTCTAAAAGATAAATGGTAGAGTAGGATCTCGGACTGCAGGTTCACAAGTCAGCAGTGGTCGTTCTTTGAGAAAATTTGCAGTTCCAGCTTGAAAGAGGTTGAGTCATGAACGTCAGCACATGTCGCGTTTGACTGAAGCAAACAGTAGCTGGCTGAGGAAGAAGTGTTTAGAAAGAAAGCTGAAGATATTCCAGAATGGAATGTCAGAATAGTGGCAGCTGTTGGACCTGCGAGACAGAATCTTCAGATGTGTGCCAGAGACAACAGTACCTTATTCTTCCATCGGTCTGTGTGCATGGTGGGATGCAAAATGGGCAGAATGAGCCGATGAAAATCTTAAGTCATAAAAATGAAGAATGTGTCAGTGAAATTTTGGACATGTCCAGTGGTAAATATACGATAAGAACAGTATTAATATCTCACAGAGAGAAATTGTCGATTGCAAATGTATTAGAACATTGTACTGTTGATCTAAACATTATTTGACATTATAAAATGTATGTGGTACAAAGATTTTTTATAACAGTATTTGAACGTTTATTTCAATTTCCGTTTTCAACCCACACAGTCGGGTATCACCACCCTGTCCAAACCATTCGTATGATGTGAACTTTTGAGTGAATATATTTCATTTGTTCAGCCCCAGCCACTATTGTCTTTTGCAAAATTTCGGTTTTACCGCTTTTTATATTTTAACTTGCTTGACAGTGGGTTTTTTTTTTCAGTGAATGTATCAATTCATTCTGTGTCCCCAGCGAGCATCTACCCTGTGTATTTTTTTAACTTGATTTATTCAAAACTGCGCATATTGGACGTCTTTTTGTTTGTTTTTGTTTGTTTGTTTGTGTGTGTGTGTGTGTGTGTGTGTGTGTGTGTGTGTGTGTGTGTTGTGTGTGTGTGTTGTTGTGTTTGTTTTGTTTGTTTTTGTTTTTTGTTTGTTCCTTTGTGATCTCAAGTTTCGCTTATGTTGAGCCTTTTCAACCAAATTTTGAGTGACCTTTCCAACCTGTTGTATCACTGTGTGTGGCTTTGAGGAGCTTAACATATCGTGTAGAATTCTCTGATGAAACTGTCTGGATTTTTAATGGGTTTGGGCTTCAGGGAAAAGTGATGGGGAGGGAGGTGGTGAAGCGTTCAAACATGATTTGGGTCCTGCCTCAAGAGACTGGCATCTGTGGTATTGGGCGGACATGGCACTACCTGTTGAAGAAGGAAGTGAAACTTCAGTTGGACTTGAACCTGCCCTCCTTGTAGTTTGATGGCTTGTTCATCGCTGTTCACGATTCCTTTCTGGACTAATTGGTCACACACAGTCTCACATTTAGTATGCTGGCAGTGGTAGTGATGATGATGTTTGCAGATCTCACGTGAACATAAAAAGCATCCAGTATGAGACGCTGTGGTGTGTGTGGCGTAGTGGATAAAGCACGCCCTTAGCATGCTGAAAACCAGGTTCAGAGACTGGCCGGGTGAGAGTTTTGTCCTTCCTCCGGTACACCCAGTGGTGATGTGGACGTTAAATCTTTTGAAGTGAAATGATAAACTGAGGCACTGTGTGCAGCATGCGCTTAGCGCTTTTAAAAATTCCGCGGCAACAGAATTTATTCCTGCCAAAAAGTTTGGAAAAATCCACTGTCGTCGGTTAACGAAAATACAGGGAGAAAAACGGGGGAAAAAAACCGCCATACTGCCCGCGCGCGCTCGCCACACACACACACACACACACACACACACACACACACACACACACACACACACACACACACACACACACACACACACACACACACACACACATACACACACACACACACACACACACACACAACACACACACACACACACACACACACACACACACACACACACACACACACACACACACACACATACACACACACACACACACACACACACACACACACACACACACACATACACACACAACACACACACACACACACTCTCTCTCTCTCTCTCTCTCTCTCTCTCTCTCACACACACACACACACACAACACGCACACACGCGCGCGCGCGCGCACACATACAGCCACAGCCTGTCTCCCATTGACATGAAACGATCTCCCTTTTTTAGAGGTTAAAAGGGGGAGTGGGTTGGGGTGGATGTTGAAAAAGGTAATGGGTGCTGGAGGTGGGTGGGTAGAATGATATACGTAATCAGCATGGCCAAGGTGCATTTGAGGAAAATCTTACATATTTCGTCGTTGCTTTCTGTCGTGTGGACAGGGTATTGCATTTCTTGCCGATCTGTTTGGCATTTCCTCTGGCTCTGTAACTTGATTCAGCATCTCCAAGCCTTGCGGAATAATTCATTAAAACAGCAAAAACACCAGCAGCTAGCAGATTTTTATCGACTTCTTTGATCGTCTTGACGTGTAACTCGTTTATGTAAGCTGCAGATTAATTTTTTAGTGTGTGCTGTGTTATTTTTTGTTCTTTTACTGCTGCTTCTTTGTCTTTCTCTTATTTTCTCCATCTTTTGAAAAGACCAGGAAAGTTCAAGGAGTTCTTGCAGAATATCCTTTTATATTGTGTGTGTGTGTGTGTGTGTGTGTGTGTGTGTGTGTGTGTGTGTGTGTGTGTGTGTGTGTGTGTGTGTGTGTGTATATATATATATATAAACGAACCAGAAAAACACGAAAGAAGAATACGAACGTGTATTTAATACAAGACAAGACAGGCGCCTGTCTTCTCTTGTATTAAATACGCGTTCGTATTCTTCTTTCGTGTTTTTTTCTGGTTCCTGTTTGCTTGAACACGGGCAGTCACACTTGTTTCGGTTTTAATTTTTTAAAGACATATCACATGCACAATCTTATTAGTGCTGTCAAGTCAGTAACCACACTCGGAGCAGAATTTATGTACATGAGCAGAGTCAGTAACAAAGATATGACAAGAGAACAGTTTATGACAGACAATGCTACATTCGGTACCGGGGTAAATCATTACATAGAATATAAATGTAGATACACGAACAGTATCACTTCATGATGAAAACAAACGGCGGAGAAAACTTAGTGGAAGAAAAAGAATTTCAAAGTTCGTTTTGGATAACATAGGTTTATACCATAAGGCAGGAATCTGCTAGTTGGAGATTCATCTTTGCAGTACGTGTATATTCTGTGATTTTAACCTACAATGTCGTTGCTGTTATGACATTTTTACAGTTTGGTCGACAGTTCCATAGTTTACATGACTACAAATAGTGCTTTGCAAACAGTAGGATGAAATCAGATAATGATGGGCGCGATAGTCAGTTAGGTAAGACGTTAGACTTCCAATCAGAGATCCTGGTTCCATCGTGTTTGGGTACCTCCCGCCTGGTTGCAAAAGGTCTGATCTCCCTGATCAACATGTGAGCAGAAGACCTGCTCGTGCCTAAAACTTCGTGTGTATATCCACGCGGAACATTGGACATATTCGTTAAAGATCCTGTAAGTCATGCCAGTGTTTTTAGTTTATGGAAACATGAAGAAAACACCCAGAATATAGGCCCTCCATAGACAGAGTATGTAAACTGTGCAGCAACATAAACCTGCGCAGTGTGGGCAAAACAACACGCATACATCCACACTAGAATAATTGGAACGCTAGAAAAAAAGTTACAGTGTTTTTCAAACAAGATTCTCCATCAGTATGGGTATTTTGTTCCATTTCAAAAAGCAGTATATGTTTACATTAGTTGCCATTTCACATTTAGTGTTTTGCTGATTTTTGTTTTATCTGTGTGTGAATGTAGCTCGATCTTACTAGTTTTTAACTTTCTCTGCCAAACTGATCACTTCAAGATCTCTTCCTCTATCCTCTGAAAATAACGATGCGATCTGTCCATTAATTCAAACTCAGACACGACGGATAAAGATGTCGGATGGCTCAGCCTTAAAGTCTTTTATCAGCCCCATGTGGGTTTAATCTGTCATCAGTTCAGGTGGGTTTAAGAAGTTGTGTGTCTTGGCATCCTCACTCTATTTGAGTTTTCTGCAACGTTCTCTTGAAAAGTGCATTATGGTCTGTTCTTGTTTTTGTTATCCACCTACACAAATCCTTGGTTGGCAAGTTGACTAGAGAATTTGAGACGGGGGGAAAAAGCTGTTTTAATTTGAAATTAGAGGCGTAGATTGTGGTGCTGCTCTAATCTTGAAAGGGACTTCGTGTTTGAAAGTTTAACCTGAAGAAAAAGCAAAACAACAAACAAAAACAATGAAATACAGTGTAAACCAAAGCAGAGACAGTGAAACTCGGATCCGTCAAACAAGATTAAGAATTTCTGTTGTCCTGTTACCTGCATTTTAATCCAAAGTGCTGTTTGAAGTTGTCGACGAGCCTGTTGAGAATTTACAGCTCACATACCATAGTCCACCATCACTACTTGGTACAGACAGTTAAAGAAATCAACAGAATCTTTGGAGAGATAACCTCTCCACCCCGGGGGTCTTGCAATGCTGATAGACAGTTTGGAGCAGCAAAGAACAGACCAACCATACAGAGAGGTCAAGGAGTTTCTGTGGTGTACAGATAATGCAAGGATGCAAGGCCTGTGCTGTCACTTCTGAGCTTGTTGTTGTTTTTGTTGTTGTTTGTTTTTTATTGAGGGTGGAAGATGGAGTGAAGGATTTGGGATGATGAAACGATGATTGTGTTGTTGGGTAGATGGAGGCTGTGTATTGAATTGTTTGAGGATCGATTTCTGTGGTGTGTTTGTATAAGACGTCAGGAAGGCCAGTCTATAGCAGGGGGCTGATAGCATTTTCGTCTGTGTCTGGCTTTGTTTGTTTTTACCAGATTGACATGTACAGTATTGTGCAATGACAGACTGATAGGAAGATAAATGATAAGACCTATACACTAGGTAGGACCTCACAACCTTGCCAACGCATAGGCTTATGTGCAAGCTTAAGGCTTATACCATGATCATTTTGGATCTTCTCCATCACACGGCACCAGAGGCGTTAATGCCTCTGGAATTTCTTCTAAGCACAGAAACATTGACTTGATCAGCTTAAACTGAAACTTAAATTGTCACTTCTCTGATAACCAGTGGTAGACATGGTGCGTTTGCCAAGTGAAGAGGTCTTCCAGTCCCACTTTCTACTTTCCCAGTGCGTGGGATTCATCTCGTGCATGTTGGCTAAGTTATAAACTCTTAAAGGATAGACTGCAGGACATGATCTCTGACCAAAGATGTACTGGTCAGCATTGGCATCGATTCAAAAATGTTGATTAATGTGGTCTGGAAGACATTGATATCAAAACATGTCGATTTTGACTTACGTCTGAAAATAGTGACCCGGTACTAGTCGTCAGAAGGGGAACACTGGATACGTTGTTGTAGTAAACATCGGGGAACAGCCTGTCCAAACGGTGGCAGCACGCAGACTGGCAAGACAGCCTCTTCAGGTTCAGTGCCAAAGACAACAGAGGGTTTTTTGTTTTTGTTTTTGTTTCTGTGGACTTTGGGTTGCGAAATGGCCAGATATGAATAAGGTAAGTCATCAGTCTCATAAGACTAAAAATTTGATTGCAATGAAGTTTGGGAATATTTAAGGACAGATATATTCTGTTACGGATATAATTAAGTTGTCCCGTGTTCCCAGCCACAGTTGTCTTTTGAAAACAATGGCTACGTTTACATTTGCATGATACATTTAAGCATTGAGTAATTTCAAGCTTATTGTCAGTCCCTAGCGAGCCTCTGCCTGATGTACTTTTTTGTTTATTTTGTGTTGTGTGTGTGTGTGTGTGTGTGTGTGTGTGTGTGTGTGTGTGTGTGTATGTGTGTGTGTGTGTGTGTGTGTGTGTGTGTGTGTGTGTGTGTGTGTGTGTGTGTGTTTATCAAACACATTTGCAAGCTTTTTTTCTTACTTGATCTCAAACTGAGTTGTATTTACTCCCCTCTCCGAACATTGACAGTAGTAGTTTTGGACAGCTTAACTGGTCATGCTAAATTGTTTATCAAAGAACGTATTCGTTATGATTTTTGTGGTGACTAATAATGACGCACAAGACCCCAGCAAGATGAATGTCAACAGGAGTTATTTCTTGTTTGCGCGTTTGTCATCTCAGTATTCTGCTTTGGGCAGTTATCATATTATTTTGATTATTTGTGTTTTCAGGATTGCCAACCTGACTGGGTGATTAGTGACTTAATGTTCTTTTACATTTGTTTCGTTATTGGACAGTGTGGTGTCATATCACATTGACATTGCAAATCCAATTCCCTAGGCACCAATTAGTTATGCATGGGTGCATCTTTTTCCGTTTGACGACGTAATCCGTTTTTTCAAAAGAGTCAGAAACGGAAAATCCGTTTTTTGAAAAAAAGTTTCAGCGTCTGGGGGCTATGCCCCCCCAGACCCCCCATAGGGGGTGCTGCCGGCCCCTGGACCCCTGTCAGTTTTTTTACTTTTTCTAAGTTGCACCCTTGGTTATGAATTATGACTAATGTTTATTATGACATTTTTGTTTGTTTTCTCTTTCTGCGTCCATATTTTTCTTTCACGCACAGTCATGCCTATGGCCACAGGAGCAGATTCACGCGCGCGCGCGCACACACACACACTTACACACACACACACACACACACTTACACACACACACTTACACACACACACACACACACACACTACACACACACACACACACACACACACACACACACACACACACACACCACACACGCACGCACGCACGCATGTTCATGCGTATGCACGCACGCATGGAGGGGGCCCTGTTGCTTATATAATATAACAGATAAACATGCCAGGATCACCCATCTATCCATGTTTGTACTCCTGTCTCTCCTACGGGCCGTAAAAATTATCACCAGCATCTCTCTCCTCCTGCCCGCATATTGATCGCCAACAATTTCAGTGGTATTAATGACACAGCTCCACATAGATGCCTTTTCTGATCTAGCTTTCGCGATTCGGAGACGGGAGTGGGGGAGGAGGATAATGCGGTAGCCTGGGGAAAGAAGGTCAATTAAAAAAAAAAAATATATATATATATATATATATATATATAAACAACTCGCCATCCCCACCCCCGAGAAAAAAACAAACAAACAAAAACAACGAAACAAACAAACAAGCAAACAAACTAGGGGTAGGGCCAGGGATGGCAGTTATTAGCTTTTGGGAGGATGAGGATAATGGTGCAAATCTGATGGATGATTGAGATGACAAATGATTCCTATGTGGGATGAAAATGTCATCACAAACTTGTGCTATTGCTGTTCTGTTACTGAAGTTTATTGCTAGTGCTACTGCCACACAACTTCTGGTACTGCTGATACTACTGCTGCTGCAGTTGGTTGTTCTTTCACCTGCTGTTACTACTACCAACCGCCATTATTACTGTATGTTACCACTTGCGTCACTTCTACCGCTACTTTGACTATTGCTGTTATTGCTACTGCTATTGCTCCAACTGCTACTACTGCTCTGTATCCATAGCTCAGCTACAGCTAATTTTGCTACTTCTTCTGTTGCTGTTGCTTCTGACAGTAATACTACTGCTTTTCGCTAATAGTACTATACTATGGTATTATTGCTATATGTGTGCTATTGCTACTGTGTTATACTACAGCTACCCGTTGTACGAATTTACTATTGCTACTGTGTTATTACTACAGCTACCACGTTGTACGAATTTTAAAGTACAAATGTTAATTATGGGTTGTTGACAGAAGTGAGGTTGCTACCAGAAATGAAAGTTGCTGATAGAAATTTGACGTACATGAGGTTATTAACTTAGATCACATATCTCGTCTAAGTTAATAACCTCATGTCCGTCAAATTTCTATCAGCAACTTTTAACTTAGACGAGATATGTGATCTTTGTTGATTGGAGAATGATGGTATACGTGAACGCTTTGGAGGTTTGTCATGGCCCCACTCATCTATGGTAGTCTTATATGTCAGAATGTGGACAGTGTATTCGGTCATTGCGGGTGACGGGGAAATCTGTCAGTTTGTGGTCAGGGCTTTGTCTAAATCCCCCAACGCTAATCTTGTAAATTTTCGGATGGGTCAAGAGGTCAGACCTTAAC
The DNA here is from genome assembly GCA_030674185.1 of Monoplex corrugatus. NCBI lineage: Eukaryota > Metazoa > Mollusca > Gastropoda > Littorinimorpha > Ranellidae > Monoplex > Monoplex corrugatus. The sequence goes on from CM060307.1 coordinate 17,878,870, forward strand.
AGGGATGCCAAGTTACAGCAAACAGTGAACCATCCTATTCACATAAAACTGTGATTGTAAATTGATAACAGCTAGTACCACTGTGTCCTTTCTTCACAAAATCTCCATTATGTCGTCCAGCTTGTTGTAACCACAATGATCGTGGAAGAGAGAAACTTGTACATGTTTACAGCCTTGATGTGTCAGTTTGAATGTGTTCCTGGGGAATTCTCTCCCTTTGATTCTGAAGCGTGCAAGATGGTGTGCGTAATCCAGAGGTTATTGACACAAGTTTGAAGCTCATGTACTGTCTATTTTCGTCACTGCTCCAGTTCAGCCTTCATAAATATGTTGAATTTGAAATGCAGTCAAGGAGAAATTACACGACAGGTCTGGACTGTAAGCAACCGTAGTGAAGTCAGTTCCCGACGAGACAAATCAGGTGAGGTAAAACCAAGTAAAGTCAAATCCATTATCTTCGAAAACTAAACAGGTGGATGTAGCTCTGATTTGACAGTCCGCTGCAGAAAATCAAATTGGGATATAAAAGAATTTTAAAATCTTGCTTGTTTTTAATACTTTGACGTGAGAATTGGATGAGGTAGGTGAAGGTAATACTTTGACGTGAGAATTGGATGAGGTAGGTGAAGGTAATACTTTGACGTGAGAATTGATGATGTAGGTGAAGGTAATACTTTGACGTAGAATTGGATGAGGTAGGTGAAGGTAATACTTTGACGTGAGAATTGGATGAGTAGGTGAAGGTAATACTTGACGTGAGAATTGGATGAGGTAGGTGAAGGTAATACTTTGACGTGAGAATTGGATGAGGTAGGTGAAGGTAATACTTTGACGTGAGAATTGGATGAGGTAGGTGAAGGTAATACTTTGACGTGAGAATTGGATGAGGTAGGTGAAGGTAGCTCATGTTTTCCAGTCCTGCTGTACGAGTTCAGACCTGGTTTACATTGTGCAAAGTGGTTTCCAATCCACCTACTTTACCTAAAACGGTTTGGGGTTGTAAAAGATAAAACAGTAAAGAAGAGGATGGATACCACATCCACATGAAACTGTGGCCTCAAAGGAGCGAGGTCTCACTTCATCAGTCCGCCAAGACGCCTCCACCTGGCAGATAAAGGGTGGAGATTTTTTAGATCTCCCAGGTCAGCATGTGTGCAGACCTGCATGTCAGTGGCTCGCTTATGGAAAACATGAAAACGCCCTGTATGTAAACTACGACAAGCTTGGAAAACAAAAGGGCTTTTAGCTAATAGATATCGTTGAAAAATAAAGAATCGGTAGCATTCTCTGTCTCTGTCTCTGTCTGTCTGTCTGTCTGTCTGTCTCTCCCACTCTCTCTCTCTCTCCCTCTCTCTCCTTCCTTCCTTCCATCCATCTCTCCTCCCTCCCTCCCTCCCTCTTCTCTCCCCTTTCTCTCTCTCTCTCTCTCTCTCTCTCTCTCTCTCTCTCTCCCTCTCTCTCTGCAGGTGTGTCTGTGACTAAGACAGATGGTGCATCGACAAGGAACCCATCCAGGGCATATCACATGACAGAACAATACCCGCCTCGCTCCCAGAGGAATGCCTCTCCTTCAGCTCTTTGATCCCGTGCTCCACTGAGTCTGAGACCATCCTTTCGCTCCCAGCCCTCTCCCTGTTCCTTTTGTTTGCGTCCACCCTTTTGTTCTGTATGTGTCAGTCCGGAGCCTCTCTGTTCGTCAAAAAAGTACGTGCATATATTGTACTTACACGCTGATGCACACACATACACACGCACACGCTCACGCTCTCTCTCTCTCTCTCTCTGTGTCTCTGGGGCACACACACACACACACAACACACACACACACACACACACACACACACACACACACACACACACACACACACACACACAACACACAGACACTTGTACACATGCGCGGTGCGCGCGCGCACGCTCGCCCACTCACTCCTTTTTCGTGCATCTGGAAAGACATTAAGAACCGAGTATACATAGATCCCTTAGAATCGTTGCCATAGTATATCTCCTGTGGAATTGAAGAGTGTGGTGCGTATCATTTGGAAGCAGTTGTGAGGAGAGAGAGAGAGAGAGAGAGAGAGAGAGAGAGAGAGAGAGAGAGAGAGAGAGCTGTTCCATCCATTTAATATAGCTGGAGCAAACAATGCTTATTGACATAATCCATTTATGTCACTGCCACTTATTTTGATCAACAACGACATGGGAGTAGAGCACGCGCGCACGCGAGAGAGAGTAACACCAAAAATGATATTTCTTTCGTTTCAGTGCCAATGATTTGGCTGCAAAGTCTTCCAAGGTTTTAAAAAATCAGGAAAGATTAATTTTTGAACTGTTGTTGGACTTCCATAACTAATGACCGCATTCATGTTATTGTATATTCAATGGCTTCAAGGGCACGTTTATCAGTACGTATAAATAATGTTCAATGTCGGGTGGGGAAAAGATCTGTATAACCACATAAACAATAAACTGAAGACTCTTTGTCTCACCCCATCATTGTAATTAGCCTTGCTAAACAGTATTCTTGCCGTGTGTGCTTTTGTTAGAAAAAGATTTCTTAGTGTGTGTTTTTTTTTTCTGTTTTTTTTTTTTTTTTCCTTTTTCTTTTATATATTAATTAGTCTTGACAATTGTTCCAAACCCCCGCCCCCATTCTATTCGGGTTGTCTTACTTACCCTCCGAATTCAGGTTGTCTGTGATTCAGGTGGTACCTTGCCCAGCACACCCGTAAAGGTGTGTCATATGGACGATGTACCTGTTCATGACGGAATCACATCTGGTTAGGTAATGCATGTTATCTAAAGAGCCCAAGGTAAAGGCCAACAAATATGAAAGGTCGTTGTGTAGAGTGCTCCTCATTGCCCACTTATCCCTGTTTCCAACAGCAACTCACTGGAGACTCAGCCACCTTCTACGTTGGTACTGATGTGAAGGTTAAGAGCTCCTGACCAAAGACCTTATATTCTCTCACCCACCCCCTTTCCCCGCCCACCAATTCACTGGAGATACAGCCATCATCTCCATTGGTACAGATGTGGAGATCAGTAACAACTGAACTGGGATAGATCTCCAGAGATTGCGATCAATTTAGATCCAAGGATTTTGAACCTACGTCTTTGTTCACGAGGACGAGAGGAGGGAGTGGAGAGGTAGAGTAAGACAGGGAGAAGGGTGTTGTCTATCTCGTCTGTGTGACTGGTGTCTGTGTCACGCCTTCATATACACGTATGTACACTTTTTATTATTATTATTATTATTATTATTTATTATTATTTTATTATTATTATTATTATTGTTATTATTATTATTATCATAACTATTATTATTACTATTATTATTATTATATTTTTCTTTTTAGTGTTTCGGTTTTTCTCGGATGCATACATGCATGTGCTGGCGGTATGCTGCCGCTGCATTCTGCGTGCTCCATCTTCGGTGTGGGTGACATGCTGGGTGTTTTTATGTTTCCATAAGCCACCGTGTATATTTGATGATGTGCGTGCGTATGCACACGAAGAGGATTTAGTCACTAGCAGGGCTGCACACACGTTGACCTGGGAGATGGGAAGTATGTCCTACCGTCACCCACCACGTGGGAGGTACTCACGTAGGATCGCATCCAGACCTTCCAGTTGGAAGTTTGACGTCTTACCCACTTGACTATCGCTCCCCCTTCATATATAGACACGGCTTTCACACATACATATGTGCGCGCTTTCACACATACATATACGCGTGTGTGCGCGCGCGCACACACACACATACACACACAACCCCACACACACTCTCTCTCTCTCTTTCTCTCTCTGTGTCTCTGTCTCTCTCATGCACACAGACACATGCACTATCTCTCTTTCTTTCTCCCCACACACACACATTTACACACACACACACACACACACACACACACACACACACACACACACACACACACACACACACACACACACACACACACACACACACACACCAAACCTATTCTCTCACTGTTTTCGTACAGTTGGAAAGATCGATAACAACCGAGTTGGGAACAATCCTCAGAGAATCGTGTTTGAGTACACCTAATTTGGAATTGAGGTGTGTGTTATATGTCAGATGTAAATGGGAGGGAGGGAGGGAGGGAGGGAGGGAGGAGGAAAGGGTGTGGTAGGGAAATGCCTACATGAACGATATGTATGGCTCCCTGTCCAACCTACACCGACACAGACCGAGCCAAAGATGGCTTTTTTTTTTTCATGACGTAATGCTTTAATGTCCTGACACTATTGATCGCCAGCGACAAGAGGAGAACGAGAGGGGGGGGGGGGTGTCTGTGTGGGTGATGTCTGTCCCATCCCCCAGGTACAGGAAGACCAGACTTTACTTAATTTATGACAAAATCTGTTAATGCCCCTGATGATTATATCGATCCGGACGGGATCATCAAACAGTTTTGGAAGAGAGAAGATGAAAGTTACAGAATCCTCAAATTGATCACACACGGGCGTGCGCGCGCGCGCCCACACAGAGAGAGACAGAGAGAGAGAGAGAGAGAGAGAGAGGAGAGAGAGAGAGCAAAATTATAAGTAAACAAACGAAACACTCACACACACACAATTACAAGTAAACAAACGAAAAAACATACACCCACAACATATTTTTCAAGACTCTAGTAATAGGTTGATCAAATTCAGATTATGTATCATTATTGAAGGGGATTGAGAGTGCAAAAGTTTAAATTCTGAGTGCATTATTTTGTTTTAAATTCTGAAGCACACGTTTTTAATTTTGAGTGTGCACATTTTAATTCTAAAAACAATCTACTACTAGTACTAGATCGTTTTTAGAATCAGTTCTGCAAAAGAGTAGCATCATATAGACAGCAAAGGAAAAAAACATGACATTGCTTTTGCCTGTTTCTTCCCAAATACAATGATTGCTGTATATAATCCCCCCCCCCCCCCCCCCACATGAGAGGGAAAAAAAAGTTGAGTTTGTTGGTGTTGCTTGACAGTAAGTTTAACCCCCACCCCACCCCACACACCCGTCCGCCTTCTTCTCCCTTCTCCATTTTATTTATTTATTCTTATGTATTTTAATCTGTGCATTTATACATGTCTGTGGTTGTGCTTTCCCCAGCAGACTAACCAGAGCGTATCATATGAACAAAATATAGCTTTGTGCCGAAGTCGGTTATGCTTCATAATAAATGAGTCAGTCACGCATGGATACTCAGCAGTTGAGCACGAAATGTGTGTGTGTATGTGTTTGTGTGTGTGTATGTGTGTGTGTGTGTGTGTGTGTGTGTGTGTGTGTGTGTGTGTGTGTTTTGTGTGTGTGTGTGTGTGTGTGTGGAGATAGGAGAGAGAGTGTGTGTGTGTGTGTGTGAGAGAGAGAGAGAGAGGTGTGTGTGTGTGTGTGTGTGTGTGTGTGTGTGTGTGTGTGTGTGTGTGTGTGTGTGTGTGTGCTTTATTAATTGGCAGAGACTGGGCGGCAGTTGTGTTATATTTGATTTCTCTTTTAGAGATGATATGGTAGTTTGAATTTAATTGAAATGGATATATGCGTGCATGATACAATCATACCTATTTTGCTCATGTTGCATCAGAACGAGTGAGGTCAAGACTGCCACTGCCACCATTACCTCCTTACATTCCAGTTTGAACCAGAGCCCTGCTTCGCTTCTTAAGACTTAAGAAAATTACCCACTGTAGTCTGCCCTTCCCTGCCCTGCCTTCGTGCCACTGTGATAGTCACAGAGAAATGGATCCCAGTTATTCTGATCAGATTACCCCTTATTTGGACCTGAAGTGAGCTTTACGAATATGTTGCAAGGGGGAGTGGTGCAGAGGAAGGGGGAGGGATGACAAAGAGGGAAAGGGGTTGAGTGTGTGTGTTGTGGTGTGTGTGTGTGTGTGTGTGTGTGTGTGTGTGTGTGTGTGTGTGTGTGTGTGTGTGTGTGTATGTCTGTGAGAGAGAGAGAGAGAGAGAGAGGTGATTCAAAACTCAAATGCTTCATTAACTCGGGGAGTGAGTGAGTAGGGAGTGTCTGTGAGTAATGTACACTGAAGGGAAGGGGGAGAGACTTGAAACTTAAATACATTTATTTTATATGACTTCTACTAAGTTCTAGAGTGAATGGAAAAAAAATCTAGATATCTGAAAGATAAGCATTGAAGCGGGAGGTAGTGGTGGGGCGCTGGTTGAAACTTTAATACCTTATTTCTTTAACTTCGGGAGTGAGTGAGTGAGTGAGTGAGGGGTTTCTCTGTATGAGGAGCATTGAAAGAAAGGGGTGGGGGCTGGTTGAAACTCAGATAAGTTATTACTTTAACTCTGGAAGTGAATGAGTGACAGATACAGATCTCTGAATGGTGTCCATAAAAATGAGAGGGGTAGTGCCTGGTTGAAGATAAATAACGTATTTATTAAGTCGGGGAGCGAGTGAATGGCAGATGCGTTTGAATGACATGCATTTCTTTCCCTGGGAATAATTATAGACGTCATGTTGATCGCCAGTTACATGGAAGGAGCGAGAGACCACACACACACACACACACACACACACACACACACACACACACACACACACACACACACACACACACACACACACACACACACACACACACACACACACACACACACACACTAAACAATGAACACATTTTATTTACGAGGGTATGAAGTAAGCGAAATGTATGCTTTTTTTTTTACATCCAGTCCAAAGAGGGGTCTACATCACACTACTCATAAATTGTACCTGAGAGAGAGAGAGAGAGAGAGAGAGAGAGAGAGAGAGAGAGAGAGAGAGAGAGAGAGAGAGGGGAGTAATGCCAGTGTGAGTGATGTGTAGACCACCCTCTCGACGTAGACAAAAAGCAAACCGCCACATACATGGCCAACTTCTTGACGTCACTCCTGAATTTGTTGTTCTTCTAGACTACATCTTTTTCTTCTTCCTTCTTCTTCTTCGTCTTCTTCTTCTTTCGTTCACCTTCTACATGGTCAGGCCACATCTGGCAGTGCATGTAGCTTGTAACCGTTTTTATCCCCTTCCTGCAGGCTGCCATGGAGCTGGGTGTTCGGAGAAGTTGTAGTTGGCCGGCCATAACTATCTCCTGTCGTTCCACATCATAGAAGTGATATCGCTGCAGTATGTGTTCAGCTGTTTGGTCCTGTTGACCCCCAGGGGCAAGGTAGTGACAGTGTCAGTTTGAATATGGTGTTCATACGTGCGTTGAGCCCGGTTGTGGCCGGTGTCTCATCAGGATCACTTGTTGCTCTCAAGAAACTGGTTCTTAACCCTTTTGACTCTTGCACCCTGTCCGCCAACATCCTGCATTGTCAGCCATGCTAGCAAAGCAAAAACGTAACCCTTTGACTCCCTTACCCCAGCTTCTTGCAGGTGGATACAATGAGGGAGTTAAAGGGTTAAGTTTTTGCAGTTGATGGATAGCGTGCTGGATAGATTGTTGGAATATCGATTCAACGCCTGGGGTTGGGGGAGGGGAAGGGTTGTACCAAACAAAGGGAGGGCTGTACCAAACAAAAGGATCAGAGAAAGTGGGGAAAGAGGAGAGTTTCCTTTTGTATGTTCTGCTATATATTCATTCGTTTATGATTTATTCATTAAGTCGATTTTTAATCCACTTGTTCTTTTTTTCCCCCACTGTATTTTCATTTCATTTCTCAAATTTCAAAATTGTATTTGATAATACGCCGATAGTGTATTTGAAGCATTGGATCACACGTCCGCGCACGTGCACACGTACACGCCAGTTTAAATCAACGTTTCATGTTTTTGCAACTTGAGATAAATAGTCAACAAGGGTGGTGTTTATTTCATAAATATGCATGGGAAAAGGCATGATTAGGGCAAGGCTGACTGGATTAATATTGTGATGTGTGTCCCGCCAAGCATTTCCCGCATTTTGTTGAAAACGGACATTCATTTCAAATTGACCAGAAAGAAGATTTCTCCTTCTCATGTGTGTGGTGTGTGTGTGTGTGTGTGTGTGTGTGTGTGTGTGTGTGTGTGTGTGTGTGTGCGTGTGTGTGTGTGTGTGTGTGTGTGTGTGTGTTGTGTGTGTGTGTGTGTGTGTGAGAGAGAGAGAGAGAGAGAGGGAGGGAGGGAGGTGTCAGCATATATTGTCTCAGTATATATGAATAGCTTTTTGACAGCAGTGGACTACGTGTAAAACTCAACAGGAAGCCACAAGTGCACGATTTTAAATAGACATGGCCCGAAACATAAAATCTTTATGAGCAGGTATTTTGGGTCTGTTTAACAATCAATTCATATTAAGTTAGAATTACAGACCATCGTACTAGTAGGAGCTTAAAATAGTATAAATCACAAAGGTAATGGGAAAATCACAAAGGTAATGGGCAATTTTCCATGCTAAATCAATACGCAAATCGCGTATAAAGAAATTGACTGGCGGTTTCGAAATTACGCTCGTTGCACGGATATGGTTGAATAATTATATTCGAACTTATACTCGTTGCACGGATGTGGTTGAATGATTAAATTCGAAATTATGCTCGTTGCACGGATGTTGTTGAATAATTATATTCGAAATATACTCGTTGCACGGATGTGGTTGAATGATTATATTCGAAATTATGCTCGTTGCACGGATGTGGTTGAATAATTATGTTCGAAATTATGCTCGTTGCACGGATGAGGTTGAATAATTGTATAATTTACCCTTTTTCACTACTGTAGTCTCCGATTAGCGACCTGTAAGCAGAGATATGTTGCTGCCAGCCGGCACGTACACACAATCCGGAGTATTTTGAAATATGTCATCCGAATATATTTTTCTTCAGTCTCCTGTTCAGAAGGAATCTTGTTCTGGCTTTGACCGCAACTGCATTGAAATGTGGTGGGGAAGGGGAGTGGGAGGTAAAACAGAAAGCTACATTCTGCAGGGATCTTTTTTTCTTACGTTTGGTCGATGTAGCCCAAATTAGGGTGAGTCACTCCTTTAAAAAACGTAAGAATTGGCAATTCTTCAATGAACGCATCTTGCAGACACAGCATCAGCAGCAGCAGTGGCAACAACAACAAAACAAAGAAAGAAACAAACCAAAAATCAGGAAGTTACGACTCATTTCTCTCGCATGAAAGAAGAGTGCATTTTCGATTCTGTTGTAGATCTATTCAGCTTTGTGATGCTGCAAGCTCTGGCAATCTCTTTGATTTAGATTGCCTTGTATCGATTAAGACATCTGGCAAAAACGGCCAAATCGCCAGAGCCTTCTCGGAGACGACATCTGACGGGTGAGCAAAGTCGACCCCATGAAGTGCACATACAGTTTATTGCAATCTATGGCGCCGTCCGGCGTGAACTGCAGCCAAGGCAATCACGTCATCCCAATTAAGATGGTCAGGCCATCATGATGTTCCCTTCTTCCTGTGACACATGGTAACCACGATCAACTCTGATCACTCTCGCTGCGATGAAACATTTACGAATGGATCCTCTTATCCATATGGCCACTTTTCCTGTGATTCCGCCTGTGACCATATGCCATGTTTATGTAGAACAAAATCAAGACGGCTTTTTTATTTGTTTGCTTTTTTTTCCATGCTGGTTTACTTTTTGTTTGGGGCACAATTAACAAACCTCGAAGAAGGAGAGAGAATGCTGTTATGGTGTGACAGTTTCTGAATGCTGTCAAATAGTTATCTTTTCCAGTAAAGTCACGGCGGAGTAAACAAAATCTCAAAATGATTTAAGCCAACCGCCCCTGCCCCCTCCCCCTCCTTTTAACACACCACACCCACCGAAATCTTCGCCGCTGCTTGATGGCTTGTTGTGGGTTGTATTACGTTGTAAAGTGTAAAGCAGACAGGGTTTCCTTTTTATCACAAACAGCCTCTCTCTCTCTCCTCTCTCTCTCTCTCTCTCTCTCTCTCTCTCTCTCTCTCCTCTCTCTCTCTCTCTCTCTCTCTCTGCGCGTGTGTGTTTGTGTGCATGCGTCCATGTGTGTGTGTGTGTGTGTGTGTGTGCGTGCGAGCGCGCGCATTCTCGTGTGTGTGTGAATAAGAGAGAGAGACAGAGAGAGAGAGAGAGAGATCAGGGTTGAAAAGAATAAGGAGAATATCATCCTCACACTACGTCTTCAGATTCCAGGCAGGATAACGTCATCCTTGACCTGTCTGTGTTTCTGTGTCATGTCATGTGCTGTATGTGTATGTCTGTGTTTCTGTGTCATGTCATGTGCTGTATGTGTATACAAGTTCAAACTGAAGCCTCCACCAGCCAGCCTCTGCGGTCATGAGGATCAGACAGCTGAACACATACTACAGCAGTCCTTTACCTCTATCAAATGGTGCTATAGGAGGCATGGCCGACCACAACTCCACCGACTACCAAGTTCCTAGATAGCCGGTCGAAATGGAAAAACAAATTCCAAAACGATTGCGACTGCCCGCGTTCAAGCAAACTGGAACCACAAAAACAGTGTTTTTCTGGTTCCGGAAAAACAACAACAAAACAAAAACTCGGCCACATTCATCTCCTGATGTAGCCCGATATGTAGATGACGAACGAAAGGAGATGATGAATTCTATGCATAAAACACAGTTCGCTGTCTGTCCAATCTTTTTGCCCCCTGTCCCATTTTTCACATTTCAGTGGCCATGGAGTCTGGGACCACTCTCCACAAGGCTGTGAGGGATGTGGGTATATGTTAATGACGATACTAGAAAGATCATAATGATGATACTTTGGAGTTCCTTTAAAGACTAAGACATGTGACAAAGCTGTGCTCCACGTTTTCTTTCATAGCATATCCATCCGTCAACCAGGTCATACACCTACGTTCGTGATCAAGAATTCTAAGCAACACCCTCAACGACGCACCCGTATAAAGTGGACGATGCTCGACCTAGTGGTCCCATTCTTCCCAACGAGCCTGCACCGCGCTCAGAGCAGTTAAAGCCAGTGCAATCTATCAACTGTCAAGATAAAGTCATCGTCTGTTTGTCAACAAACACAAACAGCACAATAAACCATCTTTCTTTCATCAGTTATCTTGTGTCTCTCTAGACAGTATCACACACACAAATACAAGAGCACTGTTTAGATGAGTGAAAGAAAGACGTGTTTCTCTTTCCCAGTTAATTTCGCTCGGCTCTTCCAACATTCGGACAAAAAGCAAAGCTTGCGCAAGAGAACATCTCTCTCGTTGATAATTCTCCTTCCTTACCTCCCTCCTTTCTTCTTCTCTCTCTCTCTCTCTCTCTCTCTCTCTCTCTCTCTCTCTCTCTCTCTCTCTCTCTCTCTCTCTCTCTCTCTCTCCTCTCTCTCTCTCTCTCTCTCTCTGACGGGCGTAGCAGCCAAGTATGTAAACGTCAGACTTCCAACCGAAAGGTCCCCGGTTTAATCCCCCTAGACACCTCTGCCTGGTGACTAAAGGGTGCAAATGTCTCCAATCTCCCAGGTAAATATATATATATATGTGTGTGTGTGCAGACTTGTCAGTGCCTAAACCCCTTTCGTGTGTATATGCATGCAGAATATTTAAATATGCACGTTAAAGATCCTGTAAGTCATGTCAGTCGCTGCGTTATGGAAATGTGAAAATGCCCAACATGCAAGGAATGGCAGGTTTGAAAAAATGGCCTTTAGTTCATAAACTGTACCGTTGGAAAATAAAGTATCATCCCCCCCCCCCCCACCAACCTCTCTCTCTTCACTGCAACTTCTCCCTCACGTAGAGCACAGAGCATGTGCATAAAAAAAACAAAAAAAAAAAACCGAACGCATACCCGGACGCGCGCACACGCACACGCACACGCACACATTCATTGATCGCAACACATGTGATATGTAACCATACACTTCTGCATGTAATACATGGATAGAATACGTATACTTTAATTTCCATGTTTTCAATTTCTCTCTCTCTCTCTCTCTCTTCTCTCTCTCTCTCTCTCTCTCTCCCCACCACCCACATCACCACTCCACACACACACACACACACACACACACACACACACACACGTTTTGATAGGTAGATGAAGACACGAAACAACAATATTTAATAACAAAAATAATAATTATCATCATAACATTCAATAATATTTAAAAATGAAGATAATCATCGTCAGTTGAATACTAACAATCACAATTATACCAGTAATGATCACTATAAACTTAAATGAATGAAACACAGTCAAGAAATCAGACAGGAGAGTCAGCATGTACTCAGAGTTCAACACATGCTCACAAGAATTGTTGAAACAGAACCATACGATGAAGGAGACGTGCTATTGATTCACAGATCAGTTTTCCATTCAGTAAACTGCGGGCCGCTGCCAAAAGCATAAACACACTAAACACACAGCGAACAACACTCTTTCAATAAGAAACAAAATGGTGAAGCCATATCAACAACCTAATTCACAAGAACCGTAAAAAATCCTTTGCAGAACTTGGCTTATAGAATCACTGCACAGGTCACGGAAGTGACATCACAGCTTTTAGTGCAGGGACCCAAAACCAGCTGGTTTCTAAGAAGAATGTTGAGTTCCATGGACAGCAAAGAAAACAAATGAGACAGTCTTGATGGAGGCAGACACAAGAAGATCATTGATAAGGAAGACTAGACAAAGACCGGCAACATTTATAGGCCATTTTATGTGGAAAGCTTAAGAAGGGAAAGAGAACACTAGGTAGACCCAGGAGAAAATACTGGACGGACTTGCAGGGTGGCGGAGGACAGACAGGGTGGAAGATGTGCTTGCGGCAACAAGGGATAGGTACGTAAGGAAGGCCATGATCGCCAACGCCATGCGACAGGGCACATGATGATGATGATGCGGTCAAATAATCTGCCACAAAGGTAGTAAGTATCAACAGCGCTAGTTTAGAAGGTCTGTCGTCATGGTGACAGTTAATGACCGAACGTATGCGATGATGTTGGAAAATGAACGAGATCGTTTGATTTTGTCACCGTGTATTTCTTCTGTGTGTGTGTGTGTGTGTGTGTGTGTGTGTGTGTGTGTGTGTGCGTGCGTGCGTGCGTGCGTGCGTGTGTGTGTGTGTGTGAATGAGAGAGAGAGAGAGAGAGAATGATCATGTATGCATTTGTTCGTTTTTTTTAACATGACAAAAATGTGTTACACTTTGATGACCTTGTGAATTATGTGTGCTTTTGTTTATGAGGCTGTTAGGGAAAATAACGTGTTTATTTTTATCGTTCCTTGATGATAATCGGATGAATATATTTTCAGATAATCATGTTTTAAACTAAAAAACTCACCTTCGTCATTAGGTAATAGAACAAAATTATCCTAACTACTGTTTTCTGCTTGCACTCTGCTTCACCGCTTAACAAAACAAACAAACAAGCAAACAAACAAAAACCAGTAGCTAGGATTTTCCTTTCATTTCCACTCTGTAAAATTAAACGAGTAAGTAGATAAATAAATAAATAAATAAGCACTTTATCTTTGTGCTCTCCTTTGCATCCATTTTTAACCTTAATCCCCTTTTTTTTCCTTCTTTGCATCTTACATACTTTCCTCTCCTTCTTTCACTTTTACCTTCCCCTTTACACACGCGTGCACACGCACACGCACAGAGAGAGAGAGACAGACAGACAGACAGACAGACAGACTACATGTCGGTTATAGCCAGCCGTCTTCCCTTCAGAGACATATTGAACAGATCAGAAATAAATTCAGACACGAACATGACGCCTACGTTGATTTCATAAAGCAAAAAAAAAAAAAAAAAAAAAAGATTATAAGACATCGCCTTATCTAGTTTCGTTTTGTAATGAGTATTGGCGCCAGAAATAAGGCTATTATCTGGAGAGACAAGGCAAAGATAGATGAAAATATACGTGCAGACTTGTTGCACAACCACACAGAATACATGCACGCGCCCGCGCGAGCGGGCATACACACACATGCACTGGCGCTGGTGTTAATTTAAAGGAGTCTGCTTGTTTTATAAAAGGGAGGTTATGGAAAAAATCCGAAGGTGGAGGACAGTACATTTGTTTTTCATACGAAAAAGTACAAATAGTCTGCAAGTGAATGTGACAAACTCTATTCCATTATGTTCGTCTTAATTTCTCGAGAATAAACCTGGGATGACGTAGACTTCAACTGGCTTCGTTTTATAATGGGTTTTGGCGTCAGAAATAACGTAATTTTCCTCAAGAGCAGACAAGAGAATTCGAATCTCTCTTTTCTCTCTCTCTCTCTCTCTCTCTCTCTCTCTCTCTCTCTCTCTCTCTCTCTCTCTCTCTCTCTGTGCGCGCCACACACACACACACACACACACACACACACACACACACACACACACACACACACACACACACACACACACACACACACACACACATATATATATATATATGTGATAGGTCGCGTGGTTAAGGGGGGGTAAGGTGATTATGATGATATTGATGAATCGCAGCGCCAGGTGAGATGGATGAGTGGGTTAAGGGGTTTGGTGATGATTGCTGTGGTGGTCCTTTGAATCCAGAGCAGAAAGGGAAGTCTCTCAATCAAAAGACAAGTCCTCGTTTCGCTACTTGACTCTTTATTATTGAGAAAAGAAGACGAGGAAGGAGACAGGTAAGAAGGAGTCAAAGAAGACAGTGCTACAGTAACGCCGTGAAGTTGATCACCTGCTGTGAGATCAAGAGTGGTGGCAGGAAAGGGCACCTCTGGTAATACTGAGAGTGGCGGTGGAAAAGCACACGCTATGATGCGCCTTGTTAATTTGTACTCTGGGAACAGAGCATGATGGTCATATTTTCAAATCTCAAACCTTTCAGATGGCAAGGTCTGATTGGTTGTTCTCACCTAATTAATCAATCAACACTTAGTGTGTAGTTTTAACGCAGCGCGTCGGTACACACAAGTGAGACGCTGGTCATTGTCCGGCAGTTTCGCGAGTGGGTATGTGCTCGCTATCGAGCCACAAATACCTAAGGCGGTTGAGACAGACGCGCCCTGCAGTCATTGTCTGAGTGTTCCCGCCGGCAATTACACGGCAATTGTTCTATAATGCTACAGTAAAGGCAGCATAAATTAGTGACGGCCCCCTCTACGTTCTGTAAAACTACAACATAATACTGACTGGAGATGACGACAAAATCTTGTCATAGGCCTGCTTTAGAGTACATGTACACATTGTAGATCTGCTAATTGTTTAGCAGTGTGTTATCTACAATGTATATGTGTCATGTACTGGTTAGATCTTTGGAATGATTAATGCATAGCTATGGATAGGCAGAGGCTGTGAAATACCAGTATAATTAGGCCAAGAGAATGCAAGGCGTTTTTTATCTAGGCAAGCACGCTACACGGCGTTGCCTTTGAGCGTTGTAGGTAAATGGGGAAAGATCGTAACAGAGCAAGGCACTCTGTTACACCTCCCCCCACCAATTTGAAAACCATCGTCCGCGATGGTGCGCGAACATTGGGTAAATTCTTGAGGGCTGAAATTTCAGGGCCACCTCAAGAATTCATAAAATTGAGAAATGCTATGAATATGGTGGAGTATGGAATCCACTTGCATATTAGCTAGGTCATGCATGGGCAAACTGGAGAGTTGTGATTTAAGTTCCGAAAGGACAGTTACACTGTTTGGTCAAGTTAGGACTCTGAATTGGTCATCGTACTTGACAGTACGGAACACTGAAATGGCAAATGCCTTAACATAATAAGTTAAAGAAAGTAGCATTTGATAAGTTCACTAAAGCCTCTTTGCCATACCTATGCATCAAAACATTCATTGCAGGAAACAAAATGACAAATGTATAAAACTACATGTAAATATCAAAAGCATCACATTAATGTGACAATCCAGGTTTTCAATGGCATGCTTATTACATGCTAAGTGAAAAGAATAATACCTAAATATAATGTTCATAGCTTTGGCAGATTATCAATTTAAACACATAGGCCTACAAAAATGTTAATTTTGGTTGTAGGGTACATTATCTGTCCATGTTATGGTCTGTAGAACCTGAAAGAGACAAACAATATTTTCACATTGTCCCTTTGTATGTAGGACTTCTCACAGTGTCCTATTCAACAGTCTTGTTGACCGTCTTAGGGGGATTGGAGTTGTCATCTGCTCTGGTACAGCGGGCTCAGGTGTTGTTGTCACCGTGGGCTGCGTTGTTCTGTGCCGTGGCTGTGGGCACACTAGCCACTGCTCATCTTCGGAGTCAGATGACTCCGGGTCTGGTGGTGGCTTCATGTCTGGCATGGACCCAGATGCTGGCAGGAGGTGGATCCTGGAGACGGCCTGGTGAGGGCCACCTGCCAGCGACTGGACTGTATAGATGTGACGGTGCTGGGGGTGGCGTGCCGTCACACAGTACAGGTCCGGCGACCAGGTGTTGGTCCATGCTGTGCTGGAACCAGGAATCATGTCCCGCAGGTAAACATACATGCCTACCTGCAGGTCGTCGTCAGCTGCTGGTGTAGAAGTCACCTGCTCCGGTGCTGCTGGGTCCTGTTGTTGACCATCATGGCTCGGGTGGCCTCTGGATCGACGGTGTCTGCGGGGCACTGGAACAGGACGTGCACCGGCAGCTCTAGAGGTGCTGGCCGCACTCAGGTTCTGGCTGGCACAGGGTGTTTTGGGGACAGCAGGTTTGGAGGGCTGGGGAGGAAAAGAAGGAGAATGGGGCCCAGGAGAAGGAGTTGTGGCAGATTTGGATCTGCTTGGGCGTCCCTTCTTCTTGTGCCCTGCAGCTTGTCCGTGGGTGACAGCACGGTCTGCACTTTGCTTTACAGCTCTCTGTGGTGCAGGCTGCCATCGCCGCTTGCCTCTCTTCTTGTACCGGCGCCGGTTCCAACATTTGTCTTCAGTGTGGCCGGCCCGGTCACACCAAAGACAGTGTTGTGGTGGCTGCTGTTGCCGTGGTAATGGTCGCCGTTGGCTAATGTGGAGAGGTGGTTGCCATGGTGGTTTCTTCGCAGCCACAGTGTTGCACCGCTGGAGTTCTTGGTCTATGCTGGCATTGAGTTCTGCCAGCTGCGCCTCCATACGGGCGATGACTGGGCTGGAGTTGGCCACTACCAGCTGTGCCAGGTGGTGTTCTGCACAGCTGTCCTCTCTCATCCACCGCAGGGCCTCCATCTTGGCTCCCTCGAAGGTGGTGTCCGGATGATCTCTTACATATCGCCGGACATCCCTCCTGAGAGCGCCTGGGGAGAGATCACAGATGAAGGCGTCCCGGAGCTGCGTTGGTGATAATGTCCCCTCTTCAGCTTGGTTGGCCTTCATCCAGAGTACGCGTAGGTGGGTCGCGTAGTCAGTGACAGTCTCCCCCTTTCCCTGCTGCCTGCTGTAGAATATGGCAGCAAGAGTTGTGGAGTCCCTCTGGTCACCCCAGTTGTCCTGGATGATCTTCAGGATCTTGTCTGGAGTGTCCACTCTTGCTGTTGGTTGCCATAGCACCTCTCGATGAGCTGGGCCCTCTAACGATGATATCAGCCAGAGGGCAGCTGCTTTGTCATCCAGGGGCTGGAGCTGTAGGATCAGTCTGGCCTCCTGGATGAAGTCGTCGATTTCTGCACTGCTTTCATCTCCGGACAGTTTTGGAAGTCGGTACAGTTGTGCTGTCGACATGGTTTGGCAACTTGATGAATCTGTAGCACTGTCTTCTTGTTTTGTTGTTCCCTTTCCGAATCTGGACCCTGCTCGCAGCGCCAGGTGTGATAGGTCGCGTGGTTAAGGGGGGGTAAGGTGATTATGATGATATTGATGAATTGCAGCACCAGGTGAGATGGATGAGTGGATTAAGGGGTTTGGTGATGATTGCTGTGGTGGTCCTTTGAATCCAGAGCAGAAAGGGAAGTCTCTCAATCAAAAGACAAGTCCTCGTTTCGCTACTTGACTCTTTATTATTGAGAAAAGAAGACGAGGAAGGAGACAGGTAAGAAGGAGTCAAAGAAGACAGTGCTACAGTAACGCCGTGAAGTTGATCACCTGCTGTGAGATCAAGAGTGGTGGCAGGAAAGGGCACCTCTGGTAATACTGAGAGTGGCGGTGGAAAAGCACACGCTATGATGCGCCTTGTTAATTTGTACTCTGGGAACAGAGCATGATGGTCATATTTTCAAATCTCAAACCTTTCAGATGGCAAGGTCTGATTGGTTGTTCTCACCTAATTAATCAATCAACACTTAGTGTGTAGTTTTAACGCAGCGCGTCGGTACACACAAGTGAGACGCTGGTCATTGTCCGGCAGTTTCGCGAGTGGGTATGTGCTCGCTATCGAGCCACAAATACCTAAGGCAGTTGAGACAGACGCGCCCTGCGGTCATTGTCTGAGTGTTCCCGCCGGCAATTACACGGCAATTGTTCTATAATGCTACAGTAAAGGCAGCATAAATTAGTGACGGCCCCCTCTACGTTCTGTAAAACTACAACATAATACTGACTGGAGATGACGACAAAATCTTGTCATAGGCCTGCTTTAGAGTACATGTACACATTGTAGATCTGCTAATTGTTTAGCAGTGTGTTATCTACAATGTATATGTGTCATGTACTGGTTAGATCTTTGGAATGATTAATGCATAGCTATGGATAGGCAGAGGCTGTGAAATACCAGTATAATTAGGCCAAGAGAATGCAAGGCGTTTTTTATCTAGGCAAGCACGCTACACGGCGTTGCCTTTGAGCGTTGTAGGTAAATGGGGAAAGATCGTAACAGAGCAAGGCACTCTGTTACATATATATATATATATATATATATATATATATATATATATATATATATATATATACATATATATATTACATTACATTACATTATGCCAGTGGAGATTTTTATTCAGCATCTTAGCGCTTTAGACACTGTGTTCAAGAGTGGTTTCACAGATACCGCCCACAATTTTAAAAATAGGGGAAAAAAAAAGGGGGGGGTGTGGTGGAATAGGGGGGAGGTTACAGAGACAGGGTAGGGCGATGCATCAAAAGTACGCTGTCACTGATAATAACTGACAATTTTGTGTCGCAATCATTTGCTTAGATTTGGAGTGTACTCAGAGAGATTCCTTGCTCTTGGACCATTCCATATTTGCTCCATCCAATCTGCCGCCTCTTATTCGACAGACTCATTTCTCTTGGACCATTCCATATTCACTCCATCCAATCTGCCGCCTCTTATTCGACAGACTCATTGGGCCTGGTTGGGTCTTGAAATTGAAGAGGGAAGTTGGGGGAGGGGGGGGAGTAAGACATTTGAAATAGTAAGGTAACACCACCAGAATAATTTGAACATTAGGACGGGCAGCGAACAGGTAAGTTACATGTATCTGTACGAAAGCAGAATGGAGGAAACCCACATCTACAAGACTAATATGTTTGTCAGACGAGCTACTGGAAAACCCAGGGTCAAAGCCAGATTCATCGCTGTCACAGAGGTTGGAGCAAGAGGATTGTGGGGCACATCTGCCTGTGACCTCGGCTGTCGATTTGTGGGAGGGAGATTATCACATCCCTAAAGGCAATGACAGAAGCAGTCGAGAGGAATTCCAACTGGATCTAGTGGTAGAGAAACCAAAGTGAACTTAGGCAGGCAATAAAATTTCTCAATGTGCTGCAGGTATCAGATAGCCAAGTGGTAAAGACATCCGTCACAAGGGTTGCTTGGCCCAGAGGCGCACGACCACATTGAAGGCGTGCGTTCTAATCCATGTGATGGGCAAAAATAGGTAACAGCGGAAAGGCATCTGGGAGCCATGGCCAAGATGCGGTCCACACCCTATCCACCGACTGCAAAAACTTTTAACTTTTTTTTTAACTTCCTCACCCTATCCACCAGCTCCTGCAGGTGTATCAGGAAAAGATAGCGTTGAGAATTTGTATGAAAATATTCCACAGTTAACTAAAGGGGTGAGCAATTGCATGAACACATTTCACAGTATTTAAAAAAAATAAAAAATAAAAAGGTGTGGGATAATGGATTGTGTTCATGTAGTCCACATCATGACTCATCTAAATCATATTGTACGCTCCGGCCAGTATGGCACTTTGTTGTGGGAAAGTCCGTTTTCTACAATTTGCCGCTAACAGCGAGACATTATGCGCATAAGTGTGTTCAGTCGCCAGGGTTGCCAAGTATGACACAGAACTTTCATAATGCTCAAAGGGAGTCCATCAAAGCTTAAATAATATCATCAGCAACATCTCCTCCCTCCCCATTCATACACAGATCCATCATTGTGCTGACTGAAGACAGCGGTGAACTTTGCTCAGTCTCCCCACCACCACCATCACTACCGCCGCCATTTAAATTTTGTTAAATTTTTTTTACAGGAGATTGTTTCATATTGACTGAAGAGGTGTGTGTGTCTTGTGTGTGTGTGTGTGTGTGTGTGTGCGCGCGCGCGTGCGTACGTGCACGGGCTTGCTAGTGAGAAAAATATGTGAACAACATTTTATCGGGTCTTTATGGGTGAATCTTTACCAAATGTGGCTCAAAGCTGTGGATTGTTGAAGAGTCGTTAAATTTTAAAAATTGGAAGGTAAAACTCCAAGGTCAAAAAACAAAAAAGAAAAACGTGTGCCAGAAATCAGCACATTTTGAAGAAGATGTGTGAACAATATTTTCTCATGCACTTCTGACAATGTTTAAAATCTGTTTTAACTGTTATGACAGTCTACCATTGTACACCATGAACAAATTTTATTTCAGTCAAAGCTTGTTCAAGGTCACATTGACTTAGGAAAGTATGAAATCCGGATTTTTGGTTTGTTTGTTTGTTTGTTGTTTTTTTCATTAAAAAAATTTTTTTTTTCATTAAAAACTCTTTAAAAGGAAATTGTTAGAATGACCATCATCATGGTTTCCTATTAGGGTTGATATCCGGCGGTAGGCAGAACGTGCCACCAGTTTATTAAAGCATGGACTCTGTGTGCATCAAAGATGGTTCGATGACCATATCCATATCTTTCTTAAACTGTGTACCTTCAGGATCAATTTGCCACAATGTCATTTTGAAGTAGGCTGATCTACAAGTGCCTGTGTTTACAATTCGCGTTTTGTGCCATAACATGGGCTTCTACAGGCCATAGGCTGTGTACCATGGGTCGTGTGTGTTATGACATATCACAGCATAACACACCATAACACGGCGTAATAGCATTGAATATCATAAAACCTGAAACTTGAAAACACTTCATTATTCAAGAATAATAGTATTAGGTCTTGATGACTCTGTCAGAGAGCTAGTCCTGACACCATGATATAACCTAACTCAGCGTAAAATAAACATTGTATATGCAGGGTTACATTATGCTGTGTTGTACAGTACTGTGTTGTTAAGCTAATAACACATAGGGCCTGTCTCGTTTGCTGCCCCTAACACAGAACCTGGGACGGATAGTGATCCGTGCATATTGCGTTTATGGTACGTAGAACACACGTTACATTGATGTATACCCTGTTAGGGTCGTGAGGGTGAGAAAGACAGATCGCTTTACTCCCATGTTGCCGAAATGTCTCGTTCTACGAGTACTTGCACTGAGATATAAAACGGCAGCGTGTGAATACCTGTATGATTAATTACCGTCAGAGTACGTCCCTAGAATTTCTTCACTCAGACTCCTTGCTGCAGCGTTGTGGTGGGAACTTTCACCAGGCAGTGTAGAGGTGGATGGAAAATCATTCAGCCGGAGGAGTTCACAAGATGTTGGCTATCATCAGTGCGGCAATTAACAGGAAATATGTCGACGTCTTTAGGGTCAGGGCATAAAGCGTGAAATGTAATGATGAAGATACTGTAAAGGTAAGATAACGCTGTGATGCTGGTGATAGTGTGTAGGTTACCAAGTTGAGGAAATATTCTCAGATAGAATTCCTTAGATGCGGGGAATGGAGGAGGGCGCGGGGAGGAATACATCAGAACTTAAATTTAGCGGGTCAAGCCATGCTTGCCAACGGGATGACTGGCATTGAATCTGATGGTTAACATTGAGACCCATAGCATTGATTTTGTGGATTGATATTTAGGTACAGAACGTTGACTCTTATGATTTACACCGACGCACAAAGCATTGAATCTCATAATTGATATTGAGTACAAAGCATTGAGTCTGATGATCGATATTGAAATGCAAAGCGTTGAATTTGACGAGTGATATAGCTGTACGAGGCATATAGATAAAACGCGTTATATCTGATGGTTGTTGTTGAACGACAAAGCATTGACTTACAATACTTTGTTTTTGAGGTACAAAGCAAGATAGCCACACCACCATTTCATGCTGTGAAAAAATGAGAAAGGTGTGTGTGTGTGTGTGGTGTGTTGTGTGTGTGGTGTGTGTTGTGTGTGTGTGTGTGTGTGTGTGTGTGTGTGTGTGTGTGTGTGTGTGTGTGACAAAACAGTGGCACAACGCAGAAAGAAGAAAAGAAGATTAACGAAAAATGACACGTGTAGCACACATACACAAGAAAAAAAAAGGGGGAGCGGGAGGAGGAAGGGGATCGCATATCAACATGCAGCTGAAGTCCATGTAAAGAATTGGATGGTAAAGCCTTACTGTCTTTCTCTTCTATAATATTTGTGGTGGAATTGGCATCACGCAATGGACGGATGGCTGGAGAAACGTTCAGCCTGAGGATCTCGTAAGAGACAGGTAATGTGAAAGTTACTGTAAATACAAGGCTTGTGTATTTCTGCCGACAACTTGAGGTCAGACAGTAAAAAGCCTAGCGCCAGAGATGTGGTGATTGGAATGGTGGAAGATAAGTTACCGCTGCACGAGTTGGTCTCACTGTGTGGAGGTTGTAAAAGGTGGTGAAATAGTATCGGTATAACAGCCCAGATAAGGTCTTTAACAGTCAGCGGAGATATAAACGACACGAACCAAGTCTCAGAGGGAATATGTCTTCAGAAGAATTTGCTGACAACGCTGACAAAAATAGTCAAGCCTTAGTGAAAAGTCTTTTTCCCCAGCAGCAGCGTTTCAGAAAAGAAAGTCGAGAACAAGAAAACAAGGCAGATGCAGACTGTACTTATTATGATATGTCCAGTTTCCTGCTGCTGTGGACACGTTTTGTGTCACGACGATTTAAATCTTAAACAATTTGGCATAACCCACACTCCTTACTGTGCCAAATGTTTGTCAGAATCGGTTAAAGTTTGTCGGTATATAAACATTAAATCATTAGTAAACCATTTTTCATTCATTTGTTCTCACTGTAACCTGAATAATGTCACACGGTCATTGAAATATTTGATTTGGTATAAATTATGTCCACCTGTAAACAAAGAGAAATCTTGCCGACAGTTTTTTTTTCAGAGAGAGAGTGTGTGTGTATCATCATCATCATCATCATCATCATCAAGTGCCTTGCCACATGGTGTTGGCGATCATGGCCCTCCATAATACTGTTTCTATCCCTTGTTGCTGCAAGCACATCTTCCACCCTCTCAGTCTTTAGCCCTCTGCAAGTCCGTCCAATATTTTTTCCCTGAATCTACCTGTGCTGTCTTTCCCTCCAGCTTTCCTGTTGTGACCAGGTGCTCCAGTTCCCCTTTCCTCATAAAATGGAGAGAATGTCAAATGGCGGGAAGCAGATGACCATGCATGCCACTCCGCCAAGGCAGACAAACAGTGGAACATGTCCTAAACTCATGCAGGATAGCGTTAACACAAGGAGAGTACACATGGAGGCACAATCAAGTGCTTCAAGAGATCGCAGAAGTAGAAAAAGCTTGCCATCAAAAGCTCCGACAACCTTCCACAAGGCAGGAGGCAGTAAACTGTGACGTGAAAAAGATGTGCATCCGGAGCATATATGCTGGCTGGAGTGGATGAAAGGGAGTGCACTGCAGATCTTCCACAAAGGTGGGGGGGGGGGGGGGGGCACTGGAAATGATCGAAAAGTGACATGAGAGCCGGATATAGTCTCTACTTGCAATTATCGAAACAAATGATTCTGATCGAGCTCACTGCACCGTATAAAAGTAAATGGAGGAAGCCAGTATCTACAAGACTGAAAGTATGCCAAAGGAAGCCAGTATCTACAAGACTGCAAAGTATGCCAAAGGAAGCCAGTATCTACAAGACTGAAAAGTGTGCCAAAGGAAGCCAGTATCTACAAGACTGAAAAGTATGCCAAAGGAAGCCAGTATCTACAAGACTGCAAAGTGTGCCAAAGGAAGCCAGTATCTACAAGACTGCAAAGTGTGCCAAAGGAAGCCAGTATCTACAAGACTGAAAAGTGTGCCAAAGGGAAGCCAGTATCTACAAGACTGAAAGTGTGCCAAAGAAGCCAGTATCTACAAGACTGAAAGTTGCCAAAGGAAGCCAGTATCTACAAGACTGAAAAGTATGCCAAAGGAAGCCAGTATCTACAAGACTGAAAAGTATGCCAAGGAGCTGCAAAGTATCCAAAGGAAGCCAGTATCTACAAGACTGAAAAGTGTGCCAAAGGAAGCCAGTATCTACAAGACTGAAAGTTGCCAAAGGAAGCCAGTATCTACAAGACTGCAAAGTATGCCAAAGCAAGCCAGTATCTACAAGACTGCAAAGTATGCCAATTTAACCAGCAACTTGAGGCAATCCGGTTTTCAAACTAAAGTCCTCACGATAGAGGTTTCAACAAGGGGTTTGACAGGCACATCAGCCTATGACCTCATGAAACAACTCTCAGTTTCTGAGAGAAAGGACCAGAGGCCTAAAGGCAATGGCAGAAGCGGCTGAAAAGAGTTCCTTTGGGATCTGATCAAGAAGGAACAAAAGTGAACTTCATAAGGCCAAACTCCGCTGTATGTTGCCAGTGTCTGATAGTCTAAGTGGTCAGGATATCCGTCGCAAGGGTAGTTAACTTGGCCTTGGAACGCTTGACCATCTTGGATGGTCAGATTCGAACCCAGGCAGTGGACAATTGTCTATGAAGAAAAAAAAAATGGCGACAGCACAACGGCATCCAGGAGTCATGACATGGATTCTGCCTGGCCTCCTTACATTGTTGAGAGTGCAAGGAGCTCAGCGCCAAAAAATTTGCTTGACTAGGATTTGGCCTCTGAGGACTTCTGCTGTCCGGCTCTCCCAGAGTTTCTTGCTACACGCACGCACGCACGCGCGCGCACACACACACACACACACACGCACACACACAACGCGCGCGTGCGCGCACACACACAAACACACACACGTGTAGTGTGTGTGTGTTTGGGGGGAAGGGAGAGAGAGAGAGAGAGAATGTGTTTGTATGTGGTGCGCGGGCGGGCGTGTGTGTGAGAGGGATAGAGGGGGGGGGTGGAGCTTAGAGAAAGAGAGAGAGAGGAGAGAGATCCTGGGGTCGGATCTATTACACTTAATCTTAAAAAAGAGATTGAAGAACGAAAACTCCTGGGTAAGAATATCATGTCCTCAAGAAACACAATTCCGAAGTAGGAAGATTAATGTAAAGATCTGTCCAACATATTGTGCTGTTTTCTTTCTTTCTGTTTTTATTCTTTAATCTGTTCTTGATGTGGCGGAGTGCATAATGAAAATATTTGACGAGCGTAGTTGTCAAGTGGGAAAGAAGGTTAAAATTCCAATCGGAAGATCCAGGTTCGATTCTGATCCTGCTCAGTACGTCCCGCTTGGTGGGAAAGGAATGGAGATTTCTCCCGATCTTCCAGATCAACATGTGTGCAGACATGCCATTGCCTAAGCCCCTTTCGTTTGTGCATGCGTGCATGGCATGAAGTATGCACGTTAAAGATCCTGTAAGTTGTGTCATTGTCTCGGAAAATGAAAATACCCCCAGAATGTACACCAACCAAAGACTGAATAGCAACATACCGCCTCCGCAGTGAGGGCAAGACAACGTGCATGCACGCGCACGCTTCCAAGAAAATCAACGCTTAATTTTTTTTTTTTTTTTTAAATCGTACGTTTTGACCTCTTACGCAAAATCACAGCGTGTGTTTGTTGATAAATTCTTATCAGATCAGAATCTTTGGAGGAAGGAA
Organism: Monoplex corrugatus; assembly: GCA_030674185.1. NCBI lineage: Eukaryota > Metazoa > Mollusca > Gastropoda > Littorinimorpha > Ranellidae > Monoplex > Monoplex corrugatus. The sequence continues at coordinate 17,904,831 of CM060307.1, forward strand.
GAATGGGGTGGGGTATGACAAGGCCAAACTTGAATTGCACTATTCCAAAACACGATAATATTAATCAACCAACCTTCCATGTAGCTGAGAGAGAGAAAGAGAGAGAGAGGGGGGGTGGCAGGCTTCGTCATGTGATGTCTGTTTTGTTGTTGGTGTTTGCTTTTATGATCTGTTATGTTGTGTGTATTTTTGTATGATAGTACTAGCTGTCCTAAAGCCCACACTATAATTGACATATGTACTAGTAAACCAACAAATTTTATACTAGCAGCTCGAGAACGGATTTATTATGAAATAACCATTTTATGTCTATTTTGTTAGAAGTGTTTGCTTGTTTTGTGTTCAGTTTTGCCATGGGGAGTGGCTCTAGAAGAACTAGTATTTTGATCCTAGAATCCACACGGTAACAAGGTTCTTAGCAACCCAGCTTACATTGATGATGACAACGGTAATAATTCCACTTATTTAGCGCAGATAGTCCATGTCAGGAAATGCTTGTTCAGTACAATTTATCACACACACACAAAAATATAACAGAAAAATTGGGATGGGGAGGGGACGAGAGGGTGCACTATATGAATTACTGACATGGCAACCCTCTCGCCCCTGCCCCCATTCGAATTATATTATGTACATACATACATACATACATACACACACACACACACACACACACACACACACACACACACACACACACACACACACACACACCACACACACACACGCATACACACACACTCACACACACACACATATATATATATATATGTATGTGTTGTGCGCGCGCATGCAGCACAAACATAGTTCATGAAAAATAACAAATAGATCATAGCCTTAACTTAGAAAAGGAAGGTAATGGTACTATTTGATAAATACAATCTTTTACACACACAAACACACACACACACACACACACACTCTCTCTCTCTCTCTCTCCCTCTCTCTCTCTCTCTCTCTCTCTCTCTCACACACAACACACACACACACACACACACACACACACACACACACACACAAACAAACAACAAACAAACAAAGCAAACACAAACACACGTAAATATACTCAGATAGACACGTGCACATTATGTAAATCGCTCCAGAAGAAGGAAGATTTTCAGAATAGTTTGTACGTTTAAATTTCTGTATCGTTAACGGCGTTTTGTGCGTTCTGTCCGCTGTTGTTGTGTTGTGCATTGTGGCTGACCGGGAGTGTGGAGTTGATTGATGGTGATGGGCTCCGGTTCCGATCAGAACTTTTTGTGTCTGACGGCTCACCTTATTACACTCTGCCCGTTTTATCTCCCTCCTCCTCTTCTTCTGTTTGATTTGCTTTGGCAATCCGTCTTGTCCGTACTTTGATGTTTGTTTGTCTTTGGGGGTCTGCGTGAGCGCGTACCCATGCGCGCGCGTGTGTGCGCGTGTCCATTTTCATCCACATGTTTGATGAGAGCATAAGTTCTTGTTTTAAATAACTTGAAATACTGTCAATCAGTGTGTTTAATAGAGGAGAGGTTTCAAGAATGAAAGATCATAAACAGACAAGTAAATCGAGTTTTGTGTCATAGTGATAGAAAAACAGGAACACAGACATGTTTAGATTGAGACTTAAACTGTTATCATTCGCAAAAATTCATCCAAAAACCGCTGCAATATATACTTATTTGCATTTCTCTTTCTTTTTCTGTCATATTCAGTTACACACGCACGCACGCGCACACACACACACACATACACACGCGCGCGCGCGCGCGTCATTTCAGGCACAAATTGTCACAGAGGGAGAGGGCTGGGGAGGGCTTCCCTACTGCGTAAAACTAAAAGTGGATCTGAATTCATTTTCTTTTAATACAAAGCAGAGAGTCGGGAAGGAAAGAAATAAAGAAACAGTATCATTGGGTCTGACTGGCTGCAAGCCTCTGTCTTCCGCTACATTGCGGATAGTGCGCAGTAGAAACCTTATGGGAACCAAGGAATTGCATTACTGCTGATTTGTGTGTGTGTGTGTGTGTGTGTGTGTGTGTGTGTGTGTGTGTGTGTGTGTGTGTGTGTGTGTGTGTGTGTGTGTGTGTGTGTGTGTGTGTGTGTACCTATCATTGTTGCTCTGTCTTTGTAGATGTTTGTTTCTCGTTTTTCTGTGTTTGTGGTTTCTTTACTTGTCGTTGTTACTCTGCGTGTTGTATTCTTTACTGATTCATCTGTTGTGGCACTATGTAGACTACGGTTGTAATGATTATTTCCTTTCCTTATCTGTTGTTACCGTGTTCGTTTTTTTCCCCCCTTGTTTGGTTTAGCCGATAGACTTTTCTCTCTCTCAACTTTGGTGTTTGTCGGGGTTTCATTAACGTGGAATTTTGCAGAAGGTATAAAATCATAGTTATGTAAACAAGACATATTCTGAAATGTGTTCATTTTTGTGGTTTTGACGTCTTGGGAAGTTATATAAACTTACATATAGTAAACGATGTAAACCTGTTTGTTGGAAACAATAAACACTTTATTGAAGGAAACTATGTAAACTTTACATGTGGAAATCAATATGTGGCTGTAAACGTATATGTAGGAAACGATGTGAGTTTTCATTTTAGAATTATGTGAACTTGCCTTTAGAAACGAAAGATACTTACAAATAGGAATGGAAATAAACTTACATGTAGGAAACGAATTAAAGTTACACGTAGCAAACGAAATAAGGTTACATGTAGGAAACAAAATAAAGTTACATGTGTGAACGATATAAGGTTACATATAGGAAACGAAATAAAATTATACGTTGAAAACGAAATGAACTTACATGTATGAGACGAAATGAAGTTACACGTAGGAAATGAAATAAGCTTGCATATAGTTAAACAAAATAACTTTACATTTAGGAAATGAAGTAAAGTTACTCATAAGAAACGATGTTAAGTTTCATGTAGAATACGTAAACTTACATACAGGAAACATTGTGAACAGACGTGTAGAAAACTGTGTAAACTTACATGTGTACAGATGGAAACCACGTAAACTGCTGATAACTAAAGCAGCTCTGTAATTGCGACCCAAGCAAGTGCTAATGCGGGATTTATAATTTTTCTTAATCATTATGATTTATATTGGAATGTCATAGGCGAAAAATGTTGCCGTAAAATTGACATATCTCTAGAAGTTGGTTTTGAGAAAATAGCCTAAAAGATTTCATACACTTGAATGTCACGTGAAACTTGACAAACCCGACTGCATTCAGTTGTAGGGCTATATTTAGGTCAAACACACAGCACAGGAAAGACTAAGTACCTTGTTAGCGATGCGGAACAGGTGGGACTCTGCAAGGGTTGTACTTCATTTTTCTCACTCGGTCAAATTCAAATGTAAGGAATCGTCAAATTTTGACCATGTGGAGCCAATAAATACTTTATTTTAAACCATTTATGACACTTTTAAAAACTTCATTGCGAAAGTGTGTTGTCTGAAGAGCGCGTTTCTGTTGAAAACTCAGTCATCCAGATTAACCCACAGCATCATCCAGATTAACCCTCAGCATCATCCAGATTAACCTCAGCATCATCCAGATTAACCCACAGCATCATCCAGATTAACCCTCAGCATCATTTTTTGCTGTTCCTCCTCAGCGAGTTAGCACTGGTTTTCCAGCTGATGGGTCCCACTATGTGTGTTGCAGATCCGTCATCATCAGTCAAACAACACGACCTATGTCGAGATGACGGGGCCGGGATATATTGTCCACCAGGGCAGGTGGTTCACGTGCAGGGCACGCGCTGTGCCGGCGGCGGACAGTCCTGTGACCCTAACCTGCAGGCCATGCTGCTGCGTCTGTGTCAAGGCCGCAGGTCCTGTGCCGCTTTGGGCCTGTCCCAGATGTTTGGAACTCTCTGCCAAGGTCGTCAGTCCAGACAGTCGAAGGACCGACAGGTCATCGTCAGCTATTTGTGCCGACAAGGTATGTGAGATTGTGTTGTTGTTTTGGAGTGGGAAAAGTCTAAACTTAAACTTAATTTACGAGATCTGTTTGAGAGTGACAACGTCCTTTCAGTTCAAAAAGGGATTATTGGGGTAGTCATGGTGCTGTCGTTGTTTTTCAGTCCAGAGATGCCTGAGTGACTGAACAGGCTAATGGCATGAAGGAATGAAAGGCGAGTTCTGTTTTAATCCAGGCTGTAAGAATGTTGGGTCATAGTAGATAATGGTGGTGGTGGTGGTGTGCTTGGGTGTGTGTGGGCTGTATAAACAACGTAATGTGAATCTACCTCCGCATCAACAAGACTAAACTATAAACATTCACGGTGAGCTGACATTCGGAAAGACATACGAACCTTGGGCTAAGTAATGCTAGTGGTTGACCCAGCGACCGAAAAGCTTTTTTTTTTCTCCCGCAGAGTCTGGAATTGGAGGTAAGAGTTTATTCAGTAGGGGTTCACCGCACTCTGACACATCCATATGCGCTCCACTTAAGTCTGCCAGCAGGTATCTGGAAAACTCCTTGATTTTGTGTAAAGGTCTTGAGATGGAGGAGCGTGAGGAGGGATGGGACCTATCAAACACTGACACCACGAGAATGATTGGAGCATGACGATGGACAGTGCAGAAACCAACTTTTAGATTACGGTTGGAATTTAACTTGAGATATGAGATCTTAGTCATAGGTCCTGTCGAAAGAGTCAGCCAGGTCCCCCCCCCCCCCCCCCCCCGCAAAAAAAATGAATAAATAAAAAAAAAAAACTCGGCCAGTTGTCAGCACAGATCTGGCAGACGACTAAATGGACTGTGAAGGCAAGAGGCAACAGTTATCTCATGGATCTGTTCGCCAGAAGCTGGCCACAAATTGAGGCAGAATGCCTGGCTTATCACTCTCTAACGTCTGTTCACTGCACAGGTCAACAGACAGGGGAAACGGGAGGGTGGAGAGAGAGAAGATAACAGCTGAAAACTTATCATTGCTGTCAACCCTGATGCTTCTGATGACTCTCTAAGGAATTTGTGCACTGACATAGATCTAGAGAGATGTATATTAGAAGACGGGGTGAGAATGGTGAGGGCATACTGTGAAATTGACTTAAAAACAAACAAACAAAACAACAACAACAAAGGAAAACAAACAAACAAACAGAAAAACAAAACAAAAACAAAAAACAAAGCAAAATCGAAAAGCATTTCCGACACTACCTATTGGCTGGTAAATTAGCAGTACAGCCCTGAGATGGCCACTGTGGTCGCTTGGGTACAATTTTTTTCCTGTCCCAACTTACACGCGCCCTAGTGGCGTTGGTTCCACCGCGTAACACGGGTCATTCTGTCCCACATCATACCATGTGCATTCATTCGAAGTCGCGTTACCATGAAGCCTGCGGGAGCCAGAGATGTCAAGCTGCCGTGGGGTCCATCCACCAAAGGAGACCCTGCATTTCTGCTGGGCCACATCAACAGTGTGTAGATGCAAGTCACTTGACTTAATCTTCTTCAGTTCTTGTAGAGTACAGTCGTCTCCCATCTTTAGTGATCTCGGACCTGTTGTTTCATGTTCTGTCTGGGATATACGGTGTTTGGAACTTAAAGTTCTTCCCTAGGTCTCGATATTTGCGGCGTTCATCTTCTTTCTTCTCTAGTATCTGGTCCCCTATGTAGCCCTCGGCATCCTCCAATATCTGGTCCTTCATGTAGACCCCTGGTAACCCATGGTCCTCTATGTAGCCCCCCGTACCCTCAAGTACTGGTCCTTCATGTAGACCCCTGGTACATCCAGTATGGGTCCCCTATGTAGCCCCCCGTACCCTCAAGTATCTGGTCCTTCATGTAGACCCCTGGTACATCCAGTATGAGGTCCCCTATGTAGCCCCGCGTACCCTCAAGTATCTGGTCCTTTATGTAGACCCCCCCCCCCCCAGTACCCTCCTGTATGAGGTTCCCTATGTAGCCTTCTCTGTTTCTGGTCCACTCTCCTGGAACAAATTCCTCTCTCAGTCCGTCAGCAACCTACTTTTGTCTCCTTCAGTCCGCTCTCAAAACTCACCTTTTCTCCTCTGCATGAAATCCTTGACCTCACTCAACCCCCTCTGCAGCCTGTCTCCGCTCGGAAATGGAATCACATTGTAATATATATTTATATATAATATGCTCTCTATAATTTTCCATTGCTTTTTTCTTTTTCCCCATTTATAGCCATGTGTGTGAGTGTGTGTGTGTGTGTGTGCGTGTGTGTGCGCGCGTGCGTGTGTGTATGTTCAGCGCTTAGATTTGATTTCTATCAAGATTTTGCGCTATATAAATATTGTAAATTATTATTATTATATTACAGGGGGGGGGGGGGGGCTCCAGTATGAGGTCCCCAATGTTGCCCCCAGTACCCTTCAGTATCAGGTCCCCTGTGTAGCTTCCCAGTACTGTAGTATCTGGTCCCCTATGTAGCCTCCTGTACCCTCCAGTATCTGATCCTCCTTGTAGCCGCCAGTATCCTTCTGTATCTGCTCCCCTATGTAGCCACCACCACCACCACCACCACCCACTACTACGTCCCGTATGTATATCCCGGTCCCCTATGTAACCACCACCACCACCACCCCACTACTCCGTAGTATACCGTCCCCTATGTAATCACCCCACCCACTCGTTCCGTCCCTATGAGCACTACCCTGCAATATATCTGGTCCTGTACGTAGCCACCCGTACCGTGTAGTACATCTGGTCCTCTATATAGCCACCCGTACCCTGCAATTTCCCTGGTTCCCTATGTAGTCGTCCATACCCTCTAGTCTTCCATGTTTGTTGTGTCAGTACAACAGGAGGTAAAACAAGAAAAGAAATATTTACGAGGGTGAATGAGAGTAGCAAACAAATGCTTTATGTTTTAGTCATTGCTTCTAGCTTTTACCAAAACAAACTGCAAATAAGTCAAAACATTGATAACAACAATATATATATATATATATATATATATATATATTTGTGTGGTGTGTGTGTGTGTGTGTGTGTGTGTGTGTGTGTGTGTGTGTGTGTGTGTGTGTGTGTGTGTGTGTGTGTGTGTGAAACTAATATACATCTCAGAAAAGAAGAAATCGAAAAAGAGAACAGAAGAAATAAGATATTAAATTGAAATGCAAAATGTTTCAGTCGTTTGAGAGAGAGAGAGAGAGAGAGAGAGAGAGAGAGAGAGAGAGAGAGAGAGAGAGAGAGAGAGAGAGAGAGAGAGAGAGAGAGAGGAGAAAGCCTTCTTGCAGTCTGAGCGAAATTGAAAACAAAGACAACAGCAAGAAAGCGAAGGAAAAACAAACAGCATGCAAAGGGATGTGTGAAAAGGAGATTTCTTTCAGGCTGTATGGCTTAAGGTGTGTTTAAATATCCCTGTTGTGAAATACCGGGGAAAAAGAGGAACAAGTTATAGGTTGCCATCGATTAAAATGACCCTCCCTCTCCTCCCCGCCTACCCCTCTCTTTCAATCATATCTCGCTCACTGAAAGGGAAATTGCTTTGCATCGATCACAGGAACCGTGGGAATTTTGTGTGTGTGTGTGTGTGTGTGTGTGTGTGGTGTGTGTGTGTGTGTGTGTGTGTGTGTGTGTGTGTTTCTAGCGTGCGTGTGGATGTGAGTGCACGGCGAGTAAGTGTCAGTAATATTTTTCAGTTTTCTTTGGATTGATTTTTATGGGAAGTGTGAAAAAAGCCCAAGCTCAACTCGGAACAATCCCATTTTATTTTGGGCTTCTTCTTCTTTCGTTCGCTGTCTGCAGGATGGGCGCCATATCTGACAGTGAATGTTGCCGTTTTTGTTTGTTTGTTTGTTTTTTGCTTTGTTTTTTGTTATTTCAATTCCTGCCGACTGCCATAGAGCTTAATGGCCAGAGGATTTTTTGGTCTTCTTGACCTCAGGAGCGGCTTGGTTAACCCTTTGACTCCCGCACACTGTCCACCAGCATCCTGCATTGCCAGCCATGCTAGCAAAGTAAAAACAACCCATTGACTCCCTCACCTTATCCACCAGCTTCCTGCAGGAAGCTGGTTGATAGGCTGAGGGAGTCAAAAGGTTAAGTTTTTGCAGTTGGTGGATAGGGTGCGGGAATCAAAGAGTTAGAAGCTTTCTTCTAACGTCCTCAACATGACATGACGGACGGGTTGTTAGGCGTCAAGAGCTGGTAGCTTTCCTTTAGCGTCCTCTACATGACATGACATGACGGATGTTGGTTAATGTGTCAGACTTGTAGCTTCTTTAGCGTCCTCTACATGACATGACATGACGGACGGTTGTTAAGGCGTCAAGAGCTTGTAGCTTTCCTTTAGCGTCCTCTACATGACATGACATGACGGACGGGTTGTTAAGGCGTCAAGAGCTTGTAGCTTTCCTTTAGCGTCCTACATGACATGAAGGACGGGTTGTTAAGGCGTCAAGAGCTTGTAGCTTTCCTTTAGCGTCCTCTACATGACATGACGGACGGGTTGGTTAAGGCGTCAAGAGCTTGTAGCTTTCCTTTAGCTCCTCTACATGACATGACGGACGGGTTGGTTAAGGCGTCAAGAGCTTGTAGCTTTCCTTTAGCGTCCTCTACATGACATGACGGACGGTTGTTAAGGCGTCAAGAGCTTGTAGCTTTCCTTTAGCGTCCTCTACATGACATGACGGACGGTTGTTAAGCGTCAAGAGCTTGTAGCTTTCCTTTAGCGTCCTCTACATGACAGAAGGACGGCAGAAACCTCTAGTAAGTGAAGGTGGATCCTGTTGAGGAGCAGGACCTGGCAATGCTCCATTGTAAAGGAACCTCAATGGGCGAACGCCATTCCTTTCTGACGTAGATGGCCACAGTTGAGTGAGTTTTAAAGTCCTACCACTCTTAGAGTATACGAGGACTAGCGAAAAAAATTTTTTGAAGAAGCCTTCAATAATCTTAAAGCATTGTGAGAAACCGATGCTTTATTCGGTTCTCTGATCCACCCTGGATGGCAATCGAATGGGTGAATGGTAGATGGCCATGTGGACATTTGCATTTTATTGCATACTACTGTGGTATGTTTCAAGTGCCTGCTGGACTGGTATCTCAGACTACAGCCGTCCTCGAAATTTGGAGATAGATACTGTTGTAAAGGTGGTATGGGGAACTTGGTGGTGGAAGGGGATGTGAGTGGATTCCATTGTGACCCAGATAAGTGAAAGTCGTGAAGCAAGATTTTCTCGGCTGTTTGCCAACAGATTGTCTACCATATTTTGGTTTCTTGTTTAGACATTAGTATAGTATTAAGCAAATTTGTCTCACTCTATGTCTTCTCCTTGGCGTCCGTGTCAGTGCCCACATGCCGGTCATTTTGTTTGTCCAATACACTTAGAAAACCATCGACAGTGAGGTCGCCATGAGAACAGGAATTGAAGGCCACAGAGTCTGGGATTTTTGCAGGCAAATTCAACTTTCTAAAGTTCAGATACGCTGAACATATTTTCTAGGTCTTATCCACTCAGCAAATCATTTAAAGTAGTTTATATTTTGAAAATTGTGAGTGATGTTTATGTATTCGAGTGAACTGTCCAGATAGCGTATCGTAATTAAGCTACTTACTTGTCCCGTAGTATGTGTGAACGGGAGAGGTTCGTTATAACACTAACAATTTACTGCTATGCGCTTAAAAGGTCACTCGAAGCAAGTCAAGTATGGGAGGGAGTGGGGTGGGGGCGTCATGAGAGAGTATAAACCTGTCCATGTCGAATAGCATTTAGATCCACAAAGAACTTCAGATGATGGCGTCATTTCTGTAGGCTCCCAAGGAAATAGATCATTTTGTTGTCCCCTGTTTACGCCCAAACTGGACAATGTTTTTACGATGCTCTGATGATAAGACGATGGGGATTATAATCATCATTCTATGGAGCTCCAACTAGGATTGAGACTGCGTGACAGGACTGTACTTACGTTTACTACCATAATATATCCTGGCATTAACCAGGCCCTAGGGATAAGGAAATCTGCGGTGCTGGTCACATTTTAGCAACACCCTCAGTGACAAATCCATGAAGTGGATGAGATTTGACTGTGTGGTCCCACGTCTTCCCAATGAGCCCTCAGCACACTCGTATCTGAGTAGGAGCCGTTTGGGGCCGAACAATCTCGCAATGATTTTGACAGGACTGATGTGGGATTCGAACTTACAACATTCCAGTCAGTAGTCCGTAACGCTAACCAGACCAACATGGCGACTGGTTTGGAAATAGATGTATGACTTAAGTAGATCGTAGATAGGTCCCTTTAGTATGATGAAACGAAATTGCCTGTCAGGATATTGGCGTTTACCTCCCCTTCGTAGGGATGTTAAGATAGGTTCACTGTTTTTACGGATGGACGGCATCTCTTCACGCACTAATGTTATGAGTGCCGACATCCGTTTCCCTAGGGCAGAGATGGTGGCATCTGCTAACAATTCATAGACCCAATTACCACAACAACAACAAAACGAGAAAAAAAACCCAACAACAACAACAAAGAACAGAGAGAGGGGGGATTTTATAAATATTCATGAGAGGCAAGGAGATCGTTATGCGTCTGTCCGACGGTCCACTGTATCAGCATTAGCCCGGTCATTCATCTATCGATTCCTAACGTTAGCTGCCAACATCTACATCACATGATTAACCTGGTAGCCAGAGCCTGTTGCTCATTGGGTGGTAGCCATGGTTTCTTTTTTAAAATTTTTTTTAAGGCTACAGATTGATTTAAAGAAACGTGAAGTGGGCAAATGCGGCTGAGGAGATGTGAGGTTTTTAGGGAGAAGAGTAGTACACGAGATCTTCGCCCTACAGAGATACGCTCAGTTGTTAAAAACGACCCCCATGTGATTGGTTGGGGGACAGAGAGTACCGTAAAACGCCTCATGTGATTGGTTGGGGGACAGAGATACCGTAAAACGCCTCATGTAATTGGTTGGAGGACAGAGATACCGTAAAATGCCTCATGTGATTTCAGGACGATTTGACTCGTCCTTTCCTGTTGTTGTTATGGACCCTTGCCAGTAGGAAGATAATCCTGGTCGACCCCTTCACTCCCTCACCCTAGCCACCAGCTTCCTGCAGGAGTAGAATGGACGAAGAAGCTGATAGAATGACGGAGTGAATGGGTTAAATGTCTTGCTGGCTTAGCCCACGTTTTATGTGAGAGAGAGTGGATGGGTGGGTGTACGGAAGTATGTTACGGAAAAGGAAGGCTGGACATGCGGGGTGGGAGACAGAAAGAAAAGAAAACAGAAAGAGAGGGAGAGACACAGACAGACAGCAGAGAAGGGTTCAGATATCAAGTGGGTGGGGTAGAGAGAGGGATAAAGATTAAAAAAGAGAAAGAGGTTTGGACACACAAGGGGGATGCGGTAGTCGGGAGTAAGGGGCTCGGAGTTAATGTGAGGCTTTGGGCATGACAGGGTGGATGTCATCGGAGGAACAATCGGCTCTTGTGATTTCACTGATCGTTGTCTTTTTCCAGTTGTTTTGAATGAAGCCTTGTCAGTGTTGTCAAAATCCACACTGAGCTTCTTGTGGCCAAAGCTCACTTTTATGTACTGGAAGTTGGGTAATAGAGGCAGGAATGAATGAAATTAAAATTTTATATTCCAACAGGTATCGCTGTTAACCCGTAGGCTATCTTACGTATTTGCACACCCCCACAGGTCATTGTAACACATCACAGGTCACTGTAGCTCGCACACATCACAGGTCACGTCAATGTTTTTGCTTATGGAAAAAAAGAAAATACTTAGCGCACACTACTGAAAAATGCATGACAAAGTACTTAACAACTAAACTCATGCACAGTGTGAGCCAAATAACCAGAACAGTGTGCATATGTTTACACATTCGAGAAAACATTGTTTTAAAACTGCGAAAAATGGTATTCAATCCGAGTTGATGGGGTCTGCATTACATATGGTCTGTGCATGTAACATACACCTCCTTGGCTGGACTAGATCACTCTGACCGGTGTGAGCAAACTGTACAAGAGGACCCGTGGAGATAGGAGATTGAGATCACACAGTGGTGCTGACTCTACTTGAAGTGTGACAGGTTTCAAATTGCCTGTCATCAAAATCGGAGCATGTCCATCCATGCAGATGGATGGTGTTGATGAAGGCCACCTGCATGTAAACAGGTGGGCACACAAGGACTCAGGTAATTTTGTGGATAGCACTAACTTTGTCACAAGATGGCCCCACCGCCTGTGTCCTGGCTTCAACTTCCCCCCGCCTTCCCCTTCTCTTTCTTTCTGTCTCTGTCTCTCTTTTTTCTCTCACTTACACACAAACGTGCACGCGCACATATACGCACGCACACACACATGCACACACAGAGAAACACAAACACACACACACACACACACACGCGCGTGCGCACGCACGCACACTGTTTCGAAAGGATGGGCACCCAAGTAATTCAGAAAATTGAGTTTGTGGTTCAGAAGAGTTGTATTAATAATGCATATAAATACTTTGACATGTTTGCCACAAAGTTTTGCTGTAGTCTGGTTTTGTCAGGGGTATGCAAAAAAGATAAAAAGGGAGTTATGGACACACAAAGGTCGTCATCGTTTTACGAAAACTGAGAGCGACGGATCCGTTTATATATTTTCAAATCATTTGATACGAAAAGACTCGCATATGCCTTAGAAGTTTTGGGACTACACGAAACTTGCTATATTGAGAAAATTCATAGTTAATGTTATAAAAGGTTTATTGGAGTATTGCCACATGACTTGAATAAATTAAACTTATGGGGACGCATGAAGATGTCCGTTTCACATAAATGCGTGTAATACTGGTATAAACCTACTACACTGCCAGTAGCAAGACTATGCAAACAAGCTGATGAAATGTTGATATTACAATATGTTTGGAAAATTCAATTGGATGTCACAAGTAAAGTATTACCGATAAAGGACTTGGTATTGTCTGGTTGACGGGGCGTTGCCAGCTTAAAGTAAAACTGGTCGTCAGATATGAAAAGCAGTACAAAATAAAATTGTTCATGTTCGTTTGGATATGAATTTCAACCCGGAAATGTCTTGTGAGCATCAGTGTATTCTGAAAGACAGAAATTATGCTCCGTGGAGTTTTACTACCGAAAATGTTCGCTATGTAAAGACAAATGGTAATGATGATATAGTATATTCACTTTTTTTTTTAATCGTATTGTATTGCTTAAGACTAGTATTCAGTTCAAATATAAAGTAAGTTTTCGACATTTTAACCAACCAGATATGAACAGTTTTCCCCCTTACTGAGACCTAATTATGACAATAATATTCTCCCCCTGTCAGAGTTCATCTTCGATGCTTTGAAGCAGATAAAACTCTAGCTTATACACATCGTCCCTTTTTGAATCCCATTCGAAACGTTTATCATAAACGGTAAATTGTGACGCAAATATGTCGCGCAGAAGCGTAGCATTATTCTTTATTTTAATGGATTTAGTTTGTACTCGTACATGTATGAAAGAGATATTTTTATGCTTTTGCCTCTTTGTGTGTGTGTGTGCGTTCGTGTGTGTGTGTGTGTGTGTGTGTGTGTGTGTGTGTGTGTGTGTGTGTGTGTGTGTGTGTAATATAGGGGATGTGCGAGCACATATGCACCCTTTGAAGTGTGTAGGCAAAGTACGGGCCTCTTTAGTTGAGTTTGATAAGTCAATTATGCATTACTTAATGCGTCATTGTTATTTTGCAATCGGCCGCCGTTTTGATTGCGCTTAGTGCTAAAATAAAGGAATCATTAAATACTCTCTCTCTCTCTCTCTCTCTCTCTCTTCTCTCTCTCTCTCTCTCTCTCTCTCTTCTCTCTCTCTCTCTCTCTCTCTCTCTCTCTCTCTCTCTCTCTCTCTCTCTCTCTCTCTCTCTCTCTCTCTCTGCTTCGTGGTATAAAATACGAATCATCAAATTCTCTCTCTCTCTCTCTCTCTCTCTCTCTCTCTCTCTCTCTCTCTCTCTCTCTCTCTCTCTCTCTCTCTCTCTGCTTCGTGGTATAAAATACGAATCATCAAATTCTCTCTCTCTCTCTCTCTCTCTCTCTCTCTCTCTCTCTCTCTCTCTGCTTCGTGGTATAAAAAACGAATCATCAAATTCTCTCTCTCTCTCTCTCCCTCCCTCTCTCCCCTCCCTCCCTGTCTCTCTTTCTCTCTCCCTCGCCCCCCCCCCCTCTCACGCACACTACATACACGTATGTGAAGAGACAGATGGGCCACACAGGAAGCCAGGTGACCTTATTGATATCATTGTCTTGATCATTGGGTTTGTCTTGACACCGAAGCACTAACCCTATCATAATTGGCTCGAACAAGCAAGGTGGGAGCCAGAAAGGGGGGGAGGGGATAAAAAAAATGAAGGGGTTGGGGTTGATGTGAGAGAGAAGAAGGAGGAAAACTGGGATGGAGTCGCGGGAAGACGGTGATGATAAAGATGGACATTGGGAGTGTAGCGAGACATGAGGAGACAGCTAGAGGGGTGTAGTAATTTCGTGGTTCGACTGCTCCTGTTCATGTGATTGAGCTTTGCCTGGTAACAATCTTCATTAAGTTTCTTTTTACTCAGACCACTTTCGTGTGAAGGGGTTTAATGATGACCGAAGGAGACAGAGAAAGAAACCAGACCCAAGGGATAGGGACAAGGCAGATGATAAGTTGTACAGTATGGAGGGGGTGGGTGGGCAGTAGAAATGATGTGGGGTTTGGCATGAGAATGGGACTGTCCTTTGTTTTGTGGTGTCGGAACTTTGTCACTCCATATTCTTTCTCTCTGTCTGTCTGTCTGTCTGTCTGTCTGTCTGTCTGTCTCTCTCTCTCTCTCTCTCTCTCTCTCTTACACACACACACACACACACACACACACACACACACACACACAGAGTTTCTCACTGGTGAAAGGAAATGCAAATGAACGTTTACTTTTTTCCTTTAAATAGATGTTTCAAAATTGCAGTGACTGAAAAACAACAGACAAGCCTTTGGAGCTTGTGAAGTGACAGTTGTGATAATTATACTGCCATCCAAACTTTAGCCTGTGCGCCAGTTTTGTAGAACAGCGGCAGACTTGAAGAAGGAAGGTGAGGATATCGTATAAAAACTTGTCGTTGTCTTTTTGATTTCAAGGCTGAGACGGTCTTTTTCCGTTCTTATGACGGAATTTTGCCCCCGCAAAATCCCGAAATGAAATATGTGGCGCTGGGAAAAAAAAAAAAGCTGGGTTCAGACGCATTTCGCCGTTAGTCCGCTGTTGTATAGTGGGGTTGCGATAGCGAGAGATGTGCCAGAGAGTAGGACACCGGGGATGGAAGATAGACGCTGGGTTGGGAATGGGTGAAGGAGAAGGATGGTGGCAGAGATGGACGCGAGGGTTGTGGTGGGTTGTGGTGGGATATGAAGGGAGTTACAGGCGGATGTAAAAACGCTTCGTGTGATTTTGTGTCTTTTTCGTCTTTTCCAGAGTCGTTGTAATGGAACTGTGCCAGTAGAGAGAAAATCCCCATAGAGCTTCTTACTGGCTTAGCCTGCTTTACTAGGGAACTAAAATGCCGGTCTCTGACAAGGTGGGGGAAATACAATTATTGGAAGGTGGGCAGCTGTGTGTAGGGGGGGGGGGGGAGTGGTAAGTATAGAAAGTTGCACGACCACGACAAGGGTTCTGAACTTGAATCTGCTGGTCTCTCATTCATACGTTCATCCATTCACTCAGTCATTCACTCTGTCTCTCTCGCTCTCTTTTACGCATGCGCGCGCGCGCGCACACACACACACACACACACACACACACATGGAGAGAGAGAGAGTGTGTGTGTGTGTGTGGTCTGCTCATGTACACACGTACAGAAATTATACACACACACGCACATGCACGCACGCACGTGCACACACGCACACATGATTTCCTTCTGTCAAAGGGAATGGAAGGAATTCTTTACATTCTCCTAACGAGAGATTTTGAAATTCAGATGGCTTTGGAAGCCTGTGGAGGAACAATCCTGAAATTGTTCTGCCATCAAATCCTGGACACTTGTGCCGATTTTTCTTTCCCTTAAAATGAGAATGAAAAGAACAGTAGAGAAAGTAAATGAGTGAATATTTTGAATAAATCTTCTGGCCAATCTTTACAGCAGCATCAGAACGTTAGCATGTCAAACTAGTGACAAGAAACAGTTGCCTTGTCATTTGTCCTTGGCATTTGCCGTGTGAAATCCGACATGTTGATTGGTGTGCGTTTTCCGATACGGAAAATCCTGCCTGTCTCTTCCGACGATTTATCAGTTTAGTTTCTATCGAGATTCCAGACTTATTTGCCGTTAGAAATAGTAGTCACACTAATATTTGATGTGGGCTTTTTGTCTTTTTATTTGTTTATTTATCAATTTATTTATTTATTTTATTTATTATTTATTATTTATTCATTCATTCATACATTCATTCATTTATTTATTGATTGTCTATTTATTTATCCATTTGTTTATATTTTTACTTATTCATTCATTTATTTATTTGTTTATCTATTTGTTTATTTGTTTATATATTATTGTTTATATTGAGGGGAGGCGGGTGCTTGCAAGCTCCTGTTTCCTAATCATATTGGTCTTCTGTTTTTGATGACTTGTTTCGGTGAAATAATCTCTGTCATTTCTCACCGCTTTCTTTGTCTGCTGGACCATTTGCATGTGTTTCTTAAGCATTGAAGGCCTCTATGTTTTGTTGTATTTGCTTGAAATTGTTGACACTGTTGATAATGTAAAATATATTGTCAGTGTACATTTTATTTGCCCCCTTTAAAAAAAGGAGGAAGATATTTCATATTGACTAGAATCAAAGAGACCGTAGGCAGTATTCTCTTTGCTAGAATGAACGTATTTTATCTATTTATTGATTGGAAACAATGTGATATAATTATATGCTTGTTTATTTAGATTTAAAATTATTCATTTTCTTACACTTTCACTGATGTGTTTGGGAGGCCCTGTGCGAAGAACACCTTTTCAGAGTTTTGCTTTGTTTTGTTTTGTATTTTATCCCTAGCTGAAGTATTTGACAGCGGTAGAAGTCCCTAGCTAAAAGCCTTTTTTTCTCACACTTAGTGTTGTTGCATACTGGGTTTGCATAAGCCAGCCATTGACATGACTTACAGAACTTTCAACTTGCCTGTTTGATATTCTGCCTGCATGTACACAAGAAGTGGGTTAAGGCGCTGGCAGGTCTGCCAGCATGTTGACAGAGGAAATTGGAGATGTACAGGCGGACCGAACCCAGGACCTTTTTGATTTGGAAGTCCGACATTTGATATTTGACTTCTTGATCATTGCGCCCGTCAGGAAAAGGAAGCTGTAGAAGGGGAACCATAAGCAGTAGAGATGCAGGACATGAAGTAGCTCCAAACTCGCTTACTTTTTGTGAGCAGGCCAAACCCGTCAGCAGACAGTTGTGCCAAAGTTACACCACAATACATGAATCCGCACGACAAAGGTTTCATGACGGGCTGAAATGTAGATAAAACTAAAGGTGGGTAAAACTCTCAAGAAAAATGACTTTGGAAATGGAAACTTTCATATCAAATACGGTTGTACCAACTTGTTTTCAACAAAAATATGAGTGACAATAGGCGAGATGAAAAATTGGTATAAGAAGGAAATATATTGAGTACAGTGCATTTCCTTTTCATACCAACTTATTTTCATTCGTTGGTACAAAATATTCTTATTGCCATCAGAAGGGCGTAATCTGTTTTCATTTTCAAACAGCATATTGCATAGTTCAAAATGTTGCCGTTGTTTGATTCACAGCACCACCATCCACCAGCCAAGCGTGCCGGGCCAACCTGTGCAGCAGCACGACGCAAGGTCTCAGCTGTCCCCAGGACTCGGTGCTGCACGTGCGAAACGTCACGTGTCAGGCGGGTGGGGTCACGTGCTCTTCAGCCACTTTCCTGACGCTATATTCGCTTTGTGAGGGACGCCAGAAGTG
Source organism: Monoplex corrugatus (assembly GCA_030674185.1). NCBI lineage: Eukaryota > Metazoa > Mollusca > Gastropoda > Littorinimorpha > Ranellidae > Monoplex > Monoplex corrugatus. Next base: position 17,922,773 of record CM060307.1, read on the forward strand.
TGACGCTTCAGGCCTCAGGTTGTTGACGCCCCTGTCCATGTACTGCCAGCACTCGGCGTCCCCATCCCACCTTCGTAACGTCTTCGTCGACTTTGTGTGTGTCCCTAGTAAGTTTGTGTTGTTACTTGTGTTTGAAACGTAAACCAACCAGACTCGCACACATAATCAGTCATACAAACGAAACAAAACTAAAAGGCTAACTTAGCCATCTCTCTCTCTCTTCTCTCTCTCTCTCTCTCTCTCTCTCTCTCTCTCTCTCTCTCTCTCTCTTCTCTCTCTCTCTCTCTCTCTCTCTCTCTCTTTCTCTCTCTCTCTCTCTCGTTCCATAAATTTCCAAGTCACTATCGCTCAGTTTGCTCCTGGCATGTGAACAAGAAAACGTTGTGAGGATGTTGTTAGTTTTTCCCATATACAGTATTGAATTTGTGATCTGTGGCAGCTGCGTACTTCCATTTTTCACACATTTGTTTATAATGTTTTGTAATTTTTGTTTGCTTATAGGCCTACTCTTTTTCTTAATACTGTTTCTTTCTTTATCTATCTCATTGTTTCATTATTTATTTGGCGTTCCAGTTTTTCTCGAATGCGTTTATGCACGTTGTTTTGCCCACTTTGTGCTAGCGGTATGTTGCTGCACATTGTTCGTAGTCTTGTCTTCGGTGGATGTGCATGCTGGTTGTTTTCATGTTTCCATAAGCCAACCACTGACATGACTTGAAGGATCTTTAACGTGCACATTTGATATTCTGCTTGCGTACACTAAGGGGGTTCAGGCACAAACACGTCTGCGCATCTGTTGACCTAGGAGATCGGGAAAAAAAATCACCTTTTACCAACAACCAGGTGGATGTGTCTAGGAGGATCGAACTCAGGACCTTACGATTGGAAGTCCGACGTTTGTTCACTTGACTGGTGTGCCCATCAAGAAGTCCTTTGTGAAGGACCATGGCCTTTATACTTTATATGAGTAAACCATCCGAGCCTCTCTCTTTCTCTGTCTCACTCTTTGTCTCACTGTCTGTCTGTCTGTCTCTGTCTCTGTCTGTCTGTCTGTCTGTCTGTCTGTCTCTCTCTCTCTCTCTCTCTCTCTCTCTCTCTCTCTCTCCCTCTCCCTCTCTCCCTCCCCCTCCTGGTTTTCCCCCGTCTTTTGTGTGTGTGTGTGTGTGTGTGTGTGTGTGTGTGTGTGTGTGTGTGTTTCCAACTCCACCTTCACTCTTTATCACCTTGTCATTTTTGTTACACGCACTCTGTCTCTGTGTCATAAACATGAAGATTGCTGTTGGATCTTCTCTTTTGTTCCCATGACTGACTGACTGACTAACAACCTGACTGACTGACTAACAAACTGACTGACTAACTAACTGACTAACTAACTAACTAACTAACTAACTAACTAACTAACTAATAAGTAAATAAAACTATGGTAGTAATAGACCGAAGAAGTACGAATTTGATATTGTATTCTGCCACTGATTATTTTGTTCCATAGATGTTCTGGTTGAAGACCAATGCCAGGAGCGGAGCATCAGTCTCACAGAACCTTTCGGGGTGGTGATGAATCCAGGTTTCACTGGACGTGTGGCCACAAACACTTACGGCAATACGAATACCAGACGACAGTGCCATTGGCTATTGACCTTACGTAACCCTGATGACGTCATGCACGTGACGGTTCACATGGCATACAGCAAGTTGCGGGACCGGGACTGCAGCAGCACACATGTTTTACAGGTGTGTGTGTGTGTGTGTGTGTGTGTGTGTGTGTGTGTGTGTGGTGTGTGTGTGTGTGTGTTTTACAGTGTGTGTGTGTGTGTGCGTGTGTGTGTGTGTGTGTTTACGATGTATAGGTTGTTACAGGTTGTGTGTTTTACAGGTGTGTGTTTTACAGGTGTGTGTGTGTGTTTTACAGGTATGTGTTTTACAGATTTGTGTGTATGTGTGTGTGAATGAGTGTGTGTGTGTGTGAGTGGGCAATAGGAGTGGTTTTGATGGTGTGTGTTTATGTGTGAAAGAGAAGGGATCAGTTTTGATTCGTCAAGTACGGCGTGGCGTTGGTTTTCAAAACATTTAAGATAACGGCATTACGTTTTTCAAGTCTGCATTTTGAAAAGATAACGATGCTCGGTATAAAAACTGTTTTGGGGGCTTTAACGATCCGACTTTTTTCAGATGCGTGTATGTTGGTTTGTGCACAGTTTGCAAGCAGAACGTTGCAGCACATACTGTACATAATGTTTTTCTTAAGAGTGCATTTTGGGTGTTCTCATTTTCCCCATAAGACATGACTTCCAGGATGTTTAACATGCAGGTTTTGTGATGGTCTGTGTGCTGTGTGTGTATACACATAGAGGGGGTTTAAGCACTAGCAGGTCTGCACACATGTTGATCTGGGAGAACGGGGCAAAAAAACCCCAAAATCTCCGCCCTGAACCCACTAGACAGCAGATACCTAGGCAGGATCGAACCCAGACCTAACGATTGGAAGTCCGACGTCTTACCCACTTGGCTATTGCACCTGCCTTTGTTTATTGTTTGTGGGGTTTTGTTATCGTTGTTGTTCGTCGTCAGTCCCAGTGGCCTGAACCGATTAAGCTCAAAGCAAGCGCGCTCACACACACACACACACTCACTCATTCATTCACTCACTCACTCACTCACTCACTCACTCTCTCACTTCTCACTCTCTCTCTCTCTCTCTCTCTCTCTCTCTCACAGAGTCGCTCACACACGTACACACTCTCTCTCTTCACACACGCACACACTCACACACACACACACACACACACACACACACTCACACTCACACTCACACACACACACACACACACACACACACACACACACACACACACACACTACAAAATAGAAAAATAACGTTTTACATATATCATTGTGACCCAGACGAAGAAGGCTGGCGTGTCAGTTCATGTGTCCATGTCTTCACGAGTGTGGAGACCTGCAGGATACGACCTCTTTTTGCCTTTCCGTCCTCCTGCACAGTCGGCTAATCAAGTGTTTTACCAGGCCAGTCAGGCATCTTGTTGCCTTTCCTGTTCTTCCCCCCTAACCCTCTGTCTGGCTGGTTTTATGGCCTCTCTGTCTGGAGACATGGACAGGGAGACAGGCAACTAGCTCTGTCGTTCTGTGTGAGCACAGACATGGACAGGGAGACAGGCAACTAGCTCTGTCGTTCTGTGTGACCACAGACATGGACAGAGAGACAGGCAACTAGCTATGTCGTTCTGTCTGACCATGAACGTGGACAGGGAGACAGGCAACTAGCTATGTCGTTCTGTCTGATCATAGACATGGACAGGGAGGCAGACAACTAGTGTCGTTCTGTCTGACCATAGATATGGACAGGGAGACATACAACTAGCTCTATCACACTGTTTTGTAATAAACATAGACAGGAAGGCAAGCAGCTAGCTCTGTCTCACTATGAGATATATTTGCCACACTGTTCCTCGGGGCACAGTGAATACACATTGTCAGATGACGTTTTTATGTCTTTCGTTTAGCTTCAGTTCAAAATTAGGGCAATTTCTGTTTTTAGAAAGTTACTGATGGTAAGCATTCAACTTAGAATTGTTCTGGACGGAGAAGCTAGGGTAAAAAATGCCCAAGATTGAAACGGAGAACGGAAGAAACTTTTTGGGGGGTGGGGTGGAGGGGGTAAGGGGGCAATTCACATCTTAGTAAAAAAAAAATTTAAACAGGAGCAAACTATGGCACATGGATGCAATGTCACTTATCAAGCAACAATTTTTTTACCTTGTGTAAACATTTCTTGAGGTATAAAGGGTTAGTCTGACAAAACAAGGAGAAATCGTTGCACGTCTCAAGTTTGTTGATTGGCCTGTTCAGTATGTTACTGTAATTATCCATGTATAATGATTCATAATACCAGTCAACGTGGTGAGTTGCTTAACACAACTGGCCGCAGATTGGAATGTTACAGGTTCGAATCTCTGTCAGTCGAAAAATATACTGTGGGTTTTTTCCTGCCAGTACTGGGTCCTATCCAGAGTTCAACATGCTTTAAGTTCTTTGGGAAAACTGGGACTACACAGCCCAGTTCTGTCACGCCATCGAGAGTGTTGCTCATATTTCCTGACTGCAGATGTCTGCATCTCTCGGGCCTTGTTAACGTCAGGATATATTATGATGATATGTGTAGAGTACATCCCTGTCATGCAGTCTTGGTCCTAGACAGAACTCCATAGCATCATGATCATCATCCATATTATCATGCAATCGTCAGTCACAGTAAAATATTTATGACTTCCCAAATTCTGTGACCCTTCATGCTCTGATCTCATGTTGACCTCAATTTCGATTTTCTTTACCGCTTCTGTGTCCGACGTAAATTCAGGTTGGGGTCAAGTTGGGTTGACTGACAGTCATGATACATGGGGGCTGTCGTGGAAGGGTGGTGGTGGTGGTGGTGGTCTACTTGCTGGAGGATGTCTCACTTGGTCTGGCTATGCGACTGAGCGGTTACCATATTACCATCATCGGTAGAGGAGTAGTGTCCGTAATAAATTTTGTATTTGATGAGAACAGCCACTGCTGAACTTCACCGAAGTGACCTAGCAGCAGTGCAGTCTTCTCCAGTGGATGGCCACATGGTGGCTTGACATCGCCTGTTTCCTTAGGCTGCCTGGCTCTGGGACTTCAGCTGAATATCAGACTAAAGATCTATGGTGCGATGAGGAGACAGAGTGAGCGGCATGCAGTCAATGCCACTGAGCGGGCACATAAGTTTGGACAAAAACAAACAAAAAACACATCTTAGACCTTCCGTCCTCTTTAATCTGTCTGTTCTGTCTGTCTGTCTACCAGTCTGTCTGTCCTTTTGCCTGCCTGCCTGCCTGTCTGTGTTTTTTCGGTGTACTTCTGTTTGTCGTTTCTGTGTATTTTTGTTTGTCGGCTTGTTTGCGTAACATCGGAAAGGGATGTAATCAAGTGTTATAGCAGATCAGCCGTGCATCTTGCTTCGTGTTATTGTACACTCCATCCCCACGCTCTGACCTTTTTATGTGCTCGCGTGCGTCTATACTTCTTCGTTTTTTTCGGTATGTGTTTTGTCTGTTTTCCTGTCTTGTTTCTTTATCTCCCGCTCATCTCTCTCTGCCTCTGTCATTGTATATGCAGCTCTGTCCGGACACCAGAACTTCTGAGAGAGATCAAAAACAGGTTGTTATCCCGTGGTCAGTCGAATCAACCT